>CM021100.1:925607312-926018761 GCA_007115665.2 Sequoiadendron giganteum
TGTCAACCCTTAAACCCTTAAATCCTCTACTCTCTACCCTCAAACCTTATCCCTCAACCCTTAAACCAAACTAAACTCTCTATCCTAATCCCTCAACTCTCAACCCTTAATCCCTCAACCCTTAAACCCTCAACCCTCTATCCTCAACCCTCAACCCTTAAACCCTAAAACCTAAACCCTCAAACCTAAACCCTCTACCCTCTACCCTTAACCCTTAACCCTTAAACTCTAAACCCTCTACCCTCTACCCTAAAACCTCAACCCTCTCCCTCTCTCTCAAGTCTCTCCCTCCTACCCCTTCTCCCACTCTCAGGTCTCTCTCTCTCATTCACTCCCTCTATTTCTCTCCCCTCTCCCCTCTCCCCTCTCCTCTCTACCCTCTACCCTTAAACCCTCTACCCTATATCCTCAACCCTTAAACACTGAACAATCAACACTAAACCCTCAACCCTCAACCGTCTTTCTCTCTCTCACTCCCTCTATATATCTCTCTCTCACTCCCTCTCACTCTCTCTCAAGTCTCTCCCGCCTACCTAAGAGAGGGGGAGAGATATGGAGTGAGAGATAGAGGGATGGGATAGAGATAGAGGTAGTGAGAGAGATAGAGGGAGTGAGAGAGAGAGGGGGAGTGGGAGAGAGATAGAGGGAGTTAGTGAGAGAGAGTGAGAGAGAGACCTGAGAGGGAGAGGGGGTAGGAGGGAGAGACTTGAGAGAGATTGGGAGGGAGAGGGGGTGGGTGGGAGAGACCTGAGAGAGAGAAGGAGAGGGAGAGAGGGTGTGATGGAGATACCTAAGAGAGAGGGAGAGAGAGAGAGAGGGAGGGGGTGGGAGGGAGATACCTAAGAGAGGGAGAGAGACAGAGAGATGAAGAGAGATAGAGGGAGTGGGAGAGAGAGAGGGGGGGTAGGAGGGAGAAACGAGAGAGAGGGAGGGAGGGAGAGCAGAGAAAAATTTAAGAAACCCCCCCCTTGGTGAAGGTGTAAAATCTTGGTGAATACTTCTTGATAAAAATATTAATTTGATTGGAAATTTTTGTTTTTTTGGAAAAAATAATCCCAATTATGAATTTTTCTAATCACTAGAAGTTTGTGGAAAACTCGCAAATTGTAAATTTTTTAAAACCAATAAAACATTTTTCATTGGTGATTAAAACTTTTTTTCAAACCAATTTTTTTTTCTATTAGCAAATTAATCTTGTTTTCAAAACAGAAAAAAAATTGCTGGCGATTAAAACTTTTTAAAAATATTTTCACTAGCGAATTAAACATAATCTCAAACTAATGAAAATATTCAGTGGAGAAATAAATAGATATGCCAATAAAAATTCATAGTTTGGTTGGCGAAAATATCAAATTCCAGGACAAATTTTTCGTACATTCAAATTCCTTCATAAAGAGTCCGGAATGGGGACAAGTTTCAACATATTTATTATTTCTAAAGCCAGATGTCATTGAAAATTAATATAACCATGACCATTCAATGAATTTTCGATTGACGACTCTAATTGCATTCTGGAAGTAAATCTCTGAAGCACTAGACTTGTGAATTGAAACATCTAGAATAACACTAGATGCAGCCACAAGATCACAACCCACCATTCCTTTTCCTTCATATCGCTCATCATAGTAATCAAAATAAACAATGAAATATGCATGTGCATAAGGTTTGTTTTAAAAGAGGGACCCCCTAGGAAGAATGTAGGACCAGGGCTTAAAAACATAAGGTTTTACACAAATGATGTAAAGGCCAAACAAGGCCAAATTATCAATATCAACCTTATAAAATAATTGAATCCTTGGACCAAAATAATGAAGGAAATATGTGTGAAGGATATTCCATATGTCTATAGCCAGATGTCAATGCAAATCAATATAACCACAATTGTTCAATGAATTTTTGATGGATGAATGTAGTTGCATTCCAGAAGGAAATGTTTGAAGCTCTAGACTTTCAAATTCAAACCTCCAGAATAACACTAGAACCGTTAGATTTCCAAAAATCAATGGTTGACATTTTAATATTTTTTAAATTATTTAAAGTCATGACTCATTTTTTTCAAAATAATATTGTCTCATCAACTTATCGAGTGGTACCAGTGAATTAAATGTTAAGGTTGAGTATTTGATGTCATTGTCTTTATTCTAACTTCTATATATACTTCACCAACTTGATGTTCATATCATTTATAATATATTTGGCTTTGATTTCTTTCTTCTCTATTCTCAATTTAGTTGTGATATGGAGTCTTCATGGCATGTCATCTACCCAATTTTTTTGGGAGAAAAGAAGCGACAATGCATATGATAGATGAAAGGTAGGTATGTTTTTTACAATTCCTTGTGTGAAGGTTGAGGATGCTATAATTATAATTGTGGGTAGGGAATGGCTTCAGAACAACCCGCATGATCTATATTCTAAGGCAGCTCTGGCTTTCTTGTCCAACTACATGGATATTTTGCTTGATAAAGATTTGGTGAAGATGCCGGCAATATGTTATTTGTAGCCTGTCATTTACTCTATTTCTTTGTTGGAGTTTCCACTGGAGCATTAAATTTTTTAAAGCGGGCTAGCGCCTATTGGTGGAATCTTCTGGAAAGTGGAATTGCATGCTTCTACAGTGTAGGCTCTTGCCCTAGTTAATATGAGATGGGGTCTGCTATGTGATACAAAAAATGAATCATTGAAGATTCTGGAGTTTTGGAGGAAGGCTTTGGGTGATTGTTTTTTCTTCTCTATTGCTACTTTGTTAAATTCAATTCACCTTCTATTCAAACACCCGATTGTTGGCCTTAGCTAATGTTATAAAAATTAGTAATGAATTGTGTGACTTGTTACGTGTCTATATTGTATTCTACAACATAACAGTTCTTGTAATATGAATTTTGTGATTGGTTTTTTATGATGGTTAGTGAATTTTTGGCCAGGCTAGTAGTTGCTATGTACTATGTACTTCAGTCTTTTAGGTACTTAAATTAAAATACTTTTCATGGCTCCATTCTTGGAAATCCTTTTTTTATTTGTTCAATATAAAAATGTGGCTTTTAAAACTAATGGAAATTATCAAAATATAGTTCTGATCATAAGTGAGCTAAATTTATTGTGACTTAAGGTAAAACAAGCCATTTAATTATCTATTTTCAATGCATCGAAGTACTACATTTCATTTAATTGAAATTCTCAATCTTTTTTATTAGATTAACATCATATGAACATCTAAAGTGAATGTGATTGATTGGATAGATTTATATTGAAAACTACATGACATGCTATAGAATCATAGATGATGATGTCATTAATCTAGTGATCTAGTGAAACAAGATTTGTAATGATTTCATATCTATTATCATTTGAGTGGAATTGGCGATTTTGACAACTTTTCAGCTTGAGGTATAGTTTGCATGTAGCCAGACATCAATCAAATTAATTATTAAACATTTTGATTATGCAATGTACATGTAAGCCGTAAGGCTTAAGTAAATAGGGATCAGGCTGGTAGTGGCACTGGTGGCCCATAAATAGGGATAGTGTCATAAGGGTTTTCATTTTCTAGGCGTTAATAAGGATTCAAGAAGAAGATGACGTGGTATTATTGGGGATACTATAAATTCTCCTACCTCCAATTATGCAGTTATAGAGTAAAAGACCAATTTCCTTCAAGTTCAGAATGGGTGGAATTGGAAAGAAGTTGATTTGGTTGACCTGACTTCTCAGATAGGTTTTGAACCAGGATGAGGAGCTCTAATGGAGATAAGTGCTATCCCAATGCATTGAGGCTACAAGTAGAAGATGGGAGCAATTTTACAACCCTCATCTTCTACATGACTCTAGTTCTTAAAGGGGATAAGTATATTTTTTATCTTCACAGCTCCCTTTTTCCCATCATGGTTGGCTAGGAAAATCCATTGTATTTATTTTTAGAGTGACATTTGTATTACTTTATCACCAATAGAATCTTGGAATCATTCTTTTATTTTTAGAGTTACATTTGTATCAAGTTGTCACCAGTAGAAGCTTGGAAATTGGAATCAATTTGTAATCCATTGTCACGAGCAACAACTTGGAATAAATTGTGTCTATGTAAAGTGACATATGCTATTTATACAAAATAGGAGCTTTCCTACTATACAACTACTCATCTTTAAAAAGATATGTAATAGTGTGACATTTTAATTCAGTTGGGTATGTGCAGGATCATCATGGAAAAAGTAGGCCCTTAAGTGGCAATAAAAATTCAGAAAATTAGAGTTAGGCAACTTGACGTAAAAAAATGAATAAGTTTTCTATATTATTTCAAAAATATGTAAGAATAGAATCTGTATAAAATTGAATGTAGTTTCTAAACTAATAGGTTTATTTTTAAAAAATAAAAATCTATTTGTTGAAAATTTGAAATTTCAATGCAGTAGTACTTAAATTTCAGGGAAAAAATAAGAAGTAGGTATCTGTTTGACCACCCTAACCACAATAAAATGATAACATCTTTTTATAATATTTTAGATATAAGTAGAAGACTCATGTCTCGATGTGATGCATATTTTTTTGTACTTTTTTTCCAAGTAAATAATTAATTATTAATATTTTATTACAACTTTTAAAAAATATAAAAACTCATATGTCTGATCACCTTAACTTGGTCAAAACTTCATGAAATTTAATTTTTATTTTTTTAATCCTATAGTATGTGAAGCATAGAATGTGACGCATGTTTCAAATTCAAAAAATGTGATACCGTTTGAAAGCTATAGATGTTTTTCAATCAGCCTATCAATCAAGACTTTAGTCATAATTCAAATAGAAAATGAATAATAATTATTTATTAAATTCAAAGTAAAGCATAATTCATATTGGTGGAAAACTAAGAATCTCCTTTAAAAAACTTTTTCGTTTCATCAATTTTGGGTAAAAAAAAAGTTGTCAACCACATGGGCCATCATATCACTTACATATCACCACTTTTTGGCCCATCATGATCCTGCACATACCTAGTTGTAATAAAATAAATGGTTGTGTTGTGTTATTCTTCACTATTCATTTACACTTACAGTAAAGAGTTATTTTTTGAGTTCAGTGTCTATGAATCTATTCAAATCAGTTTTTTTTCCTTTTATAAATTAAGTATTATCTATTTATGAAATAATTGCATGTAGATTGAAGTGTAAAACATTAAGCAATACAAATGAAAAATGAAAGTTGCCATCAAATCGACAAAAAACATTATAAACACTAAAAATTGTCACTCTTGTTAGGGTTTACCGAAATTTTATTGATTTCTAATTTGTCATTGACCTTCTCCCTCTATTCCCAGTATCATTATTCATTTTATTAAGTCCTTTGCAATGTTAAGTTATTGGCCCCTTGCCCTTGATGTCAATCCTAGTGCATTAAATTTTAAAACAACTTTAAAACACATGTTTATTATTTATATCATAAATTACTCAACCATTCAATGAACATTTGATGTATGGTTGTAGTTGAATTCTGAAATGAAATGCACGGAGCACTAGGCTTGTGAACTTAAACCTCTAGAATCACCCTATAACTGTTAGATTTACAAAGATCAATGGTTTAGAATTTTCTATCAATGTAGGACTAAATGGATTATATTAAATTTTGTCATCCATGTACTAATTGTGTAGTCTGAAAGCAACACATAGACATTTCATTCACTTTAATTTTTGAAAAAAGATCACTTCCTACTGCTAAGTGATTTTATTTTTAAGTGAGAGGGTCAACACACAGGGAGATTTTATTCTTCAGTTTTCTCATTGCAATGCACCACCCTATTCTGGGTTCCACAATCCCACCACCAACAAAACCATTCTAGTAACCTAGTTTCCATGACTATCAACATTAATCTTTTCAAGAATCAAAATCCAAGTAAGTGAAAGAATTCTTGTCGCTACATTTCATCATTTGACGTTTCTTAAAATCTTATTTTGTCAAAATTTGAAGTTTGTGTTTAGGTTTGAGAGACTTAATAATTAAGAAAATTTGAGGACTAATAGGGAATTCACAAATTCACATTGTATAAGCATGTCTACCACTAGTACCACTAGAGCAATGTTGGATAAAAAAATATATTATGCAGAATTACTTAAAACCCTAGGTTTCACTGATGGGTACCATGATATTTATGATCTTGAAATCTATGGTAGATGTACCTCAGAACTTAGATTTTCATCTCAGAATAAGGCTGCAAAGAAAATGCAAGTTAATAGTATCAGTGTATCATGGGTAACTAGATTAGGATGCATGATGTTACATGAGGTTTTCCCTTGCCTGTAATTTATCATGGTTTGTGCCCAAAATTATGATGATAACAAAGGAGAAAATGTTAATAAAGATAACAAAGAAGAATTGTTATCCATTAATGAAAAAGAACTTGGAAAAGTGTTGGGGTTTACAACCGAAGAATTTGGAAATGTCCACATTGACCTAGAAAATCTTGCTAGTGATTATGAAGCAGTGGATGAAATGGAGAAAAATAGTTTCTTAAATAAAATAGTTCAGGATATAAACAAATTGAAAGGTGATCATAAGCCTCCTTATGATTTTGATATTTTTAAACCATGGTCTAAGGATACTATTTCCATGCTATCATTTTTCCTCAGACTAGATAGCAATTTGGAAGTGGGTGCAAGCCTCCTTGAAATGGTATATAATATCCATTATGGTGTTTCACATGTCAAATACAATTTTATTGAGAACATTGTAGAATCCATGCCTAAACAATTTTTAATGATTAAAGGAGGTTCCACCAATACATTTAGGTTCACAACCTACTTGTGCTATCTTTTTCTATTCAAATTTAGAGGAATGTTTCAAACCAACAAGCTTCAGATTTAGCCCTATAGTAATGTTGAGAAATAAAAAATGGCTCAAGTATATGAATAGACCGTTGAGATAAGGATGCATGATTCTCGAAGGAACTACAATCATTTTGTAGACTACTTTTTGGCTCCATTGCATCAAGCAATTACAAAACTCCAATGCCTTGATTGCTAATGTCATGTAGAAATTGCATTCAACTAGGAAAAGAAATACAATAGTTTGATTGGAACTTAATGGAAGAATATACTATGCTAAGATTTTATGGATCAGGAGTACAACCATAAAAACTTCCAATACATATGAAAAAAAGGGTTTTTGCATTGAAATATGTAAGTCAGATGTAGAGTACTAATGAACTACACTTTCTCAGTTAGAAAAAGAATACCTTATTTCCTTCTTTACCTTTTTCATGTGGAGGGTTCACATTTGAGAGAAAAGAATTTAAGGTGGCACATAATCTTTTGATTTTTATTGTTTTTGATACTATCTCTCACTAGTAGTATGATCTATGTGACACCATTAAATCAATGATTGTGGCCAATAAGAATGTTGCAAGTAGAATTCAACATCAAAGTAAACCCTTTCTTGAAAACTTGAGAAATAAGGATTCTTGGGATGAGGTCAAAATAGCAATGGAGAGAAGTGTTGCTAAGAAAGGTATTTCTTTTGAACAATTGTTAGTAGAAATTATGGCATTAGGAGGTACAAATTTTTTTATGAAAATAGTGATGAACCATCTAGTAGAGTAAAAATACTAGGTTGTCTAGAGAAGGAAGTTATAGATAAAAATTGGTCACAATAAAAAATTACTGCCTTTTGGTCTATGAGGAAGGAGCTAGGTAATCCAAGAGCTCTTATGGAGTATGGAGATAACAAAGAAGATCTTGAGTTTAACAAATTATGGAATATAGAGGATCTCGATAAACATGGAAACAAAGAAACTGATGATGAATCTAATGATGATAGGGAAGAATTAGAGCAAATCCATGTCAAAGTTGGTTTAAGTGAGGCCACAAAAGAAGCATATACTTTAGGAGCAGTCATAGCTGAAAAAATGGGTTATGAAGGTGGTGGTTTGAGATCCCAAGGACAAGGAATTCCTACAGTAATAGATGATAAATTAGACCAAGGGCATACAAGTAGAGCCGAAACAATTCAATTTGTTAGAGCTTCAAATCCTCATTCTCATGGTCATATACAATCACAACTAGGACATGCCCATGGTGGAGAGCTTAGTGCAACTAGCATTGCCTTTGGTAGTGATGGTATGGGTATTAGTACTATTAGTGGTCAACATTTTCTACAACAAAAAAATACACACAAGAGGACAACAATATAAGATACCACAAAAACACCAGGGGATCAAGGCATACAAAAGAGGCAAAGGATTTTGATAGGTCCAAGTTGCACTATCAGTGGATCCACCACAAAGGAGTTATTTCTGGGAACTCCCCCACTACAAGTTAGTGTGGTTGCAACATCATTAGCAACTACAAGTACTCATATTCCTTTGCCATTCAAGCATTCCATTGTTCCTGCATCCCTAGGTTTTGATTACATTGAAGAGTTTAAAAATAAATCAGACTTGAATAAAAAAGAAAAGAAGCAACTGGTGGAGAGTGCATATGTTGTAACTTCAAAGCCTACAACAACCATGGTATTACCCACATTTTACACAAATAAATAAATCTTAGAGTATACAATTCTTGTTCCCACAGTTAAAAACAAACCAGCAAATTAGATGGATCAATCTAAATTCCAGGTGAACAATATTCAATTGAATATTTTTGGACTCAAAAATACTAAAAAAATTAATGTATCAAAGAAGAATAGTGAATTATTGTAGACATCATTGCTAAAGCAAGATAGAGAGAAAAAAAGGTTGTAGACTCAAATAGAAACATTACAAGAAGACCTAGAAAATGAGAAAGCAAAGAGGAAAGCAGTGGATAACAAGAGAAATGAATTAGAAAAGAATAAAAAAATCTGCGTCTACATCAACAAGCAAAGAGGATAAAAGAAATGAGAGAGAAGTGAATGACCTAAAGAAAAGGCCAGATGAGAGAAAAAAATAAATATTATGGGGAAAAATCCACTCCAGAAAAATTAAGACTAAGCATTGCGAATGGAAATGTACAGTGGGAACAAAAAATGGAGAAAGAGAAAAAGAAATGAAAGATTAGAGGTAGAGTTGAAGGAAGCAAAAAATGAAATTAAGTCTTGCCAAAATAAGTTATTTGCATTTTGTAGAGAAACAATGAGGCATATGAAACAAGAGATCTGGGATGAAATAATGCAAAGGATTGATCATTTGTGTGACATGTTTCAATTGATTGATGATATTAGACAATATTATAAGAAGCTCAACAAATATTTAGTGGACAACAAAAATGTGCTAGAATTAGAGAAATTTGCAAATCAAATTCAACAAACAGTCTACAAATCATGTGAAAATGTTTTGAAATCAAAAGGTATTACTAATTGACTTGCTACATCAATGACGTTGGCATCTATCATTGAAAAGTGTTTGAGAATGTGTGAAACAAAGGAATATTTGCATTTTTTTGCAGACAAGATGAAGAATGTGGATGCAAAGGTAAGGAACTTCACAAAACTTGGTTTGCTAGAGGATTTTGATACAAATGAGTGATTTATTGGAAAAATGATTTCAAAAAGAAGATGGAGGGTGCAAGGAAGATCAATGTGGACTAGTTTCCTCAAAACCCAAATGTGGTGAACTATTTGGATTATATCAAACCATTGCTAACCTTGAATGAAACATTGGCTGAAGAATTCAAGACAAGTTCCAATTTCAATCATGAATTGTTAACAAATCTTCAAGTCAAACAACATCAGTGAGAACAAATGACAATTCCACCACTTGAATAGTGGAAGTTGCTAGAAAAGGTGATACAGTGATTTGATTTTTTATAATATGATTTTCCAAGTTCCAACTCAGCTTTGTGCAGAGTTATCTTTGAGAAAGATTTTGTATTGTTAATGCCTCTATGTATTCCTTCATGTAAAAATAAATAAAAAATCTCAAATTCACACTTTAGTAATGTGTTGATGTTCAATTATCTATATTATTTATTTTATCATTTGAAGAAAAATTTTGGTAGTGGTTTCAACTACTAGATACACATTAAATGATTGTTGATGTTCATTTTTGTATATGCTACTAATACTATTGTTAATATGTTATTAAGCATTGAGTTGAGTGATGAATCATTGAGTACATGTTCAAGTTTTACTTTGAACATAATTAAAATATGAACTATAAGGTGATTTTAATTCCAAGCATCCATAATCTTAGTGAAATTGCATTAGAATTCACACATCAATACTCAAACTCCATGACTGCTTATCACTGTTTAAAAAATGAATTCATATAAATGTTTAGTTGATTTGATAACTTATCAGATCCATTAAATATTTATATGAATTCATGCTTTAATCAAGGTACTTTAACTGGTTCATTTAACCAGATCTAGAATTAAAACATACATCAATGCATAATGACAAAGAAGATTAATGAATGATCATTGATCAAATTTCATTAATAATTCATGTAAAAGGTTACAATTGGAGAGATGATAGACTCAAAATAAGGGAGAAAAACAAGCTTCAAACCAAGATGTACACATGTCACATTTTCATTTGGCAAATTATACCAGTCATTTCCTTAAGAAATGGTTACAACAAACCAAAAGATATTCTCATGAGCAATTATCCACTCCCTGGTTACAACATGACTTGAGCTAGCTGGTCCTTGAGACCTTAATATTTTCACATGTTGTTTCCATTATTCTAGCTTTGTTTCAAGTTCAACAATAATTTGCTCTCTTATTATATTCATCAATAAGCTCATTATACTTCTTGTTATCCATAACTTTTAAACTAGTGTCAACAATTTTAAACTTCCCCTCCTTTGGTCTTTCGGGTCTTTTACCTCATTCATTTTCAATGCCTTTCTATTTATTTCTCTTGGAAAATGCTCAAAGTCAATTGTTTTTGTGTTTTTCCTAACCTTAGTCGCTAGTCCTCTGAGTTTTAAAACCTTGTTGCAGAGTTCTAAATTTTCATAACTTCTTGATTCCCCAACTTGGTTCACTTTGTTGAGTTGCAAGTCTTTGTTGGTCATCTTTGTAGTCGGTGAGTCATAGGTTTCCAAAACTTTGAAACTTCTAACTTTGATTCTAAGGTTCCAATTCTCCATGACTAAGCAACATTATGGACTTATTTTGGCTTTCAAAGGAATCGTCATCTCATTGAATGTTGTGTACAGACTAACCTTGAGTTGTATTTTTTAGGAATTTCAAAAAGCATTCAGGTTTAAAGGCTATATTTTCGAGGAATGAAATTGAATGTCACATTTAATGCACATCTTATCAAAATAATGACATAAGTGGGTGGAAAATTTTTACTAAGTCATTTAGCCTACATTCTCATTCTTTTCCAATGTCAGTACTTCTCAAGTGTAAACATTATATCTCCATGAATTTGCACTCATGCAAAGTGGAATTCAAAATCACTAGTTTGGCGTGAGGGACACTGAAATTGGGCACCTCAATTTGGAGGAGTTTTTGGTGCGCTTGGAGCAAAGGAGGAGAACACCACTAAAAGATAAATTTCTACATTGTGGTTTGGCACATACAGGAGGTTTTCCTGAGGTCATACAAATCGTTGACTTGGTGATTGCGTGTGCAAGGGGCTACATTCCAGTGACTTAAGAAATTAGATTTGTGGATAGGTCAGTCATTGCAAGAATTACTCTTGAAGTCATTTCTCATGCATTAAGCATTCCAGAGAGGGAAACTATAGAGGAAATTTTTGTAGTTGTTGGTGACAAGTTTTTTAGAATGAATGAGGAATGGTGCAAAAATTCCATTGCGAAGAATTGGTTGAAGTCCGAGAAAATGGGTAAGTCTCAGTTGCCCTCAAAGCTTAAAAGGGTTCATTTTAATGATGAAATTTCAGATGCTATCACCATGCTACTTTGTGTGGTTGGTAATGCATAATCAGACTCTTTTGAATTTTAGACTTGTCATTGTATTTTGGTAATTTGTAGTTGAAACAAATTCATTGACTGGGCTGAGATTATTAGTTATCATTTAAATGAGAAATTGATAAATTTTTGGCAAACTGTTGCCTTCCTCATGTGCTCATACTTGGTTTACATTCTAGCTATTCAAGAGGCTATTTGGGCAGGGTTGGAACTGCAAAGATCTCCAAAGCCATACATGCCTATGTATAGAAGTTTTCCACAACTCACTAAGGAGGTTGGAATGAGGAATTTTTTTTGGCATCAATGACACATTTTTAATGGAAGTTGTGAGAAGGATTGATAGAAAACTTGAGCTTAGGATTTCACCTAAAGTGACTACTCTGGTATTGAGGTTTGGAAGTTTCTACATTCAATTCAACAAATTCACTTATCTTAGAATTAGAGGTTTGAAGAAGGCTCCAATGAAATTGCCCCATTACCTGAGTGATTTCCTCATTTTTCTTGAAGTTTTCTAGTAGATTGCCATTTCAAATGTTAAATAGTCAAATATGGGAAAGAAGGGGTATGATTTTCCATTGTCCATGCCTTCATTTTCTTGCAAAAGTAATAATATTGCTAGGGGTGTGAAGAAAGCTCTAAATGAATTCAATTTGCAATGTTTTCCCATGAGAACTAATTTTGATAGTAAGGGTTATGCTAAGCAAAAAATTTATGGAGCTGGAAGCTATGAACATTGCCTTGATATTGAAGATTTTTGGGAAGAATGTATAGATGAAGGTGAGGTGCATAGAATAAATTTCATGAGATTGACCCTAAGGCAAATACAAGCTTTTGGTATTTCTTTCAATATTCTAGAAGATGCATAAGAAGACTCGGTGATCATTGATGTCAAATATCAAGCCCCTACTACTAAGCCCTTGTACATAATTAATTGGTTAGAGGATGAATTTTTAGACTTAATGGTCCTTTCTACCCCTTTTTTGAGAAGAACTTCAGATTGGTTGAACGAAAAATGGTGCCAAAGTGTGGGTTCTCCCCATGAGAAAAGAGTTTCACAAAGAAAAGAGCAAGGGACTGTACAAGGCCTTTGGCATTAATATATCAACTAGAAAGTAGTCAATTAGGTTGTTTAGCATTAGCTCACAGTCAGGAGGAGATCGCAAGAATCTAGAAGACAATAGGGCCAAGCTAAAATCAATTTGTGAATAGGATAGTGTACCCTCAGTACCTAAGAAAAAGGCTAGTCAAGAAAAGCCAGTGCCTATAGACTTTGAGGGAATTTTTCAAAAAATAATTGATGGTAATTATTTTCCCACATTCTTTGAAGTTCACCCTTCTCCAGTACGAGATACTTCTATTTTTGTTCAATCGATTGAAAAGAAAGAAAATTTAAGTGTTGAAAGTAGAGGCACTGGATTAGTGGCATCTTCCCTAGTATGGTTAAAGAAAGGAGTCAAGAAGAAAAGAAATAATATTCTCACAATGACAATTGAAGTAGATATAGTTTCCATATTGTAGGGTCACCAAAAGCCCAAAAAGGCTAAGAGGATGTCACAATTTGTCATTGATTCCACTTCTGGGCATCAACTGTTGGAGATTGCTGATCTAAAAAATGACCTAAATAAAAATGAGATGATGGAAGCCCACTACAAGGTTACTCATGGTGATATGGGTGCATCTACTTTAGAAGGTGATGTATATCATGTTGATTAATCTATTAATGCATTGATCAAAAGGGAAAAAGAACATAAAAAAGAGAACCTTTAGTTGCAATCTAATATTCTTTCTTTAAGAAATTTTATTTCATCAATTGTGACTTCGGCCACTAAGGAAGCCTCAAGCTCAAATGTTCAATGTATTGATTCTAACATTGTGCAATGGGTCAAGAACAAATTAGGTTATGCTAACGCTACCAAAAAATGGATAGAAGGGCTTTATCAGGATGGTCATTTCTACATTTGTAAATTTATGCAATTCTATGTTAATGTGTTTGATAAAAGAAAGGAATTAGTAGTGGAGCTCCAAGAGATTAGAAGAGAACATAGTAGCATATTTTTGCTTTCAAGGGAAATTGCAGAATTACTCTCCATGGAGCACACTTTGTTAATAAAAGAAAAATTGGTGGATGACCCTAGAGAAAATGATACTAGTTGGTTTGATTCCTTGGATTGGAAATTGCCAGTATATGAAGGGTATATCAAGGAAATCAATAAAGTGTTAGAAAAATAATTTGACATATTGGTGAAGATCAAGGAGAACTTCAATGCTCTTAAAGTGGAGCTCACAAATGAGTTTGATGAAAAGGTATTGGATGTTGCAGACATATCGAGGGAATTTAAAGAGGTGTATCATAAAGAAGTAGGTGATCCTGAGACAACCACTGGAGACTCGTTCAAAAAATTGAGTAACTTACAGACCTATATGATTTCATTTAAGGCAAAAAGTGAGCATCTATGAAACACTAGATGAGTCAAACCATGCACTTTCAAAATGGAGGACAAGGATAAAAATCACCATGACTCCAGGAAGCAAAAACATCACCATAATTGTCACCAAGTACTGGGAATACAAGCAAAGAGTAAAGGCACAGGAGGCATTACTGGAGTAGTAGGAGGTGGAAATAATTGGAAGCAAAGGAGTTGGTGTTGGGACCATTGATTTGTTTAAGTTTTTATGTTATTTTCTTTAATTTGGCTCTCTTGATACTTCAAAGACATTTTATTTTAATTTCTAAAACAGTTGTCTTCAAGAAACTGTTATCAAGAAAATTTGTAATCTTTAAATATGGGGGTTGATGCTTGGCCAGGGGATCTTTTGGAAAAAATTTGTTTTACTCATTAGAACAAAAAAAACTCTTCTATTTTTACTACTTTTCTGTTATTTCAATATAGAAAGACAATGGTGAAGTTCCCGCATGCGTAATCTTTGAGTTATGGTGTGTGGATTTATTCTGCTTTTGCTGAGTAATTTTCTAGTGGATTATCTATTATTGGAATGATAAATGTTTGGTTAGTTTCATTGCTATGGAATGTTTATCAGTGAATAAAGAATTTATGGTGATGGATGCGTAAGGATTTCTTAGTATAATTTAGGTGATTTGGGTATGTGTAGGATCATGATAGGCCAAAAAGTGGCGATATGCAAGCCATATGATGGCCCATGTGGCTGACGACTTTTTTTTTACCCAAAATTGATGAAACAAAAAGGGTTTTTAGAGGAGATTCTCAGCTTTCCACCAATATAAATTATGCTTTACTTTGAATTTAATAAATAATTATTATTCATTTTCTATTAGAATTATGAATAAAGTCCTGATTGATAGGTTGATTGAAAAACATCTATAACTTTCAAACGGTATCACATTTTTTGAATCTAAAACATGCATCACATTCTATGCTTCACATACTATAGGATTAAAAAAAAAAAATTGAATTTCAAGAATTTTTGACCAAGTTAAGGTGGTTAGACAGAAGATCTTTTATATTTTTTAAAAGTTATAAAAAATTCATAATTAATAATTTACTTGGAAAAAAATTATAAAAAAATATGCATCACATCGAGACATGAGTCCTCTACTTATATATAAAATATTATTAAAAAATATTATCATTTTATTGTGGTTAGGGTGGTCAGACAAACACCTACTTCTTATTTTTACCCTGAAATTTAAATACTGCTGCATTGAAATTTCAAATTTTCACCAAATAGATTTGTTTTTTTTAAATAAATACCTAGTAGTTTATAAACTACATTTAATTTTCTACAGATTTTATTTTTACATTTTTTTGAAATAATATAGATAACTTATTCAAATTTTTACGCCAAGTTGTCTAACTCTGTTTTTCTGTCTTTTTATTGCCACTTAAGGGCCTGTTTTTTCCATGATGATCCTGCACATACCCATTTGGTAGTTTAAGCTTTTATTGTTTAAGTTGTGTGGATGCCTTTCAAAGCTTTCTAGTTAAAATCATTTCCTTTCATTTTATTTCCTAGTAATAGTGATATTAGTTAAAAGCCATTCATTGAATATTTGAAGAAGGTAGTTGTCACCTTTTAAAATAAGCAAAGAATTAGTCTAAAATACTATTATGGTTGATTCAACTATTGTTATGTTTGTCACCTCCATGGGCATAAGAATATAGAGTTAGGTGAAAAATCTGTTAACCAACACTTCTATGCATGTCTCTATCTTTAGTAAGGCTCTCAACTATTGCTTTTATGATCTTAGCAATGTTTATGGTCATGTCAGCTGCTTCTAATTTTGGAGTATCAGAAGCTCTATTTATAATCAATTTGGTAGAGCTTATGAGTTATGGATCTTGAATTGTTAGCTTATGTTCAAGGAATGGATTAATATTCCTTTTAGTTATTTATCAAAGATTGTGTGAATGGCAATGCAATATGAATTTATAAGTAGTGTGATAAGTGTTGTTCTTTAAAATGATGCAGAATCACATATCAAATTCAATACCATGGAATACAATATAAAATATAAAATATCATCAACTACAGTTTGGGCTTTGGATCAAAGGAAACTAATTCATGAAGTACAATATAAATACCTAAAATTTGCTAATTCTCTTCTATTTCCCAAACAAAGTTAGGGTCCTCAAACTGACTCTCATCTTAAGATAAAGTAAAAGAGTCATCTTGATTATGATTCTTCTCTTCATTTTCTTCGGCCTATGTCTCAAATTCAACATTCATTGTGTGATTTTTGTCAATGTCATTTGTCCTAGACCCATTGCCACTGCCAATACCACTAGTACCAATGTTTGAAATTGGATTTTTTGTGTTGCATAACCCAGTCCCTCTTCTTTCACATGTGGACCTTCAAATTGTGAGTGCCCTTTCAAAAGGAATTTTTTTGACTTTATACATAGTTCCTTTCATCCTCAAGCAATTTTCAAAATTCTTGTCTAGTTTGTTTCTTAACTCTGATTTCAAAAACCCCAATGTACTGAAAACTCTCTCATCCTCCATCGACCCTAATATCATTGTTTAACATAAATCAACAGGTTTGAAATATTATGATATTGAATCATGCAATATTTCACTCTGACCTAAGTTTGTCCAAACCTTTTTTATTGATATCGGTTCAAAGGCCTTCTTCGTGCCCATAGATTTATACCGGTCCTTCATAGCTTTTGCAAAACTCCTACATTTTTTTTAAAGCCTATTTTCATTTAAAATTCCTTCTATTGTCTACTCATTGTATGTTACCCTTTTCGAAAATTGTTTGATCAATATTTTTACTTTATCATGAAAATATTTTGGGTTATCTTGGTTTACCCAAAATTGAGGATACACAATACCCATGGCTTCAATTATTTCATGTCAAGTGAATATTTCACCAATCTCTAAGGAAAGAGATTTTGCAATTTCCTTCAAATTATCACTAACAGATTTAACAATTTCATTAAAATATTCCTCATTAATAGCTACTTCTCTATTAGAGTTCTTGGTTGTCTTACAATGGTACATTGGTGTCTCATATCCACATACATAGATACATAAGTGTCTTCTTGCATTAAACTATAAATAATTATCACGATTATTCAAATAAGTAATTTTTCGCCAAATGAAATAATTTGTGCCTTGTTGTGTTAGATCTAGATATAGATGATTGAGGGCCAAGCATGTATGTTTACACAGATTGGCATATTCATAAATATAAATAGTTCTATCTTGAGCTTTCTTCACAAGATTGTTTCACATCCAGCATGGGGAGAAGACTAGCTAAAGTCAAGAGTGTCTCTATATCGCATAACCTATGTAAGAGGTTAGGAGCTTTGTCTACTATGTTGCGATGCTCGTACAACACTCCAATCAAGGATTGATATTCTGAAAGAACTCATTGCGCTGGTCCATGCAAGGAGATCCATCTTCTATCGATATACTTGAGAATTTTGTTTCCTGGTGTTATTCCATCAACAAAATTTTGAAATTTTGTGAAGCATTTGGGACTTCAACAGAAGTATGTGTGGATCTAATAGACTAGATTTTCAACTTTTGATATTGTAGGAAAGTTTCTTACAATTTTGAATGTTTAATTCATTCTATGGGCCATGCAGTGAATGCCAAGCATGTATGGTGCACAAATAGTTTATAAATTTATGTAAACACCACTCCTTTGACCTTGCATATGGTGCAACCATAGTAGCAGGGTCCTCAAAGAGAACAATCCACACCATGCAACAAGAGTAACATAACAGAAGAAACACATAATATGGAGGAAAATGTAGATGTAAACATTCTTATTATCATGAAATTAAATTACATATAGTCAACCACATTTGGGCTTATAGATTCGACTCACAGGTCTGATTACAACATGTTCAAAATATAACACTCATACATGCAAGGAAAAATATTACAGATTGAACTCTATATTCTTCCTAATCTACTTGATCTTCATTGATCTCTATCCTAATGATTCATTACAATATTTATATCATATCTATGGGTTGAGATACATCCGCGTTGGCCAAAGATTATTACAATCTCTGATGAAGGAAACGTAACATGTGCAAGAACAGGTCAGCCTCAAATTTTAATTTCTTCCATGGTAAAAGCATATGATGAAGTGTGGACCTAAAATAAAGGTCAGAGACACTCCACGAAATAATTTGAGTCACACCGTGAGGATCCGCAAGCTACAGGAAAGATTCACAAATCGATCCAACTAGTCATTAGGTTTGAAATTATTTTGGGGCCAACTCCAAAAATTGTCACTTAATCCGAAAGTAATAACTTGCCAGAAAAGATTCAATTGAGTTGAAAAATTAAAATAAGGAAATCAAAAATTTCCATGATGAAAACATAGGTATGCGAGATTTGGTGAGTAAACATGAAGAAATACCAGATCTACTAACTTGAACTAGAAAAGAACTGAACAAGAACAAGAACTGAATGAAAATATTTTTGGTTGATGCAAGATTGTCAAGAACCAAGGATGCTCCTGCATCAGACATCTGGGGTTAATGAAAAGCGAGTCCCTCACTTTGTTGGGGCTAAAGGAAAACCAAGTCAATGTACCTCAGCCTAAGAAATCAAAGAATAATCCTCCACTGGTCAACCCTTCCATTTCACAAGATATTCTTTGTATTGTCTTCCATGAGTCTTCCTCCCATCTCTGATATCCAAAATATCTTCGATCTCATCTAATTGTTGTTTAGGAAACTGTTCTTCCAATTTTTCTTTACTGTCTTCACTAAAATATGCTTCATGGTACTAATGAAGATCTATATTATTGAATATAGGTGAAATACCCATGTCATTTGGTAGCTCTAATTCATATGCATTTCATGAATCAAATTTCTTCAAAATCCTATAGGGTCCAAAATTCTTCATCTTCAGTTTATTGTATGTGCCAACTAGAAATCTTCCCTTCCTTAAATACACCATCACTTCATCTCCAACCTCAAACTCCTTATGTCTCCTCTTTTTATCTACTTTTTCCTTATACTTCTGGCTCATATCTTCCAACTACTATTTCACTTGAGTATGCACTTTCTTCATATGGTCTGCAAACTCCTCTGCTTCTGCACTCCTTTTTTCTTGTTTACTGATGTCTCACAACTCTCATATACCTCTAGGATGAACTCCAATAACAATCTAAAAAGGTCTTCTTCCAGTACTCTGATTTATTGAATTTTTGTAGGAAAACTCTGCTTGTGCAAGGATTAAATCCCAACTTTCGGTTTTCTCTCCAATCAAACATCTCAACAAATTTCCCAAACTCCTATTTACCACCTCTTTCTATGCATCAGTCTATGGGTGAAAAGTAGAACTGAACTTCAAATCTATCTTCAACTTCTTCCAAAGTGTCTTCCAAAGGTAACCAAAAAATTTTGTAGCTTTGTCTAGAACAATACTTCTAGGTAATCCATGCAGTCTGACCACTTCCTTGAAAAAAAATCTGCTACATGCATTGCATCTATTGTCTTCTTACAAGGTATGAAAAGTGTTATCTTAGAAAATATTTCCACCACCACAAATACAAAACCATTACCTCTATGTGTCTTTGGAAAACCAAGTATGAAATCCATGTTGATATCTTCCCAAGGTCTCTCTGGTACTATCAAAGGTTTATACATTCCCACATTCTGACTGCTCCCTTTTGTAGCTTGAAAATTTTTGCAACTCTACACAAATTTCCTAACATCCTTATGAATTTGTGGCCAAAAGTAATTCTCACTTATGAATGTTACTTTCTTATCAATCCCAAAATTTCCTTCCAATTCTCCACTATGCCTCTCTTTCACCAAGTTATCCCTCATTGAACTCTAGGGTATACACAACTAACTTCCTCTGAACAACATATCCTCCGGGATGAAATAATCCAACCACTGACTCCGATCCTTCAAGACTGGTTCTCTACAAGCTTTCCAAGGTTCTGCAAAATTTGGGTCTCCCTCATATAAGTTCTTCAATTCTTCAAATCCTAATACTTCCACATTCATATATGCTAGAAAATTCCTTCTCCTACTCAAAGCATCAAAAACTCTATTTGACTTTCCACTCCTATGCTTCAAAAGAAAAGTATAACTCTGTAATAAATCTACCCATCTCATGTGTTTCCGATTCAACTTACCTTAACTATTCAGATATTGTAAAGCCTAATGATCCGTATACAACACAAACTCCTTAGGCAACAAGTAATGTCTCCACTTCTTCAAAGCTTGAACTATGGCATAGAAATATTGATCATATACTAAATATATTCTCCTAGAATCATTCAATCTCTCACTAAAATAGGTTACTGGTCTTCCTTTTTGACTTAATGCTACTCCAATTGCATTCCCCTTACATCACAGTCCACTTGAAATACCTTGTTAAAATTTGGAAAAGCCAACACAGGCTACTCAGTCACCTTCCACTTCAACAAATCAAAAAATTTGTCTGCTCTAGATGTCCACCTAAAATCTTTCCTATCTCCTCTCATTTTTTTTGTCATCAGACTGCAAATAGAACCAAAATTCCTAATGAAATTCTAGTAGAAACTAGCCAATCCATGAAATGATTTTACTTCTCCAATTCTTTCAGGTGTAGGCCATTCAACAATATCTCTTACCATCTCAAGATCCACCTTCAATCCATCCACCAATATCACAAATCACAGATACACCAACCTTTCCTTCATGAAACTACACTTCTTAATATTTATCAACAACTACTCTTCACTCAACCTCTGCAAAACTTGCCTTATGTGCAACAAATGTTCTTCTCTAGTCTTACTAAAAATCAAGATGTCATCCAAATAGACAATCACAAACTTACCCAAGAATTTATTCAATGCCTCATTCATCAACCTCATGAAATTACTCAGTGCATTTTTTAGTCCAAAAGGCATGACCAACCACTCATACAATCCTTCATTTGTCTTGAATGTTATTTTCCACTCATCCCCATCTCTGATTTTGATCTAATGATATCCACTCTTAAAATCTATCTTCGTAAAGTACTTAGCTCCTCTCAAAAAATCCATAATGTCATCCATCTAGGGCAAAGGAAACCTATACTTCACTATGATCTTGTTTATGACTCTAGAGTCTGTACACATCCTTCATTCTCCATCCTTCTTAGGTGCCAATACAATGGGTACTACACAAGGACTTAAGCTTTCTCTAATCAAACCTTTTCTCAACAACTCTTGCACTTGTCTATTCAACTCTTTATTTTTTGCTGATGTCATTTGGTGTGTTGCTTTATTAGGCAAACTAGCTCCAGGAATCAGATCCATGCAATGACTAATACTCGTCATAGGTGGAAATCCATCAAGTACATTATCTGAAATGATAGCTTCATATTCTGTAAGAAATTCTTTTATCTCCTCTAGTTTTTCTTCTACATGCTTGAAGTCTTCAACCTTCTTAAGAACCAAGGCATAGGACATTTTTTCATGTCTCTGTCCATCCAGAAATCTTCTTCCTTCAACCAAACAAATTCTAGCACTCATACAAACCTCAGTTCTAGGAACATCTTCCAAGGGAAAAAAAGTCTGCTTCATCCCATTAGCAACAATAGTGTATATGTTATTCTTTCCATCATGAATAGCCTATCTATCATACTGACAAGGTCTGCCCAACAAAATATGACATACATCCATAGGCATGATATCACACAAAACTTCATCATGGTAATTTCCTATCTTCAATTTCACCAAACATTTTTCACTTACCAGTATCTTATGCTCATCTTGAATCCATGCTACTGAATAGGGCTTTGGATGTTTCAATCTTTCCAACTTCAATTTGGTCACCATTTATTTAGAAGCCAGGTTCTCATAACTTCCACTATCAATGATCACTTTGCAACATTTACTAGCTACATTGAATCTGGTCTAAAAAAAATTCTTTCTCTACAATGGTTCCTGCTCCATCTCACTTTGACATAATACTCTTATGTTCACCAATACTTCTCCTTCTTCTGGTCCATTAGATGATCCAGTATGATCCTCCTTAGAAAAAGTTGTTCTCCTATTGTTCTCTATCTTCCTGCTTGTTTCTCTTTGATTGCTTTCAAATGTTGTATGTCCTTCTCCACCATACTTAAAACAAGTTCCTCTGAATACTCTTTTCTCCCATCCTCTATCATATTTTCTATATCCTTCATTCCTGTAACCACCATATCCTCCTCTTCGATGAGAGTTTCCATGATATCTATGGTATGAATCATCATTATTACTGACTTCCTTATCTTTATTCTGATCTGAAAAATATCCTCTTCCTCCTCCAGTAAATATTCTTCCTCTCTAAAATCTTCCACCTCTTCCTCTCTATCTCTTCCCATGTCTTTTATTTATCTTCTCTTCTTCTTTCAAGGCACACTAGTATGCCTCTTCCATGGTCAACAACTTAATAAAAATTATCTCATCTTGTATAGACGACCTCAAACCATTCATATATCTAGGTACTTGCTCGGTCTCATCTTCTAAATGTCTAGATCTGATTATCAACTTGTAGAACTCCTCAGTATATTTTGTCAAACTTGATTCTTTCTACTTCAGATTCTATGATTTTCAGAATAAACTGATCTGATATTCTGTAGGCATAAACTTTGTCTTCAACTTATTCACCATCTAATCCCATGACTTTATCTTCTCTTTTCCTTTCATTTTCCTGTCTATTTGCAAATGTTCCCACCAAAGAGATGCATGTGTTTTCAACTTTGCACAAGAAAATTTCACCTTCTTGTCCTCTTTGGTTCCTTCAAAATCAAAGTATTTCTCCATCTATGTTATCTAATCAAGTAATTCATTTGAATCCAACTTTCCATTATAATCAGGTGGATTGAAATGTGGTTTGGTGTTCACTTTGGTTAGGGCTCTTATGAACCTCTCTTCTCCTTGATCAAGACAAGTTTTCTCTTCTCTTGCAACTTCTTCATCACTCACATCATCAACAGGTTGACCTCTCCTCTGGGTCATTTCAACTGCTTCTAATCTAGTAGTGATTCCTCTCAACATTTCCATTATAGTTGGGTCTACATTTCCACTCGCTCCATTTCCTCTACCATTTCTTCTTCCCACAATCTTTACACAAGTCCTCTGTAGCTGCAGGTCAGATCCTTAATCCGCCACCCCACAAAAAATCTTCAACAGGACTGCGCAAACTCTGATGATCTTGCAAGGAACAAATCTTGCTTTGATACCAATCTAGTGTAGCCATAGTAGGAGGGTCCTCAAAGAGAAAAAATTGGACCGTGCAACAAGAGTAACACAAAAGAAGCAACATAAAATATGGAGGAAAATATAGATGTAAACATTCTTATTATCATGAAATTCGATTACATATAGTCGACCACATCTAGGCTTATAGATTCAGCTCACAGGCCTGATTACAACATGTTCAAAATACAACGCTCATACATGTGAGCGAAAATATTACAAATCAAACTCTATATTCTTCCTAAGCTACATGATTTTCATTAATTGCTATCCTAATGATTCATTACAAGCTTTATATCATATTTGTGGGTCAAGAAACATCCAAATTGGCCAACGATCATTACAATATCCAATCAAGGAAACATAACATGTGCAAGAATAGGTTGGCCTCAAATTTAAATTTCTTCCACCGTAGAAGCGCATGATTAAGTGTGGACCTAAAATCAAGGTCAGGGACACTCCATGAAACAATTCGAGTCACACCATGAGGATTTGCTAGCTACAGGAGAGATCCAGGATCAATCCAACTAGCCATTAGGTTTGAAATTATTTTGGGGCCAGTTCCAAAAACTATCACTTAATTTGAAAGCAATAACTTTCTGGGAAGATCTAATCAAGCTTAAAACTTGGGATAAGGAAATTGAACATGTCCATGATGAAAACATAGGCATGCAATATTTGGTGAGAAAACATGAAGAAATATTCAATCTACCAACTTGAACTGGAAAAGAATTGAACAAGAAAAAGAATTGAATGAAAATGTTTTTGGTTGATGCAAGATTGCCAAGAACCAAGGATGCTCCTACATCAACATTGCTATAGCTCCATCAGCTCTTACACACACCAACTTTTGGATAACTGTCAACTCATCCATAACTACAATTTCATTCAAAGATTTCTTAACTAGTTCAAATAGATTTTGTGATGTTGAGCTATCCTTTATTTTATGAACATAGAGAAGATGAGCTTGGTGAACATGTTGTTCTATAGTATACAAATGCATATAGACCCAAGAAGTATTTTCTACTGCAATAAATTTATCTAAAGTATTCTATGATCATTCTCTTCATATTCCATAGCATACTTAACACAAAGACATTCTTCCTTTTTCATATATGATTTATTTTTTGTAAACTTTATAGATATTCTTTTCTATAGTGTCAATCTCTAGCTGCAATGTCTTGTCTCTTCTACATTTCCAACTACAAATCGTACACTTGCATAGTGTTTATTTTTCAATATCATTTTTGTTTGCTACCCCCACTAGTACAATGAATGGGTACTTTGACAACCAACCAAGTTGAAAATTCCTTAACATTTCCCGCTTGTGCCCCATTTTTTATTTTCCTTTCCTTTTCTTGCTACCAACATCATCCTCATCCAAGTCAATTATCTCATTATGGATAACTAGGGTATCCCTTGGAACATCTTCTACGATAGTGCCATCCTCATTTGATACATTTTGATTTAACCCAATGACAATCTCACCTTGACCTTTTGGTGGCGGTGAGGTATTGTGAGTGCCTTATTCATTAATATTTAGCGGAAGAGTTGATGATGTAGCTCCATCTTGATTTGATGGATTAGAAGCTTTTCCAATTCCAAAGTAAGACTATATCATACCTCTACATTTTGATCATTTTTATGGCCTCCCAGTATCTTCACTACCCTAAGGAGTCTTACCCTCACTTCTGAACATATTGATCTCTCACTTCGAATAAAACTTGTAAAAAATGTCTTCTTGTTTAAGAAGGACAGAGAATATAGATCCCATTCCCTACTCAAAATCATCTTTAAGACTGAAGCAAGAATGAAAAGAGATAAAGAATAGTAATAACACTATTAAGAAATGATCACTAACATTTAAGTCTACGTTTTTGGTTTTCGTTGACTTTTGAATCGAGAAGTAGAACCTCATAACTGAGCAAAATGTGTAAGAATAAATGACAATTTTTATTGTATTTATATCAATCCATATTTGGCAAATTATTTGGGATTTTTAAATGGTATATTAAAAAATTTGTGAATCCCACGTGCTTATACAATGATACGCTGTAATTTTCAAGGAAAAATGTGTCCTCAAATGTAATTATTTTTAAATGTTATTGGCAAAATAGGTCCTCATAAAAAACTATTTTTAAATTTTAATTGACAAGATGGGTCTTCACAAGCAACTATTTGTAAATTTTAATTGGCGAAATGAATCTTGATACAATGTTGTTTTAATAGTATTGGTGAATATGTAGGTGTTTTATTACATGCTTCCGAGATTCCAGGTGAAACTATTAGTCAGTCCATTTAAAACATGTAGTTTGTTATGGAAAATTTATTACTTAAACATGCCTCATTAAAAAAAATTGTTGGGGAATGGACATGCATTGGACCGATAATTCATAAAATCTGAATGATTTGGACACCATGTTGGGTGTGATTAATTCACTAATTTTGACTTCATTGATTTCTAGAATTCGCCAATTGGCGAATTTTCACCACTAAATTTTTTCGTGAGGGAGAGGGGGTGGGAGGGAGAGGGAGTGCATGAGATAGATGGATGGGAGAGAGATGGAGGGAGAGAGAGAGAGAGAGAGAGAGAGAGAGAGAGAGAGAGAGAGAGAGAGAGAGAGAGAGAGAGAGAGAGGTGAGAGAGAGTGGAAGAGAGAGAGGAGTGGGAGAGAGATAGAGGGAGTGAGTGAGTGAGAGAGAGAGACCTGAGAGAGGGAGAGACTTGAGAGAGAGAGAGGGAGGGAGGGAGGGAGGGAGAAGGGGTGGGAGGGAGAGACCTGAGAGAGAGGGATAGGGAGAGAGAGTGTGAGAGATATAGAGGGCATGAGAGAGAGAGGGAGAGTTGGTGGGAGGAAGATACTTGAGAGAGAGGGAGAGAGGGAGGGAGTCGGAGAGAGATAGAGGGAGTAACTGTGAGAGGGAGAGGGGGTAGGAGGGGGAGACTTTACAAAGAGAGAGGGGGAGGGGGTAGGAGGGAGATACTTGAGAGAGAGAGGGGGGGAAGGAGTGGGAGGTAGAGACTTGAGAGAGAGGGAGAGATATAGAGTTGGAGAGAGATAGAGGGAGGGAATAGGGGAGAGAGAGGTAGAGGGGATGTGAGAGAGAGACTTGAGAGAGATAGGGGGATAGGGGGTAGGAGGGAGAGACTTGAGAGAGAGAGGGAGAGGGGATGGCAAGGAGAGACCTGAGAGAGAAGGAGAGAGAGTGGGAGAGAGACAGAGGGTATGAGAAAGAGAGAGGGAGTGAGAGAGAGAGGGTGTGTGTGTGTGAGAGAGAGAGGGAGTGGGAGAGAGATAGAGGGAGAGGGGGTAGGAGGGAGAGACTTGAGAGAGAGAGATGGATAGAGAAAGATAATGACCTAAGCGAAGGAGATGGAGTGAGAGAGACAAAAAATCAGAGGGGGAGAGAAAGAGGGAGTGTGTGAAATGGGGTTGGAGTGAGATGGATTTATCTAAGTAGGGTGGGAGGGAACACGACATGAGAGAGGGGATTGGAGTGAGAGAGAATAGTCTAGGTAGCATGGGAGAAAGTGAGACTTGAGAGAGATACTTTAGAGGGATAAAGAATTATCTAGTTAGGGTAACGAGGTAGAGAGCGTATGAAAGGTAAAACCTCAACTATCCATCTACGATCATAAACCGTGCACTCTAAGCATTATCAAAGTGGTTGACCAAAGAGGGAAAAGATTTTGTTCAAATTAGGTCATTTGGCTAGCGCCAAATTTGGCGCTCACCAAATGGAACATCAAATTTGGTGCTTGCCAAATTTGTCGATTGGCAAATGTGATGTGACATTTGGCGAGCGTGAAATTTGGCGCTCACCAAATGACCTACTTTGGATAAGTGAATTGATAGGATTTGCCAAATTTCCTCATATTTTCATCTATGCTCACTGTCATGTTTGCATGTCTTTTAATGAAAGTTTATAAAAAAATATGTGATGTCATTAACCTCTCTTAGCTATCTAAATATATAATTCTTTTTTAATTTTGATTCAATTAAGGTTTTGATCTATAACTTCTATTGTAAATGCCTTTATTTTTTGTCAAAAACCAACATGTACTCTTTTTAGGATAGATTTTTACTCATTCATTGAAATGTGAAATAAATTACTATATTTAAAACTAGACTCCATTCTAAAAAAAATTCAAATTTCGATTAGTTTTCAAAGAATTTAGGGGGGAGCATGCTCAAATTTGAGCTTTTCAGCATGTGTTCACTTTCAAAATTCATAAAATATTATATATTCATTAAAAAATTTATCCAAAAGAATGAGGATAAACTACATTGTGTTAGCTAATTTCTCACTGTCAAAAATTTAATCGAAAAGGGAGGAGCCCTTAGGTGCTATGCTATTTTTTTTGATAAAAACAGGACCTATTTTGCCCCCCTTTTTTGATACCCTTAATCTTCATAATTTTTAAAAATAATTAGTAGCTTAGAAACTAGAATCAGAGCACTTCAACTCTTGTGCTTTCTACATCTTGAATTTTTGAGCGTAACTATCTTGATTTTATCGTGCAAATCAGATTTTGTTGATTTCAGAAAAAAAAAATTGCATCTTAAGAGCCAAAATTGTGTCATAGATCCATGCACCTACCCTTTATGTCATTTGTACATGTTTTCTTTTTTACTTTTGTATATAATAAATTTTATAGTTTTTGTCATAGTCATTGCATCATATCACTATCATGCAACCTCATTATCTTCCATATCATGGTTCCCTATGGCATATGTTCACATGTGATCTTTTATTTTGGATTCTTTCTTTACACACTTGGCACATCATTTCCCTAGTCCTTATTCCTTGATAGATAACATCAAGTGCAATGATAAATAAAGTTTTCTCACACCAACACAACATGGATATCATCCTCCAATCCATCCACATCCCTCCTTTCTCCCCTCCCTCAAGCCATACTATTATCCCAATCTATCAATTTTTTATTTCCTCTACCTTACAATATTTTCATCCATTTTATGAGCACACTTGTGCTCTTTAAACCCACCTATCCTTTGAAAGGGGTGTTGGGTCCTAAAATCACTACTCACACATCTAGATGGATCAATCCCCTATATTGATATGTCATTATTGAAGATGAATATATTTGATAATTGATAAAAGGTGAGTGATGACATGCCAATTATTGAGAATGGAAAATATTTCCTTCACTTTGGGCTTAGCTAGACACAAGTGTGTGTTCTTAGAGGTAAGATTTATTAGTACTAGTTACGACTAAAGATATACATACTAAGTCAATTTTAGTAGCATCCAATATACACCTAGTCCTAAAAGCTATCACTAGACCAAGTACTAACCTATTGTGCATATGGCCTTCACTAGTTTGATGAAGATATGTAAGACATGATTCTCTACTTGATGAAAAATAGTATGGCTCACTTCATATATTTTCCCTAGGAATAATACTAAATCATGTACATTTTGTATAAACTAAATCCTACTTCTAAACTATTGGATAATGATATTGTTCATTTTAATGGTGCATGTATTCAAACACTTCTAGGACTAGTGCCTTATATTGGGTTATAGAGTCATATTTATTGAAGGATACAACACATATAAATAACAAAAGAGGCAATATTTAACTTGAATGAACATTCTTAATAATCCATCTTAAAACTTATGTAAATCAACATGCACTATGACATAAAGTATTGAAGTGCAATGGTCTAAGGAAAGCATGCTTGTAAGAGAAAATATAAAGCTCCAACAATGAAAAGGTAAAGATCAGGGTTGAGGAAAAGGTATAATAAGGGAAAAATCTAAAACTCTAGCATTTAATAGAGAATCATGAATTCAAATAGAAAATTTCCATGTTGAGAATATTTTGGGACCTTTATGACTTATAAAACATGATTTTCACATGGGGAATGATGGAGGAAAACAAAAGTGTATTTGAATAAAATGGGACCCATTTGAAGTTCTCTTAGATCAATTATTTATGATGGAAAAATGAGGGGCCTAAATGTACAAAGAAGATGAGATTCAAAAAAAAATTAGCACTGTGTAAAGGGGTAAATCAAACATAAATGAATTAAATAATATTTAATTCAAACAAAAGATTAAGATTCATACCCATTACTCATGAAATGAACAATACAAGATTATTGAATTCAATGAAATTAAGAAATGCAAACAAGAAAACATATAATGAATTTAATTAATTATACTATTACCCATCTCATGTTGAAGTGTATTCGTAAAGATGTTGAATTGTGTTGTATCGATGTGAAGCCTCCATTATGTATTTGCAAAAGCTCCAAATGTGCTTGAATGGTGATCAAATATGTGTGTCAATGTTATCAAGAAATTGATTGTCAATTCAACATTACTTCCTTGTACAAAGGATGTCAATTCTTCAATCATTTTTGAGGATGAAGAGGATTGCTATATAGATTTTACGTTTCGATATGAACGATTGAGATTGTCTAATAGAATATCTTGATCAATAGTTCAAAACTGTTGAGAGGAATTAGATGGGAAGAATCAGTGGATTTAGATTGCACAATCGGTGTGATTGATGAAATCAAGTTGAGTGTTTAGTGAAATTGAGGAAATAGGTGGAGAGGTTAGTGGGATTGAAGAATAGATGAAATAGTTAGAAAATAGATGGCTCGGTCAACCAATTAGAGTGAGCAATCAGTGGTCATAGTTTTCTCAATCACAAAAGGGGGTGAGGGTAATCAATTAATTAAGCTTTTTGAGTTGAATGTGCAAGTCATCTTTGAATTTTAAATACAAAAAAACTTATATTTGTTTTGTTTGACCTTTTTGGATGATGTTTTGAATAATAAATTTATTTATTCAAGTTTAGGGAAAAGTGATTTAATTAAACTATTATGTGGTAATAATTTAATTGGCCTAGGGGAATAGGGTAAAAGAGCAGAATAATTAAATATTTTATTTTATTTAATTAATCATGAGGAATAAAGATTAGATAAATGATAAAATGGTGAATCAACTAAGTAATTTAAAGATTATTCAATTAATAGAGGAAATTAGGGTTTTTGATGTAAATAATGTGAAATGCAATGATATTAGGTGATATTGATGTAAATGATGATTGGGGATGAATTAATTAAATAATGTTAAATCACTTAATTAATAGACGAATATTAAATTTGATAATAATAATTAAATAATAATGTATTATTTAATCATTTAGGGAAGAAGGGTGAAAGTTATGTTGTTTGCTAGTCAAGACAATTTAGGGTATCTACATTTTTCCCCTCTTTCATACAATGTGATTTTGAGTGTTGTGTCAAAGAAAATGAAAAAAAAATTGCTTAGGAGTTGCCTCAGTATGCCAAGGTATGCCCCGATGATGGTGGGATAGCATGGTGCCCCCTTGGGAAATTTGGTAAAAATTCTGGATAATGAGCCAAATTTTCTAATAAGCTGATGTGATGCATTTAAGTGCAAGCACTGAAATAAGAAACATTGAAAAGAAGAAAATGATACGAAGTGAATAATAGTTGATGTTGTTAGTCATTGATGAGTTTTTTTACTTTCATGGAAGTTTTGTATCTTTAGCAATCCTAATTGATATAGCAAGTTGACACGATGCACCATGGTATTGATAACCAAGGTGGCATTGTATCCATTGCCTAGAATTTGACTCCACAAACAAGGAGTATTCTTTTCCATACCGGACATATGGAAACATTCTTAGAGTGTATGGGTTAGAATTTTAGATCATTTTGGACAAGTGCACAGAGAGGTATGAGGAACAAACATGCAAGGCCACTTTAGTTGCTCGAAACAAATTCCACACACACAAGGAAAGTACTCACCATGGTAGTATTAAAAAAATATCCAACAAACAAAGAAAACAAAAATGACACTCAATTGCCCCCATTCCTTCCTCTCTAAATCCTTATGGACATCCTCAAGAGATCCTAGGAATGAGTCAACTAGATAAATAAGAGAGATAAAATAACAAAAAGATAAATAATGTTAATGTATCACTTACCATATCTATTTTGAGGTTTCAGGTTTATATCTGGTATTGATGATGTCTATTGTAGGAATTATCTATCCATTAAGACATATCTCAAAATTTTGATGGTGAATTGTCAATAGACATGTAGTTAACACTTTGGCATTGTTTTAGTCTGTTTGTGATCAAATCTTTGTGATTATTTTCTTGAAAGTTCTAGATTTTGATCTTGCTTCTTTTGTTCTCTAATTTTTCAAAGGGTGAGGATGACAATTTTTTTATTATGGATGAATGTTTTATTATGGATAGGTGATGATAAATATAGGAGTTTTGAGATTCTTCAAATGTTTTTGTGCTTTATTTGAGGCTATTTTTGGTATGTTTTTGGATTTCGATAATATATTTGATTTTTTTTGGATTTTGGGGGACTAACCTAGGGCCTCGGGGGCTCATCAGTTATGATTGCCTTGCCTACGTTATGAATGTAAAGGCTCATAGTTCGCCTAGTTTGATATGAACATGTTTTTGGCTTTTTTTCCATTTTTCGAGTGTTTTTGAATTTTTTATTTTTGACTAAGTTAAAATAATGTTATGGACACTTAAGGGGACTGGCCTAAGGCCTCGTGGGATAATAATCCTTGCCTATTATATACACATAGAGACCATGTAGTTTATTGGTGTTGACTCAAAGGATAACATGTTTTTTGGATTTTGTTTGTTTTTTACTTTATTTTGATATTTGTTTGTTTTCTCGATGTTTTCAATTTTTGATATTTTTTTCACCATGATTGGATTTAAAAGGATCTAATCTACTACGAGTTTGTGGAAGTTTCCCCCATTTCAAGACAATATTATCTTCACTAGGGAGATAGATTTTGGTAGTTCGGTAAGGTTCAACACTTGATTAGTTATCGAGCCATGGTTGGTGTCCATGTTTTATTATGGGATGAATGGGTGGATGTTTTAGATAATGTTGATATATAAGATGCATATCTTATTTAAATATAGTGCATGTTTGCTATGTTTTCACTACGGTACCTATTCTAGAATCACCATAAGGTGGTTTTCAATTAAAGAACGTTTTATTTCTCTTTACTATTTTTCTTGCTTTTTGATTTTATATTTCTTTTTTAATCTTTTTCGTATGGATACTCTGATGTGTTCAAGTATAGAAATTTTTAGGATGGTTGTTGTTCAGTTGTTCATCTAAAGGTTCTCCTTCAGAAGTGTCCAATTGATAAGCTCCAAAGCCATAGTTTGTCATGATGATGAATGAACCTAACTAGTTTGGTTCAAACTTACCATTTTTGTCTCGATTCGGTTGTATTTTTTTATTCTCTTTCAACACTAGCTCACCAACCTAAAATTTTTTGTTCTTGATCTTGTTGTTGTAGCTTCATTTAAGCCAATTTTGATAAACCTAAAGATGGTTTAACACACTCAAACTCATTTTATCTCAGAGTTCCAACTCATTCAATCTCAACACCTGATACTCTTCATTATTGACCATGCCTTTTCGGGATACTCATAGTGAGGGGATTTCAACTTCAATAGGTAAGACATCTTCAAATCTATAGACCAAGGAAAAAGGTTTGTCACCTATAGGTGTACAAATGTTAGTGCGGTAAGCCCATAGGTCTAATTTTAGTTGCAAATTCTAATCATGACTAGTGTCATTAATAGTCTTTTTCAATATCTTGAGGATGGTTTTATTCGATGCTTTAGCCTAACCATTTCCTTGGGGGTAGTAGGTCATGGAGAATCTATGTTGGATAGAAAACTTAGAGAAAAGTTCACAAACATCTTGGTTATTGAATGGGGTTTCATTTTTCGTTATGATGGTTTGGGGAATTCCATATCAACAGATTAGATAATTCAAGATGAACTTGGATATTTGTTTCCCTATTATGTATGTAAATGAAATTGCTTCTATCCACTTTGTAAAATATTTAGTTTCAATAATAATGAACTTTTGCATATTTGATGAAGCAAGAGAGATATTACCTATTAAGTCTAATCCCCACTATGAGAAAGGCCATGGTGTTGTAATAGGTCTCAGCTCTTGTGCTGGTGCATGAACAAGGTCTTTGTGTTGTTGGCATTCAGGAAATTTTCTTGAGTACTGAATGCATTCTTGTTCCATGAAAGGCCAATGTAGAAATTTTTGTACTAGGTTAGGTCCACTAGAGTGGGATCCACAAATTCTTTTGTGTGCCTCTTGTAGGGTGGTTTTCACTTCTTCTACATTAAGAAATAAGAGTAAAGTACTCTCTAAACTTCAATGATATAAGGTGTCTCCTAGGCTTGTGAACCGGGAAGTCCTATGGGAAAAGGTTTTCTTTTGGGTTTTTGTCAAGTTAGGAGGTATGATACCATGTTGGAGCTATATGAAGTGTGGGACCCATCAAAGTACAAGGTCCAATGGCTTGTCTATTATGTTAGCCTTATACTTTGATTTGGGAATTTTGTTGTGAGAGGCTGGTGATCATCCATTAGTGATTCTACTAGTTGATCTACTATGATTTATCCTTTGATATCCTTTCATTTTATGTACTCTATGTCAAACTTGCTCAATATCATTACCCATTTAAAAATCCTGCCTATTAGAGCTGATTTCTCCAATAGATACTTTAGTGGATCTACTTTTGATATCATCTTTACTTGTTTGTTCAAGATGTAGAGTCTCAAATTTTATGCCACAAAGACAACAAGAGACATGCTTTTTCTATGGGTGAATAGTTTCAATTCATATCACACAAATGTTTGAATTATATAGTAGACCGCTCTTTCCTTGTTATTATCATCTAGTTGTGCTAAAAGAGCTCGTAATTTTGCTTGTGTTGTAGAGACATAGAGGATCATTTCTTTATCGGGAATAGTTGGTATTAATATTAGAGGAGTGAGTAGATACTCTTTGACTTGTTGGAATGATTGATCACATCTTCCATCCCATTTGAATGCGGTGTCTTTGTGTAGTAGATGAGTGAAAAAATGAAACTTGTCTACCAATTTTGCACTAAATCTCCTAATGGACTATAGTTTCCCTTGTAGACTTCTTAGTTGATTCAACATCTTTGGAGGAGGAATTTCTAATATGGATTTTACCTTTGTGGGATCTAATTTGATGTCTCTTCTTGATACTATGTACCCTATTTTTTTTATGGATGTTACTTTGAATACACACTTTTTTGGATTGACCCTCAAGTTGTACTATTTGAGCCTGTCAAATTCTTTTTCTAGGTTGGTCAAATGGTTTTCTCTTTTGATGTGCTTTTCTAGTATGTCATCAACATAAAATTTCATAGTTGTATGCAACATATCATGAAAGATAGTAGTCATTTCTCACTGATAGGTTGCCCTTGCATTCTTTAGGCCAAATGGCATGATGTTCAAGTAGAAGGTCCCCATGCATGTAAGCGAATGTTGTTTTATGTTGACTGTTAGGGGATATCTTTATTTGATTATATCCAGAGAACTCATCCATTAGTGACAACATTTCATGCATTGTAATTAGATCTATGATCATATAGATGCTCGAAATAGGTAAGTCATCTTTTTGGAAAGCCTTGTTTAGATCTCAAAAGTCTATGTAGATTCTTATGCCCCTAGTGGGCTTTAATATTGGTACTAGATTCAACATCTATTCAGGATAATCAATTTTTTTTATGAAGCCCACCTCTAATAGTTTCTATAGTTCTACTTTTACCAAAAGTGTTATTTGTGGATGCATCTTTTGTAGCTTCTGCTTGATGGGTTTAGCTCCAGGAAATACAACTAGGCTGTGTACGACCAATTCTAGATCTAGCCCTAACATGTATGTGTATGTCCATTTAAAGTTGATTTTCCTTTCATTGATGAGTGCTGAGAAGTTCACCTTTTCTTCGAGATCAAGTGATGCTACATGGTACATGATTTTGGGTGATTTTGCTTTTCCAACATTGATAGGTTCAAATTCTTCAACTAGCAGTGTTGAATTCCCTTGATATTTAGAAATAGGGAGATTGAGTCCTCCATCTTCGGGAACCTCGAAGAGGTTTTCACCCTTAGATTCATCCTTTATTTTTCTCTTTTCAAGATCCAATAGAGCCACATCATGGTTTTCCCTAGGGGATAACATTTTTATTTTTACATTATCTTTTCAATTTTGTGACTAGAGGACACAATCTCCCCTCCAAAATATGCTTCCTATTTGAGTTCCATGGCAAACCTTGCTTTATGATCTCCTGATGGTATGTCTGTTCAAAGTCCCATAAACTCTGCAATTGCTTCATCATTCTAGAATTGATCCAAAATAGGCATATGATGTTGTTGGTCTAAATCTATTAACTATGGGTAGCAGAGGGGTAGTCTATCATCATTATCTATGAAGCTTATGGAAGTTTTCAAAACGGTCAATATATTTTTGGCATCATTTTCCCATTGGGTATCTAGGCCATTGTCGCTAGAAGCGAGGGAATCCCATTCATACTTGTTAGAGCTAGTTTCACAAGTATAGTAGATTTGAGTATATGTTTTCTAGATTGAGTAGGGACTATACTTATACTAAAGCTTTCAAATAGGTCCTTGATTGGTAAATAATTATGTATAAGATGGTAGGTATCCAATGTCTTAATGTCAATAGAAGGAGTTCCTTTCTCAAAAGAGGTACATCCAGTGTTTGGAGTAACCATATCTATCAAACCATAGCCTAGTCTCATGTTCTTCTTTCTTTGTTCCACTATAATATGTTCCCATATGCCTTGTTTGTGTTGCCCAAGGCCACCTTTTCTAGTGTATCCAATTTGTTTATCCATCTGATACCCTTTACTACTAGGATCAATGAGAAAGGGTTGTAGCTATTCTGGTTCTTCTTGTTCTTCTTTGTAGATCATTGACAAGAGGTACTCTTTGAATATTTCCTCATCTTTCATATCTCCCCACTTGGTAAAGAACATGGGTTTGACTACCATTGTTACTGCTTGAACATGTTTGATCTCATTTGGCCTTCGATAAACCTTTGGTGTTGGTGGAAGCATTCCAATGCAAAAGGCTTGATTGAATTGATAGTTTTTGTTTCCCTTGTCAAGTACTTGAATCTTGGGATCAGATTTTGGTTGTTCACTTGATGTGGTTTTAGGTGAGGTTGATGGTAGTGTTGATGGGTTGACATATGAGGAGTGGAATGATATATCATTACTAGATACTTTCTAGAATTTATTGTATTTATCCTCCAATTTTGTACAGTAGTAGAAGGTCTTGCGATCAACATATATTGTAACATAATTTCCTTCATGAGGAAATTTTAGACACTAGTGGAATGTCAAAGGAACTGCTTGTAGTGCATGAATTCATGGGCATCCTAGAAGAAGATTATATGGTAGCTCAAGGTCTAGTACTTGACATGTTATTTTTGTTGTTGTCAGTCTTATCTATATGGGAATCCTGATTTTTCCTTCTGAATTTATTTCAAGGTCATCATAGACCCTTATAGTGATACTTTTTCCCTTGCCAATTAAATCATCATCAGAATACCCCAACTGTTTAAAAAATTTCATGGTACAAATTTTTAGACTTGCACCACTATCTATTAATACTCTTTTGACTTTATGTTTGTGGACACCAACCTCTATATGGAGGGCTTGGTTGTGGAATGATTTATGTAGAATTTATTTCTCAAAAAAGACTAAATTATGAGTGGTCGTGATTTTTCCAACATGGCTTGAACTTGATCAGGATTGAGGTCATTAGGGATCGATGTTTCCAAATCTTTCTCTATTATTTCCTTATGTGCAGGTGATAATCTCAATAGCTCTAGGATGGAGATCAAAGTGAGGGTCTTTTTCAATTGTTCCACAATAATATAGTCATTAGATGACTTTGTTGTGGATTTAGGTAGGGCTCCTTGTATTGTGACTTTCCCTTAATGAGTAGTTACATTACATTCAAGGTCCATGGCTCGTATAGTTAGCACATTCAATCTAGTATCATCTTCTTGGGAGAGGGTGCTTGGTATGGTTTCACCATAGGTGTAGTTGGTTCTATGATAGTCTTGTTCTTTCCCTTTGTCATTTTTCTTAGCATGGTGAGGAGTTGGATTCGTGTAGATTTGGAGGTCTTTATTTCTAGGATGATGTTCTATAACAACTTATCCCTTGTCGATTAAGTCTTGCATTATATGATTAAGTCTCATGAAATTAATCCTTTTATGTCCCTTGATCTTGTGGAACTCACATAACTCTTTTTCATTGTACCATGGTGTTTTAAAACTTAGACATTCATAGTTTGTGTGCTTGTTTACTTTGATGAGGTTTTGTTGAACTAATTTGCACATGATTGTCTCAAGTGTTTCTCCTAATGTAGTGAATTTAGTCCTTGGTTGGCTATATTGTCTTTGTTTTCCTCCCTAATTTGTCTGTTGGTTATCCAATTGATTGTTTTGGGGATAACCAAGTTGATTTTTTTGTATGTTGTTGGGAGCGTAGCTCATTTGTGCAACTTGGGCTTTGTTTTTTAGCCCATTTGGATTTTGCATGTTTCATAAAACTCTAGCATCGACTACTCCATCATTGGTAACATTTTTATTCTTAGCCCAAATCTTGGGTTTGTCATTTGAACTAGAAGGGTTGTCTTTTGAGTTGTTTACTTTAATGACTCCCCTTGCTATGAGAGGTCTTTCAATGTGTAGTCCCTTTTCAATAGTCTCTTTGAAGTTATTAGGGCACAACATAGTGAGTTGGTAATTGATTTCCACTTGGACATTGGAAATAAAAATATCCATGAGTTCTTTGTCAAGAATAGGCCACTTGCACCTACTAGCTTTATGTCTCCATCTTTGTAGGTAGGATGTAAAGGATTTCCCTTGACTTTGTTTAATTTTGTAGAGGTTAGTGATGGTGACATCTTGTTTTATGTTGAACGAGAAATGGTTCAAAAACTTGTTAGATAATTCATCAAAACTCTTAATACCTAGTGGTAGATGGGAGAATCATTCCATAGCTTGACCAATAAGACTATGTGGAAAAAGTCTCATTAGGTAGGAATCATTATTTTGTACTTCCATGCAAGCTACCAGGAAGTCTAGAAAATGTTCTATCAGATCACCTTTTCCATTGTACTTGTCAATTTTTAGTATTTCAATTTTTTTCAAGAAGGGGAGCATAGTAATAGAGTGATCAAAAAGGGAACCGACATATATCCTATAGAGTGTACATCTTCTTTGGTTTTCCAATCTAGATGTATGATATCTTGTGATTTAGGGCTTGTAGTTGCATGCTTGACTTTTTGTTTGGTACATTTGTTTAGGGACCCTATGTGTAGTAGCCTTGTTGTCCCAAGATGTTTTTTTGGTCATAGGTTGGGTATGGTGGAGGTATAGGACCTTGGAAACCATGTTGGATGGAAGGAGGGTCAATTCCTTGTTGTATGGAAGGAGGATTAAGTCCTTGTTAATTGAAAGGAGGGTTAAGTCCTTGTTGTGCGAAAGGAGGATTAAGTCCTTGTTGTGTGAAAGGAGGGTTAAGTCCTTGTTGATTTTGTTGAATAGGGGTACCTTGATAGTGCATTGGTGGTACACCTTGCTCTGGTTGATTTTGTTGAAGGGTACCATAGTAGTGCATTGGTGTTATACCTTGTTGTTGGGATGAATTATTTTGAAGGGTACCCTAGAAGTGCGTTGGTAATACACCTTGTTGTTGGGATGAATTGTTTTGAAGGGTAACCTAGTAGTGTGTTGGTGGTACACCTTGTTTTTGGGACAAATTGGTTTGAAGGGTACCTTGGTAGTGCATTGGTGGTACACCTTGGTGTTAGGATGAATTACTTTTAAGGTTACCCTAGTAGTGCATTGGTGGTAGACCTTGTTTTTGGGATGACTTGGTTTGAAGGGTACCCTAGTAGTGTGTTGGTGGTACACCTTGTTGCTGGGATGAATTGGTTTGAAGGGTACCCTGGTAGTGCATTGGTGGCACACCTTTGTGTTGGGATGAATTTTTTTGAAGGTTACCCTAGTAGTGCATTGGTGGTACACCTTTTTGATTTGGTATGTTTGTTGAAAGATCAATATATGGTGCATTCTATGGTATGTATTGTCCTTGCAATGGGATGTTACCTACCTTGTTGTTCTATTGTTGGAAAGTTTCCCATGTTTTGCATATTGTTGTTTTGTGGCATGTATTGAGTTGGACCTCCTTGATATTGTTGGGCCACTATTGCTTGCTCAATTTGGGATGGTTTCCTAAACAAAGGGTTTTGCTTTGGTTGTTGTTTAGGTTGATCATTGCTTTGTGAGAAGATTGGTGGCATGTTTAGATTCTCCACTGGTTTGGGTATTTTTCTTAAAAGTGATTTATCCCCTAAGGGAATGAGGTTAGGATATTTAAGACCTTCCACATTAAAGTCTATAGGTAGTTTAGCACAATTTTGTGTTAATTTGAAGAATTAGGCATTTGGATCCTTTCTTAGCAGTTTTTCCATCAGTTTAAGTACCTTGGGATTGTTGGAATATTGAAAGAATTCTTCCTCATCTATTTCTTCCCCACTATCCACTTCCTCTACGACCATGTCCTTTGGGTTTTTCTTTGACCTATCTATCATTTTTTTTTTAATGGATTACGTCCTCCTCACTTGGTGGTTGGTTTGGTGTTGCCTTGAATGTGGATTCCTTTCGAGGAGTTATAAGGTCACTTCATCTATAACCCCATAGGTCACATTTGTTGTTTGTGGTGTTCCTTAGGGGTATGCTAGAGCTACTTTTGTTTGCTTCCATATTTTTTATGTGTTGAGATCATGTGGTTGTCATAAAAAAGTGTCAAGATTTTGTAGAATTTCTATGATAAATCATTATGAAATGATGTTTTTTTTTTGTTTTTAAAAGATTGGTTGTTTTTTGTAATCCAATATTTTTTGTTTCCATGTGGAAGGTGGTAATACGAGTCTTCTATCCACCAGATTCAATTTTCATTCCTCTTTATCTAGGATGTTAGTTATGTTTCTCCATTGAGTTGGTGTTTCCTTTTTCTCAAATACAAAACTACTCAAACTACTGATGATGTTTGATTTTCCACCTTCAATTTGCATCAAGTTTGGTTGTATAATGTGTTTAACTAGAGCAGTGGGATGCCAAATGGTCATAAAGTGCAATTTTTTCCTTGATGTTTTATTATTTTTTCTGTTTCCAAAAAGGAGGATGGATGATGATGATGTAAAAGAAAAACCTTTTGAACCAAAAGGTGTTGGTTCTTTTTTGCTATGGTTTTCACAATACTCAAGACCCTAAGGTTTGAGTGATGCTTGGAGGTGATGCTATTTTTGGGACTCAAAATGTTGAGAACTTGGATCAATTTTTCACTTTATTTTTCTAGAGGATATGTTGTGAAAATCTACTTGAACTAGCCTTGAGGTTCAAGAAAATGTTGATATCTTATAATTTTGAGTAAATGAATAATCCAGGTTTTGTTTTGATTTTGATTGCTAAAACTAGGTTGGTGTGGGTTTTTTTGCAAATGGGTATGGATGGATGGTAATATGAGGTGTTTCTTGGAAGTCTGATTGTTTCATTTATCAAAGGATAAAAGCTTAACCAGTTTAGGATCAATTTTTTATTTTCACCAAAAAATAAGGGAAAAGCAACAATCTTAGAATAGCAGTGGTAATCTCTAACAAAAGCGACCGGATTTATGTCAATAGCAGTCAATTTTGAAGGAAAATTGTGGTATGATTTACAAAAGCGGGCTCTATTTGTAATTTTTCTAATTAGAGAACATGAAGGAAAAAGTGACATTTCCAGTCAAGGGATGCCAAATTTTATGTCAACTATAGCTAATCCTTAAGTCAAATGTGCTAATCTTAGGATCAATTGCAACAAATTTAGATCGACTCCATTCTGTTTTGTAAAAGTGGAAGGTTTTTGAAAGACACTATCAAAACCCAAAGAGCAATAGATTCCTTTTTTAGATTAACTATGGTAATGTTTAGATCAGAAGTGGAAAAAATAGTAGCAATAGTAGCTTTTGTTCAAAATTTATTTCTAGTTCATTTCTTGGCAATAGTCTAGGATAAGTTTGTAGTTTTGAATGTTTTTGTTTGATTTGATTTTTTGAGATTTGGGCAAGTGATACAATACAACACACAAAAATTAAAACAATTCAGCTCTAAATATCTATATTTTAAGCATGTTTCTTTCCACAAAATCTCAAAGTTTGTGGAAGTCAAAATACTTAAACTATAGTTCCCAATGTTGAATTTGTTCTTAATGTGACTTAAAATGTAAGCCTAAATATTTGGAAACTTGTAGAGATATTTTTTTAAGAAATATTTTCAGTGCAAATATAGGGCTCTTTTCAAAGTATTCACACTAAGTCCAAAGGGTTTGATATTTTATAACCAAGTTCAATGTTTGTTTTGATGTGTTATTTTTAAGATCAAGGAAAGTGTTTGATATCGATAAGGTAACTTTGGCATGCATCAGTCAAGTCACCCTAGGTAGGTATGCTCTTTTAAGTAGGCTTACCTCATGTCTCGAAGGGATTATTTTACATGCAATTTATGGAGGAGTGTAGAGGTATGTTAAGAATGAACTCTTAAGCTCTATGCCTCAACCAAAAATCACACTTGGTAAGCAACTTCTCAGAAGCAAAGTTTTGATGCACCATTTTAAAAGAATGTTTTAGAAAACATGGATGACTTCTAAAATAAGGTTCTTAGTGACAAACTATGAACACAATAACAAACATTCATCCGCTTGGCCACTTAAGGCTCTTTGACTATTCTTGTTCCACTTAAGGCATTGGATTAGGTGTAGTATGTTGTCAGCACAAATTGAAGCTACTTTCTCATAATTTCACAACCTTTAATATAGCCTCTAATAAATGTGCTTCAAGTCCTTTCTTTTGAGTTCTCCATCATGGGATGTATCTTTATAGAATTGGCTATGGATGTAGCCTGGATCTAGAGGCCAAATGGAAAGCACAAAGAGAGAATATAAATATGACAAGAATAAACTATATTTGTACCAATTATGCTTCATTGTTGTGTGTCTACAATGTAGTAGAGACCCCTTGGTTATATAGCCAATGTGAGATACAAGATGTCATCAGATTATGGCATGTGTCTTAATCATATGACATGAGACAACTTATCACACATAGCTAGGTCACATGTGTTACAATTTAAAAGATAAGATAACAATTAATGGCAACTAACACCTTCTAGAAAGATTCCTAGGACCTAATTAAACTTAACATGTAAATAAGTCCCCTACTAATGAATTAACTAGGTACAATACTTTATTTACACCAACAATCCCCCTAAGTGCAACTTAGGGAAAATATTATTATGCAAATGATAGAAAGATGCAAGAATGGGTCCTCAATACTAGGCCATGTTAGGTACCCATTTACATATGCAAATAAAATCTCTCACAAATGGAGAAAAGGAGAAAACTAGTGGGACAAAAATCCTCCCCAAAAGAGAGATGAAATACAAAAATTGAAATGCTCTCAATGAAGAATGAGAAGGCCAAAACCTCATGTGAGGAAAAAATACCCTCCCAATTAGAGAGATGAAAAAGAGATACAATGCAACCCCCCTTTAATGTTGAGTATCCTACAATGATAGAAGCTCGACATTGAATGCTAAAGATGATCCAATCTCATCAAAAAACATTTATCCCCTTACGAAGAAATAAAACCATGAATGTATGTAAGAGTTCTTCCCAATCTTGAAAGGAAGATGAAGGAATTTAGATGGTGTATGATGTCTCTGAATCATTCTCAAGTATCTCCATGTCAATGCTGAAAGTTGACACATGCCAAAAAAGTATTCTAGACCACACTATTAAAGAGGACAAGTCAAAATCTTATAGAGATGAATATAGAACATGATCTAAAGAGAAAGATATCCCCTTTGAATAAAAAGAAGCCTCCTCCAAATTTTGTCCAAAAGTATCCACAATCACATCAAATTGTAAAGAATGATCATGTAGAGATTGAACAAGAGGGTCAAAGTGTTCCCTCATAACAACTAAAGAAGGATCTTCTCCATCAAAGAGAAGATGAATGTCATCAATGATGTCTCCCAAATCTGCAATATGAGACTTACAAAAAAAACTAGCAATGTATGTCAAGTACTCATTCAAAGTAGCTATCTCTAGAAGAATGTGAATGTCTTGTTGCACTAAATCAAAAAAAATCCTATTTGTAGCAACACAAGCATCATCAAGTGAAACAGTATATGGAGAAGATAGAATGCATGACTCAAGAACTAGATCTGATGTGAGAACTCGCAAGTTCAAGAAGCCAAAGGAACAATGTCATCATCGAAAGCATAATTTACAAAGGTATACAATTGAGATGAATGATCAACCACCCTAGTAGCAATGATCTCTCTACTCTCCAAATCTCGAATGATGAATGAATCAGGTGTGAACTCAACAGTTTTCCCATTTCCACCATGCGTAATCTAATATATAGAAGGAAGATTGTTCATCAAATGAGGAACACACAAAACATCCTGGAAAGTATTGTCACCAATACTAATAGATCCCTTCCCAATTACGCTCATGTATGTATTGTTTCCCATCAAGATAGGAGACATATTACAAGGCTGAAAAGAAGAGAATATAGACTATGAAGATGCCATATGATGAGATGCTCCTAAATCTAGAAGTCATCTCCCTAATCTTGGACCTAGAAAATCACAAAGAGCATGTCCTTTATATCCTGATGTAGATGTTTGACCTTTTTCCTTTTTAGACTATTTTGAAGGAGGAGGAGGTGATTCAGACATTCTAGATGAAAAATAAATGTGATTCCTTTTGATAATATGTTTCAACTCATCATTGTCCTTCTTATAAAAATAGTGTTCTTCATGTCCATCCTTCTTAAAAATAGCACAAGTAGGCCTCTCCTTCTTAGATGATTCTCCTTTAGAAGATTTTTTTTATTTGCTTGATTTGAATGTGGATTATTCTTTTCTTTCTTTTGTTTCCTATCTGATTCTAATTCTTTCACCTGACTAACCAACAATGCTTGAGATTTAGAAGTCTTGATGAGACCCATTGAGATAAGCTTTTGTTGCTCATGTATCAAAATATCGTAAAATGATGCAAATGAAGGTGTAGTATATGCATACTCCATAGTCAATCTATGAGTATGGAAGCTAGAAACAAAAGAAGCATAATCAAGACCAAGTTTGTTCATTGTATTGTAGACTAGCTGAATGTCCTTATCAATTCCACATGCTTTACATTTCTCTCTTATATCATTAACCTTAGTGAAGTAGTCTTGGATGTTGTCAAAGTTCTTAGGATCAAGGCTCATCAATTCATTATCAATTTGATAGCCTCTTACTTCATCAGTAGTACCATACAATATTTTCAATTTTTCCCAAGCTTCTGTGATAATTTTTACATGGTTTAATTTGAAACAAAAAATATTGAGAAACTAGTTTACGAAGACATCCAAGAGCTTTGGTATGTTAAATCATCCATTTTATCTTTTTATTTGCATCTGTAGCTTAAGGTACCTTATCTTCAACATATAGAGAGCAACCTTCAGTCATTAGAATACTCCATGCATTTTGATTCCATGTTGAATAATTATATTATGTGAGCAAAAGAACCTTAGAATGATCCATGAAAATGAGAGAGCACAAGCAACTAGATCAAAAGAATGCACCAAGAGACCCCCCAAATTAGGAAACCCCCCAACAATATATGATTTGGCACTTTATATTTAGTGCATTTGCAGTTGCTAGATGCCAAAAACAACAAGCTGGACTTGATCTTAGTTCTTACATATACAAAAATAGGCCACAAAATCAAGTACACTTTTTGGTACAAAATAAGATCAATTTGATCATACCATTGAAAAATAAATGAAAAATTATGCACTTTAAAAAAAAATGCATTGAAAAATGTTGACATAGGAGCAAGATATATGAGCTCCTGAAGTTCCTAAAATGAGGATGAAGCAACAACACCTATGAATATCTGAAAATTGTGGAAAAAAATAGACACCAAAACCAAAATCTGATTGTACCACTATGAAGAGCATGAAAAATCAGCCCAAATAAAAAAAAAAATATCAAAAAAGGGAGTCAAAATGATTGAGTTATGGGCCTCTGAAGTTGGATTGCAAAATTAAAAAACTCAATAGTAAGGGGGGCAATTTTTTTTAAATCTTGATGTCATCGTTGACGTGTGATGATTTCAGTAGATAGTGTGATTAAATTTGACATCCACAGGCCCATCAAAAGAGAATATGCTTTGGCTTGAGGAATATTATCCACGATCTGGCTTAAATTTGAGGTTTACTGTAAAAATCACTCCTCATCGAAATATTTTGTCGATGGCTGGAATATTCCTAAGAATCCAGTAGAGAATCTTCAGTTGGATATTTTCTTAGTGCCAATTTTATTGAAGTCGGAGCCAATTTGAATTTTTCCCTCGGTTTCTATAGAAGTTTGTCAGAGTAATTTCTTTTTTTCCTTGATTTTTGAACTTCAACCCCCGCCAGTCGATTTTGAAGATTGTTGGCCACTTGGTATGCGGGGCTTAAGGGGTACTGAATGAGCTAGTATGGTTTGTGTACTTGTACAATCCATAGACTATAAAATACTCTTTTTGAATTTTTTTAAACAAATTTTTTTAAAATCTATTTTTCTGAAACAAATTTTAATTTTATAGAAAATTAAATCGAATTTTTTTCTATAAAAACTTTCAAAACAATTACACAACTGATTTAAATTTTTAATTTTTTGTAAATCATACTATTGTGCCTCTAGCACACATGCCCCATTTGAAATGGGGACCCTCTCTGTTTCACCTTCATTGGGTCACTTTTTGCCTTCGCCTCATTTTGCATGCCACTATTTATGAGCATCAAAGTGGTCATGGGAACTAAAAGTCATCATCCTAAGTCAACCAAATTCACCACGCAAAAATTTCCTAATTCTTCAGCTTTTGCGGGTTTCCCTTGGCAGATTTCCTTTGCCTTTTCGAGTTGGTGTCATTTTCCTTCTATGGGTTTTCCCTTGCAGGCTTCCCTTTGCGCACCGCTACTTCGCCTCTGCCATTCCACTGATAGCCAATGTAGGACGTCTGACCGCATGGCGAGTCCAACATCCTCTATGGCTATCTCTTTTTGTTGACCACTTGGCGGCCATGATTGGAATTCAATCCGCTTTGCAAGTCTTGACTTTCTCGTCGTCACTATTTTGAAACTCGCGCTTAGCTACTCCATCGACCACCATACATGCAATTAATGCAAGTCATTAATGCTCAAATTCTTATAAATAGGTCATTCAACCTATCATTTTCACTGATCCCAGTAAAAACAATTGGATCCCAAAGTAGTTGTCGCCTATGTCATGCCCACATGACCTCCAAGAAGATTCAAGGATTAATCTTCATCAATTTCTTCGGGACCTCCAGGTATGTCCACCGCCGCCCTATTGAAATGACCCTTTGCATTCATTTTTTTCAAAATGCTTAAAATCTTAAGGAAAACTCTTAAAATATTTTTGGATAGCTAAATGACCTTGGAAATCCGCACAAACCCCCATAAAGAAATCCTCAAAATTCCTTCAAAATTGGCCTCTAGGACCTTGCAAAATTTTACCTTCCTGTGGCCATTCTTAACTAGAGTCATAAGGCCCTTGCAGCCTGCATCCTTATCACCACCGTCGAGGCCATCAAACTTCAAACTCTTAACACAAAAACCCCAAGATCGAAGGCTCTTATGGGTCCGCTTCTGTGGGCTGCTACATGCAGGCGACACTTACCTTGTCGCCATTTTAACCGGCCATCTCATGTCCACTTCCTGCGTTGCAAGCTTCGCCAATCCTCGGGCCACCAAGCAAGTGAATCAAACCTATATCCTCATAGGTTGTCCTCTGCAGACTCCCATCCACTCTTCACTGCCACTTTCAATGTTATCCCATGCGATAAAGCTCTTACTCCCCCCCATGTTGCGGGCACTGCTTTCCTCCCTACCATCAAGATCTGCACAAACCAAAAATGCCAAGTCTTTAATCCTTTGTAGGCCAAACCTTGTGGGGGTCCATTTGCAGACTGCCCCATCACTGTTGTCATTCACAAATAGCCAAGGACCTATGTCGGTCTGCTTAGCAAGCTCTGACCCCACCTTTTCCATCCTAGCTATTAACAAAAATGACTAAGTGAAATTCATTCTGGAGCTACCCATAAGGGATGCTTCCTGCAAGCCACTACCTTGTGACCATTGTTCATTAGATGGCCGGACCTTACCTTCCTTCCACATGGTTTTTGTCCAAGTGAAAATGCCTAAGTTGAACTGCCTGCGGGCCTGACCATGTGGGTCACTGTGTGTGGGCCACCATCTTACCTTTTTCATTCCCAAATGACCATCTCCTAGCATCCTTCTATGTGTCTTTTCTTGTAAAAATCCTAACTAAGTCAATCTCATGTCATCCAAGCCTCTCTCGGGCCCTGCATGGTGGAATTTCGCATGTGCGTTTCTGCCTCTTGGTCATCGTTTCTCAATGGCGAAGCTCCAAAATGTCTATGATGCCTCCTACCTCTACATGCCTTGAGCCCGCATGAACAAAGCAAGTAACTAAATATTTCCAAAGGGCTCCAAAATTGATTTACACACATGCCAAATGCCTTTGGGCCTCGACTAATGACCAATCTTCAAAGGTGGAACTTTGGGTGTGGGTGGCCATCTTCGAGCTACCATGCCCCCAGTGCCATCCTATTTCTAAGCACTCCAAATGTCCTTTAACCTAGGGAAACCTGCATGCCTAGGCCTGCATTGCCACAATTGACTCAAACAAGCCCTAAATATGGAATGCTAATGGATTTTATGAGCTCTTGATGATATATTGATGGATCTAACCCCTATTTTGCAGGATTTAGCTAGCACCTATTGATTCTTTATGAATGTGTTTACTATATCCTTTCGTACAAGATTCATGGAATTTGTTGCAGGACCATCGAGAGTGTCTGGAGAGAAAGAGAAAGGAAAGAAGCCTACCAAAGCACCAAGGGGAAAGGAAGATAAAGACCAGATGAAGTACCAATTTCATAGGTTGAAAATCACCTCCAAACTCACCTCCAATGAGGGCACCATATCCGATACCAACCTTAGACATGTAAATATGGAGGAGTTCAAACAAAGGGTGAGAGTCAGCCCAAGAACTGAGACTGCCTTGAAAATTAGAAAAAGTGGCCTTGCCAAGGTGGCTAGCTTCCCTCTCATGCTCATTTCTCTAGATTTGGTGAAGACATGTAGAGAATTCTATCACAATAGTAGAAATATCATCGATCATGATGGCAGAGTGTAAGCATATTTATCTACTAGATCTATAGGCTAGGCATTTCACATCCCTGCATTTGATAAGATAGAAGAAACAAATAAAGAATCTGCTAAAATTATGTTGAAGGTAGACACCCTAGCATGCATGAAACTAATCAACCAACATTGGTTAAAGGATAAGAGGGGAAATACAGCCAAGGTTCCACAAGAACTATTCAAGTGAATTCCATGAGGAGTACCATGACTTGGTTACTCTGCTCAACAGGGTAATGGGCCTCCCCACTACTGCTTACTTCCAAGAGTGAATGTTTTATTTCATCGAGGAGATTATCAGTGGAAAAACAAAGTTTCACTAGATGAAAATCATCAATGACAACATTCATATCGAATTGATGGTTGTGAAAAAGTCCTCCCAGTTTTATATGACCTCCTACCCAGTGTACACACTTGCCAAGTCATTCCCGTGCAAAGGCCTCGTTGTTCCACACAATCCAGATCCAAGGAGAGATCTTAAAGTATATGATAGATACCGTCAATTGCAATATAGGAATTTCAAGAAATATTATCAGAGGGTGAATGACTCCTTTATTAGGCATATTACCAAAATTCTTGGGGGATACTTTGAAAGAAGAGTTTCACATAACACCAAAGCATTCATCCAGAGATTCGGGTACATGTTCATATAGTTCCTGAAGTTTACATACATAAGAGAAAAAGGTTTCTCTAATAGGCCTTGCAAGATTCTGCACTACCCCAATGATCAAATGATACTATTGGAGGTTCCTCGACAATTACATAATCTTGATTCCTTGTTGAGTGATAAGCACAAAGAGAAAATACCATATCCCCTCACATTCGGACAAGGAATTTCTTCCTATCTCGTTGCCCAATGTGCAAACTACTTAGAGAAGGAGATAGTGGAGTATAATCTAGAACTCCACATAGCTCGACTGACGATTGACCCATATGGTAAGCTGAAGAAATAGGTGGGAAAGAAATATGCCCATTAACCACACCTTGAAGAATTTTGGACCAGTTTTCAAGATGATAAAGAAGTGTGGATGAGACGATATATGTGGACGATGGCCCAGTTTGTAAAGTCAATCAATTTGTTTCTTGTTCTTGACCAAGTTGTGTAGGAGGATTACACAATTCTTGATCAGAGATTTGATTCCATGGCCAACTTGCCACTGCCACTAATAGATTGGAATGAGGGAGAGGTCAATGACCTTGATACAATAACATAGTGAGTCATAGATAGAACTAGGAAATGGGTTGATGCCCAAGTTCCTCAACTAAAGATGCAAGATGTAGCATTAACCTATGGCAAGCTCGAAGATGAGCTTGAAAGTGAAAATAACAGTGGAGCTGCTGCTACCTCCATAGAAGAAGCACCAAAATCCCCTTTAGCCACAAGATCAAGGAAAAGGAAGGATGTGCTCGAGCGCCATCCTAAGCATAAGGTATATTTATGAAAGACTACAAAGGGAGAACCCTCCAAGAAAGTGAAGAAGACGAGGGGATTTGCAACTGAAATTCCCACCATTGAGGAGGACCCTCAATATGAGGGAGAAGAATAAATTGATAAGTCACGCTCACCACTGACCATCTCCACTCCTGCCACTCCTATTGTTGCCACTCCACCACCTCCCACTTCACAAGCATTGGTTGTTTCATCCCCACCCACTGTGGACATCTCGGTCCACCTATCTTCCACCTAGCTAATGGCCCCAGTGATGGTGCTTGATTCCTCCTCGGCCATGACATCCCCACCATTGACCTCCTTGATACCTCCTCCACTTCCTATGCACTCTACTCCAATGACTGCGACTATTGCTACTATCCCCCAACTCACCCTACCAAAAGCCTTTACCAAATTTATGTAGGGTGTACCTTCTGAGATTTTAGGGGTGATCATGAACCCCACCATTTAGGCCCTAATGGCTCAGATTGTCGTTGGTCTACCCGTTCCTCCACCACCTATAGAGCCACCAAAGATGCAAGCCACCATGAGAATATGATAAAAAATGGAGAAACACCAGAAGGAAGCTGGTAAAGGAATAATGGAGGAGCCCAAAGAGCCCTCCTTTGGACATCCAGAGAGTGGGATAACTATTAATTTGTACAAATTAGTGACTAATGAAGAAGAGTCACTATATTTAGAGGACATTGAATCCCTTAGTGTGAAATATATAATAGAGACCTTAGATGAGGATCTGGAAGAAGAACTATCCCAACAACACAAGGATATAGAAGAAGAGGTCAAATTGGAGAGGCCTCCCTCTGAAGAAAAGGAAGATACCGAAGTAAATGTGGAGATACTCAAAGATCCTCCAACAATTGGCCAAGACAAGGGCCCCATTCAAGAAGAAGAGGTGCCTTCTAAGGAGAAAGATAGAGAGAAAGAAGGAGAGAAAGGAGGAAAGGAAGAAAACAAATCAAAACCTGCACCGAAGAAGAGCCTTGAGCCTAAGCACCATGAGAAATAAGAAGAAAGAATCCCTCAAGAAGAAGATGTTGCTAATGAAAACATAGCCACCGCTAAGATAGATAAAGAGAAGGCTATTCAAATTGAGGATTCTAATGAAGAAGAGAAAGTAGATCAAGAGGCCTTGGGCCATCAAGAAGAAAATCTCCAAGAGAAGAAAGTGATCAGGAGTCACCTAAGGGAGAGGCCCAAATTCCCAATTGGATTGAGAAGTAGTTGCAAAAGAAGTCCCCTGCAATCGTTGATCCTAAGGCTTGACTTGAGGCAATGTTGGCTTAGGAATAGATAAAGACAAAGAAGGAAAAGAAGCCAAGGGTTTGATCCCACATCACAGTTGATGCCTTAGGATCAATAATAGTACAAGTTGCCACCTCAGTGACAAAAAAGGAGGCTAGTGTCAGTTATAATATCTTGACTATCAGCTTAGGGCCAGCCACCAGAGAGCAAAAGATCGATGAACTCCAAGGGTTGGTGGCAACAACTGTGTAATAGATGAACAAGGACCAGTATTCCAAGGAAGAGCTAAAGGCACAAGTGGCACATCTCACCACCTACATTCAGCAGTGGACATCCTTGGAGGAAGATGCTCCCACTACATCATATTCATACTCTCTTCTCTCCCAAGAAGAGCTCACCCACATGGAGAAAATGAAGAATTGGGCCAAGGCTACAATAGATAAGTTCCATTGGGTGTTATATAATAGTGACATGGACATATGCCATGCTTCTAGAATGATCAAAAAATATTGGGATTCTCAAAAGTAGTTGGAAGCTATTGAGAGGACATGTCCCAGATTAACCAAGCTCTCCTAGATTGCATATCCTAAGCTCTAGGCCATTTTGAAGATGCCCAAACAAACATGGGAAAAGGAGCTAAAACTTGTAAAGGATGATCATTGACTAGTGGAAACCTAGAAAATGGGCCTAGATCACTCAGGGGATGTCCTCAAGAAAGTGTTGCATGAGGTCGAATTAGACCTCGAATGGGTCGTGGAGCATAAAATAGATAGTGAGGATTACATGAAGTTTATGATAGATTGCGACATGGCCACCTTGGAATTAGACCTAGAGAAAATGAAGCCATACTTCCACCAAAATATGGAGCAGGGGGTAGCAGATGTGTTTATAATAGATTTCATGGACTTTTCTGCAAGGGCATTCACACAATCTAAGTAGGTAGTGAAGGCCACACCCAGATGAACTAAAAATTGGGAGAAAATCACTGGAAGTTTCAAGAAGTTATCCTTTCATATCCTCCAATCCGATATCATGGAGTGGGATAAGCTCCAAGCTTTAATTGGAAGATTTGTGGAGTATGCTACTCTTCAAAAGGAAGCAAGGAAACCAGTGATTGATGATGAATTATTGATACTATAGCTAGAAAAGAAGGTAGTCCACTAGAAGACAAAATTGCTATAGCTACAGTGCCAAAGTCACTACAAGACAAAATAGGAATGAGACAAAAGATGTATTTTAAATTCCTATATATTTGGGGGTAGGTGAGACCCTAATGTAAAGTGAATCTTGGCCACATAATGAAAGTTCATCCTAGCCACTCATTTTACTTATTGAAAACTATAAATAGGGGTCCCCTCTCATCGTCTACAATGAGAGTTGAGTTGTTGTAAAGACATGCTGCAAAAAATTTAATAGAATTTCATTGTTTTGGTGGGTTCTTGTGTTTCTCACATGTTGAATGATTCATATTCTCAAGATTGATAGATTTAGTTAACATCTAATTTGTTGTTCTTAGTGTTTCAATTTACTTTTAGTAATTTAGTTCATGTTGTCCATTGATGCTAAAGAATGCTATTGTGTTGATTTATTTCTTGTTCATGCTTTTTGTTGTTTATTGAGAATGAACAGTAGTGTAAAGCTAGTCTTAACATTAACTTATTGCTGCACTTAAACTTCATCTTTTATTCATGCTTTATGGTGAATGAACATGTTGGGTCTCAAAAACGTAGGTGTGAACCACAAGAGGTTGCCAAGCTCTCACAATGCTTTTGGCCAACATACAAGGCCAATTGATGCAATTGTACCTTCTACTCTTCAAGTTCTACTAGACCCAGGTGGGTGTACCTATATGAATGATGCAGATTTTGAAATGTATTTCCTGATTGAAAAATCTATCCACAATGACAATTGGAAGTGAATAGATAAAAATCACTACACCTACTCATACTGCACAAAAGAAAGATTTTGAAAAATAATGTTTTATATGAAATTTTTTCTCTCGGTTGTAGCAGATTAGTGCCTTCTATCCACCTAGGCAATGGAGTAAAAAATTAAAATGATATGTGTTTCCCTCTTTGGATTAACTCTAGCTGTTAGGCACTTTGAAAATTCTATGACTGGCATAAAACTTTACTAAATTTATGACTTGCATAAACTGTGCTGGAATGTTTCTTCACTTGGTTCTTCTTTAACTATCCAAAAGAAATCCTTGAATCACCGTGACTTATTGAAAGAATTTAATTTTGACTTGCAAACACCAATCAATTAAATCACACAAAATGGGAATACATTTTGACAAATCAGAAATATACTTGATACACTGATTTAAATGACAAAAAGACCTCAAGTTGGAGACAACCAAATAAAGAATATGAATTAATACAACACAACAACCAAACACCAAAAGAATTCACCAGTTAAAATATTTTCTCCATTGATCTGCTTCAAGAAATATTTGTCATTGTTTACATCCCTAGTCCTATTATTTTCTGAAACAATCTAACTCCTACTAACTATTGTACTTCTAACTAATTTTACAAAATATTTATACATCATAATCGAAGAGTCATGACCCTTCATTTTCTATTACAGCCGTTTGATATTTATTAATAGAAACAGATTAAAATATTTAATTGGGTTGCCTTATTGGCAAGTTAAATATTTTAGCTATATTCTTACTTTTATTTTTTCCTTTTTACCTTTCCCGCCCCGTACATTTCATTTTATTTATTTCTGCGAAGTCTCCTTTTATGCCTATCACTCTACCATGGTAAATTATTTGACCGACTGCGGTATCATGGTGACTGCTCTTTCCATGACCTTCTCTTCCCCTTACCGCTCCACCATAGGCCTCATTTTAACTCTTGGTGGTATGGCGGTATTAGCTTTTACTATCATCTCTCACCATTATCCGCATTCATGCGATCTACTCGTTGCCTCCTCATGGTACTATGGTAGCCATTCTGCAAACCATTAATCGCTCACTGCGACACCGCGGTCACTGTGTTGACCACATGTGGTGCAGCAGTAGACATATCCTGCTACACTTTGTCATTGCTTCCCGACCATCGCGCTGCCATGGTCACTAGTTTGACTACCAGCGGTATCGCGGTAGGACCTTGACTGCCATCTCTGACCACTCGCCACTGCCTTCGCCGATTATCTCACCGCCCATCGCGACACTACGGTTAATGAATTGAATGCACATGATGGTGCAGTAAACATTTCATTCCCACTCCTTTAGCTGCTACCACCATACCGTAAGCCCATTGTGGGAGGCTACAGTAAAGCAATGTATGATATAAAAGGAAATATTGTGGCACATGTATAACACATGAATTTTGATTTTGTAGAAGGCGATAAAAGGTATTTTTAATAAAAAGATAGTGAATATGTGAGTTGGAATGGGAATAAAAACCTTAGGGTTTTATGGATTTTTATAGAAATTTGTGGGAAAACCTTAGGGTTTTGAATGGAAATTTTGGGTTCTAACAGAACAGCTGAAAATCTGCAGATCTTAGAAGATAGCACTTGTTTCATGAGACTATTAAATATCTTGGTTAAGTGGGACTTAGTTTTGGGATGGTTGTCCACTATAGCATCCTCCATTGTCACTATTCATCATTAGTTGAAGGTCTAGGAACTCTTCTATCCCTTTTCCATTTTGACTTTTCTTTGAGAATAAAAGTTAAACAAAGATTTCAGCATCCTTCTAAAGCTAAATCCGATGTTGAAAGTGGAGTTTTAGACTACTGTTTTGAATCTATAGAAAGTGCATTTCATTTTTAGAATCACAACAAAATCCATTTGAAGATCCAATTCCTTCCAACTTAGTGAGCCATAAATTCCTTTTTTGATTACTAGCAAATCACATCAATCAACTGACCTAATTTTGCAAATCATGACTTGACACTCGAGAGACCTTGGGATAATTTTCTGCAACTTGTTGTAGGAAATTATCTTTCAAGAGAGGTGGTGCACTTATGTGTTGCCTATGTTGAGAAAGTGAAAAAACACCCATCAATAGAATTGGTGCTAGAGGGAGGGCCTTCCTTTTGCTAAGCTAGATCAAATTGGTTCCTTCTCCCCTGAGAAGTTCCAAAGAGTGCTAAGATCTACACCAAACAAAGGGGAGTTTCAAGAGCTACCACCCCCTACCAAGGCTAAGAGAGCTAAAAGAGGGGAAGCATCCACCTCAATCACCTCCAACCAGCCCACTTCATGTCCATCCTCACCTCCTTCTTCCATCCATTCGCCCTTCCATTCTCCTTCACCTTTTGTAGCACCTTCCTCTTCCTAGCTGCTCCAAATTGCTTTCCAAATCTCCATCTACCACAACCAAGGTGTTGCCTTCTAGCCCAACGCACCTCACTTCCAAGGCATTGTCCCAGCTGTCGCTACTCCTCTGCAGCCCCAAGTCACTCTGGTGTAACCACCTCCACCTCCACCTCCCATAGCATGGTTGGGTAACAACCCATCTCCTCTATCCTTCAATGTCTATCATGACATGCCAAAGAATCTGGAGGACTTTTACACTAAGTTCAATCCCCAAGATCTACAAAGGACAGTAGAAGAGCACATTAAGATCTTTCAAATAGCCTTGAAAGATATGTAGATTGAACATGAAGATGTGGCATGTAGGCTCTTTCCTTATTCCTTGAGAGAAGATTCCTTCTAGTGGTATATTCACTTGTTGACAAGGACCATAACTACTTGGGATCTACTAAAGATCACTTTCTTGTAATAATTCAAGATCCAAGTTAGCCCTTCCGATTTGTATTAGCAATTCATGGTCATCCAAAGAGAAGTCAATGACCTGATTAGCTCCTTCAATGACAAATTCCATTGAGATTATATGAGGTTGCAGCCACCCTATGTGGTTGAAGATCCTTCCACCCGCCTGGTATATTATGTTTCCTTGGATAACCTCACTTTCACATTGGTGAAGAGAATGTGTCTGCCACTGACCAGGTTGGTGGATGCCTATGCAGAAGTAGTCACAACAAGCAAAGATTTGGGACAGCACATTGCTAGACCACTGCCATCTTTGGGGCTAGCTACCCATCCAAATCAAATCCAAGGCCTCACTCATGCCTTGGAACATCGAACACCCTTGATAAATCAAGTATTGTAGCTCTTGATAGTGCCTCATCTTGGGTAGCCATTGAACTAGGTGCTTCCCATGCCTTAATACTTGCATCCACAACAACAACAAGTCTTGTCCCCATTGCCCCAAGTGTCTGCGTACCTCCAAAATTCTAAATTCCCACCCGTTCAGTAGAACCAACCAGTAATATAGTTGATCTTCATTTAGAATTGAGCCCTGCAACCGAGAAACATGACAAAAGATCGGATAGATGAGCTGATGAAATTAGTCAAGAACATGTAAACTAAAATGACACACTTGAGGAATCAAAATAACCAACTATAGGCATCCCAAAGGAGCATTCAAGCCAATCTCAACCATGACAAGCACAACAACCATGATTAGGGTGCTTCTTTTGGACAAAATTATGAGAGAGGACATAACTCAAGATAGAACTTTGACATAAGGCCTTCACAAAGACAAAACCATACATGGAACACAAGGCCAAATAATGGTGGTGTTCCCACACCTCTTGACCAACCAAGTAGTAGTGACAAGACAATGAGTGTGGTATACTTGGTAGGGGCCGCTTTATCTAATTGTTGCCACATCCACAAGATGAGGTGACACTCCAAGTTGGAGTGTCCAGAGTTCCAAACCACCGTAAAGATCTTCCAAGTGGAGGTCTAGAACTTTGTTGATGGTTTGGGTTGTGCATACCTTGTTCCTTCTAAACCATATGATTCCTCAGTGCTGGTGCTCAATCAATCTCATTTTCCAAAAGGTGAAAGAAATGTACTTAAGAAGGATATTGTTTCCCCAAAGGACGATGAAGCAACAAAGGTAAGTAATGAAATCCCTTTATCCCTACTCTTCAATTCAGTAGATAATGGTCTAATGGATGAGGAAGAGACGAGAGTGGATGAAGTGCAAATGTTTCACCAAAGAGAAACTTCGTATGATTTGAGAAATAGACAAGCAGGCGACCCTTTCACAACCTCTACTCTGCCTAATAATTTTAGCACTCTTCCTGACCCAAATGCTAGTAGTAACCCATATTATCCCCATGTACCCACTCAATAGTTTAACAAGAATAGGCAACAGGGTCAAACCCAAAATCAGCATGTTGGCTCCTCCCAAAGAAACTCTTTTGAAGCCAAAATTGAACAAATGGGGGAGTATGCGGAAAAATAATTTAAGAAGGTCAAGCTAAGCCTATCTTCCTTTGAGTTGCTTAGAGTCCTAGCAGTTACGAATTCTTTCTTTAGAATTTTCAATGGGGCACGTCATCCAAGCCAGCCCAAGAGGTGCCCGCTAAGAGGGTCTCCTTTGACGATTCACAAAATGAGCCTATCATCCAACAAATATTTGGAAAGAAAACATACCAGCCTTCAAATCAAAAAGAAAGAAAATAAACTAATAAAGAACAGGATCAAGCCCAAACCCAAAATAGGAGCAATGATAAAGACAAGGGTCAACTAGCCCAAGTTGACATTTCAGAAGGTTGTTCCAAGGAAAGTTGGAGATCCCTCCCTTCCTGACTAGAATTAGAGTATTCGAAAATAATCTACTTAAGTGCTTGCTTGACTCAGGATCCTCCACAAATGTCATGCCTTTGGAGGTATGCAAAGCTTTAGGAATAGTCTCAGCCCCCTCCCGACGGAAGGTAACTCAACTAGACAAAACATGGATCAACATAGTTGGGGAAATCAACAGAATACCTATGCAGATTGTTGTTGATCAAAGGGTGCAACAAATGATTGGTATTCAAGTTTTTGATATCCTTGACACCTATGGCATCATATTAGGAAGGGATTTCACCTGGGCATTGAACGGATATGTTGCTATGAACTATTCTCACTTATGGATACCATGGAAAGGGTTGCTAAATTATATCCATATTGAGAGGGAGCCCCGTATGAAATTCATGATTACATAGTACAACACAAATGAGGTGTTGTTCACTGAAACAGAATTGGGGAATTATTGCCCCATGGCATATCTAGATGAGCAAGAATATTATGAAGAAGTGGCTAAAGAGGTCCTTCTTGTCCTATGCAATCCACCTATCAACTTGGCCCACACACCTGGAGGTACAAAGGCCTTGATTGAGTCAAATGATGAAGAATCCTATGAGGATGGTAATCTTGGATTACTAGATGGCTTCCAAGACTTTATGGAGAAATGTGTGCAAGATCAACTCAATCTAAGAGCAAGGATGAACCTTCAGGAACTCCTATTGCCTAGTTGGTGCAGGGTACACAATGTTGGCCACTCAAAATTTGAATGATGGTTGTGCCAAATAGTGATTGAGCATATCAAAGGAAAAGTAACCCCAAAAGGGGAATTTCAAATGGTACAACCAAATCAAGGCCATGCTGGATCCATTCAATCATCCGAAGTTGTTGAGGAAAATACATCACCGAGTGGAGAACAAAATTATATGGGTTCGAGGATTGAGGATTCTTCCAAGTTCTAGACACTGCATTTTGATGGGTCTAAATCCAAGCAAGGAGTTAGAGTTGGCTTCGAACTAATCAGCCCTATAGGTAAGATGTACTTTTTTTTTTCTCATTGACTTCAATTTTATTGCACAAATAATGTATTAGTGTATGAGGCACTAGTTCGTGGTCTCTTGATGGTGTTAAGAAAGAAGATTAAGATGATCTAGGTATTTGGTCACTTTGAGTTAGTTGTAAAACAAGTAAGGAAGCTATATTCTTGCCATGATAGAAGAATAGAAAATTATAGTCATAAGGTATGGGATCTCATAGAAGGATTAGATGCATTTAACATTTAGGTGATCCCTCATTCCAAGAACTATACTGATGATGCCTTAGCCCAAGCAACCAATACCTTATAGCCCCTCTCCTTATCTGGCCTAAAAAAGTTCATTGTTGAACTTACATCTGCACCATTAGTGCCAAATAATATCACCAATTTCCAAGTGTTTAATGATGACAAGCATATCCTATATTTCATCACGAGCTTTGATGTGTGTGCAACTCAAATCATTGATGAGACAAATCCCGAAGAGGTTGAATTAGACGTAGAAGGTTTCATCAATCTCAAAACAAACATGATACCCTGAGGTATGGTCCAATTAGAGTGGATATTTGATTTAGATCAGATAAGGGACTAGGATCAGCAAACAAAGAAAGATTCCATTAATAATTAGTGTGATGCTCATAACTTGGAGATGGTTGAAGAAGCCAAGAATTTGTTCATTGGAAAAGTTTGCACGCTAGAAGAAAGGAAAGGGAACATTGATGTCATGCACACATATCATGATGTGATTGCCTAGAGTTATGAAGACTTGAAAATATATGATACCTTGATTATCACTCATACCATTCCTCTCAGGCTGGATGTGAGACCCTTTAGGCAGTGTTAATGCCCAATCAATGCATTTCTAGAGCCCATCATTTACAAAGAAGTTTAGAAGTTGCTATCTACAAGGATCATTTTTCCAGCCAGACAGTCCACTTGGGTAGTAAATTTTCTTTCGATCAGGAAGAAGAACGGAGAAACCAAATTGTGCATAGACTTCCAGAACCTGAAAAGAGCCTCAGAAAAGGACAACTATCTAGTACCCTCACTAGATGAAGTATTGGAAATAGTTAATGGATCACAAATGATGTCCTTTTTGGATGGGTACTCAAGATATAACTAGGTGATTGTGCAGTATGAGGATAGGCACAAAACAATATTCACCACAAAATTGGGAACCTTTGAATATAGAAGAATGTCATTTGGATTAATCAACACTGGTGCTACCTTCCAATGTGCAATAGACATCGCCTTCAAATATTTGGTTGGAAAATGCATAATTATTTATATGGATGATCTTAATATGTTTTTGAGGAATTGAGGAGATCATGTCTTTGATCTATGTAAGGTCATTCAGAAGTGCAGAGAGTTCAAAATTTCTTTGAATTCAAAGAAGTTCATTTTTAGAGATACAAAAGGCAAGTTACTAGGAAATGTCATCTCAGAAAAGGGAATCTCAATAGACCTTGACCGTATCTCGGCCACAATGAAAATTCAATTTCCAGACACTAAGAAGGAATTGAAGTATTTCTTTGGAAAGATAAACTTTGTTAGAAAATTCATCATAGGTTTTGCTGAAATAGCCAAGCCATTGAATGCTATGTTGAAGTAGGATGCAAAAGTCGAATGGATGTTGAAAGCTAAGTAGGATTTTGAATAAATCAAGAAAGTGATTGCTAATGCACCGATGTTGGTTAGCTTGGATTACCTTAAACCATTTTATATTTATTCATTTGCCTCAGACCACTCTTGTGCTAGTATATTGACTCAAAAAGATGATGAAGGAAATGAGAATCTGATCACCTTCATGAGTACTTTGCTGAAAGATGCAGAGTTAAGGTATCATAATATTGAGAAGCAAGTGTATGCCTTGCTTAGAGGAGTTAAAAAAAATTGGCACTACATTTTATAGAACAAGGTCTTCGCAATCGTGCCTAATCTAGCAGTTAAAACTTTGTTAACACAAAATGAGTTGGGAGAAGGGAGAGCTAAGTGGGTTACTATATTATAGGAGTATGACATGGAGATTCAACCCATGAAGCTAGTCCTAGGGCAAGCCCTCACTCGAATGATAGTCGAAACAATAGCTAAATTCAAACTCGAACTCACCGCACAACAATATCAACTAGAGGATGTTTCTCTTGGAGAGTGGTATGATGATATTGTCTACTATTAGTTGAATCATAGGTGCTTGTCCTGATCGCAAGGAGTGAAAAAGAGTTCTCTAAGGATAAAAAGAAGTAGCTATATGTTGCAAGGATCTATTATGTACAAGATAAATCATGAGGGAATCTATCTCAGATGCCTTGGCAAAGAAGAAGCAGTGTGAGTAATGAAATAATTTCATAATAAATTTGGCACTGGCCATGGATCTGTCCCTTAAACTACCCATCAAATCTTGTGGGTTGGGTACTATTGGTTGATAGTGTTTAAAGATGTACACAACCATGTTAGAACCTATCACATTTGCAAGATTTCTACTATTAGGGAAAGGAATGTTGCTCTCTCGCTCCAACCAATCTTGGAGGTAAGACCGTTCACTCAATGGGGCCTCAACTTCATTGGTTTGGTAAGCCCACCATCCTCCATAGGCCACAAATACATTCTAACCCATTCTGATAATTGCACTAGGTGGACAAAAGCAATAGCATGTAGATAATGCACTATTGAGGTGGTAACTAATTTTTTAGAAAGTTTTATTTTGAACTACTTTGGTTGCCCCTATGCTATTGTGTGTGATAATGGCCCTTCCTTCTCCTCACTTAAGTTTTCTAGTTGGGCCTTCAATTACAAAATTGCACTTAAATTCTCATCCAGCTATTACCATCAAGGCAATGGACTAACTAATTCAACAAATAAAAAATTTATAACTGTGATTAAAAATTTGCTTGACAAGAACCCCAAAGATTGGCACACCCAATTGTATTTTTCCCTTTGGAAAAATTGCGTGTTCCATAAGGATTCCCTAGGTGATTCCCTATTTCATCTCATCTATGGTTTAGAGTCTTCCTTTCTTGTACACCTAAATATCCCCACCTTGCAGTTTTGCAACACCTATTATGAGGAGGGAGACCGTCGAGAATCCCGCCTGGCTGAGTTACTGCATTTAGAAGAAATCCATGATGGAGCACTTGAAAACATTTCCAAACACCAAGGCATAGTCAAAAGATGGTTCGATCATCAAGCTAAAGTTAAGGCCTTTAGAATTGTTGATTTGGTCCTTTGTTGGAACAATGCCCATGAAAAGAAAGGGGGATATGAAAAATTCAACAAGCTTTGGCTTGGCCCCTTTTAGATTTCAATTTTTAGGAAATAATGCCTTTCACCTCAAGACACTCACTGGAGAGGATGTCCCATTTTCAGTCAATGGGTAGCATCTCAAACATTATTTCCTTCCATGAGCTTCCAAAGCTCGCCTTTGTATATAGTTTTCTATAGGCCAACTTGGGTTTCCTCGCTTTGTTGCACTTTTTCTTTTGCTTTTTCCCGTTACCAACTATTTTTTTTCTTCTAAGGGTGTCTTTCATTCTTGATGTGGTGGTTGTGCTTGGCTTGATGAATGGTTCACTTTACTACCCACTCTTGATTGTTCTTTGGATAAATCTTCATTCGTAACTGTTGGTTTTGAATCGTCTTTGTGGAGTTTGTTTCCTTATTTGAACTCTGATTTGACCTAGGATGGAACCCTTGTTTGAATATTTTATACTTATTTTGGATCATACATGAAAACACACTTTAAATTGTTTCCAAAGAGCTACGCAGTAGTTGTTAGGAGGGTTGGGCAAGTGAAAAATCTTAAGTCTTCTCCAGTGACCACTATGATTCCAAACCCACCATGAGCTTCAGTGCTTACGTAGTTGAGCAAAAAGAGAAAAGAGTACCAAAATAAAATATCAAGAAAATAAAAGAAAGCAAGAAAGGCTAAAATATGTAACTATGTGGGTTTGTGAATAGCTCTATCGGGGCTATGGACACTTGGCTGGAAATAGAGCAATGTTTGTGGGGTCACAACAACAACTTTGTCGGGGCTATGGACGCCTGACTAGTAGCAGAAAAATGTCCAAGTTACTTTTGGGGTTAGAAAACTTATGGAGCTTGCCTTACTTGATCAACGGTTATTTATGTGGTCTCCAAGGAAAGGGAATGGATTCACTATGCACACACTTCCAAGATATTTTTGTGACTTGATTCAACTAAGGATCCCATCCTCCTTTGACTTCTAGTTCACCTATGTAAACCGACTTCTAGTCTACAAAACTAGAGATTCTAGGTTCTGAATGAATCTTTATCCTTAGAATGCTTGGGAGTGTTCCCTAGGGGAGTCACCATTTGTTGTGCCTCTAGCACACACGCCCCATTTGGAACGGGGACCCTCTCTTTTTCACCTTCGTGGGGTCACTTTTTTCCTTCACCTCATTTTGTGTGCCCCTATTTCTAAGTGTCAAAATGGTCATGGGTCCTAAAATTCATCATCCTTAGTTGACCAAATTCACCACCCAAAAATTACCTAAGTCTTCAGCTTCTGTGGGTTTCCCTTGACAGATTTCCTTTGCCTTTTTTGAGCTAGCATCATTTGCCTTCTGCAGGTCTACCCTTGTAGGCTTCCCTTTGCACATTGTTGCTTTGCCTCTACCATTCCATCAATGGCTAATGCAAGATTTCCACTCGCACGGAAGGTCTCACATCCTTTGTGGTTATCTCTTTTCACCAACCACCCAGTAGCCATGGCTAGAATTTTGTCTACTTTGTGGGTCCCAACTTTCTCATTGCTGTTGTTTTGAAACTCGTAACCAACTACTCCATCGGTCGTCGTGCATGCAATTAATGCAGGTCATTAATGTGCAAATTCCTATAAAGAGGTCATTCAATCTATCATTTTCACTGATCCCAAGCAAAATTTATCGAAGCTCAGAGCAGTCATCGCCTTCATCATGTCCACACAACCTCTAGCAAGATTCAAGGCTTAATCTTCATCAACTTCTTTCAAAACTCCAAGTATGTCCGCCGCCACTCTATCGAAATGAACCTTTAGATTAAGTTTTCTAAAAATGTTTAAAATATTAAATAAAAATCTTAAATCTTTTAGGACAGTTGAATGACCTTGGAAATCCACACAAACCCACGTAAAGAAATCCCTGAAATTCCTTCAAATTTGACCTCTAGGACCTTGCAAAATTTTACCTTCCTACAGCCATTGTTAACCAGAGTCATAAGACCCTTGCGGCCCACATCCTTGTCACCACCGTCAAGGCCATTGAACTTCAAAATCTTAACACAAAAACCCTGAGACTGGAGGCTCTTGCGAATTTGCTTCTATGGGCCACCGCGTGCGGGTGACACTTACCTTGCCACTATTTTAACCAGTCAACCCACACCTACTTCCCACATTGCGAGATCTTCCAAGCCTAGGGCCACCGAGCAAGTGAGACAAACTTGTATCCTTGTAGGTTCTCCTTTGTGGACTTCCATCCACTCTTTGGTGTCACTTTCAATGTTATCCCAAGCGATGAAGCTATTGCTCCTGCCTGCGCACTGCGGGCACTGCATTCCTCCCTATCATCAATATCTACATAATTGTGGGTGTGATTGGTCATCTACAAGCCATCATGCCCCTAGCTTCATCCTATTTCTAAGCACTCCAAATAGCCTTCAGCCTAGGGAAACCCATATCCCTAGGCCCACATTGCCACAATTGACTCAAACAAGCTTTGAATGTGGAATGTTAATGGATTTTATCAGGTCTTGATGATATATTGATGGATCTAACCCTTGTTTTATAGGATTTAGCTAACACTTCCTGATTCTTTATGAATGTGCTTACTACATCCTTTTTTGTAGGATTTATGGAATCTACTACGAGACCATCAGGAGCGTCTACAAAGAAAGAGAAAGGAAAGAAGGTTGCTAAAGCACCATGGGGAAAGGAAGATAAAGACCAGATGAAGTACCGATTCCCTAGGGTGGGAATCACCTTAAAACTCACCTCTGATTGGGGCACCATATCTAATACCAACCTCAGACATGTAAATATCGAGGAGTTCAGACAAAGGGTGATAGTCAACCCAAGAACTAAGAATGCCTTGAAAATCAAAAAAGTGGCTTGGCAAAGGTAGCTAGCTTCCCTCCCATGCTCATTTCTCTGGAGTTGGTGATGGCATGCAAAAAATTCTATCACATTAGTAGAAAAATCATTCACCATGATGGTAGAGTGTTAGCAAATTTATCTTCTAGATCTATAGGCTAGGCATTCCACATCCCTACATTTGATAAGATGGAAGAAATAGAGAAGGAATATGCTAAAATTATGTGGAAGGTAGACCCCCTACCATGCAAGAAACTAATCAACCAACATTGGTAGTGCAGCCAAGGTGCCACAAGAGCTATTTAGAAGTGAATTCCACAAGGAGTACCATGACATGGTTACTCTGCTTAGCAAGGTAATGGGCCTCTCCATTGCTGCTTACTTCTAGGAGTGCATGTTTTATTTAATTGAGGAGATTATCCATGGAAACAAAAAGTTTCACTGGGCGAAAATCATCAGTGACAACATTCATAGCTAGTTGACGGTTGTGAAAAAGACCTCCTAGTTTTATATGACCTACTTGGTGTACATGCTTTTTGATTCATTCCCGTACAAAGGCCTCGTTTTCGCACATAATCCGGATCCAAGAAGAGATATTAAAGTATGTGATAGATACCCTCAACTACAATACAAGAATTTCAAGAAATATTATTGAAGGATGAATGATGCCTTTATTGGGCATATTATCAGACTACTTGGGGGGGAATTTGAAATAAGAGTTTCACATAGTGCTAGAGCATTCATCCAAAGATTCGGGTACATGTTCATACAGTTCCTGAAGTTTACATACATAAGTGTAGAAGGTTTCTCTGATAGGCCTTACAAGTTATCGCACTACCCCAGCAACCAAATGATACTAGTGGAGCTTACTTGGAAATTATAGAATGCTCATGCCTTGTTGAGCATTAAGCACAGAGCGACAATCCAATATCCCCTCACCTTCAAACAAGGAATGTATTCTTATCCCACCGCCCAATGCATAGACTACTCAAGGAGATAGTGGAGTATAATCTGGAACTCCACATAGCTCGATCGAGGATTGACCCATATGATAAGCTGAAGAAGTAGGTGGGAAAGCAATATTCCCATCGACTGTACCTTGAATACTTTTGGGCCAGTTGTCAAGATGACAAAGAAGTGTGGATGAGATGTTATATGCAGATGATGACCCAGTTTGTAAAGTCAATCAATTTGTTTCCTACGCCCAACCAAGTTGTGGAGGAGGATGACACAATTCTTGATTAGAGATTCAATGCCATGGACAACTTTCCACTGCCACTAATAGATTGCAATGAGGGAGAGGTCAATGACCTTGATACAATAACGTAGCCAGTCATAGATGGAACTAGGCAATGGGTTGATGCCCAAGTGGCTCAACTCAAGGTGCAAGGTGCAACATTAACCTATGGTGAGCTCAAAGATGAGCTCGAAAGTGAAACTAACACTAGAGTTGCTACTACCTCCACAAAGGAAGCACCAAAATCCTATTTGGCCATAAGATCAAGGAAAAGGAAGGATGTACCCGAGTTCCATCCTAAGCATAAGGTATATTCATGAAAGACCACAAAGGGAGAACCCTCCAAGAAAGGGAAGAAGATAGGGGGTTTTGCAATTGAAATTCCCACCATTGAGGAGGACCCTCAACATGAGGGAGAAGAAGAAATTGATAAGCCATGCTCACCACTGGCCACCTCCACTCTTGTCACTCCTATTGTTTTGACTCCACCACCTCCCGCTTCATAGGTATTGTCTGATTCATCCCCGCCCATTGTGGACATCTCGATCCACCTCTCTTCCACCCTGCCAATGGCCTTGATGATGGTGCTTGATTCTTCCTCAACCACGCCATCCCCACCATTGACCTCCTCAATACCTCCTCCACTTCCTATCCTCTCTAATCCAATGATTGTGACTACTACTACTATCCCCCAGCTCACACTGTCAAAAGCCTTTACAAAATATATTGTCGCCGGTCTGCCCATTCCTCTTCCACCTATAGAGCCACCAAATTTGGAGGCCACTATAAGAATATTGGAAGAAATGGAGAAACTCCATAAGGATGCTAGCAAAGGAATAATTAAGGAGCTCGAAGAGTCATACTTTGAACATCTAGAGAGTGGGCTAACTATTAATTTTGACAAATTAGTGACTAATGAAGAAGAGTCACTATCTTTAGAGGAGGACGTTGAAGCCCTCAGTGCGAAATATATAATAGATACCTTGTATTGGGAGCTAGAAGAAGAGTTGTCCTAGGAGATCAAGGATATAGAAGAAGAGGTCAAACTAGAGAGGCCCCCCTCTGAAGAAAAGGAAGATACCGAAGTAAATGTGGAGATACTCAAAGAGCCTCCACCGATTGGCCAAGATAAGGGCCCTATTCAAGAAGAAGAGGTACCTTTTGACGAGAGAGAAATAGGAAAGGAAGAAAACAAGTCAGAAGATGTACTGAAGAAGAGTCCCAAGCTTGAGCACCTTGAGGAAGAAGAAAAAATAATCCCTCAAGAAGAAGATGTTGCTAAAGAAAACATAGCCACCATTGAGATAAATAAAGAGAAGGCTATTCAAATTGTGGATTTTGATGAAGAAGAGAAAGAAAATCAAGAGGCCCTAGGCCATGAAGAAGAATTGCTCCAACAAGAGGAAGAAAGTGATCAGGAGTCACCTAAGGGAGAGGCCTGAATGCTTGATTGGCTTGAGAAGTAGTTGCAAAACAAGGCCCCTACAATCATTGATCCTAAGGCCCGACTCAAGGCAATATTGGCTCAAGCATAGACAAAGAAAAAGAAGGAAATGAAGCCAAGGGCCTGATCCAAGATCACGGTTGATGCCTCAGGATCAAGAACAATATAAGTTGCCACCCTAATGATGGAAAAAGAGGCTGGTGTCAGTTATAACATCTCCACTATCAGCTTAGGGTTGGCCACTAGAGAGTAAAAGATCGATGAACTCCAAGGGCTGGTGGAAATAATTGTGGAACAGATGAACAAGGACCAGACTTCCAAGGAAGAGCTAAAGGAAAAAGTGGCGTATCTCACCACCTACATTAACTAATGGATGTCCTTGGAGGAAGAGGATCTCACTACATCATTCATGCCCTCTCTTATGTCCTAAGAAGAGCTCTTCCATATGGAGAAAATGAAGAATTGGAACAAGGTTATAGCAGATTGGTTCCCACAGGTGTTATATAATGGTGACATGGGCATACATCACACTATTAGAATGTTGCCAAATCAGCTAGAAGCTATTGAGAGGACATGTCAGAGATTTACCGAGCTCTACCGGATTACATATCCTAATTAAGCTCGAGGTCATTCTGAAGATGCCCAAACAAACATGGGAAAAGGAGCTAAAACTTGTAAAGGATGATCACTGGCTAGTGGAGATCTAGAAAATGGGCCTAGATCATCAAGGGCATGTCCTCAAGAAAGTGTTGCATGAGGTCAAATTAAACCTCGAATGGTTCATGGAGCATAGAACAGATAGTGAGGATTACATCAAGTTGATGGATTATGACATGCCCACCCTAGAATTAGACCCAGAGAAAATCAAGCCATACTTCCATAAAAAAATGGAGTAGGGGGAAACATATGTGCTTACAACAGATTTCATGGACTGTGTTGCAAGGGAATTTACACAATTTGAGCTGGTAGTCAAGGTCACACCCATATGCACTAAACATTTGGAGAAAATCATTGGAAGATTCAAGAAGTTATCCTTTTAGATCCTCCAATCTGACATCATGGAGTGGGATAATCTCCAAGCTTTAATCGGAAAATTTGTGAAGTATGCCACTCTTCAAAAGGAGGCAGGGAAACTAGTGATTGATGATGAATTCTTGATAGTATAGCTAGAAAGGAAGGTAGTCCACTAGAAGACAAAACTGCTACAACTATAGTGTCAAAGTCACTATAGGACAAAATAGGAACAACACAAAAGATGTATTTTAAATTCATATATATTTGGGGGTAGGTGAAACCCTAATGTAAAGTGGATCTTGGCTGCATAATAAAAGTAAATCCTGGCCACTCATTTTTAGCTTTGAAAACTATAAATAAGGGTCTCGTCTCATTTTCTACAATGAGAGTTGAGTTGTTGTAAAGACATGCTGCAAAAATTTGAATAGAATTTCATTGTTTTGGTGGATTCTTGTGTTTCTCACATGTTGCATGATTCATCTTCTCAAGATTGATAGATTTAGTTAACATCTACTTTGTTGTTCTTAGTGTTTCAATTTACTTTAAGTAGTTTAGTTCATGTTGTTCATTGATGCTGAAGAATGCTATTGTGTTGATGCCTTTATTGTGTTCATGTTTATTTAGAATGAACAGTAGTGTAAATCTAGTCTTAACATTAACTTATAGTTGCACTTAAACTTCATATTTTATTCATGCTTTATGGTGAATGAACAGCTAAAAATCTGCAGACCTTAGAAGATAGCACTAGTTTCATGAGACTATTAAACATCTTGGTTAAGTGGGACTTAGTTTTGGGATGGTTGTCCACTGTAGAATCCTCCATTGTCTTTGTTCATCATTAGTTGCAGGTCTAGGAACTCTTCTATCCCTTTCCCTTTTTACTTTTCTTTGAGAATAGAAGTTAAAAAAAGATTCCAGCATCCTTCTAAAGCTAAATTTGATGTTGAAAGTGGAGTTCTAGACTGTTGTTTGAATCTTCATCAAGTGTATTTCATTTTTAAAATCACTAGAAACTTTCCTTTGAAGATCCAATTCCTTACAACTTAGTGAACCATAAATTCCCTTTTTGATTACCACCAAATCACATCAATCAATTGAGTTGTTTTTGCAAGTCATGACCTGACACTCAAGAGACATTGGGATAATTTTCTGCAACTTGTTGTAGGAAGTTGTTTTTCAAGAGAGGTAGTGCACTTGTGTGATGCTTGTGTTGATAAAGTGAAAAAACACCTATCAACACATATCATCGACAATAATGATGACTTGGGGGGTCGTACAACTCCCTAGGTGAATTTTTTTTGCCTCGACAGACAACTGCTCCAAATTCAATGAATTGACAATCGATCTTAGGGTTTTTGGCAATTTTAGACACGATGGCAGGGTAAGATTTGACCGAAAATGCTCCAAAATTATAGCTACCTTCTGGATCTGGCAACCACTCTTAAGCTTCAAACCCTCATAGATTTGGCCTCATATGTCTTATTTGGACAAAACAAAAGGCAAAATTGACTATCTTGAACCTCTTGAACTCAATGGTTAGCTCAAATTTTCACCACCAAGATCTGATTTGAAATTGTAATAAAGAGCCACAAAAAGGAACCCCCAAGTCTATTATTTTTTTTCTAATTCTCTAAATCATCATACAATGCAAGAGAAGAGCATACTCAAATTTTCAAGATTTACCATCTCTCTTAAGAAAAATACTATCCAATGGCACCCAACCTTCTTTGATACCATATTAGAATTGGCTATGGATGTAGCTTGGATCTAGAGGCTGAATGGAATGCATAAAAAAAGAATATAAATATGAAAAGAATAAATTGTATTCCTTTTAATTATGCTTCAATTTTGTGCGTGTACAATGTAGTAGAGACCCCTTGGTTATATAGCTAAGGTGAGATACAAGATGTCATAAGATAATGACAAGTGTCTTAATCATATGACATGAGACAACTTATCACTTACCTAGGTCACATGTGTTACAAGTCAAAAGATAAGATAAAAAATAATGACAACTAACACCTTCTAGAAAGATTCCTAGGACCTAAGTAAACTTAACATGTAAATAAGTTCCCTAGTAATGAATTAACTAGGTACAATACTTTATTTACACCAACATATCTCATAGCAAGCCCCCTCTTTAAGGATGACTTAAAAAAATGCAAAAAAGAAACCCAAAGTGTTTCTCTTCACCCAAGATTGTCAAAAGACGTAGGGGGAGAGGATACACACTTGACTTTCCAATCAAAGTAGACATGTCATACAATTCATCACAATATTCTTTTTAAGCCCCTCAAGTGGTTCTATCCAAAATAAATGAAAAATAAATGAAGTGTAAACAAGATAGCAATTCATTTTTTATGTTTACAAAATTTTGAAATGTTATGGATTTCAAACAAGTAAATAGCAATATGCAAATCATAATGTATTTGACTAGTTTTAAGCACCAATTCTTGAGTGTTTCTAATAACCTTGTCTTAATATGGTCAACAAAATAAAATCATTTGTTTCATCAACATAATGAAAACACTAGTCAAAATGAAGAATTCCATTTTATGAGCACCAAAAAAATTAATTGTTGTTATAATCTACAAAATCTTTTGAAAGTTCATTTTAGGACACCAAATCGAAAGCATGCAATTTGTGGGGTTCAATTGTTAAGCACTAATTCGAAGGGTTTTCCTAAACTAGAAAGCTTTTTGAAATGTTCATTTTAAGACACTTAATTGAAAGCATGCAAGTTGTGGGGTTCAATTGTTAAGAAACAATTCAAAGTGTTTACCTAAACTAGAAAGCTTTTGAAAGTTCATTTCAAAACTCCAAATTAAAAAGTGCAAGTTGTGGGGTTCAATTTTTATGCAACATTTTGAAATCTTTTCTAAAAAAATAAAGCTTTTGAAAATTTGAGTTTGGACTATTTATCTTCTTTGTAATAAAAGTGTTAGTTGTTCTTGATGTAAGGGGTACCATATCCCTACAAGAGCTGCACAAAAAAAGTCAAAAAGCACAAAACATCCAAAACAAACACCCGTTAGCATTAGCAATTGAAAAAATTACTTACAAATTTTCAAATAAAAAATACAAAGAAAAAGCGGCCATCTTAGTCAAAAGCAATCCTTCTTAATGCAATTACAGACCTATTTCTAGAAGCAAAAGTGATCCAAAAATTCAATTGCAGCCCTATTTTCGTTAGACGCAATTTAAATGTCAAAAGCAACCATATTTAGTGCAACCAAAGTTAGTAAAGGAGCAACTGTGATAAAAACATGAAATAGTTGTGGAAAAACTTTTGGAACTTTTGCATGAAAATTTGGTAACTATGTTTTTGGAAAGTTCAATTGCATTTTGGAACCTACAACTACTCAAATAACTCACAAAATTGTTAAAGTTAAGGAGGGTTAGTGTAGGATCATGGGACCAAACAGTGGTGATATGACATAAAAGTGGCTAACAACTTTTTTTTATCCAAATTTGATGAAATGAAAAGGGTTTATAAAGAAAATTACCAGCTTTCCAAAAATATAAGATATGCCTTATTTGGAATTAAATATAGAATTATTATTGATTTTCTACATAAATTCTACTAAAGTCCTGATTGATAGGTTGATTGAAAAACATCTATAAATTTTAAATGATTAAACATTTTTTGAATCCAAAAGATGCATCTCACATACTATGCTTCACAAAAGTTATAGTTCACAAAAAAAAGAAAAAAAAAAATCATAATTTTTTGACCAAGTTAGGTTGGTCAAACAAATGGTTTTTTAAGAATTTTAAAAATTCCTACTAGAAAATTCATAACTAAATATTTACTTGCAAATAAATTACAAAAAAATGTGTCACATCTAGGAATGTGTCCTCTGCTTATATTGAAATGTTTATAGAGAAAATTTATTTATTTTTTCTCCCCATTAGGGTGGCCAAAAAAGCACCCATTTTTGAATTTTTTCTTGAAAATTTAGTACTATGGCATTGAAATTTCAAATTTTCACCAAATAGATTTACTTTTTTCCAAAAAAAGACTAATAGCTTGGAAACTACATTCAATTTTCTACAAATTTTGTTTTTACATATTTTTTAAATTATGTTAATAGCTTATTCAATTTTTTATGTCAATTTATGTAATTATCTTTCTGAATTTTTATTGCCACTTAGGGGCCTAGTTTTTCCTCGCATGATTCTGCACTAACCTAGGGCCTAGGGTCCCACCAAGCGTGCTAGAATGTGTAAAGGGTGAAATTGAGAAAGCATAAAAAATCAAACATTAATGAATTAAACAATATTTAATTCAAACAAAAGATTTAGATTCATACCCATTACTCATGAAATGAACAATGCAAGATTACTGAATTCAATGAAATTAAGCAATGCAAAGAAGAAAGTATACAATGAATTCAACTAATTATATTGTTACCCATCTCATGTTGAAGTGTATCTACAAAAATGTTTAATTGCATTGTGTATACACCTAAAATTGGTCTAGAGCATCCGATTAATTAAATACGAATTATTTGATTAATTATCCTAATTTCCTCTACTATTGAATAAATAGAAATATTTATTTATATAGTTCACATTTAAATTCATCTTAATTAAATAAACAAAATTAAATACTTTGTTCGATTTAATTATCAAACCCATAATTTATTCTATCACATCAATCTTAAATTAATTAAATAAAGATTAAACACTTTATTGATTAATTTCCATATTCTTCTGTTTAATTTAATAAACAAACTATCTTATAGTTCGTTTTATTAAATTATTCATCCCCCTTTTTGCTAATTTAAATAAATCAAAAATATTTGAATTAAAGCACAAGGAATATTCCATCTATATTCTCTCAAAAAAGAATTAGATATCCTATGTCTAATCTATGTCTAAAATATGTCACAATTAATGCTTTGAAACTTCACGGGAAGTTTTGGAGACAAATTCGAAATCTTCTCTCAATCCTCCTCCATCAATCTTTCCTTTTCTCTTGCCTGGTGTTTTCATGGGTAGAGACAATCTCCATTTTTCTCTCAATCTCCTCCATCTTTCATCATTCAATCTTCCAGATTGAATCCAAGCCTCTCAAAGCTTTCCCTGTGCATTTCTACAGCTAGGAAATCTATAAATATAGCCTCATTGAACCAAGAAATAGATCCATATAATCTAACTTTTGCACTCTTACTCTGCAGGAATTCAAGCATCAAGCATCAAGCAATCAAGCATCCAAAATCTAGCAATCAAGCTTCAATATCATGGTTGCCTCTTGTAGCTGCAATTATTTGTTTCATGTCAATCCATGCTTAGTTTAATTCATTTATCATCTAGTATTGTTATATTTAGCTCCATATCATTGCATTAGTATCCATCTCATTCTTTAAATTGTCATTTTAACAATCATAGTGTCCTCACGATATGAGAGCAATAATGGTTTAATAAATCTTTGAGGATAGAGAACAATATGACACTTTCAATTGATTATTGCTTTGAATTGATTCAATTTGATTAGTCCTTGATATAATGTCTTATTAAGAAGTGTTTTGTGCTTTACACCTAATCCCACACTTACAATTTGGTGCCCACCGTGGGGCATTAACCCCAATTTTACAAATTTTTTGGAAAGTGTCATGCAGGTTCACGGCGTATTTTATTTTAGCGCTTTCGTTAAAAACTAAAGCGCTTCCGTGGAAAACTACAGTGCTTCCGTGCTCTGTTTCGGCGCTTCCATGTTAATATAGCGCTTCCGTCAAAAATTTCAGCGTTTTCAACTTTAGCGCTTCCGTCAACTATTTTAGCGCATCGGTGATTTAGCGTTTCCATGGCAAACTTCAACGCTTCGGTGTCCTGTTTCGGCGCTTTCGAGTTTTAGCGCATCAAGTAACTGTTTTAGCGCTTCGGTGCAATATTTCAACGCTTTTGTAAAATCAGTCTGGATCCGATGCGGCCGTGGCTAGTTTTTAATTTTTTTCACAGTTGGGTTAAAATCTATCAATCCTAGGATAGTCACTTCTGGTTTTCTAAATATTATCAATCCTAGGGTAGCCACTTGTTGTTTTCTTAAAAGCAAATTTATCAATCCTAGGATAGTTACCACATTTTTTTCAGTACAATTTAAAAAGAACAACATGATTTAAATGTGAAGCAACACCTTCACATAGATTAGAGAAAAATTAATTTTAGGCTTAAAACAGAACAAACTTATATGCTGTGCTTGTGGTGATTAGGCTTATGCCCTACCCTTAATTGGGTGACCAAAGTGCTAGATTCACTTTTATTTCATGTCATTTATGCTTTGTTAAATCCTTTAGAAGGCCTGTCATAGTGGGAAAGAGTACTCACCCTACGGGAATGACCTAAGTGGGAACACCTAAAGCCAAGGATTCCAACCCACTATAATAAAAATGCAAGCTATTGATGAAAGTCCAACTTGATGGTAGTGAGCAAGATAACCATCCCCAAAATCTTTGTTCTAAAGATTGGGAGGTCTCTTGAGGGAGTTTATCTATTTGTCGCACCGCATGGAAGCCCTATCTACGAACCATAGAGTAGTTTCTCATTGAGTCAGTATCCATACATTGTCATACTAAAAGTGCAAGGGGAGGGAAGCATCTGCCCCCAAGACACTCATCATTTAATTACCAAGGACCGCTTGCTCAAGGGATTCGGTATCCACTTTTGTCACTTTGAGTACGCACCTGGAAACAACAAAAACATGGGTGCCCTCTAGGGGGTGACATGGCTATGTGAGTCAACGTAATTCAAGATGTGGGATGTGAGTATAATGATGACCTACTCGTCCTTAAGTGTGAGTCTATTTGATTTGTGTACAATTGTCAAAACAACCCATCAAAATCAATAAGAATCATTCGTGATTCTTGAACATACACAATCTATTCAGTTAAAACAATTATTCACAATTGCTTGTTGTGTTTTCACAAATTCATTAAAATCATCCTAAAAACAACAAAGTCAAGTTAGATCAGAAAACCCCATGCTTCGAAAGTGGAAGTCCACCACATTTCTCATGAGAAAAATCAAAGTCACAAAACCCAAGAAACCTCTCGATTATAGAAATAAATTGAGGAAACAAAGTTTTCTATATCAAAATCAGAAACTCTTTTTAAACATAGAACATTCATCCATAGATATCACGATTTTGCTAGGGGTCACACATTAGATTACGCGGTAGAACCGCTTTGTTCATGAGCCTTCTTTCAAAGAAGAGCTCTCACTCAGTATCACAACCATAGTCAGTGCATACATCCTTCTTATCTTCCACAATCCCTGATACAGTATGCCACAAGGCTAGATCAGATTTTACAATAGAGTGTCTTAAAATCCTATTTTTAAGCATTCTGGAAACCTGTTTTAGCGCTTCTAGTCACTGTTTTAGTGCTTTTTTGAAATAGCACTTTCGAGCACTATTTCAGTGCTTATAGTCTATATTTTAGTTCTTTCATTAAAACAATGCTTTCATGCACTATCTCAACACTTCTATTAAAATAGCACTTCCATCAATTTCTGCAGTGCTTTCGTACACTGTTTTAGTGCTTCTGTCAAAGTAGCGCTTCTATCATCTATTTCAGCGCTTCGGGACTCTGTTCTAGCGTTTCTATGAAATAGCGCTTCTGTCCTTTGTTTTAGTGCTTTCAAAATAGAGAGTTCAAACATTTTACTAGTCAATCAGTCTGTCATTTCATCAACATTTTTTCATCAGAACCAAGTTTCTTTTTATCAGAATCACTGTCTAGACATCGAAATCAGAAAGGTTTATACAAACTTCCAATCTTATCAACTGAAACAAGATCTTGCAAATCACAAGTGTCAAAATCAAATACACAATCAATTACTACACTGAAGTTTCATCATCGGGATACTATCATCTTTTATCACGAAACCAAGTATAGTAATCAAATTTTTTAACACAGTCAAATCAATAAGATCAGTCATCTTATTCAACTTTTTAAAAAGTTTAATTGATAATTTTCCGCAAATAAGATCAACATTTCAAAAGAAAGGGTAAAAATTTGTATGCCAATCTTCACTAGGTCCCAAAAACAGACTCTTAGAGCAAGAAATTTTAAAATCCCAAGCAATGACATAGGAAAATCCTTGGAACAATTTGAACCGCAACAATAAGAACAAAATAACTCTAGAGGATATCCAAGCAACTCAACAAGATCCCAAGTTCCATATATTTATGGAAAAGATTCTAGAACAAGATATGGAGAAGTATCTTTTGATGTTGGCTGAATCAGGTGCAAAACTTTCCAAGGACTTCGACGTAATTCGTTTGAAGGAAACACCTGAAACAAGTGAGACCGAAATTTTGCGACCTACACAAACAATAGATCCAGTTGCCACTTTAACATCTCAAATGCAACTATTACAATAGAAGATACAAGATATGACGAAAGGGAGTACCAAGAGATATGCGATACATGACATTTGTCCTTATCCTTTTGATGCAACGGTCGGTCTGATACCATTTCCTAGACACTGTGAGATCCCAAATTATGACAAGTACAATGGAAGAACAGATCCAATAGATCATATCAGAGAATTCAAAACAATGAGTCTTGAGTTTTCCCAAGAGGAAACTTACTTAATGAGATTATTTCCAAGGAGCTTGGGAGGATCATGTATGAAGTGGTTTTCAAAACTACAACCAGGTATCAGAACTTTTGAGGAATTAGTCAACAGGTTCATTTCCCAGTACTCATTCAACATCCAACATGATGTTATAATCAAGGATCTTTACAACTTAAAGCAAAACAAAGGGGAAACATTCTTGTCTTTTTTACAAAGATGGCGATGATTGTTCGCTAGATATCCTAGATCCATTCCTGAAGAAGAAAAGATGGAGTTGTTCATTGAAAACTTGATGGGGGAAATGATTTATAGGCTTGAACTACAATGCCCTCCCACATTCGAAAAAGTCATAGAAAACGATCTGAAAATTGAGGAAGAATTAGTCAAAAGAGGAGTTATCAAACATTTCAATGATAAAATGAATAACACAAATAACTCCTCCAATCAATACTCAAGCAATGACAAGCCAAAATTTTGGCAAAAGAATCGAACCACAACTACCAATGAAACATCAAATGATTCCCAAAATGTCAAACCAGTCTTTAACTTGACAACATATACATCAAAGAATCAAAATAATGATCAAATTGTCAAGTCAAATGTCATATAAAACAACGAGATCGTAAAGACACGGCCATATTAGAAACCATCAAATCGGCGAAGGTTCACACCTTTAGGCCAAACAATAGAATTAGAAATGAAAGAACTAGTAGCTAGTGGCCTTATCACTGCATGGGAAGCTCGATTCTAGGATCCAAAGGTCAAACCACCATGGTGGAATGACACTGATTATTGCAACTTCCACAATAAAAAGGGTCACAAAACCAATGATTGTATGGAGTTTTAACACGCAATACAAGACTGGATCGACAACAACAAGGCATATGTGGAAACACCTCAAAACAATAACGATCACTCGGCCTTTAAAGACCCTTTTCCAAACTATGACAAAGGAGCATCATCATCCTCCAACTAAAAAGGTAAGAACATCAATCATGTCTATGACAAAATAATCCTTTGTTTATCTGAAGTAGAGAGTGATCATATAGTTGGTCACACCATTGACAAACCCCTCATCAACAACACTACTCCTTTGGACTTGCTCCTGAACATGTCAAACTCTGATAATCAAATCAATGTCTTAAAAATCAGAGAATGTCAAGAACATGAACCAGTAAATGTAATGACTAGGGGGCAAGCCAAGGTCATGTTAAAAGGTGTTGGGTCTACACATGCAGTTCCACCTCCATCTCACTATAACATCGTCGATCAACTGCAAAACATTCCTGCTCAAATATCGATACTAGAGCTCCTTAAAATATCACCATCGCATAAGGAAGTTCTCAAACAAGCTTTAGTTGCTAGTACGGTACCAAATAATCTAGATGTTTGTCAGTTTCAAGCTATGGTGGGACATTTGACTACCCCACATTGTCTATCATTCTCCGAACAGGATGATATCTCACTAAACCATCTGCATAATACTACACTCCATATTGAGGTCTTAATCCACAATCATCGCATCAAAAGAGTCTTAATAGATGGGGGAGCTGGTCTGAACATTTGCACTCTCAAGTTAATTCATGCACTAGGATATTCAGATGATGCTATTGATTCTCGAAGAAAAATGACTATCAAAGCATATGATGAGGAAGAAAGATCATCTAAAGGCTTGATTGTGCCCCTCATTCAAGTGGGGCCCATGATGAAACATATAGCATGTCAAGTGTTGGAGAAAGAGTTGACATACAACATTCTCTTAGGGCGACCATGGATCCATGAAATGCAGGTGTACCTTCAACATATCATCAATGTTTGAAGTTCCCAATAAATGGATGAGAGGTGACTATATTTGTTGATTACAATCATCCTCAATATTGTGATACCCTTAGGATCTCTCAAGATACCTTTATACCACACAACAGGCAAGCATCATCATCCAAAGATGAACAACGTCCAAGCATCACTACTAAATGGGTAGAGAAGAAGGGTAAAGAAAAAGAGACAAGTCCTATTGAAATTCAATCAAAGGATAATCCAGATCAGAAAACTTCTTTATCACATAGATTCCAAGAGCAATTCCAACTGAAGGACAAAGGAATGGGAACATATTCTATGGAGCAATCACTTAACCTATCATAGTTAATGCCATCTCCTAGGACATATGGTAAACCATCTCTGATAAAATCTCAAACATCATTACCAATCATGGCTCTTGACAAAAGGTTTGTCAAAAAGGGTACAATAGAAGATGAAACAAGCAACAAAGCAATCCTGGATTGGCTATACAAAGATTAGGAACCCTCTACATCAGAAATCAGTATCAAAAATGTCAACATCAACACTGATAAATATGGAAAAGGAAAAGCTATTTTAGAAAAAATGGGATATAGAGGACAAGGACCCATTGGATTAAGAAAGGATGGAATCACAAAGTTTATTACACCCCTCACTCTCCACACAAAAGAGAAGCTAGGACTAGGATACTCTAAAGAAGAAAATCAGGAGCTAACAAAGACAGCTGTAGAAAATATCCTTTAGTTTAGGGATGGCTCTGAAACAGACTCAAATGAATATGAGTGGGTATTGTATTTTGATCTATTTTTCATTGATATTCAAGTTGATGTAATTCAACAATATGCACCTACACATGAGGAGGGCCAAGGTTCTGGGTCTAGACTACTCATGGAAGGGTCACTAAATATCGATGATTCGAGTGGGGATGACCAAACTTCGAGTGGACTAGACGATCTTGAAGAAAGTACCATCACGGACTTCGATATTCCAATAAATGACTACGAAGAAACGGTTGTCCAAACCCTTACATCCATCACCTTGAATGAATCTGATAACCTCATGCCATTAATCCATCCTGAACTCATTGACTGGGAACCTATCGAACCTTTGAATATACCAATATTTACAAACGATGATGACATCGTAAACTTCCTATGTCATACTGAGCCTAGTACAAATTTTGTCTGTAATACTCATAACAAAACGACTTGGCAGGAAGGTGTCAAATCTTCTAGTTGCAAAAATAACAACAGGGAAAATAGGTCTAATGGTGAAAACCATTCTATGGCAGCATTAGATCTGGAAAAAGTAAAAATAAAGAACACATCTAACGGTGAAAACCTTTCTGAGGCACTGAAGGATGGAAGATTTGACACTCTTTCGGAACACTATCATGAGCGATCATCAATCCTAGTGGAACCAACACAGTCTATGAATATTGGCACTGAAGATAAGGCAAAAATCCTACATCTAGCGGAATCCATGATAGAACAAGAAAGATCGGAATTCATCAAGTTCTTTAAAGAAAAAAGCATCAATTTTGCTTGGTCATATTCTGATATGCCAGGCCTAGACTCAAATCTACTTATGCATCACCTATCTTTGCTTGGAGGAATCAAGCCTGTCAAGTAAAAATTAAGAAAAATGCATCCCCACATCGCATTGATGGTAAAGATAGAGCTAAAGAAATTGTTGGATGCTAAATTCATATGGTCCATAGATTATGCCGAATGGATATCAAACCTTGTACCTGTTTCCAAGCCAGACAATAGTATCAGAATATGTATAGATTTTAGGGACCTAAATAAAGCATGCTTGAAGGATGATTTTCCACTACCAAATATAGACATCATCATGGACTTGATGGTAGGGCATGCCATGTTATCAATCATGGACAGTTTCTCTAGGTACAATAAAATAAAAATAGCCCTAGAAGATCAAGAAAAGACGGCTTTTACATGTTGATGGGGAACTTTTTGCTGGAACGTCATGCCATTTGGTCTAAAGAACATAGGAGCCACTTATCAAAGAGCAATGACGACAATCTTCCATGATATGATGCACACTTTCATGGAGGATTATGTGGATGACATCTTGGCAAAATCTACTAGAAGAGAAGGACAACTGCATATCCTAGACAAAATCTTCACACGGATGGAGAAATTCAATGTTAGGTTAAACCCCAAGAAGTGTGTCTTCGGGGTCACATCAGCAAAACTATTAGGGTACATTGTCTCAAAAAAAGGTATTGAAGTGGATCCGAAAAAAGTCAAATAAATTATGGAGATGTGACCTCCTAAGAATATAAGTGAACTCAGATCACTACAGGGAAGGCTCCAATCGATCAGAAGATTCATCTCCTAGTTGGTGGATAAAATTCATCCTTTTAGTCATCTATTGCATAAAAATATAGTTTTCAAGTGGGATGAGGGTTGTGAAACAACATTCAATCAAATCAAGCAGTATCTAATGTCACCACCCATTCTCATGCCACCAATAGAAGGAAGGCCACTCATTTGTACATTGCTATGACAGATATATCTTTGGGGGCACTATTAGCACAAGAGGATTACGAAGGAAAAGAACATGCTATCTACTATATCAGCCGAACATTGAATGGATATGAAATCAATTACACTTTCATAGAGAAATCTTTCTTGACGGTGGTATTCGCTACTCAACAGATGAGACACTACATGTTGACTAATACAATCAAGTTAATAGCAAAGATCGATCCTTTAAAGTATCTACTCAGTAAAGCTGCCCTAACAGGTAGACTGGAAAAATGGGTCATGCTATTAAGTGAATTTGACATTCAGTATGTAGAGAGAAAGGAAATTGCTAAAAAATTAGCAGAGGCTCCTCTACCAGATGATCGACCAATGACAATGGAGTTTCCAGATGTAGATATTCTAATAGTAATGCCCCAACAATGGGTATTATATTTTGACAGATCATATACACAGCGAGGATCAGGAGCAGGAATCTTGTTCATCTCTCCACAAGGACACGCCATTCCAAAATCATATGGATTAATGTTCCAATGTACAAATAATGTGGCAAAATATGAAGCATTAATCATTGGGGTCAAAATAGCAATTCAGTGGAAGATAACAGACTTATAGGTATATGGGGATTCTCAACTAGTTATTTATCAAGTAAATGACGAGTATCAAACAAAAGATGAAAAGTTGATGCCCTACAAGCAACAAATAGATAATCTAAAACAATCCTTTGTCAGTATCAAGTTTGATCAAATTCCAAGAGCTAAGAACAAAGCTACAGACGCTATGGCTACAATCGCTTCATTACTACAACTGCTTGAGAAGCATGTTTGTTATGAGTTTATGGTAGAACAAGTATCATGTCCTTCCCATAATAATCCAGAATCCACTACCATCTACCATATCGAAACCATAGAAACCTCCATCTATGAAACAATCTATGCTTACCTGAAAAATGATGTCCTTCCTCCTGATCTATCTAGGAACCAAAAATGAAACTTCATTGGCAAATCCACACGACATACTTTAATCGCTGACATACTTTATCATCGAGGTCTTAATGGTAATTTACTTTGATGTCTAGAACACAATGAGTCTAAAATGGCCCTATGAGAGGTTCACGAGGGTATTTGTGGCACTCACTCAAGTGGGATAACTCTAGCTAAGAAACTCCTTTGTTTGGGATATTATTGGCCATGTATGGAGAAAGAATCCTATCAGTTTGTTAAGAAATGCCAAAAGTGTCAAATTCACAACAATTTGATTCATGCACCAGCACAAGAACTACATCCCTTCACATCGACATGGCCTTTTTGTTAATGGGGCCTAGATCTGGTAGGAAAAATAAATCCATCTTCATCTAATGGACACAAGTTCATTATAACAACTACAAAATATTTCATAAAATGGATTGAAGCAGTACCTCTTACTACCATCACTGGGAAGCAAATTTCCTCTTTCATCTTGAACTACATAATATGTCAGTATGGAATCCCTCAATCCATTATCACTGATAATGGATGACCTTTCAAGAATCAAGATGTCCAAGAGCTATGTGATAAATTTCATATCCAACATCGGTTTTCAACACCGTACTATCCTCAAGGGAATGGCCAAGCAGAGGCCTCAAACAAAACAATACTCAAAATTCTCAAAAAGACGGTTAACGATGTTGGACGTGACTGGCATGTTCAACTCAACCCTGCATTATGGGCCTCCAGAACAAGCATCAAAACACCAATGGGAGCTACACCATATGCATTGGTATATGGGTCAGAAGCCATATTGCCCATTGAAGTTGAGATTCCATCCCTATGTGTATCACTCAGAGGTATCATTTCAGATGAAGACTATAGGGTATCTAGACTGCAAGAATTGGAGTTGTTGGATGAGCATCATCAACAAGCTATTAATCATCTAACAATTTATCAACAGAGGATGTCAAGAAGTTACAACCATAGAGTAAAACCAAGGGTATTTCAGGTTGGTGACTTGGTACTAAAAGAAAACCCTAGGAATCAACAAGACAGAGAGAAGAAAGGGAAATTTGAGCCTAACTAGCTTGGTCCCTTTGTCGTCATATCAGTGTATGGATCAGGAGCATATCAGTTATCAACGTCAGAAGGGGATTTTTTTGATGAACCTATCAACAGTATTCATCTCCGAAAATTCTATGCTTAAATCTCCTAGTGCATGGGTCAAACTTCTAAAAATTGTTTCCTTGATGAAAACCTGGCAAATAGACATCTTGGCAACACAAAAAATACAAAAAAAATAGAAAACTACAAAAAGAAAGAAAAAGAGAAAAATGAGAAAAATACAAAAACACGAAGAGTGTAATCAAAGCATATGGTGAAAACCTGGAAACATGCGTCGTATGTGATTCTAAGATCAGATTTCCCATCTATTTTGATATATATCAAGATCATTAGTCTGGCAGTCAGTACCATTTCATATCATGTTAGTCGTCTTGCCATCTTTGCATCCATATTAAAAATCATTTTCAAATAGTCAAGTATCACTCCAAAGCTTGGGGGCAACATCTAGATATCACTAGGGGCAAAAAAAATCGATGTCACCAAAGGGCACAATAAAAGTATAGCAGAAAAAAATTGAAAACAAAGATCAAAGCTCAATATCAATCATCATCAGAAAAGCATCAACCATCCATATCATTATTGAAAATCCAAAAACATGTAAAAAAGGTAAGTCTGAAAAAGTAACATCCAAAAACATAGGTTTGTGTCAGTCAAACTATGTGGTCTCTGCGTGTGTAACGTAGGCAAGGCTAATCTTTGATCAGCCCTCAAGACCCCTAAGATAGGTTACTAGGTTAGGTTTTTTGTCAGAATCTTGAAAATCCAAAAACATCACAAAATCAGGATGGATGACTAAAATCTGAATAATGTATGAAACACTCTAAGTAAACAATGGATAAATTGTACTTTTGATTATCATTTCTTTGGAGTAACTCAATGATGTATTGAACTAGAGGAACAAGGAAGAAGAATGATATTTTAATTATCTACTACCTGTAAGTTAATCATATAAATGTATGAATTGTCGGGGGATGTGCTATGCAAATGTATCACCGATGACATTCATAATTCACACATTGAAATGATTAACCACTATTTGTTTACGCAATGAATGCTCTGGTCATCTCAATTAAATCATACCTAGATGCTTGTGTTTGATTGCAATATCAAAAATCATGAAAGAAGTACTCAGGTCGTCATTGGTCTAACACATACCATTAACGCTTGTACTCACTTTCAACATCCAATAAAGCTCTATGATGACAAAAAGGCATAAAGGTACTATTAAAATGACAATCATTTTGCATATAGTTGCATGTTAAAATTAGATTGCATTCATCATATTCATTATCTATAGAGTATTTGTTGCATAAAGGGCTCCAATAAATGATTGTCTAATCTACAAATAAGATCGAGTATACTTGACATAATTTCAAAAATCATCATCAAAAACATGTAGGAATCATCATCTCACCATTTCATAATCTCATCATTTAGTTTCATCATTTCATCATACATCAAATAAATTATGAATTAAATCGTACCATAGGTACATTATGTTCATTTTTACCATCCATACATTTTATCAGATATATGAAATAAATGCAAATCACGTCATTATTCTCATTATATCATAAGATCATCATTTTTATCATCATCATATTAACATAAAAAGCATTTATCCATCCATCCATACATATTATCACATTTTGGGCATCCATATAGATCATCATTAAGAGATTCATACATCACATCATACGTCCATATATCATATATTCTACACATGCATTTATCATTACATCATTACATCAAAATAAAATCATCGCATATTGCATACATCACATAATAAATGCATCCATCTAATAGAAATCATAAACCATCATCATATCACATCAACTACATCTCATATATATATCATCAAGTGTCAAGTATACAATGAAGTATGGAATAAAAATACATCATCCACAATGAGCTACATCATAATATACATCATCACAATAGCATCTCTGATCTACTATTGCCTGAGTGTGCGGGCCCAACAGAACTTGTACCACCACCAGAAGGACCGGTACCACCACCACCACCCCCGAAGGAACTAGGATCTCTAGGATCTTTGTGTGGAGGCTGTGTCACACCCTCATTGACTATCTACATGTGCATCCGCCTAGATCTCGATGTGGCATAATTGAATCTACACTCAGGAGGCACTGCATCATGATATCTGCCTCTGTAGAACTCTACCTCTCGGCCAGCATGCAAAACCTCTCTCATGTAGTCCACCACCGAGGTACCATTGGCTACTCTCTAGAGGGTCTCCGCTGTCTCCTGTGCCCTCTCAGAAATCTGTCGAGCACTATCTCTCTCAGTTGTCAATGTGGCCACCTGCGCATGTACAGTGGCCAACTGTCCCTGCACCTGTGATAAAGCCTGAGCATGAGCCTATGCCTGGGCCTACATCTGAGTTTGGGTCTAAACAAGAAAACCCCGAGCCTGTACCAACTGCCCCTGCAGTGTCTGAACCTATGCCTGGAGACCCACAATCTGTCTCTGTTGATCCACTGTTGGCACTATCACTGCTCACCTCTTGCAAGGCCTGCTGGATGATGGCGCGATGCTAATGGCTGGCCCTACCCCTCCGTATCCTCCACTACCACCATCACTATCATCGTTGTTGCTATCATCACTACCACTCTCCATGCTACTAACTGCCGAAGTATCACCCTCGCTCTGTGTAGAACCCTCTGCCACATCCTCCTCTATTGGTAGCGGTGCTGGCTCATCTGGGATGGTGATGCGAGGATGAGGAACCAAGGCCAAAAATGCAGCATACTCCTAAGTAATTGGTTCCTCTGCAATATCCCTCTACATATCCCAAGGTGATGGTTGCAATGCCCTATATCCCTCTACTACAACATCATCAAACAAACAGGGACCCCAATCAGGAATATCCATATGTCCCCTCACATAGTAGGCAACTCCCTGTGGCATACACTGCATGATTCCATACTGTCGGTACACTTGGCGCAACAAGAATCACTCTAGAACAAATGGTGTCCGACCGATGAGATACATGGAATCACAGAGAAACCCCAACACTGCATCATCCTCATCCCACTACTCACAGTCGAGGTACAGACGCCAAGTAACTATCTCGGTGTCATCAAACACCCACCTCCAATGCTCTAACTTGACCATCCGGGCTTGTGTGAACTGACCTCTGTATCTGAAAATGTAAGGTCTACATGGTGGTCTATTTGCCACTAGAAATGGCTAAGCAATAGCAAAATGCTCCCATGCCCACACCTGTAAAAGGGTCATCCCTGCTGATAAACTCCGCACTCCAAGGTACACAACAAAGTGAAGATCATGATAGAGATGTGCCAACATGCACATCCCCCATGCATATCTGGTACCATGTACCATCATGCTCTCAAGAGTCCTACCCCAGCCAACGAGGAATCCCTTTGACTTGCGATTAGGGCAAAGGAAACCTCCAATGAAACTAGCAAGCACTACTGGTAGTGTCGTGTAAGAATTGGCGATCCTCCTCCATTGAACACTCGGAGCCACAATGTCCTGATCCTGAAATACTCTACGCAGAGCATCTCTACCACCGGTTCCATGGGAATCATATACGATGATCTCCCCCATAAATGGAATACGCAGAATCCGCCACACATCCTCTGGTGTGACCGTCATCTCGCCAATGGGTAGGTGAAAGGTGTTGTGGTCACTATGCTACCTCTCAGCCAATGCAATCAATAGACCCTGATTAATCCTAATCTGGAGCATATCAAGCAAGCTAGTAAGGCCGCATCGACCTATCACTTGAAGCTCATCTAGTGTTAGATGAGGTATCAAGTCTGTCATCCATGGAAACCTCTCTCGCATCTAGAGAGTACCCAAATCCTCCTATCATCATAATGAAATATCTACAATCGGTGAACTATGTCAAGAAATCAAACATCAATCTACTATCAAGTTTATTCCATAATTATGGTATGAATTTTCGATCAAAATTCATGGGAAAACATCAAACAAATCTCACCTATCATGAGGTTCATCAAACAGTATCTAATCTCGCCTATCATGAGATTTATTGGATACTGAATCATTTCCTCGCCTATCATGAGGATCATCACAAATAGGATTTTCTTCTCACCTATCATGAGAAGTTAGTCTTATTTAAATCATCAATCCAACACATCAAAAATTTGGATTATCAATCATACCACTCCAAAGAATGGACATGAGTAGAATTGACAAAATCAGGGTTCACTAAGTCAAAATGATCAATTTTGACATGGAAGCACTAAAATAGGTTTCCAAAGCATTAAAACCCAAAAGTGCTACTTTATCAGTTAAAAGCGCTAAATCTTGAAAGCACTATTTCAGCACTCCGATGCGCTAAAATAGGCATCCGAAGCGCTACAACAGTCCATCAAAGTGCCACTTTACCAAAAGTGCTAAGACAAACCATGAAAGCACTAATCTATTGAATCAAAGCGCTAGAAGTCTCAAAGCACTAAAATTTGGCATCAAAGTGCTAAATTTTAACTCCTAAGTGCTATATCAATGAAAGCGCTACATTACCCTATGGAAGCGCTAGAGTTTTTAACGCAAGCACTAAAACTCAAAGTGCTAAACTACCTACTGGAAGTGCTACACCAGAGTGTAAGCGCTACAATGCGGTTTGAAAGTGCTAAAATAGACTACAAAACATGGAAAGCAATAAATGCATAAAAAACAAAATTTCACAAATTATGAGGAGGTTAAGGGGTACATACCGGAGGTCCATACGCGGTCGGCTGTCGATGATGTCGAACGCACTCGAAATGATGAGTGTGGTAGGGGATAGGCATCTTGCTCTAGCTGGCAGACAAGTCTTTATCACAAAGGTTTTTAAAATCAAATAGTGAAAATGAATTGGAAAATGACCTTTTAGCACTATATATAATTTTTGAAAAGGTATATTTGGTGGGTTTTATTATCTTTTGATTAATTTTATCCAAGAAATTAATTAAAACTCATCTGCGGGCTAGATTTCTTCATCATTTGTCGAGAGATAAATTATTTCTTCATCAAATCATCATCAAATCATCAGAAAATCATAAATTTTTGGAAAAATTCTAAAAAACATCAGATCATTTATTTATCTCCCAAGGGGGCATATTATCATCCATCATCTGAAAATCAATGTCTAGGGCATGTCTGGGGCATATGGAATTATTTTTTATTATCATCAATCCTGGCAGTAGCAGCAAAATTTTCTTCAAAGCAACACGTAAACACATCACTTCGAAGAGGGGCAAAATGTATACACCTAAAATTGGTCTGGAGCATCCGATTAATTAAATATGAATTATTTGATTAATTATCCTAATTTCCTCTACTATTGAATAAATATAAATATTTATTTATATAGTTCACATTTAAATTCATCTTAAATTAAATACTTTGTTCGATTTAATTATCAAATCCATAATTTATTCTATCACATCGATCTTAAATTAATTAAATAAAGATCAAACACTTTATTGATTAATTTCCATATTCTTCTGTTTAATTTAATAAACAAACTATCCTATAGTTCGTTTTATTAAATTATTTATCCCCCTTTTTGCTAATTTAAATAAATCAAAAATATTTGAATTAAAACACAAGGAATATTCTATCTATATTCTGTCAAAAATGAATTAGATATCCTATGTCTAATCTATGTCTAAAATATGTCACAATTAATGCTTTGAAACTTCACGGGAAGTTTTGGAGACAAATTGGAGACAAATTCCAAAATCTTCTCTCAATCCTCCTCCATCAATATTTCCTCTTCTCTTGCCTGGTGTTTTCATGGGTAGAGACAATCTCCATTTTTCTCTCAATTTCCTCCATCTTTCACCATTCAATCTTCCAGATTGAATCCAAGCCTCTCAAAGCTTTCCCTATGCATTTCTACAGCCAGGAAATCTATAAATACAACCTCATTGAACCAAGAAAAGGATCCATATAATCTAACTTTTACACTCTTACTCTGCAGGAATTCAAGCATCAAGCATCAAGCATCAAGTATCAAGCAATCAAGCATCCAAAATCCAGAAATCAAGCTTCAATATCATGGCTGCCTCTTGTAGCTGCAATTATTTGTTTTATGTCAATCCATGCTTAGTTTAATTCATTTATCATCTAGTATTGTTATATTTAGCTCCATATCATTGCATTAGTATCCATCTTGTTCTTTAAATTGTCATTTTAACAATCATAGTGTCCTCACGATCTGAGAGCAATAGTGGTTTAATAAATCTTTGAGGATAGAGAACAATATGACGCTTTCAATTGATTATTGCTTTGAATTGATTCAATTTGATTAGTCCTTGATATAATGTCTTATTAAGAAGTGTTTTGTGCTTTACACCTAATCCCACACTTACACATTGTATCAATGTGAAGCCTCCATTATGCACTTGAAAAAGCTCCAAATGTGCTTGAATGGTGATTGAAGATATGTGTCAATATTCTCAAGAAATCAATTGTCAATTCAACATTACTTTTTTGCATAAAAGATGTCAATTCTTTGATCATTTTTGAGGATGAAGAGGATTTTTATATAGATTTTACATTTCGAGATGAATGATTGAGATCGTGTAGTAGAATATCCTGATCAACGGCTCAAAATTGTTGAGAAGAATTAGATGGGAATAATCAATTGATTTAGATTGCACAATCGATGTGATTGATGAAATCAAGTTGAGTGTTCAGTGGAATTGAAGAAATGTATGGAGAGGTTAGTTGGATTGAAGAATAGATGAATAATTAGAAAATATATGGATTAGTTAGCCAATCAGAGTGAGCAATCAGTGGTCATAATTTTCTCAATCAAAAAATGGGGTGAGGGTAACTAATTAATTTGAATTAATTAATTAATCTTTTTGAGTTGAACGTGCAAGTCATGTTTGAATTTTACAAACAAAGTGGTATTTGTTTTGTTTGGCCTTTTTAGATGATGTTTTGAATAATAAATTTAATTATTCAAGTTTAGGGGAAGTGATTTAATTGAAACTATTAAGTGGTAATAATTTTATTGAATTAGGGGAATAGGGTAAATTAGTGACATAATTAAATATTTGATGTTTTTTGATTAATCGGGAGGAATAAAGATTAGATAAATGATAAAATAGTGAATTAATTAAGTAATATAAAGATTATTCAAATTAGAGTTTTGATGTAAATTATGTGAAATGTGATGATAATGATGTAAATGATGATTGAGGATTAATTAATTAAATAATGTTAAATCACTTAATTAATAGTCGAATATAAAATTTGATAATAATGTATTATTTAATCATTTAGGGAAGAAGGGTGAAAGTTAGTGTTGTTCGCTAGTTAGGACAATTTAGGGTATCTACAAGCACTATTAGATTAAGTCTTTACATTGGATTTTATTGGGGACATGTGATTCTTATAAGCATAATACAAATTTAGATCTCTAAGAGCATGCCAAAAACGGAACACAAAGAGGGGAATAGGATAAACATAATTCGTCATGACCAATAGGGGTCATAATTACATAAGACAAAACAACAAAATATACTATGTATAAGGTTAGAAATAATCACTTACATGAATTAATGTTTAATGTGAACAACATGAACTAGTAGCTCCATTAAATCTCCTACTAAATCCCTAAGATAGTACAATTGTGACCATACTCCTTCGTAATTTTGAATGGCTTAATCCGTAAAGCATATAACTTTCCATGTTTTCCTTTATCCTCTATTCTAGCATTCCAAATGAGGACCATGTCTTCAACCTAGAATATTTTTTGCAATGTTGTCTTGTTAAAGAGATGTTTTTGCCTATTTCTGTGACAAGATATTTTCATGTGCAATCCTCCTATTATCATTGAAAACTATTAGTTTGAAAGTTATATGAGAATTTTGCATCAATTTATCTCTCTTCAATATCTTGTATTAGTTGATACACTAAGATATTCAAACTATTTATCATATTGGCATATAATCAATTCATAAGTTCAAATGGATTTTACCAATAGCTACTATGTATTTTACTATGTTAGCCCATATTACATACTTCAACTTATGATATGAATTTTCTTATTCATATACAATGTTATTCTAATGATCTTCATGAGGATTTTATTGGACTTAAATTTTCCATTCCCTTGAGGATGATGAGGCGATGAGTGTATTAAATCAATCCCATAGTTATTATATAAAATTTAAATATCATGAGATCCAAAACACATAACATTATCAACAATGGTCTTTCTAGGCACACCGAATTTGGTTATGATGTTATTTAAAAGGATAACAACTACCACCTTTGATGTAGCATTATGGGTTGGAGATTCCTTGACCCATTTGGTGAAGTAGTCAATATCTACAAGAATCCACTTATATCTATTACTTGATCTCTCTTAGATTTCACCTATAAATATGATTCATCGATACAAAAAAGGAGCTTCAAATACTATATAAGTAAGAGGGAGTGCACCTGCATACTTCACCTTGCTTGAGATTATTTGGTGAGAATCACATTTCTTTACTCTTCCAAGAATATTATTTAATAAGGTAGGCCACCAATATCCTAATCAGATAATCTTTTGTGTAATGGTCTTGGTTTGGAAATATCCTCCACAAAATCTTTATGTTATTCATCCATAATCTTATTCAATTTTTCTTGATTTAAGCACTTGATCAGAATCCCATTTGGATCTCTCCACATCAAATCATCATGTACCAACACATACCTCTATGGTTGCAACCTGAGAGTTATTTGTTGGTTACCACTCATTCTAGAGGGACACTTCATGTTTTCCAAGTAAAATGTAATATCCTTATAATATGGATCATTATTCAATAAAAAAAATGATGTGCAATTATAATTTATTTGATTGACTTTAAATACTTGTAGATTTGCATCTACCATTAGTTTGGTGATTCCTTGACCTCTAAATAATTTTGTTGTTTGTACCTCAGTATCATATTCTTGGATCTTATTGATCTATTTTCAACTCTTACTTGAGGCTTCGTACTAAGTGAATATTTATTTTAGTACTATATATGGCATATATGTAATGGTCTTTGCACCAATAATATATTGCCAATAATTCTTGATATCTTTTACAAGGGTGTACGGATTATTTTCTATTATTGCATTCTCTAATTCAACAACTTGTAAATACTTACTAAAAAATGTAATAGGTTTCTCATATCCATCCTTTCCATCTAAAGTAGTTAATAGTATGAAATAAGAAAAACAAAAAGATCTAAAATGGTTTAGAATAGCCTAGACTTACCAAGAATGACACTTCTTTAGGTGCTCCCATGATCTTCACAAATTATTTAGTTGATTAAATCAATCCATGCAATTGATTACTCTTTTCTCAATATTTTGGATATTGAACTTTTTTTTTCTTAGAAAAGTTTACAATGAAAATTTTAAAAACAATCCTAGATAAAGTTTGCATGCTCTTGACTATTTTATGTTGAGGAGTGAGTTAAATTTATTTTACTCTTTATATATCAATTCTCACCCCATCCTTTGAAGTTCAATATGCCTCATTACTTTGCTTCTTCCACACAAAATAAGCACTTTTTAGAATTTAGGGAAATCACATACTTAAGGCACCTTTTGAAGATTAGCTCTAAGTGTTTTCAATGATATTTTATGTCCTTGGAATATGTTGTTAGATCATCTTGGTAAACCACCATGATCCCATCTATGAGGCATACAAATGCAACATCCATGGCTTTCTAAAAAGTATTTAAACCTACATTTAATTTTATTCTTACATAGACATAGGTGCCCCAAATAGTTGTGAATGTAGTCTTGTGTTGTTTAGATTCCTTGAGAATTGCTTGGTTTTAGTCTAAGAATTTTTTCTTCATGGAAATTAGTTTTGATCTAGTTACCTTATATAGTAGATCCATCATTCTAATAAGGATTATGGATGGAAATTTTTCTCCACAATTCCAACCTAAGTTTCCCAACCAATATAAGAGAAAAAATAATATTGTAGTCAAGAGAATACATTAAATATGAAGGACAAAATGCTTTCCTAACTCCAAAATTACCACCAACTATGACAACATTCCATAATTTTAACTTCCTTCTTCTACTATTAATGTGTATTTTTTGTAGTAGTTTAGAGTTGATTTACTAACACAATCATATTCCAATTGTATGTTGATGATGATGTGGAGGTCATGATCTCCCAATAGATCACAATGTAGATAATGGTGGTATTGCTTCTCATGTTTTCAAGAGTTCTGTTGCAATACCTTCCATTCTCTAAGAAAGGGAGTGAGGATTATTTATTGAATATGTTGATTCATAATACATTAGATTGATAACTCTACTAATACCTTAGTTATGAATTTTTCTATCAACTTTATTCTATTCTTATTTTTCACATTTTGTTACGATGGTTTGTATTGTACCTATAATAATATTGAATTCTTAAAAAATAAACAAAACAATACAAATAAATAAATTGAACATATATCAAGAAGCATTCACATGACACTATAGTTTTCCTTGGAGAAAATCGTAAGGGAAGGAAAACTCCAAAAAAAGTATGATAATGGCATCTCATTCACTATATCATGCAATTTATAATAGAGACCCAGCCATATTAATTGTCTTCTTGGAAGGCCTCTACACATCTTGAACTTTGCAATTTTCTCTCTGTCTATTGTCACATCAAAAAAGTATTCCACATCTGCCAATCAAACCTCTTAATGTGATTTTCAATCCCCTTTTATACCTCCCTTACATTTGCACAAAAAAGGGTTGATAGTTTTGGGATAGAAACAACCACCATATCAATTTCCTCACTTGGGAATACAAATATTTGCTTGGCAAGACAATGTTTGTCCATGTAACTGCCACTGATCAACTCTCCAAGATCGACATGGCTTGCAAGTATTGTGTTGGTGTTTCAAAAAACAACCCCAGCTAGACTTTGAATCCCTCTAAGAAGTAGCCAACCTCTATAATAAAGAACCTCAAAGGCCTAGTGGCCAGCTAATGAGATTTAGTCAAAAGACGGTCATCTCCTACACTTTTGGCCCTGTGAAGCCAAGGAGTGTTTTCTCGGATGTGCTCATATGAATATTCTATTACCGGTAAGAGCACTTCTTCTCACATATTGCAGTCCCCCAATATGCAATAAGATAGTAATTACCTTGGTATTGGTAGACCAGGGGATAATAACAATTATCTTAAAGCAACAAGACTGAAGGTCTGATGTATGATTTGCTTCTCACGAAGAGAAAATGGTTTGATATTTTATTTTTTTCAAATTTTGGACTAACCTATCTAGAAATACAACCCCCGTAATGATCCTGAAAGGAAATAGCCAGTGCCTTATCCATCGGGAAGGAGTCAAATAAAGTGTAATCTAGATATTATGTACATATCATCACAATGACTTACATCATGTGGATTTTTGTTTTCAAAACAACACTACTTAGCACATCCTACACATATAATCATAACTCTGTAATTCACTTTGAAGCACTTTGATCAACTCATTTGAGTTAAAGCAAGAAAATGAAGAACACAATAAAATATACCATTGATGGTAAAGGAATATATCATTAATAAATTCATCCACAATTTATGACACATAGTAAGGAGAGCAACTGCTTTGAAATTTTATCATTTATTAATCTTAATACCCTTAGTTACACCAGCACAACATGCTTAACTTCATAATTCATCCTGACCAGAGAAAAAATTAACCAAAAAACTTAAAGAAAAACTATAAAACTGACTGTATATACATCCGATATATCCAGGATCCAAAACTTGACCCCTCACAATGGAGCCATGGAATCTCCTTTATAGATAGGAGAGCAAAAAGCATCAGGCTCCAAATGTGAGTTTCAAAATGAATTTCACTATGAATGAAATTAAAAATTACATTTCAAAAAACATTCATCATCATTGGAAAAAACCATAAAAGGTTCAAGGAATCAAAACGGTTACATCCCTGTAACCAACCAAAGAGAAAGACAAAAGAGAGTGTGTCAGGCGTGCGCACGTCCATATCAACATATCAACTGACCACTCAAAAAAAAAAAACACCCAGTCACCAACACCCACTCACAGTAACTATTTGCTAGACACACGGCCCCGGTAGAGGCAACCACTCCTGGTTCTCGCTTCAGTAAGAAGCGAGACCAGCTTCCTTTTACCCACTTTAACATAGGAACTGGTAGCATGGCACAACACCATTGTAGTTATCGAGGCAATTGCAAGGGCCTCTTCATTGACCCCCATAAGCTCGCTCACGGTAGCCACACAAAAAACCTCACAAAACACAGGAGAGACTCGACCACCTACAAACAAGACAACTCAAAAATGCAATGATAATACTAGATAACACAATGAGCATTTATAGAGTTAACTGGTGCAAGAATATTAATTTCTCAAATGTAGTACGAGCATTTAAGTGTTTAGTGGCTGATGTAGCCACCATAAATTATTCCTAGCTTGCAAGGGCACGATGTACAACCCATCATTGAACTTATTAGGAGAGCACCATTCACACTCAAGAAAATCAAGCAAGGATCCACTGAAAAACTTGTGCCATTAATGAGAACAACTTGCAGAGCGCAAGAACTCCCAACACGGATGAACAAGAACCCAACAAAATCTGACCGTCAACCTGGATCAAGCATGGCAAGTCAAATGACTCAAATTGAGTCAATAATTGTTTAAAAATCCACATCAGTGCCTCGAGAAAATTGTGCCCAATCACAACTTAGGAGGACAAAATTGTTATCAGGCAACGGGCCCCATTCAACCTTCGTCACTGCAGGGGCCAAGCCACGTGTCGCCCTTTCGTAGACCTCGCAGTACCCTCAGGGGCCTTTAATTTGATCGTGCGAGATCTGCGAAGGAGGATTATCATTGATCTCCCTCATTAAGATCACGCGGGTAGAAGACACCCACTTGTCACTGGTGGCCCATTGGGAAAGGGCCCATCCCTTCCTACAAGATAGCTGGTGTTACCTCGCAAGCCTCGCACCACCTAAATAACATCAACAGGAAAACCTACAATGTCTACAAGGAACCATCGATATCATGTGTAATCTAATGGTTCAAAGCAACAATTATAGCATAGAGGTGGGGCCGACCGAAAAACCCTTAGTGACACAGATTTCAAATGCCAAAGTGGCAACTTAGAGACTGGTAAATCTGGTGAAAAGGGGTCGGTAAGAGCATGAAGAAAAGGCTCTACCAGACAACTTGAGCAACCAGTTACCCTCGATAGCAAGTCAATGTTGAAACACAACATGAGGGTTTCAAAAGTAGATGGTTTATATTACCCTGGGTAGTATAAACCCTAAACCCTTAGGCTTCTTTCCATGTAAATTTTAAGTCCCATCATATTGGACATTCACTCAGCTCATTGTACCTGATAAATTGTTGCCTAAGGAAATGTCAATTGTCACAACCTCCAACATTAGAATAGCCATTATTTATTGCCCATGATGCATGCATCCACAACCATGATCCCTTGGGAACCAATGGCAATGGTTGTAACTAGACAACTAGTCACATCATATAATGTTTCCTCACCCTATCATTGGCCACATGAATAGAAAAATCAACAAAATACTCTCTTCCAAGTTACCAACTACCAAAACTCCAAATGTGCACTTTGGTAGTTTTGTGCTCACTTTAGCAATAACACACTAACTTCAACAATTACATGATAAATTCAGTGCCACATCCCTACTTAAGTAGCAACATGCTAACTTTAACAGCTAGCTCCCATGACTTTGACAACAATGGCTGATCTACAACAACAAATTTTAGCATGTTAGTTTTGGTTTGGATCTTAGTTGGGATCATAGGTTTGAATTATGGGTTTGGCAAAACAAAAATGGATTCGTCTTTTTCAAAATTATAAAATCCATAAACATATAAATAATTAAGTCTAAAAATAAGTTCAAAAATATATAATATATTGGTAAATTTAAAATATTATATTAGAATTAAATATTATATTAAATTGAATAAATTATTATTATATAATTAAATTTAAAATATTATATATTTTTAAATTAAAATATATTATTAACTTTAAAATATCATTTAATCTAAGAATTAATTATTGATAACAAGTAAGATAGTGGATGAATGAAGCATTATGGGTAATAATTTCCTAAAGATGATATGAAAATGTGAGCATTGTGATAAGAATAAAATTAAAAGTGTGGAGTGATCTATAGAGAAGAAACAAATCTACAAACCATGGGAATATAAATTGTATTAAATAGAAGCTAAGCATTGGGTCATCACCCTAAAGTCTAATACAATGAGATTACACTATCATTTACAAGTCTTATTTACTTTTTGGTACTAGTTTTTTATTTTTGATACTAAATTTTCCTAATATTAAATATTTTCCCAATATGAAAAATCACTTTTTTTTTTTATCTCAATGTCAAATACAACATATAAAGTGGCCTCAAAAATGTCTAACCCATATGATGCACACATCTCATCTCCAACATGCACTACAAATAATATTAATTTTTACATTATAATATTATGCAAGGTGAATAATACCATTTTTCCTAACACCGCAATGTGCAACATTTTCTTTTCCTTTATATAATCATACCTCCTTTCCATGTAACGACATAGTGGTGTATGGAAATTTTATTGGAATGTTGCCATCTATTGAAGATTCTCACTAAATATTGACAATATATAACACTTTGGTAAACAACCAATAATGTTTATATCCATCATGAAGTATTTATTAAGGTATGTAATAAGTTGTACTTCCACATCACTTCACTAGAATTCATTATGCAACATTTACCATAATACTTGGAAACCATCAAGCCTAATTGGTTCATGGCTTCAAGTGGCATAAGATTTCTTGAACCCACAAAATATTGCATGTAGTTATGGAGAAACCACCATTTTATCAGTAAGTTGGTAAAAATGGATACAAAATTATTCAATTACTCATAGATACTATTTGAGGTATACTTTAGGTGCCTCTTGAGCATTGAATTCAATATTTGTATCATTATTAGATCACTTACAGAATCAATGGGATGGTAAAATGTGGTTGGGGAATTGATGTCAAACAAGGCTCTGTCTTTATGCTCATGGGTTCTAAGAAATTCCCTCACTATAACTTGGACCTTCAGTTGGGTCAATATGAAGGTCATGTCAACGGGGACATATTCAAGCACATGAGTAGATAAAGGTACATTTGTGACATGAGTATTAGCCCGATAAAAAGTGTTAATTTACCACTATTAGTGACACCCTTTTTATTGATAACATGTCCAACTCCTTTAGTTGTATATTTCCCTTCATGTGATATTTTCTTTCTTTGACTTGGCTCACAACCTTCTTCCATCATTTTAGGATTTTTAACATTCCTTTGTCATAAATTTGCATGTTTATTCCTTGGATCATATATTTTCTACATATAGCTCTTTGGCATGGATAATTTATTTTATTTTCTATTGGCTTCTCTATAGTCTTATTCATATTCTTCTCTAAAATTTCTTTGTTCCTAATTTTAGTATCCTTTTTTCTCTCCTTTAACTACAAGTTTAGTCAATAATTTTGGTATATAATTAAATTTTCAATTTAATTTTTGGTATTGACTTGTCTACCTCTAAGTTGATACTCACTTTGTACATATAAGATGATTACATAAATAAGAGCCTTAGTGCCTTTATTTGAAGGTTTAAATATCTTTTCTAACTTTATTGCACATGTTACTTAATATGTTTGATATCATGGTTTGATAACTCATACTAAACTTTATAGCTATCATAATCACATTAAAATAATTTATCGCATTCATATGCATCAAACCAGTCAACATCAACATCATAATACTCTAGGATAATATCTTCATTAGGGAATTCTCTCTTTTAAAAGTAAAATTGTAACAAACCAATTTATGGAATCATGATGAAAATATTATTCTTGACAGGGTGATCCCACAGTAGTGGTTTGCAATTTTTGGCCAAACTGGACACTGAAATTATTATTTTTAACTAAATCTTCACATTCGGGAACCTATTGCGGCTAAACCATGAGAATTTGAAGATGATTCAAATTAGAGTCTCGTCACATTTTGTCTATAGATTCTAAAAATATTTTTTTCAAAATTTTTGAAATCAGATTCCACATCTTTTTCAATCTCCCACAAAAACTAGTTTTTTTCAGAAAACAACATTTTAAAAAAGTGATGCACATTGTATAAGGCATAACTTTTTTCCATGAAGGATAAAATTCTAATTCTTTCAAATTTAGATTTGTAACTCTAATATCTAGTGCTTCCACTTGGTTAGATAGTTTTTTATTGAATATGTTTTCTTTAATCAAGTTTTGAAGTCAAACTAATTACAATTCAGACATAGCGCGACCATATAACGCGTAACATTTTTTGTATATATCAAAATTCAAAAAAAAATTGTTCGATCAAGGACTTCAATATCTAGTGCACTCATATTTTTTAAAATTTTATTTTGAAAATCTGCTATTTTTCCACATGTGCAGAATAGAGAGCTTGATTTTCGGTGAAAAACCTATGTTTAATAAAACTAAAAAAACAAATACATGATAAAACCAAAACATATTAAAATTATAGTCGTTGGATAGCTCGTTTCGAGGACTCCCTAATTCTAGTTGGGTTTGTGAAGTCTCCTCCATTTTCATCCTCAACCTGAGCTTCGAAGTGTAAAAATATGGACTTTCAAAGTGCCTGTGGGGGAGAATGAGAGCAAAGGGGCGTTCACTCGAACCCAGGTTCGAGTGAACCCCTTTTCCTTTTGCATTTTGTTTTTTTTTTTGGGCAAGAAATGTGGGCCCAATATTTAATGGGTTCACTCGAACCTACAAGTTCGTTTGAACCCCTAAAACTAAATATTTTTGCATGGGGTCATTTTTTTCTTGTTTTCCTTCCTCCATCAAATTGTAAACCACTATTGTTGCTTCACCCGACACCCTTTTCAATCATCTTGGGCATTCACATGATCCCAGTACACTAATTTGCTTTCTAATTTAGTGGAAAAATAAAACATGGTCAATTGAACCTACACTAAATGAGTTAGTAGATTTATCTTTTAGCTTTGATGCATTAATAGCCACACCACTAAGTTAGTAGAGAAAAAATGTTAGGAAAATTATAAATAAAAAATTAAAGAAAAAAGTTGAAAGAACAAAAGCACTAAAACAAAGATAAGAAGCACTAAACTGTATAGGCATTGATAGACATAGCATACACATTGATCCATAAAAGTGTTGTTCAGTGTAGGTATGACTTTATTAGAAAATAAAACAAAAATTAGAAATAAAAGTTTATACCAAAATCATGGTGGTGTTAATCAACAAGTCAAAGGTATTGATTTAAGACTAAGACCCCTAAAAGAAAATGTTAGATCCCTACACAAAAGAGAAAACTAAAAGGAATATATTAATGGTTAGAATTAGGTTAGCAGAAAATATTTAACTTAAACAAGAAAAAAATAGAAAATAGAAGGAAAACTACAAATAAAAAGCAATAGAAAAATACAAGAAAAAGTGTTAATCGACAAAGTAGAAGCACTAAAAGGAATTTTCAAAGAATGGATCTTGATCATGAAAGCGTTAATCCATGTAGGTTGAAGGAATTTCTATTCAACCTATGAAATGAAAACTCACACAAAATTTTAAATAAAATCATTGGTATTAGGGATGTGGATCCCATTGGATGTGTCAAAATGAAGATGACAATAATGGTGAAAGATGCAAGTGACAAGATATTTGCAATAAACAAAAATTACCTTTACCTTTTACCCTTTCACCTCATGATAGAGATGAAGTAGAGGCATATATCTCCACTTGATTTTATTTTTGAAGTAGTTGAATTGTGGATTGCTCTCAACGTGCAATTTAATCTTACTAATGAGAGGATTTTGATAGAGATTTAATAGTATAATACTAGCTCCAATTGGTTGATGATAATGCAGTGACAAAGCTCTAATTTATAAAAAAATTATGATAAAATGGAGGGCTAAGATGCAATATGATATGGAGTTAAGATTGAATGTGAGGATTGAGATATTAGCATTATGAAAACTAGAACAAGAGATTGGTATGAGACAATAGCATGTGGCATGGGGAAGAGGGATAAGTGTGATCACACATGTGTGAGCACATATTAGGAAGAACATGAGTTTGAAAAGTGGAAGAGAAATGACAAATCTAAGAGGGGGAAATCAATGAGAGTGGCATGTGAATGAAAGAGGATAGTGTAGGGTGGATACACATTCATGAGGGGTTCTCATACATGTGTAAGAAACCAATAGGATATTTTGGTCAAATGTGAGGTGGAAAAAATATAGTGACATGCATTATTGCACATGTGTGAGATTAGGGACTAAAATCAATTTAGTTAATTAGTTAATAATGTTTAGAAGAATTAATGAGTGGGGGTTGAGGTTGGATTAATCAAATTAACCAACCTTTACAAGAAAAGGGACAATGTAATAAATTCAATAAAATTTAATTATTATGAGAATAAGTAATAATTCATTAAATGTTATATTATTTAATTAATTATGAGAATTGAGAAGATATGAATTATGGATAATAATTAGTTAAATATTATTTAATTAATTATGTGAGGTGGTCAAATTTTAGGTGTATACACATTTAACATGGTACATTCAAGATCATTTACAATACCAATATGCATTGGTCTTGACTTTTCTAGAGAATCATTTACTGCTAGGATGCCTCAATACCCTCCTCTGATTAGTCTCAATCTATTAGGATAGGGCACTGATATTAACCTTGCAATCCTCAGTGATTTTCATGTATCACCATGATCCATGGAATTTGCACTTGTATGCCTAGTGTCATCAAAGATTAAAATATTTAATATTATTTACGTATGAAAAATTATAATTGCATTCATAAAGGAGGGTTTAGTCATTAATGACAGTTACAAAATTTAAATATAGATTTCTCTACTTGGGCATCCAAATGGGAGATGAGGAGTTAACCCCTTGTGTATTTTTGCATAGTGTTGCATGTTGGGGTGTCAATTTTTGTATTTTTTTCATGTTATCCTTTAGGAGTTATGGAGTGATAGGAACTACCGATTTCCTATAGGCTATGGGTTAGGCTCTCATGTGAAGGCCATGTGATTATTTATTGTAATTTACCAAGTTTATGCATTGTCCACTAAGGGTAGAATATGGTTTTTTCATGTAGTTTTATCACTTTTTTTGAGATACCACAATGGTATTCTCTTCTCTATCTCTTCTATAAATTGGTAACTTAATTTAGTAGCATGTATGGTTGTTTTGCAAGTTAAAGAAGTAACGAAGTGATGTCAAAATATTATCAAAGAGATGTTATATTGATGTATACTCATTTGAAGGATTAATACAAGCATTGGATCTCTTTGGGTGTGAATTTTGTTCCTACAAGGGTTTATCCACATAAATATTGTCACTTGTGGTATTGTTTATTTCTTCATATTATTTTCAATGTCCAACCACATAATCTTTGTGGATAATCTTGGATAAACATATATATATGTTAGATTTGTAAAAACTTTTTTGAATTTAATATCGTAGTAGTTTCACCCTTGATTTTGAATATTTGGTATTAGAGCTAATAGTTCTACATCATTCTCTTAAGTGTTTAAGGTTTTTTGGTTATAGTCGAATATTTTGCATTGTGTGGGTTTTACATATTACTGAAAAATATTGTACACCATGGTCTCTACCTCTCATTAGTACATTGAGAAATTCAATGCTTCTAGGTATAATATGTTGAATTTGAAGATGGAAGATCTCCTAGAAGAAAGAGATTAGTGGAACTTGCTAGTTTCATAAGAATCAAAGCCAACTACTATATCTAATGAAGATTGAAAAAATTGGATAAGAAGGAACAAGAAATCATTTGGTTATGTCTTATAGATTTTTTTATCTTAAATGTTTTAGAGGAGAGTACCATATACAAGTTGTGGAAGAGAATAGGTGACATTTACCAAACTAAAGGTTTTTATAACAAGTTATATCTTAAAAGGTGTTTATACTCATTAAAAATGAAGGATGATGATTATATAAAAGACTATATAAACTATTTTAATTTGATTTTAAGTAAGCTTACATCACTAGATTTTTTTTATGATGGGAAAAATAGGTTTTGGTGGGACCCGAAACCCATTACAAACAAGTTTTGAAGGGAATTAAAACCCCATCAACAAAAAGCTACAAAAAGATAACACACGGACAAAAAGTAGCCCAACATCAATAGAAAGTTGTAAATAGATAACACAAAGATAAATAACAACCCAACATCAACAACCATCATAAAGATTCACTAGACAACCCATGCTGCAAAAAATAGGTTTTGAAGGGAACCTTAAACCCTATACAACTAGGCTTTCACATGGAACTTAAACCAAAGAAACTAACAAAAACCACCTGAGTCGATTAGGTAATAACACAGTCAAGCTGCAACAAACCATTTGCTCCATAATAGCATAGAGCCACAAAAAAGAGGGTAGCAAAATATCCCATTCAGAACAATCACCTCCTTAAAATACTGTCATTCTGGCAAGCCAAATCAATCTCTACCTCTAAAGGACAGAGCTCCCCTCTAATGGAGAGGATGATATAAACACCTTTTCCACCAAACCATGAAAACTCCAACAACCTCAAACTCCACCTCAATAGGAGTATTTTCCACCTCAAAAGGAACAACAACTAAGAAAACAAAAAAGGGGGCTTCCTACCTAATCCAAAACACCCAACTCCACCTCAGAAGGAGAGGTATCTACCTCATTGGGATCAAACTTCACCTCTATAGAAGAAAGTGGTTGTAGGATCGAGGAGGAATCCAACACTCTAGTAGAAAAATTGAATGCACCATCCCTTGGCCAACCTTGCATTAGATATTTTAAGAGGAACAAGAAGATAATCTTGGTCAACTTAACACCTTTAAGAAACTTAAACATTTGGGTCTTCAAGAACAACATGAACAATAACCCAGTTATCAACCAAAAAGCCAAAAACAAATAGGCCACCTTAACATACTTAAGTAACTTAAACATATGGATCTTCAAGAGTAACATTAACAATATTCCAACCATTAGCCAAAGAGCCAACTTAACATACTTAAGAAACTTAAACATCTGGGTCTTCAAGAACAACATGAACAATAACCCAACCATCATCCAAAGCGCCACAAAAAGAGAAGCACACAACCACCATAAGCAAAAAACCTTCCATAGGGGTTCTAGAAGGAAAATAGAATCCTCAACGTGGAGGACCAAAGAACACCCAACAAGAAAAAATATGATTAAAAAATCTTAAATCCTAACTAACAAGACCATCAACCTCTTCCGTAGAAAAAACATTACAAACCACAAGAGGCCATGAGCATATTTCAAAAGCCACCACCAACAAAAACCATTCGCAAACACCCAACAAAGAAATGGGAAATAAAGGCACCAACAACAGCCATCTACCAAAAACAAACAGGGACCAAACAACAACAACCTTGCAAATTTCTTATTGAATCCAAAAATCCAACCAGATGAAGATTTTAAAACTCTTGCTCCCGATCTACCACTCCAAATAGTAACCCTCAATTGCTTTTTCCAACAACAAATCATCTATTGAAAAACCATCAAGAAGCACCAACCACAAACCATTTGTTTTGTCCTTAGAATGAGCACCTCCCTCACCCTCTACAACAAGGGAATTCAAACTCCTACCCTTGGTCCTTTTCCCACTGCTCACCATCATTTTCTAAATCACTAGATGTTAATATAGTGGAAGAAGATAAATGCATCCTGTTACTTTATTCCTTACCCGAATCCTAAGAAAATCTTTTTTTTTTGTAAGTGTAAGTGGTGCAGAGCCAAAGATCAATAACCCCATTGCTACACTTTTCTTATAATAAATGAAAAGAAAGTCCATGAGTGTTGGTTCCCAAGATGCCTTGTATGTACAAGGAAGGTCTAAAGAGAAAGGAAGGCCTAAAGGGGACAAAAAGGATTAGTCAAAAGAACATCCAAAAACCCCTAAGAAGAGAAAAGTAAATTGTTGAAACTATGGGAAATGGGACCATGTGAAGAATGAATATAAGAATAAGAAAAAGAGTGCATATTCATCCATAGAATATTCCTTGGATGATGGTGATAATTTTTCTTTTTCTTTTTTCAACTAACACTATTAGTAATGATTCTTGGCTTATTTATTCAAGTTCCTCCTACTATATAAATCCTTACAAGAAGTTGTTTTCTACATATTCATCTTATGATGGAGGATAAAGTTTTCCTTGATAACAACAATAAAAATATTATTGGTAAGGGAAATGTAAAGTTATGTTTCACTGATAAAAGAGTTAAAACTCTTGATGATATTTTTCACATTATAGGACATGTGAGAAATTTATTTTTTGTATCCAAGTTGAATGATTTTGCAATACATGTGACACTTGAGAAGTCTAGTTGCAAGTTTATAAGAAGGAATTTGGTTGTTTTTAAAGGATATTGGATTGGGACTATTATTAGGATTAATGCTTCCACTTTTTTATTTTTTCCATTTGTGATTGACACTATAAATGCATGTATGTTGTGGCACCAATATTTGGGTCACATAAGTGAAAATATTTGGACCAATATTAATAAAAAATTAACAGTTTTTATTATTTTATTGGTAAAAATGACTTATGTGAGAATTATGTGTTTTGTAAACATAATAGATAATTATTTTCTGATGAGACTAATAAGTAAAATAGATTATTAGAAATCACTCATTTGGATACATTCTTGGTCTAGTTGATAGACATAGCCCACCAAGTTTTGGTGGTTTTGTGGGAGCTTATGTCTATAAAAGCAACCACAAGGGTGGTTGTTTAGGTGGATCAGTTGGCAGGTTAGCTCTGGTTAGCATTTTTGGAGGTTTGAAGCATGGCATGGGATGTGTGGTTGCATGCTTGTTCACATGGATTGCATGGAGAGGGTTGTTGCTTCAATGGTGTTCATGGAGACTCTGAAGATGTATTGTAATCTTTATTGCTGAATAATACATGAGAGATGGATGCTTTTGGAGGTTAGGTTTTTTCCCTCTTGAGGGTTTTCCTAGGGTATATCTTGTGTCATATTTTCATGGGTATGTTGTCTATTCTCTTGCATGTGGATTTTGAATACTTAGCTACATAGATTTATCTTTTGGGTTATGTGGAAATTATCTTTAAATGGTTGCAAGTTTCCAACATTTGGTATAAGAGCCATGGTTGTGGTTGTATAACCCTTAGTTGAGAAAAATCTTTTTTAATTTTGAATCTATGCATTGCATGAGAGAATCAAAGACATGGCAAGATATGGGGGTTTTACAGGTTATTTATTGCAGATCTGAGGGTTTGGGGTTTGTTGTTTTGATGGGTTGTTTACTGATTTGGAGTGTAAGAAATTTTGGGTGAAATGGGTTTCTTTGTTTTGCATTCAAATAGGGGTTTGTGGGGAAAACTTATAAAAGACCTCCAATATCAAAATGGACCTCATAAATGGATTTGGGTTAGCCGAGAGATGAATTTTGATATATAACATGACCTATTTTTCTTACAATTGAAAGAAAATGAAATATTTTTTATTAAATATGGTTGTATGACCCTCCATCTCAGTTGCAAAATAAATAAAAAATTCCTGTCATTTAAAAATATCATCATGCAAAAGAAAAATCAAAAAACATTAAAATTAAAAATCAAATGCAAAAAGGGTTATCAACTTTTGAAAGTTTCATTTTAAAAAATTTAAAATATATATAAATAGGTGGGGAGGCCAATCTCGTACCCACCACCGTTGTGTACAGTAGGCAGTGGCTTGCTGGCTGCCAACAGAGGGTACCTATGGTACCTGTTGTCAGTGGTACCGGCAAGTACCGCTGTCAGCTATGCTAGTCGACGGGCCCTTTATAATCTGTGATTATAATTTTTTTAAATTGTTTTTTAAAAATGTTTTTAAACAAATAAAAAATATTCACCACTATATATAAATTTAATCTATTGGAGTTTATTTTAAAAAGGGATCCGATAAAATTTCTAAAATGCAAAATTTAAATGAATTTGAATATTGCTTCGAGTCCGCCACCAAGGGGCGGCACCACCCGAGTGGGGTCACCATCCCACCACTAAAGAGCCACTAGGGGTGGTGATTTTTTGCCTTATAGACAAATTGAGTGACTTTCTTCCAGGGAGCATAACTTTCGTCCACGTGCTCCGTTTTTCGACTTCTTTGACTCGTTGGAAAGCTGACTTAGTGCTCTACGTTGTGGTGATAGTGATTTTCTAATATTTATAGTTTTGACAGTGTTTTTCTTTGTGTAAGTTAGGTATTCTATTTGAGCTTAGAGGTGATATCGAGTGCATAGGAGTCAAATTTTGGACTTCGAATAGTCAACAAATAGCTTGTTCGGATCACTAGACAATGGATCAGGTTTGGAGTTATTTTAGTATGGTTTATTTGTTTTTTTCCTTATCTGATTTGTTTATGAGTTACTTTGACTATGGTGATACTATGAGTTTATGGATGATCAGATCTTGAAGATTTGATGTTAGATTCATTGTATGCTTAGTTGTATATCAAGGATTATTTTCTTTTTGACATGGTTATCAATTTGGTTGGATTTGCATGCTTCATTTTTGTGTCTACAAGTTGTGTAGCATTGTAGGTAGTCTATAATTACATGTTGCATTTATGACTTGGACATGGGTTGTCTTTGCCCATTGATATTTCAATGATGACGCATGTTCAATTTTGGTAGCTTAGTTTAGTCACTTGGTTTTTTAGTTTTGTTGTTATGTTGAGGAGGTGAGATGGTATTACCAGGTACAATCATTATGTCAGACATATGTAGTTGACTATAATTATGTAGATATTTGGACACAGTTGGGTTGAGTTGTTGGTACATTTGGTGGTGATCATGGTGTCATGGATGTTTCTTGTGCTTTAGATACTTTGGCATGTCATGATGGTTTATGTAGGTGCATTGTTGGTGGTGTTGGATTTGTTCCTGATTATGGTTGTGGTGGTGTATCTTCTTGGTATGAGGATCATGGTTTTACTTTGCCTTTTGGGATCTCCTGTTACATTTGAGTTCTTTGATTGTGTGAGGGCCTTTGGTTGATCTTTATGAAGAGATTGCTATCATGATGTCATGGATAGCTTGATTACACTTTTCAATGGGAGTTTTTGACAGTGATGGATTGGCGGTGATGGATATGTTTATGATGGTTTGGTGGTTGTAGGTATCTTCTTGGCTTGGAGATTTTGGTTCTACTTGTATTGTTACTGAAATTTTAGTTGTGTGTGTAGACTTGGATGATCTTCATGGAGAGGATGGTTTTCATGATGCCATGTGTGACTCGGTAGCACAATTCAATGGGAGTTGTTGGCAGTGATGTGGATTCACCATTGGATGGTGGATGATCTTCTATAGTGTTTTTTGGTCTCATGGATGGACTCTTGGTTTCTACTTCTATGCAATAAGGGTTCATTAACATCTTTGGTTTCATTGACAGGGGATGGTTATCTTCATGTGATTGGGGATATGTTTTCTTGGTTTAGAGTTTTTGTTATGATGTCATGGTACACTCTTGATTCTAGATTAGATTTTGGCATATTACTTATTCTTTTGAGACCAAGATGTTTATGTATGCTATGATGCATGTGATCTCCTTGAAAGAGACGGTTAGATCATGGATGTCATGTTTATGTTCTCGATTCATGATTGGAGATTTGACATTGATCGTAGTAGCTCTCTTTGTATTGGGTACTTTGATCATTTTCTTGATTACTTCATGATGGTGTTGTGTTGCATTTGGAGTTTGGAATGGATTGGTTGGTTACAGGTCTTCATGGATACTTGGAGACATAGGTGAGGCTTGAGTTCTCTTGTGGCTAGAGACATGTGTTGAGATGGTTACTCTTTATGAGATTTCAGGAAGAATTCCAAGGATCCTACACCTTGGTTTGATGTGAGGTTAACATGGAATTATGAGGAGAGTGTTCTTGGATGAGTCATGATGACTTGGATGTCTTTGAGGAGCATTCTCATTCCCCACTCTTGGTCTACTCGGCAGTTTCATTTCAGAGGTATTGCCCATTGTTTCTTTCAGTTGCCTTATGTTTATGCTTTATCTTCTCATGCATATGGATCTTGAGCTATGGATATATGGTTTTGGAGGGTTCATTTGAGGAGTGCTCACATGTTTATCTCCTTATGCATTGTGATTACTTTCACTGATGTTGAGTTTAGGAGATGTATTGGGCTTATTTCCTTCATTGGTAATGGATTTATTTTGATCTTCTTTTGTTATGAGAGGCTTACATCCATGTTCGTTACATGATATATATGTTATGTTTGATCTTGGTGATTGAACAGTTGGGTGTTGTTATGGATTTTCTTTTGGGATGTTGTGGAGGAGATCATACTTGACAGAGTTGGAATTTAGAGGTGTATGTAGGAGGATTTTCTATAGGTATATGATGTGTGGAGTTTCTCTCTTTGGTCTTGGTTATCTTCTTGTATGTTTGGTTTCATATTGTATTAGTTTGAGGTTTGGATGGAGCTATTTTGATCACTAGCTTGTGGTCATGTGTTTTCACTTATGTTCTTGGGTGATGACATGGAGGTTTCTTTATCCTTTTTTTTTCTTTTGTTGGGTGTGAAGAACTTGGGAGAGCTCTAGAGACTTGTGGTGAGATTTGTTCTCACAAATTATTGATTTATAGGTTTGCATGTCATTGTGGGTGATTCCTTGGTTCTACATGATGTTATTTACACTATCTATAATGCTATTGGTAGACTTGGTATGCCTTGATCTTTTTCAGATTTGCATTACCCATCCAGTGGGAGCTCTTGGATGTGTATCTCATTATTTGACAGGTTTACACTTGGAGTTTATGATTACAGTTTATGGGTCTATATGTTTATGACATGAGTTTACTATGATTTGTATAGCTTAGAGGTTTTGATAGTTGGATTTTTTGGCACTTTTTGTGGGTGCTATTTCAGCTATGGTTTTGTGTATCTTGACAACTATTGGTGCATATTGATACCTTTGGATTTAGTGTTTGTGTTTGGGATATCAGTTGAGCAGGACTTATGCTTCGTTGTGACAGATTGTGTGGCTTCTCTATTGGATGGCTTCTTATTTTTGTGCATTAGCATGATGGAGGATGAGAGCATTCATGCTTGGGATGGTGGTCACTTTGATTCTTGTTGTAGGTATCTTGATGGAGCACATGGAGCACTTTGATTCCATGATGGTATATGTGGCTATATGGATTGTTCATTTTGATTCATGTTTTGAGGTTACTTGTTCCCTGTATGCAATGTATACAAAAAGTGGGAGAATGTTAGGAAAATGTGTGTTGTACACCTTGCATAATGTATTTAATGTAATTATTCTTGGGGCCACTTTATGTTGAATGTAACATTGGGACATAATTTAAAGTTTTAAAAAAGTAATTATTTAATATTAGGGAAAATAATTAAATAAAGTACCTAATATTAAATGTGGGAACATGGTTTTGTAATCTCATGGTTTTAGTCACATGGTTTTGTGTAATACCACTTGGTGGTTTTTGGGAGCTTGTGTCTATAAAAGCAACCACAAGGGTATTTGTTTAGGTGGATCAGTTGGCAGGTTAGCTCTGGTTAGCATTTGTGGAGGTTTGAAGCACGGCATGGGATGTGTGGTTGCATTCCTGTTCACATGGATTGCATGGAGAGGGCTTGCTGCTTCAGTGGTGTTCATGGAGACTCTAAAGATGTATTGTAATCTTTATTGTTGAATAATACATGAGAGATGGATGATTTTGGAGGCTTGGTTTTTTCCCTCTTGAGGGTTTTCCCAGGGTATATCTTGTGTCATATTTTCATGGGTATGTTGTCTATTCTCTTGCATATGGATTATGAATACTTAGTTGCATAGATTTCTCATTTGGGTTATGTGGAAATTGTCTTTATATGGTTGCAAGTTTCCAACATTATGTAATTAATGAAATAGAAAATATATTCAACCTCCTTGTCTTGTTGTCTCCTTCCTTTCTTGTGTGTGTTCTCATCTTTTCCCACTTTAGTTGGCATCTTTTCCCAACACAAGAATCAACCCCAAAAAAATATTTTGTCATCACATTTGGAGTCTCTTATTTTTCTTGTGTTATACTCAAGGCTTCTCCTCATGGTATTGTAAAGTCTTTTCTTAGGAGAATGTTCAAAAATTTGGAAACTAGATTTAAGTGTAGGTCAAGAAGACTACAACAGGTTGAGGGCCCTCAGTTACAAATTTTTGAATGTCTTTTGTCTTTCTTTTTATCTGATTAGTGGAGCTAGTTATGAGAATATACCAAAGAAGGTAATTCCAAAGTTTTTAGTTTTGTTTCTTCATTTTCTTAACATTGATAGTGGTGAATATTAGATTTAGTTTGTGTGCTTTGCTCAAGTTAGGAATCAAATTTTTATAGACTTTATTCTCTATCTTAATCCTATTTTTTCCCTCAAGGTAGAAACTAAGACGTTATGCACCAATTGTGCCAATCAGTTGTGTTGGAACCAAATTAGGTGGGCCATAAGCTATCATTGTTTTTGCAGTTATTCTATATATTTTTAAGCCCTTTATTCTAGTAGCTTGCATGCCTAGTTTTTATTTTTATAATTGTGACTTTTTGCCCACTAAAAACCCTTTCTATGTTTTCATAGATTTGCATGATGATAGACAATTCTTTTTTTACCACCCTGGTGCATTTCCAATAACTACTGCTCAAGTAAGTGGTTTTTCTTCCATTGATTTCAAGGAATTTTATACTTCATATCTAGCCTCAAAGTGTAAAGGTCACTTGAGAGTAATAACTCAATAATAGATTTTTCTTTTCTTTAGGTAAGTATGATGACCGTAAAGTGCCCCAACAAAGTTGTAGACAAGTTGCATAGGGCATCAAAATATTTACCAGTTTCATGTAGGCTTTAGCTACTAGTGTATTGCTATGTATGTTTCAAGGTTTCAACAACTGTAATCACTTGTATTAAAATTTAATTTATAGTACATTGTGTAAAAAATCTGGCCAATACCAAATTATCTATTTAATGTACTTGACATTTATTTATACATCTATGCTATTACTAAATTTTTTTTTAGCTCATTTAATAAGAAATTCTTGAATTTCTTTTTTTTTATTTGGGGTTGGTAGTTTTGTGCATTTAGTATTTTGGGGTATTACAATTTGTTGATATTTAGTGTCATTGTTGATTGTGAGATGCAAAAAGTGAAGGTTGTTTTTGATGTTACAATTAAAGTGATTCTTTAGCCACCCAATCAAAACAAGCATAGAAAGAAACACAAACAATGCTCCATTCTTTGAGGGATCTTGATCTGTGGAATTTTTGCTAACACTTCAGTAACTAGCAAGCTGACATATGATTTCTTGTTTGGAACTATCTTGTTATAATTATTTCAGAAACCTTTAGAATAGTAGACAAACATATTCATAGTCTTAGTTACTTCTTGGAAAGCCTTTTACTATTGTTTAAAATTTTTCTCTAGTCAAGTTTTTTAATCCTTTTAATTTTTTCAAGTAATTAACTTCTTCTATTTGTCTTGCTTGTCATCGCTACTACTTCAACTAGAAGATTCTAACTATTTTCTTTGAGCGGCTAAAGCAATGTAGCTTAATAACTTATTTCAAGGAAAGAAGTTTCCATGACCCTAAATATCATGTGGATTTCTATAACATTCCAACGAATAGTCCCTGATATATTGCTTCAATGTGCAAGGTTGAAATTAGCTATAAATTGTATTGCCTAACTGTGCTTCGAAACACATTGCATATATGTCTAAAGCAAGCCTTCTTGAAAGTGAAGTTTGATCTTTTACTTTAATTTGTACGACCTAAAGATATTTTACATTCAAATCTCACAATGATATTCTTTGTGCTTGTGTTAGTAACAATAAATTGTATTAGTAGATGTCCATACGATCCTGATCCTTGTTTGTTATTTTTTTTAGACTACAGGAATCGGGTAGCACGCCCCCCTATAAACTGTAGTGTGCTTGGTAAACTTTTTAACATGATCTATGGCACTGGCGCGACATGCCCTCTGGTACCACGGGAGTGGGGGAGACTAGACCTCATGACCAACCTTCTACAACAGAAAAGGTTTAGCCAACCAAACTAGGGCCCTCACCCCCGATCCTTGTTCACTATTAGGGTCTTCATACTTTTATGATTTTTTGGTGTAGATGAAATGACAAGGCATCTTGGAGTTGGATGAGGTCTTTATACTTCCCACTGCAAGTGCTACTTGGAGTTGGATGAGGTCTTTATACTTCCCATTGCAAGTGCTACTTACTGAAATTTTCACCATATGAAATGAGACGAGGTCAAGCAAGCTCAATTTTTTTATTAGAAGGTTACATCAAAATAAAGTGTTGATGAAGAAATATATTTTTCTGATTATGAAGTGTGATCCAAAATGTTGATGAATAAAAAAGTTTATATAATCAAATCAAAAAATATACCAAACTAAAATAAAATGTGTCAAATAATCTAAAAATCACATTCTTGGCTCTCATTGGTTATGGTTTAAATTTTTTAACTGGAGACTCATAAGATTGGCTTAACTAAATCCCAATTTTATTCATTCAAACAAATTCTTTGGATATCTAGCTTATTGATGCATGTCATTGACATCCAGAAGTCTCATTTTTGGCCAAGTGAAAGTGAAATTAATAATAGAACTAAAATGTGAATTTGGACAACATGAGCAAGTAGCTCTTTCAAGATAAGCTTTGATGGTGCTTTTAGAGGCAACCCAAGGTTATCAGACAAAAAGAAAAATTTCAAAAATAATTCAAGAGAAGTAATAACATTATGGAGGAGATTAACTATTGCCAATAAGAATGATCAAATTTTTTTTGTTAAAGGTGATTCTTAATTGATTATTGATCCATATATAAAGAAGTAAAGTAAACATTGAAAAAATAATAAGATATTATATGACTACACCTTGATAGATCAACCATTCCATATCAACTGAGTTGCATACATATGAGTGGTAGGTAATAAAATAGGAGACTACTTGGTAAACCTAGGGATTGACATTGGGGAACCTCATAGAGAAGACATTCACATTCAAGATATGTTTAGTTTTTTGCAAACCTGTTTATTTATTAGGAAGAATTAATAGAAAGGTACTTAAATAGTACAATATATTTATTGCTCAAATTAAGTTTTTCTTCTACGAAAAAAAATTAGAATGTATCAAAGTTGGAAAACTTGGACTCGGTGTGGACTCGATAACCCAAAATAGGACTCAGACTCGGGACTTGACACAGACTCGGGAAAAAACTTAGCTAGGACTAGGCAAAAAAAAACCATTTGATGATCTCCTTAGCTCGTCTTCTTCCAACCTCACTTCAAGTTGCAAAACTATATTTGGCAAAGTAGAGGAGTGAAATGAGGAAAGAAATGAAAAAATGAGATTTTAAACTCTCTTTTTGATGTCCCAGCTGCTCAGGAGAGTCCCTGCATGGGACTTGTGAGTCCAAACTCAAGACTCACGTGAGTCTTGAGGTCAGACAAGTCATGTGCAGGGACTCTCCTAGACTCAACTCCCAAGTTCGTGCAGAGTCAACTTGGCTATCTTGCAAACTCTCGAGTTCATCGAGTCCACAACGAGTCCAAAAGAGTCTTCCAACTATAGAATGTATTATTTTACAACAATCAATTACAAAGGAATGGGGTAAATGCAATCCAGATTTTGAAAAATAATCTTAGAGGAGCCATAATTTTTCTTTATAATTTTCAAATTATAAAATGTTGGGAGACATCAACACACCTAATTAGTAATTGTCTCAAAGCTAACAACTACATCAAGTTCAAGTTAAGCTACATGATAATATGGAAAAATTCATGGGAGAAATGATCTAACATGTTTGAGAGAAAATAGAAGCTTAAATCACACATATTCTACAAATATTTTGGTAGGATGATTGGGGAGAAATAATTTCTCTTTTTTTTCTTTTCTACATGTCTCTTTTCTAAAGTCCATTTTATAAAGAACTAATCAGGACTATTGTTTACATGCATTATAATTTTTTTTACAATTTTGCTTTGTTCTACTTCTGTTGTCTCTCTTTTAGTTTTAAAAGGTACTTCAACATATTGGAAAGAAATATAATGATGGAATTTCATTCCAAAGGCACAAAATTTTATAAAATGGGACATTTCCTAGTTCTTTTCGGATGAAGGATATGTAGACCCAAGAATGAACAAATTTCAAGATCAATTTCATCAAAATCCGCTATCATTATAATTCAATAAACCCCTTTCACAAGAATTTCAAACATTCAAAATGAACTTCCTTTTGAAATGAATGTGAATTATTAGTATGACCTTATGCATTTGCTAAACCATCTTCCATGACAGCGATACTATTATATGCACTCTACAAAGATTGAACTACGAAAAAATATGGACAATTGAAAGAAATTAATTGACCTCGGATAATTAACATTCAACAATATTCTTCCTACAACTCTTGATTTATATAAATTGTGAACATGATTAACAGTCCAATTAGCAAAAAAAAGTAAACCTATATTGGGTAGTGCCAAATGCCTAAATAGGTGAATAACTATGGTAAACCCACTGCTTAAGCAAATCATTTTTTTTGGAATGGAAACTTAGCTAGATGTTATATGACTATCTTAATCTAGTGTCAAGATTGGCAAAAAGCATTAAGGGTATCATTAAGGGCCTTTTGATCATAATCTCCTATAAAGACATGGTTACCAAGGGGTCCCTTGAGGAGAATGAGTTGTAACAATCCATCAACCACCTCTTTATCCACCTTAAACCAAATAAAATGGTATACAAAATTTATATTTAATAGATTTCAATTGCCTAACAAACCAAAAGCACTTACATTCCTCTCTCTCAAAACGAACTTAACGCCATTATATTTTTTAATTTTTCCACTGTCATTTCCTTAGGGGGAGTGGTAAGAAGGTTAGCTTGCTTAAGTAAGATGTCAATCCACCTTAGGCAATATGACATATCTGTTGCCATCACCTAAGGAAGAATTGCATCATTATTAATCCTTTGGAAATACACTTTTAAAAAAAGTAATCTAATGAAAATAAATTAAATCAGGCCATCTTAGCTTTACCATTCTTACAACTTTCTCTCCATGTAGCCATGCTCCATAGCCAATACCATTTTCTATGGCCAGTAAAAACTAGGGAATTCAAATTTAAAGAATAACTTTTGCCACAATCAGACAATGAATACAACTAGTCATTTCTAAGGTTCTTCCAAACAATAGACCTTAATCAGAAATATACATGCTTAGATGAAGTCTTGTTTTTAAAGATAAACATGAAAAATAATCTATGCTCCCCCAAGTTTCCAGGACAAGGACAACAAAGGATGGGGGGACACATTTCTAGGATGGGTTTTTTTTTAAGGTCATGTTTTAGGGGAAGAAAGGGGCAGCAATTAAATAATAAGGAGACTTTTAAAATATAAGAGAATTTCAAATATTCATATGATAACATGGATCAGACCTTCATCATAGACCTTATAGAATCTTTGTGAGCATGGATAATTGAATAGAACTTATGATATAAACATACACTCACCTTTACAAAGGTTGATTGGAGAAATTGCACAGGATTTCAAAGTATGAACAAGCAATATGTTAGATTGGTGTTTTTTTGGTTTGGGACTTCTTGACGAAACATGCAATGCATTTTAAGGAATTTATATGGTTTTCAAACGTTGACAGCTTTTAGTGGTTGCCTGTGTGCTACATTTTATTTTTGTATGGTGAAAATATTTTTCTGCAAACGTAATGGTAGTGTCTATGCAAGAATTCTTTTGTTGCAATTAGGGTTTTCGAAATGGGGTATGAAATGATGCATCTTTAGATTGAATGATGAATTTACTATATATATACTAATTTGGTGATTTTGTCTTTGTGGATAATTTTTTTCAGTTTCAATTCCTCCTTTAGGCACAATCATACAGATTGTAATTGCATTTAAATCAATATAACCAAACTGAACTTGGTGAAGTTTTGCAAAGTTTGTAGGGCCAAAGTGTTCAGTTGCCAAATCTCCAACTCATCATTTTATAACAAAAATACAGAATTTATGCAAGCTTGATAACATGCACGTCACCTTCAACTGATAACGCTATCGAACAAACCCATATATCAACGGCCAAAATATCAGATTCTAAAAACCTACATCTTTGATTTGTACTCTCTCATATATTACTTCAACTTATACTTTACTACCGATGTAAACCTCACACCTCCTTTTGATGCAAGTGTTAATTTTAAATAAGTTAATTTGTTAGTGCTACTGCCTATTACTTGTAATCAGTCTTCTCCCCCTTTTCTTTCCTTCTGGGTCTACCTTCCTTTTGTACCTTATCTTGCTCACGGGACACAACCTTTCATATGTTGATGATAGGCTGCAAACATTTAGCAATTAAAAGAGACATTAGAATATAGTTGAAAGAATGGTCTCACAGGAATTTTTATTACTCCACTGTCTAGGCGAAAAAATAAACAAACCTGCAGGTGAAAATTCTTACTAAAAATTGTTTGGAATTATTTTCTTGTCAGATCAAATTCTCTTACATGGTATTTCAAAGATTAATGTGTTCAGTTAAAAATGAATCTCTACCAGACAGATTGGTTTTCTTATAGCTTGCCAGTTTGGATAAAACATGGTTGTCACTCATAACTACTGCTCTTTTCAAGATCTTAGCGCCTGACAAAATCGAGTGAGCCGATTTCTCCAAAATCATTTAGACATGGAACTCTAATATTTTACATGTTGCGTTCGGATGCTATGCAACCATTGCCAACTTGGGTATTTCAAAATCAGTGGAAATATGCTGAAAAGAAAAGGCCAATAGTGGAAACAGTAAAGCTTCCTTCCTAGCATCAACTACAATCTGTGAAAGAGCATATTCTGTTGCGAGCATCACCAATAATCTCGGCAAGGACGCAATTCATCACTCACACCATTAATAATCTACACCACACACAATCTAATGCTTGCATCACCAATAATCTCTGCAAGAACCATCAATAAAGTGGTGGTAACGGTTAGAATCCCTAACGATAATTTCTCGCGACACAATCTTGGAGATGAATTTTTGTAGCGGCATGGCTAAAAAATCACATTCTCGGAGGTTCTTTATAATTCTAATAGGTATCCTTCAGGGATATTGAGCAAACAAAAGCAATGGCTACTCGTTCACTATGGTTGCACAGAGCATGTTCCTTGTCATCATCATCTCTGTTATGTAGCACAGAGCTCGTTTCAGGTACATATCCTTCGTCCTTCATCTGTTTAGCTAATGTTTCTAGAGTTGAAATAAATCTCCCCTGTTTGTGGATGTGACCTGTCATCTACCACAAATGAATGAACCCTGCTGTGGAATCTGATCCAGCTGCATCCAGGCTCCTTTTTCACTTCTTTAGATTTCATCAATTTTCTAACATTTGCAACATCATTCCATCTCTCTCCTACAGCATACATATTCGATGAAAGTATATATAATAAAGGGTTATGTGGTTCCAACTCAAAAAGGTGTTTTGCTTCACGTTTCCCTAGAGAAATGTTGCCATGAATTCTGCAGACACCAAGCAAAGTTGCCCATCCAACAACATCAAGCTCACATTGCATATCATCAATAAACTTCTCTACCTCATCCAAATGCCCAGCACGACCTAGAAGGTCAATCATACAAGCATAATGCTCCACAGTTAGTTTTATAGAATGGAATTCCCTCATTGAATCAAAATATCTACAACCCTACAACCCTCATCCACTAGTCCTGTCCTTCTGCATGCAGAAAGAACACCAATAAAGGTTATATGGTCTGGCTTCATGCCAGCCAATATCATTTGTTCAAAAGTTCAAGGGTTTCCATCCCATGCCCGTGCTGACCATATCCTACAGTCATCGCAGTCCACGAGACTTCATCTCGTTCCATCGTATTGTTAAAGAGGCAGCAAGCATCAGCAATGCTGCCACATTTAGAATACATGGTAATGAGAGAATTGCCAACTGAAACACGTGATACTAGTCCAGTCCTGATGATGTATAAATGAACCTGTCTTCCCTCTTCTAGGACAGCAAGGTTTGCATGTATGCACTAAGAACACTGGCAACAGCAAATTCGTCAGGTTTCAATCCCACTCTTCACATTTGGATAAAAAGTTTCAGGGCCTCCTCGCCATGCTCACTTTGGGTATATCCTACAATGATTGCAGTCCATGAAATTATGTTACGCTTAGGCATTCCATCAAACACTAGCCGTGCATCCTTTATGCTCTTGCATAGTCCATACATGTCTACCAGAGCACTTCCCACGAAGACATCTGATTCAAATGCAGTTGCAATGGCATGAGCATGTGCCTGCTTACCTAGTTCCAAAGACAGAATTCTACCACATGCATTAAGAACACTGCCATACGTAAACTGATCAGCCTTCAAACTAGCCTGCCTCATTTCTGCAAAGAGTTGAAGTGCATTTTCTGCAAAGAGTTAAAGTGCATTTTCTGCAAATCCACGCTGGGCATATCCTGCATCATTGTAGTCCAAGATATATGGTCTCTCTCCGAGACTTTATCAAACAATTGATGGGCAAACTCCATGTTATTGCATCTTGCATAACCAGCCATCATTGCATTAAAAGACACAGTATTTGGCTTAGGCATTGTGTCGAACATTTTGTATGCATTTTCCATGCAACCCAGTTTGGCATAGATTATCTACAAGCGAATTCCCTACATAGGCATCACCCTCAAGTCCAAGTCTAATAGCACAAGCATGAACCTGTTTCCCCCCTATAACACCCAGTTTTCCCGAGCAAATACCCACAACAGTTGTCAAAGTGATCCAGGCCGGCATTGCTCCTTGCTAGCCCATTTGGTGGAAAAAACCCATGGCTTCATCACCCTGACCCCCGCGCAAATAGCCTCCAATCATTGCATTCCACGATATCACATCCCGTTCAGCCATTTCTTCAAACAGTTTGCGCGCATTCTCCATCGTCTCGTTTCTTGTATATCCTGCAAGCATATTATTCCATGAGAGCACATTTCTCTGAGGCATTTTGTCAAACACTTTGCGTGCATCTAACAAACCACCACACCTAGCATACATGTTAGCCAGATGGTTCAGGATATAGACAGATTCTACCTGAAATAAACCCTTAGTAATGATAAGGGCATGAATTTTCCTGCCCTCTTGTAGGCTTTTCAAACTGAGGCAGTCTTCTAGCATTCCTGCATAGTATTTGAGGATGGCCATAGCAGAGGAGGATAGTATTGATGTGCAGCAAAATCCCATCATAGAGATGCCAAAGCTAAAACCTAGCTTTTGCTTAGAATTCTTTTGTTTCTCAGCCTGTATTTCATCAAGAAAATTAGGAGTACTTGCAGAGCTCCTCACTTCGCGAAGAAAACAAAACTATGAATTTTAGCAAATAACTTGGCAAGAACATCTGCCTACTGATGTCTTTTGTTTTTTAAATCAAGTTTTGACTTTGACATGCCCTTAGGTAAGTCAAGCTGCTCTGAAAATTTAGAAGCATTCATTTCCACGAAAATCGTTTGTGAGTCGCTGCATTTTATGATGCTACTTCTTGCCCACAGCTCCAAGGTTGGTTCGTGAGAACGCTGCTTTCACAGAATTCACCATTCAACTCCTGCTGGGTTATATTAAGGTTTAGCTAAATCTGAGTTCACGGGAGTTTGAACCAAAACTGAATTAGGGGAGAGGATCTAGGAGTTGAGCATCTTAATTTTGGGTTTCTAATTATCCTATATGGAAATTTCAAATCACTCTCAATTTTTATACAGCAGCTTACTTGGCAAGTCTCTTACTTACAGTTTTCGTCACATCATCAAATATGATGCCACATCAGCATGGTTTTTGTCAAGATGTAGTTGACCAATACTTGTGCATTCACATTATGGGTAGTTGAGTGCTGATGTGGCATCACATGATTGGTTGCTTTTTAGATCAAAGGAATACATTTTTTTAAATTATGGGTAGTCATGTCACAACTATTGGTCCAATATTGATAAAAATATTGGACATTATATAAACAACTACTATCACAACAATGAAAAATGCTCAATTGTTGGGTTCTCTCCCCTATGAGGTCTACTTGAAATTATTTTGTTGTGTTGGGAAGAACAATGAATAATATTTTTCAAACAATTTTTTTATAAATTTGGGGTTAAAATTAGTAAAGAAAGTTATTAGTTAATAATTACATAAATATATGTTTTTATTTTTTGAAGTGTTTTAATATTAATATTTATCTAAAATTAAACTATATTAATGTTGAATGTAAGTATGGCATTGTAAATTAAAGTATAAGTGTTTTTATATTTTTTCATTGAACATATATTTTTGTATTATGTCAAAGATATTGTCATAATGTTCAATTTTATCATGTTTAACATATAAAGTAACATTGATCTCAAATCCAACTATCACTAACCATTCCCAACTTTTAATGGTATGGATTGGTTCTCCATATAATCTGTTATTTACCTTGTACTAGCTTGTAGGTATGATCCTATCTTTTAGATTGGGCCACACTACTAATCTAATCCTTCCTTTTTGAAATCTTATTTTTTGGGTACTAAGATTGACTTTTTTAGAATTTAACCTTGTCGTCTTACACACCAAAACACCTTGAGTTGATCTTCTATGTTCTTGTATTTAAGGCAAATCCTATAGTCATTAGTACTCATCAAAAAGTGTTATTGGAAAATCACACTACAAAGCATTAAATGAATTCTTGCATTGACAAATTACATCATCACTTCAACATCATAAATTATTGCATTGCTTGCTTGGTGTGCTTTTGATCTTTGTGCATCGAAAAAAGGGTTTGATAGATTATCAAGGAAGCCACAGACCTTCCATTGATACCTTGCAAACCCTCATAATTATTTTCAACACCACCCCTCTTTCAAACATACATACAAGTAAAGCCAAGAAAATTCTATAGGTTTCAAATATGCATTGGGACAAATTGTCCAAGGACTAAACTGCGGGCATGGCATAGTCTAGAGAAATCCCATATTTATAGTGTAGGTTCTACATAGTTCAAATAGTGCATATTTAATATCAATTTCTTGATTCTAATTATCAGTGGTATTATACAATTGAATATTCACCATCAACTTTAACAAAATGACAAAAAAGCTAAACCTTTCCAGCCTTCTTCGATATATCATTTGCATGTACTATCTTAACTATTAATCAACTTAGTTCTAATTGTATTTATTGCATTGATTACTTAGACCACCTAAACTAACTACAAGGTGTGCTTTTATTTCCATACATTCTAGTAAACATATGCTTTCATATCCAACCTAAGGTTATTTTCCCTATGTATCTTTCTTCACTCTTCATTTTAAAATTTAATATTTTTTTGAATTTCCTCATTCATTTTCTAAATTTGATTTGTCCTTGTGAATTTATTTATTTATCTAGAATATTCCTTCATCAAATTCTACTTTGTAGATCCATCCTTATATGCACTCTTTATTGCTATATCTTGTGATTGTTAGACCATTATTAGTCATGGATGTGTTCACCTTTATTCTAAGCATACTCACTATGTATTTTTCTCATCTAATCGATGATGATGATGGAAAATCTTTCATACTATATGATAATGATTTACTCTAACTACATCCCTTAACACACACACACACACACACACACACACTCACTCTCTCTCTCTCTATATATATGTTGGACAATGTTTCATCTGATGATGCTTTATCTCTTTTGATTAAGCATGATGTTGTTCTACCTAATGATGATGATATCCTTCATGCAACTCATGATAATCCTTCTCCATAGCATTATTTAACACTCTCAAGCATACACCTAGTGATTCATTTCCTATAATTACATATGTTCATACTAAAGATAACTAAAATGTAAAAGACAAATAGTAAGATGAATGCAATAAACCAATTTATCTTGTCTTTTAACTTCTCATCTCTTTGATTGAGTTGAAGTTGATACACCCTTTTCCACTTTATTTGATCTTCTTGAATTTCTCTCTAATGTAGCATAATCTTAGTATGAAATGAATATTTTGATGATGATTGAGCAACATAAACTTAGCATAGATTGATTGATGAGGATTGATGGAAAATGCTCCAATTTATAGATTTTTGGTGGTTAAAATGGATGGTTGATATGAATTGTCTTAGATGAAGGGCTAGGATTTTATAGGAAGATGGGGCTTTAGCCTTGTGACAATTGTCACAAGGTGGAGGCTTGAGACAATCACATGTGGCATGGGGAAGAGAGATAAGAGCACACATTGAGGAGGACATGAGTTTGATAAGTGGGATAGAAATAGAAAATGTAAGTGGGGGGAAACCAATGAGAATTGAATGACATGTGGATGAAAGGGAAAGTGTAGCATGGCTACATATTTATGAGGGGATCTCACACTTGTGTGAACAACCAATAGGATATTTTAGTCAAAGATGAAGTGGAAAGAGATGGTGACTTGCGCATTCTTATGTATGTGTGAGCATTGAAGAGTGTGAAGGAAACTTATCACATAATGAAAATTTTGGGGATTTGGAAGAAAATTTGATTGGGGAAATGTTAATGTTGATTAGGATAAGTTAATTGATTAATCAAGCTTAGAAGAATTAATGAGTGGGGGATAAGGTTGGATTAGTTAAATTAATCAACCTTTAACAGAAGGTGTAAATGCAATTTAAGTTAAATAAAATTTAATTAATTACGAGAAACTAGAGGGTAAAAGCACAAAGCTATGTCACACTTTCAGCCAACTAAATGGTTATGAGTGAATTGTTTTTGGTAAAAAAAAATTTGGTCAAGACGATTTTGGCTGAAACCACGTGGTAGTGACATAGCGAAAATGTGGTGGTCTATATTCGATTGGTAGGGTTTCAACCAAAACCCCTCTGGTCAAATAGTATTCGACTAGAACTGTGAATTATAAAATTAGAAAAAAGGGGCCCGCCCTATTTTTGCATGTTTGGGTAGAAGACTTGAGGGTGAGATAAGGTTAATCAAACTATGGTTTTGTGTGTCCATAAAACTCAAACCCAGACCATGTTTCTTCACATTTTCTCTCCTCTTGTTTGTCATTTATTCTCTTTAGTTGACTGCGGGCTTTGCATGGATGTTAGTGTGGTTCACATTTTGTTAGGGTTGCAAAAATTGTTTTCCACCTGTTGCATTTGTAGAGGCAGGCAATAGTATTCCCATAGATCAGTTTCTTCAAGTTTTATGACTTCAATGTGTTGTGTCATTTTTAATTGTTTTTGGCAATGGAATAGTGAAATTTCTTATCGTAGTCTACCATTACATGAAATAGTTTCCAAAATCCCTCTCATTGTTTAAATTGTGGCTTGAAAAGATAGAGCCCAAAGGAAAAAGGAAAAAAGAAAGTTTGTAAAAAATTCATTGTAGGTTTATTTCTTTTTTTGCATTTAAGGAATAGTCAGAAAAAATCAAACGACTCTTGTTCAAGAAATTTTACAATCATATGGAGCAAAAAAATGTTGCTAGAATTTATGAATGGAATAAAAGAATAAATTTGTAATGGAAGTTTTACAAATAGTCTGTATTCATGATTACACCTATGTTTTTGGCATTTGATGAGACATTATTTAGTGAGACAATGAATACAAACCACTGAAAATGTTTTAGAAAATTTTAAATATGTTACATGTTCTAATTTTTGTTTGTTAAAATTGGAGCTACAACATTGCTTTAATAGACCTTGTATTCAAAATCATGAAGTGTGCATTAGGTGAATGAATGTACTAAATATGGATACAAAACTGAGGCATAATCAAGGTGTGTGAACTGCTATAAAAAATTCCCCAATTGAATGTTGTCTCATCAAATTTACCATTTAAACATAGGTGTATTCATGAATATGCAATGTCCCTTACCCGATTTTCCCTAGAGTTCATTTGTTGATTAGGTTTAAGAATTCTTCTTTTCCAAATGAATGTTCTCTTAATGCAATAAACCTAGATAAGAATCCTATATTCATCATATTAACAACATATATGTTAGCATTAATATCTAGATATCAAAATATAAGCATAATCAAAAAGTAATAATGAAGACAAAAGAGGAGTGGCATGGGTAGATCCTCCTGAAGCTATCCATCTAAGCCTAAGGGAACAAGCATCCCCTAAGGACCACCCGCCCCTTAGCTCCGAGTTGAACATCCAAACTAAGACCATTCCATACTCGGAGTGGTGTGCTTAGTGGAAACACTAGTACCTTCTTTCTCTACCCATGTCAACACCTCGGAAGACACTTGACTTATTGGGGATAGTTGAGGGAACAGATAAGTGGCCCGGGCCTACCACCCCTCCATGGCCCACCCAGGCCTTGGGATTGGGTGGACTATGAATAGAATTTCCACCCCTCTAGGGCCCATCCTTGCCTTGGGTTCTAGGGGCAGACTTAAGTGGGGCTTTTAGGCACCACTTCCCTCACACCCTTCCTCCCAATAAGCTTACAAACACAAAGAAGATAATATTTTAGCAATCAAATGCATTTGCATTTATTATTGATTCTTTAAGTCAATATCAACATCATTATCATCATGATAATACTAAAGAAAGCATTACACCAATAATCATATTGGCACTATATGTTTCTTATATTCAAAATATGTTAAATATTATTGCTAAGTGAGTACATCACCTGAGTTGCTATATCTCTCTATGTTTCCCAACTCGCCTCCTTCAACCTTATACTAAATTGATCATAGGATGAGAACAATTCATAAATATACATAAGCTACTTATGTTTATATTAAAGAGTCATCATTACTTATAAGTATCATCATTAGTATTCATATATATATGTTTATATAATTATTCTTTCCTTATTCATATATATTCTTTATTCATTGGATATTCATTAGAAAATTTATCTATATCTATGCATATATACTTGCATGCCTATTAAATTATATATATATATATATATATATATATATATATATATATATATATATATATTCCAATGCATAACAATCATTGTTGTTGTTGTTCTAAATTGCAAATCACATTTCTCCATGTTTTCCCCCTTCCTTATTTTCCTTCCTTCTATTTATACCATTCAAGGTAGGTGACTCATGGGGGGAATGCATTGTTTGGTGAAAGAGGTGACTTTTCATAAAATATATTCCTTTGTTAGATTTAATTGTTGCCTTTATTATCACAATAATATCTATTTTTAAAATAATATATTATTACTAATAATTATGATATTTCAGATTTATTCTTATTTTATTATTTTATTTTGATGTTTTATTGAACATATTTTAACATTAAAGTATAATAATAAAACCAATTTGCTAATATCTTATTATTATTTTATTCTAATGTATTACAATCTTTGATGTGTAATGATTATAATATTTATTTATTATTATTATTTTTGATATTAAGTTATTTAATACTAGAATGTAATAACAATAATTTGCCTATATATTATTATTATATTTGTTATTTCATATTTATATATTTCTATATTGATATGATACACATTTATTTTATATTTAATATTAATATTTCTATTTATTAATTTATTTGTATTTTAACACTTGGTCTTTATGGTTTTGCTATTTCGGGGACATGGCAAAATATAAACTATTGAAAAGGTTTTAGAAACTTTTAAAATAAAATGATTACTAAGGAAAAGTATAAAAATATCCCAGTTTGCATTCAAGTTAGGTTTGTAATGATCTATGCTTGTGAAAATTGAGGATGCATCCAAATTGTGTTGAAGGAATATGAAATTTGCATTTATAAATTGCACATTGTTTCATGAACTGCATTTACATTTGACTCTTGGATGAGATATTAATAAACAAAATGAATGCAAAGTAAGAAGACAGTAATAAGCAAATTTTGTAATGAAAGGGTCATGTTCTTGAGTAAAAAGGCACATGGTCCAAATGGGAAAAATGAGGCTACTAATAGAATATTAAGACAAAATCAACTAACAATATTTGTTGCTCATTAGAAGATTATATATAGAGAGATGGTTAAACCATATATTGACCAAACAACCATCCACAATAGAATAAACATAGTTCCATGATGTAATATTAATGCCTAATAATTCCCCCTTTATACATCATTTTCTCAAAAGTATAAGTTAGGAACTTTTGAAAAGTTTTGGACTTCATTGTTGAAACAAATTTGGTAAAGAATGTCAATGTTGCTTTTGAGATGAACAATACTAGAGCTGAATATGATGTTCTTGAACATGTTCTCAAAATAGTGGCATTGAACTTAAATGTATTTAGTGGACCTATGAAACACATGATTAGGAACAAGCTTCAATACACTAAATGACTATTGCAAAACAGAACCGTAGGGTGTGACTTTGGTATAACCATTTTGGTCAAGATGTGATGCAACCATATTGCTTGGTAAAAATTTCCATCTACAGTTTGATATTCTAATTCTATGGAAGAGAAAGCAATAGTGGTTTTCTTTTTACTTTCCCATGATATTAGACCAAACTCCAAAAAGAATTTGGATCTAGAAAGTCATAGATAGTCAGCATCTATGTATCGGTTCAATTCAATTTTATCATTCTACATTTTTTGCTTTACCTAGTCCAATTCAATGTTATTGAGTTAGACAGAAATTTTGTTGAGTCTTTAGCCTAAATGTTAATGTTAAACAAGTATACTTAAATGCTATATCAAATGTATGAAATTAATCCATACTATTTAATAATTATATCTGGATACATCATTCAAAATAACATCTATTACACTATTTTTAGATAAAAGAAAAAAAAAAATTTATTGAAACTTACAACATAAATTTAGCTGAAAGACCAAAGCATAGTAGCTTACACTATTACATAAATATTGAACTTCATATAAAACTATTTGTTTACTCCTCTACTCAGATCGGATTGGTTTGCATACAACTAATTTGAAGGGAAATATTATTTCACGGGCGTGCGAGATAGCCAACTATGCAATAAAGGCTAAACCTTTGAAAAGCCTGAATACCATCCATTGACACATCGTACCTCTCAAGTGTTGACTTCATTCCCTTCTAGTTTTCCAAATTGTGCAGCTTATTTTTTTTGTTTTCCATATTTTGTTCGTTCTTTCCATTCTACTTTTTAACCATCTGCTTTTACAGTTCTTTCAGCTCATTGGACACATCGGACACCTAATTTTTTAACTCTTTCATTTCTTCTTTCAACTCATGGGACATCTGCTTTATCAATTCTTTCATTTCTTCCTTCAGCTCATCAAAGACTGACACTCTTAATTTCTTCGTTTCTTTGTTCAACTTAGCCAATGATATCTCTAATGCATCAATTTTCTTAATGTCTTTCACTGGTTTCACTGAAGTAACAGATTCTCCACATTTCTCATTCCCTTTGGATCCATGTTCTTCCATTAAATGCTCTATTCTCATTAGCAGTGAAGGTGGTTGATTCGATTCAGAGGTTTTTGAATCACTAATTTCTTTCCACTTATGCAAAACATGGTAGAAAATTGTTCTGTTAAAATCTATGTTTTCTATTACATCATCTCAATTTCACATACAAGTAATGAGTTAAATTGCTGACTTGCATACTTCTATGACAAGATTCATGTTTTCCTGTCATTTCCAACAAACAAAAATCTAGGTGAGCAACTGTACTTGCCATCCTGCTAAATTCTTTGCTTCTTTGTTCAAAGAGAAAATGGGAATTCTTATGGTCAACAATTCACCGAAGGAAAATTCACCGTCAACAATTCAGTACCATAGAAAATTCACCGACAAAATTTTTACCATCAAATAAAATTCACTGCCAGCAATTCACCACAGTAAAAAATTAAGGCCAGACTTTACCGACACACTCTAAGCATCTGACTGCTTAGGTGGCCGGGCCCACAACAGTACTTTTTCCCATTTGCCTCTATCATTCCCCGTACCTGTTCATGCACACCGTTTCCGTTTCCATTTCCGCATTTGTTTTTTCTGTTCTTATTCATGTTCATATCTACCGTTTGTAAGGATTTACTTTGTCGTTCCCACCATTAAGAACTACAAAATCTGCAGTTCTCCACTGTGTCTGGAAAATTTTAGCCGCGACCGTGAAGGGTCACCAAATCACTTCGTTTCCATCTTCAAGCTGTCCAAAAAGAATAAATATTTCTTTTGATTCAAATTATATTTAATCCCACATGCTTGCCGTGAGAAGAACTAAGGGAGAAGGGCTTTATAAATTAGAGTCTTTAAACTTACGACTTTATTGGTTACTCTCTTTCGGCTAAGATATACGTGTCTTCAAATTTCGGTTGTGGGATAAAAGTAAAATTATGCAAATGTAGCTAAATGAAGATAAAAACAAATGATTTTGATAGTAATTTATTTATTAGTTTTTTATGGAGTAATATTCATGTTATGTTCTTTTCAATAAAATTATTAAATAAGATTTCTATATTATGTTAAACATAATATTAAATATTGTTTTTTTTAAATATAAATATTAAATAAAAAGCTATTAAATAAAATTTATATATTATGTGAACTATGATATTAAATTACATAATAAAGTAAAAAATTATTAAATAAAATTTATATATTATATTAAATTACATAATAAATAATAAGTTATAATGATAAATATTATAAAGTATTTTTTTAAATAAAATTTATATATTAAATTAAATATAATATTTAATTTGAATGTAAAATATAAAATTATTGTTTTATATTTTGTTTATATTAAATTGCATAAAATATAATAATAAATATTTAGTGTCTTTTAATTGTTTGATTTTAAAGTTATATGTATAATTATGAATTTTAAAATATTTTTTAAAATTATGATATTATGATTTAATTAAATATTTTTCAATATAATTTACAAATATTTTATTTGTGTAGATTTTTAAAGTCAATATAAGCTTTTGTGAGCATTTAGTTTAATTAAGTTTTCAAAACAGATTTATAAATAGGGCATTATTTTCAGTCTACATTTATTTTTAAATATAAAATTATTAAAAATTAAAAATATAATTATTAATGCCTAAAAATGAAATTATTAAAAAATAATATATGTGTTATAATATTAGTGTACTTTTGGGGTTGGGGCCCTAGCTTGGTTGGCTAAATCTTTCCACATTAAAAAGTTTACCAGGCGCACTGCAGTTTATAGGGGTCGTGCTACCCAATTCTGTAGTCTAATAAAAAAAAATAAAAAATATTAGTGTGCTTTTCAAAATAGAAACAAAATAAAAGAATTATCAAAATAGTAAAAAAAAAGTGTAATAAAAATTAAAAAATTAACTGTTTAGTAAATAAACTAACCTTAGACTAGAGTGATCATAAGTGCTTAGGTTGGATCTAAGGAAGTATAGATATTTGATATATGTTATTCCTTGTATTAATATATTTTCTATACTACTTGGTAGACCTTAGTTGGAATTTTTTTAATGAAGGTAGAGATGGAAAAATTACACAAGATTCATATTAGCTTCTTATGAAATTAATCCATTTTACTTTGAATTTACTTATATTCCCACTCCCAAGTTCATATGAAAGTGAAGAGGATATTCATGATATGTATCAAATACAATAAGAAGCCAAAAGGAACAAAAAAAACTAAATTTAGTAAATGATTAAGCTAAGCATACATTGTCATTTGTTCCACTATAGTAGGAAATAAGTCAATATTACAAAAATACTAGTGTTTCATGCCAAGAAAGTTACTATATGGATTATGAATCAAATTGTGATGGTTCACCAAGTGCAAAACCATCCTATGCAAACATTACCAAATAAATTAAAAAAATAGATTAGAAAGGAGATTCTTATGTTTCCACCAATTGGTATTATTTTCACTAATAGTAAAAAATCTTATTAAGAAAAGACTTGGGTGATTGAAAAGGGGAGGAATATCATTAAAGAAGAAGATGCAAATGTTATATTTTTTGAAAATCTTGTTGTTTGTTTTTTCCCAATAACCTAAAATGTTATATCTGACTACTTAGAGTGTGCCAATTAAGTTTTCTTCATCTCTTTTTTTAATCCTTGAAAAGACCATTCATGTATTATTTTGTGGCTTTGGGATCAAGATTTATTTGAATATATGAAACTATGGATGGAGGGTAATGCTTCCTTCATACTACTATGTGCTATTTGTTTTAAAGGCTTTAATATCATAATATGTCATGTTCATAATTATATAGTGCAACAAATCAAGATTTGGTAATTTTTTTGGTGAAGAAATAGGTATGGATATATTGAATGATATTACTTTTTAAATTAGATAATTTGATATCATTGAGATTTTCACTTTGTAATTATGATTTATTTCATTTAATTGCATGATTGTATAGTCCTTAATTTAATCCTTCATCTACGACTACATCAAATCTCCATGACCTTACCTCAATAATCAAGGATTCCATAAAGAATGTAAGAACTCAATTATTCTATTTAAGAATTAAAGGTGACAAGGAAATAATAGATGAGTAAATGAATTCTTTGAATGCTATGAATATCAACTTAGGTGATCTCAAGGAGATGCATTGCTACCTCAAGGATTTAGTTCAAGAAATAAGATCCTTGGAGGAAAGTCCACATAAATTAATAAGCATTATTTAAAGCATATCATATTAAGAAGTATCGTTGTGTGATAAATATGTAAGCAGATAACTTGTAGATAATCATTAAGGAATACACAAAGGTTTCTCCTAGGATAGAAAAATGACAAGAAGAGCCATAAATTCTAGATAAGGATCATGCAAAAAGATCAATCATAAAAATGTGTTTATAATTTTGGCTACTCGATGTGGAAAAGTGAGAATAAATATGGACCTTAAGGAAAGGTAAAGATAGTGAATATCAATATGAATTAAAATATGTAGGTATGATAGGGATCATAATATGTAATTATAATATCTAAGCACATGATAGGGATCACAGATATGATAAGTTTCATACACCATATGTATAAGATGAAAAACATTTAAGAAATCAAGATACTAATAAAACATGTAAAAAAAGCAAGGTAGAGTAATAAAGAAACATAGGAAAGCACAAAAATCAATAATGGCATTTGATGAATCATGGGATGAGTAAAATGAAAGATGCCCCCAAATAAAGAAAAAACATTAATAATAATATAAAAGGTGAAATGAGAGTAAAAAGACACCACAAACATGACATGAATGAAAAGGCTAAAGTATAAAAAATACAAGGAATAACATGTATCAATTATATACTTTCTTAGATCCAACCTAAGCAATTATGGTCACTCTAGTCTAAGGTTAATTTATTTACTTAAGAGTTATTTTTTTATTTTTACTACACGTATTTTTACTATTTTGGTAATTCTTTTATTTTGTTTCTATTTTGAAAAGTAAAATAATATTATAACACATATATTAATTTTTAATAATTTCATTTGTAGGCTTAATATTTATATTTTTAATTTTTAATGATTTTATATTTAAAAATAAATGACTTTGAATAATTCTTTTTATTTATAAATCTATGTTTTGAAAAATTAATTAGACCAAATGCTCACAAAATCAAACAATTAAAAACATTGAATATTTATTATTATATTATAACATATTATGCAATTTAATATAAACAAAATATAAAACAATATTTTTATATTTTGCATTCAAATTAAATATATATATGAATTTTACCTAAAAAAGTACTTTATAATATTTATTACTATAAATTATTATGTAATTTAATATAAATAATATTCATTATTATATTTCACATAATATATAAATTTTATTTAATATTTATATTTTAAAGAAAAAAAAATATATTTTATTTAATAGTTTTTTATTTAATATTTATATTTTAAAGAAACAATATTTAATATTATGAAATTTCAAGAGAGATATCTTAGCGGAAAAAGAGTAAGCAATAAAGTTTTAAGTTTTAAGACTCTAATTTATAAAGCCCTTCTCCCTTACTTTTTCTCACCGCAAGCATGTGGAACTAAAAATAATTTGAATTAGAAGAAATATTTACTCTTTGAGATAGCTTGAGGATGGAAACGAAGTGATTTGGTTACCCTTCATAGTCGCGGTTAAAATTTTCTAGACACAGTGGAGAACTGCAGATTTTGTAGCTCTTAATGGTGGGAACGACAAAGTAAATCCTTACAAACGGTGGACATGAACATGAATAAGAATGGAAAAAATAAATGCAAAAATGGAAATGGAAACGGTGTGTGTGAATAGGAACGGAGAATAGCAGAGGCAAATGGGAAAAAGTATTGTTGTGGGCCCGACCACCTAAGAAGTCAGATGCTTAGAGTGTGTCGGTTAAGCCTGCCCAAAAATTAACTATATTAATATTTTTAATAAAATCAAAGTTTTCAAAATATATATTAAAAAATGTTAATACAGTTAATTTTCCGCTGTAGTGAATTGTTGGCAGTGAATTTTACATGACATCAAATTGTTGACAATGAATTTTCCTTCAGTGAATTGTTGATGATGAATTTTCCTAGATCCATCTTTCTTCACCCATATAGAGATCCATCCTTGTATTTTCCCTTAGCTACATGAATATAAAGGGTTATGGTCATCTCTATCTTTCATATATATTAGTTTTGGATTTATTTCTAGAAGAATATTGCATAGCATCTCATGTCCATTCAAAACCGCCTCATGGAGGACAATCCTCCCTCTTAAATGTCGCATTCAACCACCATGTTTTTATCTTGTCCCAAGTTTTTAGACTGGATAAAATAAATTGAATAATGTGTATTGCACTATCCTCATCATCACCCATAGTAGCCAAATGCAAAGTCATTTTCTCATCTTCATCACAATTACTAGCTAGCAACTTTATATATTTTGCATGCAAATTCTGAACAATATTTGTAGAACCAATCAGTAAAGAGTAACACAAGAGTTTTAGAATCTAAAAAGGTTGCCTAATTCATATACCTAGCGGGTTAAAAAGATAACAACGAGAAAAACTATGACATCAGAGATATCAAATCAAAAAAATAGAGCAAAAAAAAGTGCACACAAATCTATATTTTTCAGGCTTAATAATACTATCTTTATTCATGCATATATATAAGAAGAGTTAAGCTATTACATAGATTTCTTTAAATAAAACAGAGATTGAAAAATAAAATTTTGAGCATGCATTTGGCATGCATTATTCATTGTGTTGCAAATCAAGTAGTTGTTGTGAAAGCCAAGTTTATTAACTGAAACTTCAACTAATAAATCAAACTAAGATTAATAACTGAAAGTCTAAACCTATGGATCAACACATGGGACAAGAGTTGACATGCAACATGCAACCCAGAATAAGCTAGAACATAAATCTATCAATAGATAGTGGTGGTAGAACTGGAAGTGGCACTGGCGGTAGTAGTAGAACTGGAAATGGCAATAGAACTAGAAGTTAACTGATTATCCAATATCAATTATCAACATGCTCCCCCTTGATGTTGAGAGAACTCACAATCTGATCTTTGAGAATAAAAAACTGATCCTTTGCAACTGCTTTGGTGAAGATATCCACTAACTTTTCTTTAGTGTTGACGTCCTTCAATTGTACTACCTTATTTTGCACCAAATCTTGGATAAAATGATGTCTTAAATAAAAATACTTTTTTTTTAATTGTGATGGACTAGATTCTTGGCCAATTTTATGGCACTAATGTTATCGCAAAAAATTACTGTAGGCTGAACCTGTATCTCTCCAATTTCTTCAAGAAGTTTTCTAAGCCATAATGCTTGTATACTTGTTACTTGGTGACTACAACATACTCTACTTCCGTAGAAGAAAGGGCACCAATACTTTTCTTTTTTGAGCTCCAAGTAATCAAACCAAAACCAAAAGAAAAGCAATTACCAAATGTAGTCTTTTAGTCATCCAAACTACCTCCCCAATTAAAATCACTAAAACCAACAAGTTTGAACCTTTTAGAAGTGTAGTAATGAATACCAAAATCTAGAGTGCTTACATAACTCAAAATTGTCTTGGATATCTTCATGTGTATTTTAGATGGCTCTATCATGTACCTTGGAAAAAGTGAAATTGAATAAGCAATATCAAATCTTGTATGAGTTAGAAACATCAAACTTCCAACAATACTCCTATAAGTTGTCTCATCAACTATTTCAGCACCGTCATCTCTACATAACACAACTCCATGAGAAACTGGAGTGGAGGTTGGTTTACAATCAACCATATCAAATTTATTCAACATATCTTTGACATGTACTTTATTTGACAAATGAAAATTTCATTCTCACTTTGACAAACCTTCATTCCTAGAAAATATTTCATGATACCTAAATCTTTCATCTCAAATTCATTCATCATAGTAACTTTGAATTCATCCTTCATCTTAGAACTACTACCCATATACAAAAATTTATCAACATACAAACTTACAATAAGAATATCATTACCTTCTTGTTTGTAGTAAAGGGCAGGTTTACTCTTACTTCTTTGAAATCCATTGTCTTGAAAATATCCATCAATCCTAGCATACCATGCTCGTGGTGCTTTCTTGAGGCCATACAAAGCCTTCTCCAGCTTGTAGACTTGATGTTCCTTTCATTGTACTTCAAAACCTTGTGACTGTTCCACACACACTTCCTCTTCTAAGTACCCATTCAAGAAGGCACTTTTCACATCCATGTGATGAATGCTCCATTTCTTTTGAGCTGCTAGTGAAATCAACATTCTGATAGTCTCTTGTCTCGCTACTGCCACAAATTTCTCTTCATAATCAGCCGATAGGATATATATTATGGGCATAGCCCATCCAAATTGTCTCATGCCGAAATATTTTACATTGGAAAATAATCTTCAAACAATTCTGAATGCAAATTCTCACTCCCAATTTATCATGAACTAACTATTTCATCCTTATCGCAAACTATGATTGTTTCATCCTTATCGCTACTAGGAAAACTAATCTAATCTAATCACTTTGGTCTTATCCTTATCTTAGTACCACTACCATTTCAAATCAGATTGTGAATAGATTGAAGCAGTGGCTGCAAGAAGATTTGTTTTACATTGTTTGATATTTTTTAAATTCTTCTTTAGTAGGGTTTCATAATGTATTTCCTGCAACCTTTGTTCATTTTTTCTCATCACCATCGTTGAAATCTTGAGGTAAGTCTAATGTCATGGTTTCAATGTGTTTTTTTGGGAGGAATCCATAAATCTCACTCTTGGGTGTAGGGTTTAGTGTAGAAAAATAAAGCTTCTTACTATGTCACTATATTCTCTCCTGCAAATTACAAAAAAAATAAACTAAATTCAAAAAAATTCATTGATGGAAGGAGATTAAGGAATGTGAAGCTTACCTGGCTATATTTCCAAACCCAAAATCATGACCACAAAATCGAGAGAAAGCCTTTGAATTGAGCAGGGAGATATATCTAGCCATAAGAACTTCCTCTATTTTTTTATTCCACTAAGACAGATAAATCTAAAATGGCTTTCATTGATCTAAAAATGCAAAAGATGGATGATTTGAATAGAATTTTTTGGTGTTAAGATTAATTATTCAATTCTATTTTCAAGTACAGGCTCTCTCAATTTATTTCGTGGGCCTTCAAGTTGGACTACCAGATCTTTCCCTCCTACTTCTCGCCCATTTTTTTGCAATTCCTTAACCACTATACAATAGGTTTAGATGCATCCTTTATGAGCTTCATTAATATGTGATATAATACAGGAATATGGTTGTACAAAACATGTGTGAGGTGATAATATTTTTGTAAAATATCTTAAATATGGCTTTATAGCCAATCCAATTTAGCCAATACCCTAGATTAATCATAATGCCCAATCACACAGTTACTAGTAGAACATTGTAATCTAACACAATTTCATTGAATTAGGAAACTAACATTGATCCTAGAGATCAAAATACTTCCACAATAACATCATATATTTCAGAAATTTATGGATATCTCATTTTCATTTCAACGAATCCTAGCTTTACAATATTGCCTAGGTTGTCCATCTCACAAATATAGGATTGCAAACTATCATAATGCATGAGTGAATTAGGGAAATTATTAAAATGGAAACCTAGATTAGAAATCACCATTGTGTAAATTATCAAATAAAATATAGCAGGATACATTATAGGATTTGAATAGGTTACAAAAGCAAGAAATATATACCAAGCTTAACCATTTTGGATCCATTGTCACAAACAAGGGGTTGGATTTCATCAATTTCAACCATTCTTGGATCAAATGAAAAAGGAATGTGTCCATACACAATACATCACACTCACCAAAAATCGTAACCCAAATAAGACTAATACATACAGACTTTAATAGTTCCTTACCAATCCCTTTCAATCCATGCCATCAAAAATATTAGATTCAATTTCAAAAGCACAAAAAGAACTCACTGTATCATACAGTTAGTATACCCCAAAATAATATTAATGAACCTTTTTTAGTAATTTCACAAAACATACCATTTGAAGAAAATGATCACCTATAATCCATCTTTACTGACTAAAATAGACACAACTGATATTATAGTCAAACTACATACAAACCCCAATTCCTATCCCCTCTCATTGCATCCAATACAAAAAAAATCTCAATCATTTCAGCACATATTTCAAATCCATATCCAAAATATTATTTAAAAGAATTCATTCATTTCATAAGACATACAATCTAAGGAAATCTATTAGCTCAAAATGGAAGATCTAAATACTCAACTCAAATCTAGACCCAAAAACATGATATATTTTTGGTGGAATTTCACTTTACATACAATATAAAGAAAAGAATCATCTATAGCACACTTCCAATCCTCACCCAAGTCAAACTGGACTTACATGTATATTCAAACTACTTACAGTCCTCAATTACTAACCCACCCATCTAATCCATACAATCACAAAGCTCAGACTCAATTCCACAAATAGAAAAAACAAATCCATCCCAAAATCATAGTGAATTTTTTCAGAAATTTCACTAAACAAAGAATGTGAAGAAATCAATCACCTATAACACATCTCAAATAATGACACTAATTAGATTGGATATAGGTTTGAATACATAATCCATGAATTGAATCATACAATCAAACAAACTTAGACCAAATTCCATAAATAAATAAAAAATCCATGCCCATCTCAACAAGTCATTAAAATCTATACCCAATATCATAATACTTCTTTTTCAAGAATTTGAAAAAACATATAGTCTAAAGAAATCTACTTGCTATAAGATGGATGATCTACCAATTGAACACAAATCTATACCCAATATCATAATAATAATAAAAATTTCAGGCATTTCCCTAAACAAACACCCAAAAGAAATCAATCATCCATAACATGAAATTTCACCAATTTCACACTAAGCATAAAAATGGGTGATTAGATATCTGATGTATTTATGGATCAAATATCCAATGTGATTTAGAAAGATTCCTTCTAGAAAATGATATATCTATTATGCTCAGTTCACAACATCCACCTAATTGTATCATTTAGTTTATGTTTGAATGTTTGAGGTAGCTACACTTGAATGATCATGAATGCAATAGTTTTGTAATCTTTGCACCCAAACAACTCTAGCTTCATTAATTGTTTATGTTTCAGATGGCACTTTTCAAATTTGAGCATTCAAATTGACAAATCCTAAACAATTTATAAATATTATGAGATGTTTAGTTTTCAATCTTACAATTTTATGTATCACACTTCCCTTGTCAACTATACAAGATTCACATTTGTTGCAATTTAGTGAGAATATTGCTTTCTACCAAAGTCTCATTGAAACACTAGTTCCATTATCCTATACTCATCTGACATCAATATTTTTAGCCCTCTGGCATCTCACTCTTCCCATTATCCTTTGGGACCAATGTGAGTGGACAGTTGTACCAACTACATTTATCAGTGTAGCATCTTTATTTTGCATTGAAGAAGTATGTTCCTATTTTACCTAAATAATATTTAATTTATGGTATCAAGAGTCAATCTATGCTCATGTTTCGTACACTAATACTTGCACCATATTGTAGCTCAACAATCCCTAGTGTGCCGACGAATGGTCTTATTAAGGATTGTGATGATCGAGAAAATTTCTATGCATGTCAAGATGAACTTAGGAAGTGTAGTCATTCTTGAAAAAATGAGTCATGTTTCATGAACTCTACAAGTTAGATATACTTGATGAAGTACTCTACTTCCTTAATGGTTTTCCATTTTTAATTTCCATTGTGTATTATCTTCTATAGTGTTTTGGTTACATACTTGTCTTCATTAGTGATGGAACAACTGCAATTGGATGGTGTAGACTATAATATGATTCTACTTTCCATTCACTTTGGATGAGAGTTGTGGTTCTAGTAACAACTTAACCATATTGTCCTTGAGAAGTGAGGCAATCATGTGCAAGAGCATTGTAAAGCTAATGTTATAAATAATATATTAGGAGTTTTCATAAGAAAATATTCATTTTATAACTAGAAAACATTAGTCATTTAAATCGATTTTATAATTAATCTAAGATGAGCATTTAGTAGATGTTTTATAGGTTATCTACTGGGTGCATCTTTTGAGAAGAAACAATTAGCTAGCTAGCTTTCTGGCTATCAATTTTTTTTGTAGGATCATTAGATTTCTTTATTGGCAGATTGTACAAGCTATGGAAAATATGTTTTCCGTATGTATTTACAAGGAATTTTTTTATGTACTAATACTTTAAGAAATGATTTAATTGGGTATGCATTGTTATCTCAATTGTTGTTGGATAAGTCACTTTTTGTCCAAATAAAAAACATTGTAGCCTCCATGAGGAAAATTCCTTTTCCACTACCACCCTAACAAGGATCTCTCTTGAAGGGCCCTTGAGTCATATATACATCCTTGATGAATACCATTAAACATGATATAACTCATCATTTACTATTAATTAATTTCCTTGTTTTTTCTCCTATTATAGAGCCCTGAAATTTTTATCCATGTTGTGCATTTCTAAATTGTGTTACTGTATTCTCCTTTAAATTTCTCCACCAATACATAAAACCTTTTAAACTTCTTGTGTATTGAATGGTACTTCCTTTCAAGATGATTCCTATGATTGCATTGTTTGCTTCTTATGTAGTTTCAAGTGGGGCATATCCACCGTTTGTTAAATCTATAGTGTTTGCAAAGGGGAGGGTAGGGGAAACATTAATAGTATATTCAACCACCATATTAGAGTATCTGACAATAAAAGTTCTGGAATTGGCGGGAAATGTGAGTCAAGATCTCAAGGTGAAACATAATACTCCATAACATCTACAACTTGCTATTCAAGGAGATGAAGAGCTTAAATTTTTTATCAAGGGTATCATAGTAGGTGGAGGTGTCATTCCTCATATTCACAAGTCACTTATTAAAAAATCCACCAAGAAATATTAGCTTTTTGTACTTTGGGTACAGTTGTTTAACATTTCATCATACAACTTAAGAGTCATGGGATTGATACTTGTTATTTCAAGACTAGTGTATTACTACTCCCTTGTTTTGTAATATGGCTTGGTATGATTAGTTAAATTGTCACTTGATTGTACTATTTGTGTGACATTGAAAGAAAATCCCATTTCCTAAATCACAGAGCTTGTCTAGATGGTTTTGAGAAGTCAATTCAAATTTCTCTTAAATCTGTCAATTTAAATCTTCCTTGGCACAATCCTCCAAAGGACACACTTTTTTTTGTTGCTCTAGAGGCCTTTAAATCTCAAACATGCTTTTTCAAGAAAAGAACTCAAAATAATGCCTAGCTTTGAAGTGCCTACAAAATCCTAAAATACTTTCCTATTTAAAAGCCAAATTTGGTTCATAAGTTGCACCTTTTTAAGTAAAAGGGTAAAAGCCATAACTTCTTTGGAAACATGGCATATCTTTTCTTAATTCTTCAGACATGAAATATTTCTTAGTCAAAAATGCTTTTTATTTTGTTGATTACATCAACAATTTCTTAGCATGTTGAAATTAAATTAGTATTTTCCTCAACTATTATAGAGTATAGGATCATCATTATCATTTAATGATGAAATCATGAAGAGTATAAGAGTGGAATTTGTGCATAATGTAATATCTATCATGTGTTTAGCTATAGGAACACTTTGATTTCATTTAGTTGCTTCTTTATTGTATTTTTTGTTTGTGTGAAGCACTGTCACTCTGATTGGAAATTTTACATGCAAAATGTTCCAAAATTTTCAGATATCTCTTTCCTTGTATTTTTTTTCATGTTTTCTAAATTCCATTTGTATTTTGAGTTGTATAGATTATCTATTTTGAATGTGAACTGCATATAAGAAAATGGTGTTGCAATGGTCTTAGGGAGAAACAAAATGCAAAAGAAAGTTTCATTGACATCCCATATATTGCTTGAAACTTTCACTTGCAAGACAAGACTTAAAGGTGTGTATCCAATGCACTCTTGCACTCTTTAAAAGAGAAGAAAATTTGGCTCTTAAAGGGAATCCTTTTTTCTCCTTTGGCTCTGATAGGAATTTCATATGAGGGGAATGCAAATCTTATAGGCTCTATATATTTTTAAAAATTCTACATAATTTTCCAAAAGGAATATATTCCCAACATTTTGTTCTCTGTAATCAAAGGGAAAACATAAGAGAACAACACAATAATAGATGCTAAGATCTCATCTCTGTGGTAATATTATCAGCTAAAGGTTGTCTTGGTAGTGTCACTTCTGTACTTGTTCAAAAGCTATTTTTGGGAAAAGAGACTTGTATTCTCTCTTGCATGAACTTGATGCTTTCCTTTAGATTTGTCTAGATTAGTATTCCTCTTATAAATCCTATTTTCTAAAGGAAAATGATTTTGAAGCCAATGACTATCCAAAATGCTAAAATATTAGTGAAAGTATTATAGGAGACATTAATTAGCATTAGATCACCAATTTCTTGTCAACAACATCAAAACTCAAGACGTCAAAGGCAAAAAAAACCGAGTGTGGTTCTAAAGAGTAAAGCTTCACATTAGGAAAACAATTCATCGAAATAAGTATAAAAAAAATATAACCTTAGAATTTATCTACAAGATATCATAATACAAGTAAAATCTCCGAAATAAATAACCGAATTTTGCATGAAATAATCAACCACCAATGTTGACTAATTGGATGCCTCATACAACATGTTATCCCATATTAAAAGTAATTCATTTTGTAGCTGCAAATTCATATCACAATATAAATATAGATAAGGGCTCTTTATTTGTCCTTATGGCTAAAGTGAATGAAGGTCCTATTTTTCAAAGATTTTGACCTAGAGCTCGGGGCTGCGGTTATCCAATATAGAAACCCACTTGTCTTATAAGTATTACATTGGAGGATTTATATTACTCTAACTCAATTATGGTAGAAAAAAATAGAAGCAAAATAAAAATATCCAAATAGATGGAAGCATAATCCATTTATGTCCAAATGTACTACTACTTGCAAAAAAGTACTATAAAAATTATGTATGGGAAACATTTAAATAAATCCCACCCTTCCCTATTTTGATACTATTGTATTCCATATTTATTGTTTCCTTTAACAATGCAACACACTTAGCTCTTGAAAGTAATATTTTTAACAATAACTTGGAGTCAATGTCAAAAAATAGAGGGTTAAACAAGAAAAGTTGAGGATATGTGACACCCATGCATGCATGTGTTTGGGAAAAAGATCCTAATGCATGATAAACATATTAGCATTTACATAACTCCACCAATTTTATTAACATTGATCATTTGTTGTGGTTAGTTACACAATATATAAACATGTTATCATTAAACTACACCCTTTGTTTATATTGCAGGATATGAAAATCTAATGATGGATATGTGTTAAAAGGACTTGAAAACAACTCTACCTAATGAAACCACTAAAATTGTAGAATAGCTACTTTCACTTGTGGGAAGTGGCATTAAAAGAAGCTAGATTTGGTTGCTTGAGTATACATTTTTATTTAATTGTTATTTTTCAAGTTGAAAAACATTTGGATGAGGTGTTTGAAGTGAAATGATGGGTAAAGATGTAAAGGATGGTAAGGTGTAACTCTTTGCATTGATAATAATATTATATTTTTGGAGGGATCCCTTCCAAGTTGATTGTTATTGTACTGCAAATCAAATTATGTATCTTTGACTTCATTTACCATCCATCAGATTTTGTATTCTCTTGTGATGTATCCATGATCCTTTTGGTTTTCATATTTCTATGCTTGTAAGATTTTCTTTATTTTCCATTGTATAAATATACTAAATCTATCTTTTGTTATTGAAGCAACCTCTCCAAGGTGCATGCTGTAATTTGATTCTAAATTTCTAGAAGAATTGTTGCAGTATCTACTAATGTCAAATTTAAACATTATAGAATTATAAATAGACAAATGTTTCAATTACTGCTAATGCTATAAATGCAATGGTTATAATGAAAATTGTTGTGCACTTCCCTTCATACATGTATGGTTTAAAAGACTCACAATGTAAAACAAACAACTCCTTAATAAAACACCTTCAAATTTTGAGGTACCTATATAATTCTATTGATATATTCCTTGCACCTCCTCCTGATGCAAGTGTTAGTTAATACCATACCTCTATGTAAATCCTTTGGCAACCAATCTTGCCTTGTATCTTTCAACACTACCATCACTATTTTAGTTAGTCTTATAGGCCCATTTAGTACCAATCTTTTTCTTGTCATGTGGAAGATCTATAAGGTCCCAAGTATCATTCCTTTGAATAGAATCTATCTCTTCTTGCATTGCTTGCACCCAAACCTCATTAGTACTTGCATCTTTAAAATATGATGTCTCAAAATCAACCTTGGAAAGTAAAGCAAAATTTACTATCTCACCTCTTGGATTTTCTTCATGTGCTTCATTTGTACTCGTTTGATAAATGTCACTTAAGATTCTTACCTTCCTTGTAGAACTTGGCTTGAAGTTGGGCTTGCACATGGAATTGACGAGGGGCTACTCGGTGCACTTGTAGCTCTTGGAACTGAAATGTTAGTGGGCTGATCATGATCAATTTCATCAACAATACCATCATTCAAAAGAGATTTTGACATCTTACCATGGCCTTTTTTATGACCATAAACTCCCCTTTCATCAAAAATCACATCTCAAGAGATAACAATGTTATGGGTGAGAGGATTATACAACCTGTAAGCCTTACATTGCTCACTATATCCAACAAAAATACATTATTCACCTTTTTGATATAACTTTTTCCTCTTTTGTCTAGCTACATGAACATATGCTAAACACCCAAAAACTTTGAAATGCTAGACATTTGGCTTTTTCTCATACTAGGCTTCATATGGAGTCAGCATATTGAGTGCACTAGTGGGACTCTAATTAAGAATATATACTGCAGTAGCAACTGCATCACCCGAAAAAGAATTTTTTAGACCCTTGGTCTAAAGCATACTTTTTGTTATTTCTACCACTGCACAATTTTTCCTTTCCGCTACTCCATTTTGCTGAGGTGTGTAAGAAGTGGTGAGCTATCTTTTGATGCTAGACATATCACAATAATTCTAGAAATATCTTGAAAAAAATTCTCTTCCACGATCAATCCTTAAGCATTTGATACTACACCCTTTTTCCTTTCCCACAACGGCTCTAAACCTCTTGAATGTCTCAAGGGCTTCATCTTTGGTCTTCAAAAAATAAACCCAACAATTTTGTCAATAAAAGTAATGAAATATGATGCCTTACCCAAACTCTTTGTCTGCATAGGACCACAAATATTTGAATGGACTAACTAAAGGGGATAATGGGCCCTCCATGCATTGTCTTTTGAAAATTTCTCTCTTGTAGGTTTTCCTTTAGCACATCCTTCACAAACTTCTTTATGTTCTTCAACCTTAGGAAAACTAAAACCTAATGCTTTTGATGTTAGAATCTTCAAACTATGAAAATTTAAATGCCCATACCTAATGTGCCACAACCACTTTTGTCCTCATATGCCATATTAAAAAAATTGTTGCTATGTTCTCCAAACTTCAAAGGAAACATTCTATGATTTGACAAGGCACATTGCTGATTTTCAAATACTACTTTATAATTTTTCTCACACAATTTCCCAACACTCAAAAAATTATGCTTTAATTCTGGAGTGTAAAAAATGTCTTTTAACACTTTTCATATCTTCTTTAGTAGGAACTTCCATATCCCCTTTTGCAGCAACCTCCATTGATTTGTCATCACCAAACTTGATCTTGGATTTGAAACTTTCATCCATAAGAAAAAAAAAACTTCTCATTCCTTGATATATGGTTAGAACAATCTACACTCTCTTTCAAAGTGTCCATATTTGTTACAATGGTAACACTGGATATTTCTCTTATCAAATTTACCTTTACCTCTTCCTCTTGAACCACCTCTTCCTCTATTTCCTCTTGAAGGATTCTGATTTTAGCCTCTTCCTTGACCTTGATTGCTACTACTAGCATCTTTATTCTTTGTAATTTGCAAGATTCCACCTTGATGTTAGAGATCTTAAAACCTTTTTAATTACAACCTCATTGGTTATTGTTTCTCCAAGAGTGGTCATTTTATTAACCACATAATTTACTCTTACACAATAATCACTTACTTTCTCAATTTCTTGCATCTTCAGATTTTTGAACACTACCTTGCAACTGACTTTGCATTTGCAATTCTCCAAAATAAGCTCTTATCAAAAGCTATTTGAATATGAAACAACGCTTGAGAATTCTTCTTTTTAGCCTCCTTCTTAGCTGTTTTGTCATTGACTACAAGAGCATTCCAATCTGCTGGCTCTTCATAAACTGTCTCAACGATGTCCCACAAATCTTTGCTTATCAAAAATGTCATCATCTTGATGCACCAGTATTCATAATCACTTCCATTGAAATAAAGAATTGGCAAGGAATTTAGACCTAACATGACGCTCTAAAAAAATTGCCTGATTCTTATACCCAACGGGTTAAAAAGATAACAGCAGGAAAAAATAGAGCAAAACGGAGTGCACACAAATCTATATTTTTCAGGTTTAATAATACTGTCTTTATTCATGCATATATATAAGAAGAGTTAAGCTATTACATAGGTCGATGTATATAAAACAGAGACTGAAAACTAAAAGTTTAAGCATGCATTATTCACTGCGTTGCAAGTCAAATAATTTGCGGTGAAAGCCAAGTTTACTAACTAAAACTTCAACTAATAAAGCAAACTAAGATGAATAACTAAAAGTCTAAACATATGGATCAGCACATGGGACAAGAGTCAACGACTCGACATGCAACATGCAATTCAAAATAAAGTAGAACATAAATCTATCAATAGATAGTGGCGGTAGAACTGGAAGTAGCGGTGGCGGTAGCGGTAGAACTGGAAGTCAACTGACTATCCACAATCAGTCATCAACAGAAGCTATTCCTGATCCACTTTTCTCAAATAAGCTTCTGGGTCTTTCGACTTTGACAACAACTTGAATGCTGAATCATAATCCTTCTTGCCAATAGCTATATCTAAAGGTGTGTATCCTCTGTTGTCAATTAAATCAACTGACTCTGTGACCTGCGGACTTTTCATAAACACATTTATAACATCACCAATCTCTTCTCCTTCAAGTGCATAGTGCAGAGGAGTCATACCCTCTTGGTCTTGAGCATTTACTGAAGCTTTGAATTCAATGAGCAGTTGACAGAGTCTTGTGTTTCCCCGCTTAGAAGCGATGTGAAGAGCGCTCCTCCCATCGTCATTTGCAGTATTCACAAAGTCATATCGAGTCTTGCTGAATGGTAGATTTCATCCTCTCACATCGGCGAGGTTCATGGTCTGAGATTCTGACCAAGAGTTTAGCAACCAGTAAACTACTTCATAATTCCAATCATCTGCGCACAAAAATAATGCTACTTCTTTTCCGAACTCGCTCAGATTAACATCAGCGTATGGAGTACCTGGAAATACATCCGACTAAATTAATTAATATCAAAATACTTATTAGTTAACATCATACCATCTTTTAACTGGTAGAACAATTGTAATCTTTATCTGCTCCAGAATTCCAAAATTTTAACCCCACTGAACTGAACTAAGAAAATATCTTCTCCCGCTTTCCATATTCTCGAATACCTTTACTAATGATATAGGTTTAATTTGTAGGTCGCATTTATTATATAGTTTTACAATCTTTGGCAATTTTTTTTTACATTTTAGGCTGTATTTAACAAGTAGCATATTTATATTTAGAAAAATCTATGTAAAATAAATCCTCGACTTATTTTACATAGATTTTTCTATATATAGATATGCTAGTTCTAATAACAACCTTTATTCTAACTATATTACTTATTGAACCATAACCACAACCCTAGTTGAACTCTTATCTTGATCTAACATTAACCCAAACCCTAACCCTAACCCTAATTATGTCTAATCCTAATTGAACCCTAACCCTAATTTCATCCTAGTCATAATCATGATCCAATTCTAAATAATAATAAATACATAAATAATATTATATAAATTATTTTTAAATTATATGATAAAACTAAGTGTAAATGTAAGTTTTAATTACATTATTTTTTGAAGATACATAAGCTAGTTTTAAATATATTAATTTAAGATTTTTTTTATATGTAATAATAAATTTATTATATTATATTCTTTGTATTTAATTTTTCTTTTTTAAAAATATTTTCAATTTTGTTAAAAAAATAAATATTTTCTATTTTTTAAATATATGAAATTGGGAACATACTTTTATGATTAAAAGTAATCACAATATTTTATTTTTTTCTATAACTAGTATACATATATTAATTAATAATATATATAAAGAACGCTGAAGGTTATCAATACTTAACATTGTTTATTATAATACTAATTAATAAGATATATTAAAAATGAATAATATATATAAAAAACTATTTTTACTATTTTTTGTGTATATTAATTAATAATATATATATATATAACTATTTAAGCAAACACATATTAGTTTTTAATTTTAATCGAAAAGTATTTATATTAAAAACTATTTATTGGGAAGTTTTTAATTTAAATCTTTTTAATTTAACTTTCCTTTGTTTGTAGATTTATTATTTTATGTTTTTCTTTCATGATCATTAGGTGTAATAGTGAATTTCCTAACATTATTTCATGGCTTTACTTTTGTCATTTGCAATGGCATGAGAATTTCTAAAACCTTTTTTAATAATCCATTCTATGCATAATTTGTTATTCTTTCCTTCCACAATAAGTTGCAATATTCAGTCTATGTATTATTTTAAATTTTTGCATCCCAATTTAAAAATAAATAAATAAAATATTCCTTTTTTTTTAAGAAGTTATGTTTTTGTGTTTAAATATAAGAAAATTATATATTGAAAGTTTATACTAAATTATTATATTTTTTATTGTTTATTGGTATTTTTAAGAATTGTGATTCTTATAAAAAAAACTTAATTAATTTATATGATACATAATAATATATTTTTAAAAATAACCAAATTACTTGCATTATTTTAAAAATAGAAATTTATATTTTGTTTCATATTCAATATGTATGATTAGTAAAAATCACTAAAAATATTTTAATATAGAAGATTTTCTATTGAAAAATCATAAATTGATTTTTTTGACAATTTCTATTTTTCACAAAACGTCAAATGAAAGGCATTTAAATAATCAAACCGTCACAAAATTATATTTGACAGGTAAGGGTGGCTGTCAAATTCCAGGCCTACTTCCACTTGCATGTCATTTTCAATGAAGCTTCAAAAAGTTTACGAATATTCCTTCATTGCTTTCACTGTATAACACTTTGAATTTAAAAATATATACTTCTATAAAACTTTAAAAGAAAAAAAAAGATCACATCAATTAAATTTAAAACATATCCTAACAATATTGAGTTAAAGTAAAAGCTAAACTATTTTATAATATCCTTGTCTGCTAAAGAAACTAAAACATGTCATAGTTGTCTTGGGTAGAAAGTGAAGGGTAAAACATATCACAATAATTGGGATTAATATGTCCCTCCAATTAGTTCAGAAACCATTCTTGTGAGTCTGTCATTATATGTCTTCTATCTTTCTCCTTTAATGTGACTATAATTTTCTTCTTTACCCATTCTTATTGTTTCTTCCATTGTCAAATTTTGGAACCCCTCAAGTTGAAATTTAGGAAGCCTTGTGGAATAGACTGCATATTGTTGTGTCCTTTTCAGCCTAGGAATTATCGACTCCTCAAACTTGTTAAAGTTTCATGGTCAAAAGTTGCTAATAATACTTTAATATGCATCTATATTGAATCTAAGGAATTCATTAACACCAAACATATGAAATATTATCAAATGTTTCTGATTACTTACGTTTTGACAGCATCTCTAATGCTTTCCTCTGTAAAAGATGAATGACTTGCAAGTTGAAGAAGAAAGGAGAGTTAATGGGCATCTTCAAATGCAGTTATGGCGCCTTGTCCTGGTCCAACATACTGAGCATGTGCAGCTGAATGGTCCCACCATTACCAACCATTAAACAATCAATTCCTAAAAATGTAAGTAGCAAGCCACTCCAAAAAATGGGTTTAAAAGCTAACTCTCACATCACATTGAACGAAAATATATCATTGGCTCATCCTTTGCAGGTGGAGGCACACCTTATAGCCTGAATCGAAAGAGGTCGATGAGATCGCCTTACTTCGTAGGAGTGACCTGCAGCTTGAACCAGACACCACTTTCACATTTCTTAGGCTTGCCAAGCTCTTCAACTTTAGTCTGAGTAATATTTATGGTAATTGATTTCCAGTGAAATGAGATGAATTTTTTTTGTGCTCTAAGCGATTTAAAACTGTTCAGGAAAAGAAACGGTTTTCTGCCAGCCGTTACAGATTTGGATTACATAATTTCAGAGGCATTAATATTAGATGTTACTATAACGTAACTGCCATCGTGACAGTTAAACTGATTAATAAATTTAAATATATTAAATTATGTAATTAACAATCATTTCTATCAAAATTTATTATTTAAATAAAAAGATATACTCTTTTTTAAATATATTTAAATTTTTCTATACAATTTTTTTAAAATTTTATATTTTCTTTTATAAATTAGATCTTAAATTACATTCAAACACACATATTTTTAAAAATATTTTATATAAATTTTTACTTTATATTTTATTTTTTTCTAAATTTATATTTTTATCAAAATTATATATATCAAATTGAAAAAACCAACATTCTAATTTAAATAATGTAAACCATCTCCCGTGAATCTAATATTTTCTTTTCCAAAGCTCAAAAAATGGTTGGATATGGGGTAGTTAGGATAACCATATCCCATGAATTTTGGTAATCAATTTTAAATGATTAGTGAATTGGAAATATTTAAGTTAAATTTATTTTTGGTATGATTTTTCTTTTTTTGATAATGACAATCTAAAATCACAGTTGAATTCAAAATTTTGCACTATATAAATTTATTTTTATAAGATAATATAATAATTAAAATATATCATAAATTTATAATATTTTTTAACATGTGTTAATTAATGTTAATTAAGACTATTTTTTAAAAGTGGAATAAAAATTAATTATCATGACTTTTTATTATTTTTGAACTTATTAATTTAGTGTTTTTTTAATTGTAATAGTAATTTTAGTTTATTTGTTTTGTTTGCAAGCTTTAAAGTCAATCATTCTTCTTCATTTTTCACAAATTTTGTTTCATTTTCTCTAATTTCTCTTATCCATTTGAAATATAATTTGATTTCAATAAATTTTTATGAAGCATTATAACTTTCAACAATGACAATATTGTAAGTAATTAGATTAAATTTATTTTTATTCTCTTTTATTGATTAATTTATTCTAACTTGTGAGGCTTTAAGATGAAAGAATCATGGAGTCTTCAACTATCCATAAAATTGACACAAAATTTATTTTCATATGATGAAGTTATATCAAGTCATACTTATAGATCATGAAAGTATTGTTTATTATGATTTTCTTTTTTCAAAAAATATATGCATATAGCTAAATATGTTATAAATTCAAATACAAGTTTGCATATATTATGTTGGTTATCAATCTTGTCATGGCATTTTTCATCTTTTTATGTCATTGAATACCTTGGGCTAACCTCCTAATATTGCCCCTATATCTAAATTATGATTTTGAATTTGTGTTGTCGATAAAAACATTTATTTGATCTAAAAAGATATCTCTAGTTGTAGCTCATAACAATTAGTGAGAAATTAAAATAATCTAATAGAAAAATAAAAATCCATAATAAATTGGACAAATATTCTTATTTCTTAAATTGGTCATAATATCAATACCAAGTGCACCTTCAAGATAGTGAGATGTTGATTCTCCTTTGTTGATAGCATCAAAACATATTGAGGCATGTGGGTTGCCTATAGATCTAGATGAATCTTCAGGGAGGATTTATTCCCTTGATGTCTCACTTGAACTATCTTAGATCTTACTATTGTTTTCTGAGAAAAGGGGGGAAAATATCATAAATCTGAACTCTAAAGCCTAAAATAGGTGATGCACCAAGTGTTTGTTGGCTTTTATGAGTTCTTCACATGCATATTTTTCTCAACAAACAAGTTATCCTATAAAAAATATCAGGTTTCAATATCTTTTCAAAATAAGTGTTTCATAATCAAGTTTAGGATATATGAATTATAGCATTTAGAAGGAATTTAAAATGTCTTTTAAAAGACTAAATGGAAAAATTTCACAACTAAATCCTTACATAAGTTGGATAACACAAATTATGCCTAGAATTTCACATATACTTTTGGACAAAGGTGTTTAAGATGAGACATGAAATGAATTATTGTTCATGCTATCAGCAAACCACATCTATCATGTTATATATTCACATATTACATAGATTTCAGAAAGGAAAAAATATTATTTTTATTGATAAAAAGGTATTACAACATTTGAGACAACTTAAAAAATATATCTTTTTTGATAAATGAAAATTTTTTCAATGCTTTTTTTTTGGTTGAGTTACAATGCTTATTTTTCAAAACTAGAAAAACCTCCAATAATCTCTAGTGTAGGTTTCCTATTTCTCAACCCAAGATTGGGGAGAAAATAGGACTAAACATAGATATCAATATCTCTATTCTTTTTTAACAAGCAGATTACAACATGACGAGTAAACCCACATCTAAAATGGAAGTCGTTCTTTGGTTGAGCAATCAAGAATAGGGGGCCCTTGTCCACCAAAGTCATGTGGGGTCAAATCTAATCCAATTAAACCTCTATAGATTTGAACCACAGTGGATGGTATAATCAAGAAACATATCAATATCCTCATCTATTGTGCTCAACCAATTAAAATGGTTTTTTTTATTTTTTTAACTATTTAAAAAAAAATATCAACATTTTTCATCATTATAAACATACCTTGAGAAAAAAAAACTTTGGATGGGTATTTTTATTCTTGTCCTATTGGAAAATAAACATATAAATTAAAAGGTTTTTAGTAAGAAAAATAATGGAAATTAGAAAATATCTAAACTAAATACTTTATGCATACATACTAAAGTATTACTAACCTTACAACATTAGGTCTATCTTATAAATATATTTTCAATTAAGATCAGGCTGAATAATATGTAGGATAATGTTCATAGACAAACAAATCAATAACAACAAGTAGAAAATAGGGAAAGAGTGAATTTAGTGTAAGATAATTTCTTCATCATTTAAGCATAATATTATTAAATCATGATTAAAAAGTTATATAATTATAACATTACGAATTAATGACTTACATATATGTTGAAAAAATATACTATTAATGAAAATTGTTCTTGAAAGACAAACTAAAAACAAAGAAACTAGTTTATTATAGAACTTGATTAAAGTAAACCAAGATAACCTATATTTAATCAAAAACTAATATCTATAATTAAAGTATTAGAAATTACTTTAAAAATATAAGCTTAAAATTGATGTTAATGTGTAGGTAATGCTTTCATAGAACTTTAATCTTAAGAAAGAAGAAAGCATACCAGATGCATTCTCTGTAGATGTTTGAATTTCAATGAGGAGCATGTAGCCCATGCAGTTTCTGAAGTCATTTCTTATCTCGTAATCATAACCACCACCACTTATCCAACCATCCAGAAGACGTGCTCTGTCCCATCTGCCTATAACTTCTTTCTCTATAATACTCTCAAGCCCATTCAAGGCTTCTTCAAAAGTTGCTAAACGCCATCCATTTGGAGTACTGTGATAACTCCTATCAACCTTCTTGAAACTCCTTACTTTCTTCATTTCGTCCTCTAATTAAAACAATATTTTACTGGAGCATAGACGTTCTCAGATCTCAACATTGAAGTTGTAGAAGAAATCATATATACAGTTAAATCCATCCAAATAAACAAAATCCCAGATTTCTTATATAAAAGGATCGTTTGCATCATTTAAAATATTTTAATATGAATGAAAATAATGGAAACAATTCAACTGCATTGTACATATACTAACTTGAAGCAACTTCTGCAACAATAACATATGTGAAATTATAGCAAATATTCGATCTGAAGAAGACTACTTCAAAGATCACTAGTACCCACTCCAATGCGTCAATTATAACATCTTGAAATTGTATAGTTTATAGAAAGAGAGAAAAGTTAGGTGTCCATTCAAAATTGTTACTCATAAATATTATTCTCAATCAAATGTCAAATTTGATTACTAAATATAAGATAAATAAATTTGTAAATATCATGTCATATTATATGGTTCCAACATCCTTGGAAAGTATCCCTAGGCACTTAGGGTGTATTGAGAAAATATTTTGTAATATTTATAATTCTCGCCATTGTTTGTAATATAATCAAAAGAGGTGATAGGTTCCACTAGTAGCAATAAAGGTGAATTTTGGACATGAATATTTAATATTATCTTCCCCACATGTGGACACCAACAATAGGATGAAGAAATATTAGGATGTGGATAAGTGAGATATTTTTGGGATTCTTGAAGTGGATGCTTGGAAACAGGCAACATGTGTCTCTTGGTTTTCCATCGTTTCTCGCATTTTTAATATAATGTTTAATTTCAAAGTTTGGGTGCCTAAGTTGGAGGGAAATTATTGGAACCAAAATTATGATTTTTCACATTACGAGGAGGCAATCCAAGGGTTGTGGAAGTTTGGAATGAAGGGTCATCTTTAGGCACCATGTTTGGGGCTTAAGACCTCTTCACGTGTCTATAAGATTAGCTCCTTAGATGTAGAAATAATGAGGAATAATTGAACATACAATTACTTTGTAGGAACAAGGACATGTTGAGGCATAAAGAGGTTTCTCATAGGTATACAAGTGCTACCATGTTGGAGGAAAAGTGAGTAATTAAATTTAATTTGCTATAATCTCATTTATTTAAAGATAATACACACTTGGCCTCTCTTCTTGGTGTCCATTTCATTTCAAAAGAGTTTCTCAACATAAATCCTATGTTATGTGATGTTCTTATGTTACATTGATTTGTGTCTCTTTGCTACTATCTTCCAGTGATGTTATTATTTATTTATTTTTATTATAATTTCACATAAGGTAGTGTTGATAAGATTGATATGTTGGTCTATTTTTAACTTCATAAATAATATGGATCTAATCATGATAATTCCATATTAAGGCAACTTAATTTCATATTTTCATATTGTAATAGTTCAAGCCTTGTATCTCATCCATGATGGAAGTCATATTTTGATAGAGATTGATTTTCCCAACAATTGGTAGTAGAGCCTGTATATTTCTCATCATTTGGTATAAGAGATGAAGGTGAACTAGGTTTTGGATATTCCTTCTTTTTTTTAGCTTGGAAAGCTTGTGGGAGTTTGTTAGAAGAAATTTAAGGTTGTTGGAAGATTGTGGGGCTAAGATGATTGTTCTATGAGTTAACTTTGTTTTATAGATTTTGAGATTGGAAGCCATAGATATTGTCAATGTGATCTATGTTACGCACTGGAAGCTCCTAATTATGGATCTTCATGAAGTTGGTTATGTTTCTATAACTTGGAAATCATGTTTGACAGTATATGAGTATCCTCTTGTTTGGTGGTTTTTCTCCTTTATCTTGTGGTCATGTCCAATGAGAAGGTGTTCATGTTGGATGGGAACTTTTGAAATCTTGGTCACATGGAGAAACACTTGCTATTTGGATTATAAAATGGAGTGATTATGTTGGATTAATGGTTTTATCCCCTGATAACATGAAAGAACTAGAAGATAAGCCACTAAAGTCTTTGTGAGTTGTAGAGTTGATATACATTTCATATGTTATAATCTCTCAAACAACTTGATTTTCCTATCGGGTTGCATTTTTATCTTGTTTTCAGCTACGAGTTTGTAGATTTGTGCTTATTCCATTATTCAGATGATATGTATGATGTGAATTTCTAGATGTTTAAGTAGATTTTAGATTTATAGAGATGGTTTTGTTGAATGAAAAAGACAATTGAGAAGGGGGGTGAATCAATTGTACCTTAAAATTTTAAAACCCTTATACACTTTTAGATCCACATTCATTCAATAAACCCTTAAATCTATTATGATGATTTAACATGAAAATAAAATAATAGAAACTAAAACAACTTAACACCATACACAAGAAAACACCAGATTTACTTGGAAAACCCAAGAAGGGAAAAAAAGAAGTAAATATTAGCTCACATTATAAGTTTAATAACAACATCGATTATAAATGCTCACTACCCAGAAAATGAAAGGCTCACTACCATAATAGAAAAGAAGATAGAGAAGAAATGTTACATAGAGAAAACTATCTCAATGTAATAGACAATCGACCACAATGTCACCAACACCTTTAAAACTTGATTGAATAATTGTATACATCTACTCATTGCATCCAATAATCTAACACATGAAAGCTCATACTATACTTCTCAAATTCACACTCTATAAATTTGCAATTCACATCATTCTTGTCTATCTCTTCTATCACTCAATCCATCAACAACTCAACTCTTATTTATATCGTCTTCAACCTTGAAAACTTTATCCAAGGTTGGCTATACACCTGAACCATACAAATTCAAAGTAGGTCAACACCAAAAAATTCCCGTAGTGGAAAGGTGTAATCACCCAAAATATTACTTAATTAAATAAATACTTGTTATTTATTTAATTTAACCCAATTCCCTTATCCTAATAATTGATTTAATATATATTTATTATTTATTTAATTAATTTCCCCATTATCCTTACATTCCATCATCTTTAATTAAAATAAATCCAAATTTATTTAATTAAAGCTAACCTTCTCCGTAATTTCTCTAAATCCCCTAACCTTCCTAAAGTTAATTAATCCTTTATTAGTTAACTTTATCCCCATCCTAATAATCATTATCCTATTCTCCAAATTTTGACTCCACCCAAGTTAATAAACCCTTGTTTCATTAACTCAACCTATCTTCATTAATCAATTAATCCATGACTAATTTATCTAACCCTCATCCATAATCATCATTATCATTATTTCCTAATTCTAAATTCATACATCTCACCTACCCCCACTAACCTCTTATACAAGCCACCCTACCTCTTACAAAACTTTAATGCCTCTCTTCCCAATGGGTGCTCACACATGTGTGATTACACCTTCCCATTTCACCCCTTTGCATATTGTGACACTTTTCACAAGGCTAATCATTCCTCATCCTTGATCCAAACCTCAACTTCTCAATCAATCTCAACCCTCCATTAGCCATTCAATCTTAGCCATTAATTCCTCACCAAAATTATATATGATGAAGGCTTGGCTCTCATTTATCATAAAACACATTCATCCCATCCTTATGCTATCCAAATCTTCATCAAATTTATCTACATACATACCATCATCATGATAAAATTGTGAGCAACCACAAACCTTCAATCATTAGAGAAAATTTGCAAGATATGGGTGCAATCTTGTGAGCTCAATCCATGAAGAGGAAGGACCAATGAAGGTATAATAACTTATTTGTATTTAGTTCTTATGCATTTTCATCTATTTCTATCTTTTACCTTCTTACTCATCTTCTCCATCTTTAAAAGGAATGAAGGTGGACCACGAAATTCCTTAGCTAGGACCTAAATCCATCCTTACATGCCACACCATGGTTCCACAAACAACTAAGCACATTTGCAAGTAGTGTAAACACAAAGTTCGGTCGATACCTATGTAAACACCATTAAAATATTAACTACACACTTCCTTTGATATATCCATAACTCATGGATAAAAAATGTAACTTTAAAAAATCCTAGAATATTCCATAAACACCTTGAAATTCAACAAAATCCTTCACAACAACTTTCACTTAAAGAATGTACACACCTAGTACATCCAGATAACTCTGTCATACAATGTAACTCAAGAAACTGACTTCTGAAGCACCAAACCTCAAAATACCATGAATGAAGAAAGATACCAAAATTATCAACACTCCTTCAGATCCGTAAGACATGAAACATAATTGTGGAGAAATGTGAAGAAAATAAATTTGACTCGGACACCTCTGTAATGCACTATTCACACATTGGTGAACAAAAAATATTTTGTACACCGATCCAGCACACCAAATTCTAGATACAAAACCTCTAAACATCTCTGATCAACATATTTGAAGTGCATAAGAAAATATTCAACCTATAATAAATGTGAAGCAACACAAGAACATAACCCTACAACCTAGAACACCACTTCAACACATTATTTCCTCTTTTTATCATTTTTTCTCAAAAGAACTTGGAAGCCAAGCACTAGAGACACAACATCATAATCTTCAAAACTTCCTCAATACAATTGAACCAATTAAAACATAGCAACTTAACCATAGATCATAGAAGCTTTTCTCGACAACACTAAAGGTTGACACTAGTATCTTTACTAATGACAAAATAATGTAACTAATCAAAGAATTGATAACATCAACATACTCACACAACAATCTCCCTCGATAATGATCTTCCTCCTCATACAATTGATACCGATGAAAACACAATCTTGTTGAAATTAATGACAACACCAATCTGCTCATACTTACAACAATATCCCCCTTTTTCATTAATGGCAACACATGATGAGAAAAACCATCAAAGACACAATACCTCTACTCCATACCTATTTCCTTTTCTCCTTTCTTAACTTACACTCTCCCTCTTTGATTCTTATTTTTTTCATATGTCTCTCTCTCCCGTAACTTTTATTTTTTCACACGACTCTCTCGCCCTGTTTGACATCAATGGTAAAAGACAATAGAATTGCATCAATTATTCTCCCCCTTGACATTAATCAACTTTCTCACAACTATTCTGCAACAATCTTTCCTTTATTGCTTTGTACACTCCCCCTTATAGTACAAACCAAATTGTTGTTAGAGTAATCATGCATTAGCTAATAATTGATTAATCTTTAATTAATTATTAGTCTAATTTATTTCCATGCACTAAAGCTAAGCTTAGGAGTGTTTTTATGCTTTTAGGGTTTTTCTCCTATATAACACTCAAACCTCATTATAATTATCTCTTGAGCTTTCAAATTTTTTGGTGCTCTCTTGCTTCTATAGCATTATATTGTTGAGGAATATTGCAATTATTTTTTTGCAGATCTCTTGCATAGAAGGTGTATTTTCTCATTGTCTTATCTTGCGGCTCATGGTTTTGTAGTTTTTCTTAATTCTAACATGGTATCAGAGCCTCAATTCAATGAACCCCTTCTTGATTTATGATTTTTTTTTCCTTCAACAAGGGCTATAGGCATTAGATATGAATTCCCTTTGTTCTTTTTGCAAATTTTGGAGGTGGGTAGTTTTAAAGTGCATTATGGTGTGTAAAGGACCTCGCCATTGGATTTAGAGCTATTGAGAAAGTAAAATTTTTCTTTTGTTTGGCATGATTCAAAATCCTAAGGGTAGATATATGAGGGTTTGAAGTGGTTTCTTTTTTTTCAAATTCAGAGGGTAGTTGTGTTTTCAGTGCATTTTGGTGCAAAATGGACCTCACTGTTGGATTCAAGAGGCCTATTCCATGAATTTTATAGCTAATAAATTTGACTTATTTTCTTGTTGGGAGCTTCTGAGGCAAAAAAATTGTACAAGGGTTGTACGACCCTTATACGGTCACCTACACATAACTTGAGAAGAAAGGAGCAAATATTTTAGTAGGTCGACTTTTTCTAAAAAAAAATCAACTTTTTTGAATTGTTTAAAAAATATATATTTAAATCTATCATTTAAAAAAAAAATTGGGGCGATATTTTTTTTAATGTAATTTAATAAGGTACCCATATGTACCTGCGTCAGTAGGACCTGCGAGCTCCTCTTGTTGTGGTGATGGATCTTAAAGCATGTTGTCTGGCGGCTTTCACCACCAGTGGCAACCTTTACAATGCCATGTGTGGCTTATTAAAAAACCGACAAAATCTTAAAATTTCCTCAAAACCCTTTCAACTTTCAAGCACCTTCAAATTCTTCCAATCACTAACCTACACTTTTTAGCGGAAAATACCTTTTTCCAGCAAATTTTACTAGTGAACTTTTATCGGTGGCTGCGCATTTTTTCGTCAGAATTTTGGAATATTCCATCAATGCAGATTTTCTCAGGCATTGGGTTTGTTTCCGATCAATGGATTTTTTTCGCTAGAGGGAAATATTCTACTGACATCATGTTGATGTCAACATGACATTAGCTGTACAGACTACCCAGTGGTCCCCTTTGGCCCCTCTTTGGTCCTATGAGAGCAGTTTTTTTCTTTTGGTCATAACTTGGGCGTACGACGTTAGATTTTTACAAATGAGATATTATCGAAAATTTGTTTCTATAAAATTTATAATGTTGTGGGTATCATTATCTTATTTTTCTACTATTTTTCTACTAGTGCATTTTATAGCATGTTGAAGTTAGAGGAACTATTTTCATTCTTGAGCTCGTAACTTTTGACCAGTTTCTCTATTTTTCTGTAATTTTAGTGACGTTGGAACCATCTTTTAGAGCTCTTCGGTTCCATCCATGCACTTTTTCCATATTTCTCTCCATGTACATTTTATTCAGGTTTTTGTGTTTTAGAACTATAGTGAATTACTTGGATGTCTTAGCTCCTAGAAACTTTTTGTTTGTGTGGGATGACTCATTTTGGGTTGTTCTTTATGTATTTATAGTATTCTATCCTATTTGGGCATTATAGACATATTTTTCATCCATATTCTTGTTTTGTAGATGCATTGACATAAAGTGCCATTTTGGTGTATAATTTTTAGGGATTTTACAAATCTTGTTGTGCCTTTTGTATTTGCACTGTGAGATAAAGTGTCATGGGGGGTTGATGCTTGCCTTTTATTTTCTATCACACATTTTTCAAGTGAGTGTCCCTTCCATGATAGTAGTGAATCTGAATGATTCTTGCCTCATGTGTGTGTGCCTTAGTTTTCACACCCTTTATTTTGCATGTTGTTTCTCCTACATTCACTTCTTGGTTTCACATAGTTTTAGTGTACCTATCTTAGCTCTCCCATTTTAGCATTATGTGTTGATTTCTACTAGTGGTGCTAATGCTTCCTTGGTTTCATGTTGGAGTGACCTACATATCTAGTTATTGTTCCTATGTACTTTCAGATGTAGTGTCCATCAATGGTTGGTTACATGCATTTCAATGAGATGGATCATTTACCACATGGACACTCTTGAATTCCTATTTATGAAGGTTCTTCATTTCAACACTTTATTAGTCATCATTCAATAGCAATCTACAACTTCTTCATGCTTCATTGATGTTCTACATGTTCCTCTTTTTTGGGATATTGTTTTGGCTGGATGATTCTTATTCCTTTACACCTTTATTTGGAGGCTTCTTCATTACCTTCATTCACCTTTCTCTCTTTTGGAGAGGAGTTTTCTCCCACAAGTTTTTTCTCCTTTTTCTCCAATTTTGAAAGATATTTTATTTGTACATAGGTACCTCACCAAGCCTTATTTTTTGGGACCCATCATGTATTCTATTTTTAGGGATTTTAGCTACTCCCTAAGTTCATCTTGGGGGGATATTAGAGTAATCATTCATTATCTAATAATTGATTAATCTTTAATTAATTAAAAGTTTAATTTATTCTCATGCACTTAAGCTAAACTTAGGAGTGCTTTTTTTCTTTTAAGGATTTTCTCCTATATAGCACTCAACCCTCATTATAATTATCTCTCAAGATTTTATATCTTTTGACAGTCTCTTACTTATGTATCTTTTTCTTGTTGAGGAATATTACAATTCTTTGTTTGCAAATCTCTTGTGTGGAAGGTGTCTTTGTTTTTTGTTTGATCTTGTGGCTTGTGGTTTGTGGTTTTTTCACAATTCTAACAGTTGTACAAAATTAGCTACCACTAGACAATGACAACACATACCATTTTGACTGCAACAACTAGTAATGTTACTACCTACTACCCTTGAGAGGTAGCCACCAACATCAGTCCAAAACAAAGAATGAATCTTAAGATCCATTGGATTGATGATTCTCCTTATGAATCTAGTTCAAAGAATGAGGGGAAATAACCCCTAACTTCTCCCATAGATACTCACAAGTATCCTTAAGAAGAGCCTTAGTGAATATATCAACAATTTGATTCTTTATAAGCACATATTCAAGCTTTACTTCATTCTCCATAACTTGATCTCTTAGAAAGTGATATCGAATTGAGATTTGATTTATCCTTGAATGCATTACTAGGTTCTTTTAAATATTGATTACACTTGTATTATCACAAAATATAGAAATAGGCTCATCATACACCACTTTGATATCCTTAAATGTTTGCCTCATCCATAACCCCTATGTGTAGCAAGATGCTGCTACAATGTACTTAGCCTTTGTAGTAGATAAAGAAACTGAATCTTTTTTCTTTCTTATCCACATTCTACATCTAAGAAGGAATGCACCACCACTAATACTTTTTTTTTCAACTACACAACCAACCAAATTTGAATCTATGTAAGCACTCAAATTGAAATTAGTATCCTTTGGATACCATAACCCATGATCTGGAGTGCCCTTCAAATCTTCGAATATCATTTTTACTACTACAACATGTGACTCTCTAGGATCTTCAAGAAATATAGCCACAAGACAAACTACATGCATGTTATCTGGTCTAGTAGCTCAATTAGATATAGTAGTCCACCAATCATTGATCTATACTTTCTCTAATTAGCCTTAGGAGATTCATCATTTTGTCTTAGTTTTTAACCAGTAACCATAGGATTACATACCAGTTTAGAATCTTCCATTCCAAACTTCTTCAACAATTATTTGATATACTTTGATTGTGAAATGAAAATTCCTTTATTTTTTGGATTGATTTATAGCCCAAGAAAGAAATTCATCTCCTCAAACATAGACATTTCAAACTCATTATGCATCTCTTCTACAAACTTCTTACACATAGCTTCATTGCATCCAAAAATTATGTCATCAACATATACAACCACAATCAAAATTTGATCTTTCTCAACTTTAAACTAAAGATTACTATCTACGATACCTTTATTGAATCCTTGTTGTATCAAATACCTATCCAACCTTGCATACCAAGCTCTGGGAGTTTGCTTGAATCCAAATAGTGCCTTCTTCAATCTACATACCATATTTATTTTCCTGATAATAGAAATCCTTCTAGTTTTTCCATGTATACCTCTTCTTCCAACTCTCCATTCAAGAAAGTAGACTTCACATCCATTTGATAAACTTTGAAATCTTTATGTGCTGCAAAAACCAAAAACATCCTAATAGCTTCCATTCTCACCATCAGAGAAAATGTCTCCTCAAAATCTATTTCATCAACTTGTGAGTATCCCTTACACACAAGTCTTTCCCTATTTCTTACCACTTCTCCATTCGCATTTAGTTTGTTTTTGAACACCCATTTAGTTACAATTATATTTTTTTGTAGGCCTTGGGACAAATTCCCAAGTTTGATTCTTCTTAATCTGGTGTAGTTCGTCTTTCATATCCTTTATCCACTGTTCATCTTTTCATTCCTCGATTACTATTCTAGGATCAACTTCAAAAAGTAAACACAAACTTACCTCTTCTTTACCAAATTTCCTTCTTGTCAATACACCTTTTTTTATCTCCAATGATTTGTTCTTCAAAATGATTCTCTTGCACATACTTAGGGGTTCTAGGGGTCTTTTCTAGAGATTTTTCTTCTTCAATCTGTACTTCCCTTTCGTTCTAGATTTTTCCTTCTTTGCAAGTAGGCTCATCTGATTCATATCCATCTATCACTACTAAATTCTAATAATCTTCATCAAATTTGACACTTGCACTCTCAACAATCTTTCCCAATCTCTTTTTGTAGAATTTGTAGGCTTTGCTTTTAGTATAGTATCTAAGGAAGATACCTTCATTAGACCTTAACATCAAATTTTCCTAATTTTTCTTCATCTCTTCTGATGTAACATTTTCTTCCAAACACCTTGAAGTACTTGATCATAGGAATCCTTCCATATCATAGCTCATAGGGAGTCTTTGTGTTGTTTTCTTTTGCTTGGACTTTATTAACTATGTAAATAATAGTATGAATTTCTTCTCTCCAATAGAATTTTGGTAGATTTTATTGTTTCATCATAGTCCATGTAGCTTCTTGAATAGTATTTTTTTTCCTTTCAACCACTCCATTTTTCCAACGAGTTCTAGGGATAGATAAAATGGCTCTTTATGCCATGATTCCAATAAAACATATTAAATACCTTAGAGGTTGACCCTCCACCTCTATTAGACCTCAAACATTTGATTTTCATATTCATTTCATTTTCAACCATAACTTTAAATGCTTTAAACTTGTCTAGAGCTTCAGATTTTTCTTTGAGAAAAGTAACCCATGTCATTCAAGAATAATCATCAATCAAAAGCATGAATACCTGACACCTTGAAGAATTATTACTCTTTTAGGACCACAAAGATTTGTATGCACCAACTCTAAAAATCCAGTAGTAGATTGTTCTTTACCTTTGAAACTTATTCTTGTTTCCTTTCCAATCTAACAATCCTTGCAGACAACATTGAAAAGCTTTGTATTCTTTGGAAAATCTCTCATAACTTGAACTAAACTGATTCTTACTACATGTTATCAAAATTAATGTGACACATCCTCTTGTTCCATAGCCAACTTTCATTAATTTGATTCATAAAGAAATGCCCTTCAACACCCTTGACCTAATAAAAATTTACACATGTCCTTCCAATAGCAATCACAATTTCAAACCATTTTCTAATCTCACATCCATTATCTTGAAACATAATATTGTATCAGTTGCTATACATTTTTCCAATGCATAAGAGGTTATTGCTTAAACCCTTGACATAGTAAACATCATCAATATTATTCTTATCATCAAAATTGATTGAACCTATTCCAAAAATCTTAGCACTTGAATCATTACCAAATCTAACAAATCCTCCATCATACTTTTCAAGTATAATAAACTTTCTTTTGTCACCATTCATATAGTTAGAGCATCCAGTATCAATAATCCAATAGTTCTTATCATGTCTAGGATGAAAAGAAGATGTTAAAGTACCTTTAGTAATTTCCCTTGTCTCTAGAGGGTTTTTGTTCTCACATCTTTCATAGTTAGAAAAATTAGTTTCAGACTTTAAAGCCATAAACAAGCATTCAACATCATCATCATCTCCATAATTAGACTCATCATCAGAAATACTTGTATCTTGTCTAACATAATAACTTTTCTTAATAATATTACCTTTGTTCTCCTTGTTTTTGTCATTCACAACCTTGTTTGGACTTATTGAAGCATAGTGACCTATCTTTCAACAACTAAAACATTTGAAAGGAAACTTACCTTTACACTTACCAGTACCATTTTTCATCATTCTCACAAAGTAAGCTTTCACATTGAATCAAAAGGCTCTTGATAAGATTCTTTAGTCTTCTCTTATTTTTCATCCTTAAAAGTAGTCTCAACTTTTGCACCATTATTTGCACCAAATTCTCTCATTTCAAATGTAGTTCGGGAGCCATACAGCTAATATCTAGTATATAAATATAAATTTACAAATTACTCAATAGCAAAAACTTTATGACTATTAGCTTTAACAAGAGTTCTGGAAATTTTCTTTACCACTTTTGATTCTTTGACTTTTCCACCAAGACCTTTGATGGAACTGACCACTTCATCTACTCTCTACATGTAGCTTGTATTTTTTTCATCTTCAAACATCCACAGGTTATCAAAATGAAATCTTCATATTCTACATCTTAGCTTATTTAACCTTATCATCTCCTTCATAAATTCTTTCAAACTTTGTCCAAATTTATTTAGCAGTTTTTAGATCCATAAATTTCACTAATTCAGAATTTGTACGACTGTGCAAGAGAGCATACATTTATTTACCATTTCATTCAAAGGCCTTAATTTCAGCTTCAGTGATGAAACTATTTGTAGGTATAGTATAATCATTTTGTACTTCTTTTTAGATCTCAAATCCAAGGTATACCATATAATCTTCCATCCTTATATTCCATAATGCATAGTCTATGTCATCAAACATGGGGATCTCCCTCTTGTGCACCATCCTAGATCTACATCAAGCATTTAAGATTTCTTCCAAGGAACCTTTATCTGATACAAATTTTTGAATGAACAAGAAAAATCAGAGGGGGGGTGAATCATTTGTACCTTAAAACTTCAAAACCCTTATACACATTCAAATCCACATTGATTCAATAAACCCTTAAATTTTTTATGATGATTTAGCATGAAAAGGAAATAATAGAGACTAAAAAACCTTAACAATATACATAAGAAAACACCAGATTTACATGGAAAATCCAAGAAGGGAAAAACCACAATGAGGATCACATTATAAGTAATAACACTGATTAGAAAGGCTCACCATTGAAGGGATCACTTCCTAGGAAAATAAAGGCTCGTTACCAAAATAGAAATGAAGATATATAAGAAATGTCACATCAAGAAAAACATCTCAATGCAATAGAGAATCAACCATGATGTCACCAACAACTTCACAACTTGATTGAAGAATTGTAGACACCTTCTACTCACTGCATCCAATAATCTAACACATGGAATCTCACACTACACTTCTCAAAGTTGCACTCTATAAATCTAAAATTTGCATCATAATTTTCTTTCTCTTTTATCACTCAATCCATCAACAACTCAACTCTTATTTATACTATCTTCAGCCTTGAAAACTTTTGCAAGGTTAACTATGCACCTCAACCATGCAAATTCAAATTAGGTTAGTACCAAAACATTACCACAACGGAAAGGAATGAAGGTGGACCATGGAATTCATTAGATAGGACCTAAATCCATTCTTACATGTCATTCCATGCTTCCACAAGCAACTAAGAATCTTCACAAGTAGTGTAAACACCAAGGTTAATTGATACTCGTGTAAACACCTTGAAAATTTAAGTAAATGCTTCCTTTGATCTATCCATAACTCGCGAACAAAAAAAATCACTTGAACACATCCTAGAATATCCCACAAACACCCTAAAATTGAAAAAACTCTTTCGCAACAACTTTCACTTGAAGAATGTACACACCCAATACATCCAAACAAATCTTCCATACAATGTAACTCAAGAAAATGAATTGAAAAGCACTAAAACTCAAACTACCTTGACTAAAGAAAGATACCAGTGCCCCTACCAATACTCCTTCAGATTTGTAAGACTTGAAACATAGCTACGAAGAAACGTGAAGAAAATGCATTTCTCCTAAACACCTCTGCAATGCATTATTCACACACTAGTGAACATAATTTATGTTTTGTGTGGATCCAACACACCAAAATCTAGATACAACACCTCTAAACATCTTTGATCAACATATCCAAAGTGCATAAGTAGATCTTCAATGTAGAAGAAATACGAAGAAACACAAGAACACAACCCTGCAACCCAAAACACCACTACAACACATTGTTTCCTCTTTTTATCAAATTGTCTCAAAAGCACTTGGAAGCTAGACACTAGAGACACATCCTCATCATCTTCAGTACTTCCTCAATACAACTAAACTAACTAAAACATAGCATCTCAACTATAGATCACAAAAGCTTCTCTTAACAACACTAGAGGTTGACACTATTAGCTTTATTAATGATATCATAATGTAACTAATCAAAGCATGGATAACATCAACATACTCACACAAAAATATCCCTCAATAATTATCTTCTTCCTCCTTATACAGTTGACACCAATGACAACACAAGATTTTTAACATCAATGAAAAACTATGTGCCCATAATTATATATCTTGACTTATCCTAGAGTTTGTTGATATCCTCATTAAAAATAGATCTCTCTCACAAGATGAACTTGTTTATTTCCATTAATCTTTTTGTCTTCTCAAAACCCTTGAATTATTTTGCTTCAAAATTTATTTTTTTGTTTTATTATTATTACTTACCTCATATTGTTCCAGAATCCACAATATTTTATTTATTTCTAACTCAATTCTTTGTAGATTTCTTTTTTTTTCTTTTTTATTTCTTTTATCACTTCCTTTACCTTATTTCTTCTTACAACTTGGTTATCCTCATTTTCACATCATAAAAAATCCACTTGTACATCCTTAGTGTAGGTGGAGCCTAGAATCACCATTTATGGATAAACCTTCACAGAAAAATGAGAGAAGAAAAGTACACTATTTCACCAAAAAGAGGGAACAATATGAGATGATTAAATTACATATTGTACAACCTTTTAAAGGAAAGAAATAACAAATGGGGGAGAAAAATAATATACAAGAAAAACCACCTATAGTAATTACCCTAAGATAAACTTAAATACACTAACACCCCCCTTAAGTGCAAAAATAGAGAGAATGAAGATGCAAAAGAGAGAAAAATGCAATATGGGTCCCAGCTACACAACCATGTTAGGTACCCATTAACAATGCAATATCTCACAATTGAAGAAAAGGAGAAAAACCCTATGGGAAAAACCCCTCTCCAAAAGATAGAAAAGAAAAAACAAAACAAGATGCATGAATGGAGGACTCAATCACACCCTCAAGGACTAGATACATAATGTATATACAATCAATGATCCCCCTCTAGGAAGGAAAAAATGAGATATTATATCCTCCCCATAATGAAGAAGCTCCAATGCCGATGAAATGTGCTTGAAAAAAAGATGATCTAGAATGCCTACAAGAAACTCCTCTCCCCTTAGGGAGAAAAAATTCCACTGGAGGTGATGTAGAAGCCACTACATGTCCAACTAAAAAAAGGAGGAAATCTCCAAATAGAGTAAACCGCCAAATAATCATGATAAAAAACAACCAATAAATGTGATGAATCAAATGAAAGTGAAGGCTCAATAATTTCAACCTCCAAAGACAATCCAAATGTATCAACTGCCATGTTGAAACTATCATAAAAGAGGAGAGAAATACCCTCAAGTATATCTCCCAAATATAAAAGATGAGACTCCACAAACAAATTGGAGATGCCTACCAAATACTCATCCAATAAAACAAGATTTGATGGATCAAAAATATCCTATTGTGCTAAGGATCAACCTATGAAGCAATAGGAGATTTATCAACATGAGTATGAAGAACTCCAAAGTTCAACCAACCAATCTCTCCTAAGGAATTGTTGGCAACACTGGCAAGAGGCGTACGAGGTACATAGTCATCATCATCAAAAAAATGAGAAGTTATATCGATGAGACTCATGATCAACATTACTAGCTGTAATAAATTTTCCATTACCAGCCTCTTTGATGAAAAAAGAATCTACAGTGAATTCCATAGTCTTCACTACCTCACCATGGGTGATTTGGTAGATGGAAAAAATATTTGTGTGCAACTCAGGTATACACAGTACATCCTTGAAACAACCATCACCTATCTCAACATTTCCTACCCCTATAACATCCAAAATTTTATTATCTCCCAACAAAATCTTGGAAGTGTTAGTAGGATGAAGACCCAATAAAAGGATAGGGACTAGAAGCCATGTGGTGAGCTGCTCTAGAATCTAAAAACCATTTATGATGACTAGAATGAACTATAGAAGTCACTAGTGCATTTCCTTTACCCATGTAGTGTTTATCTTGTTTAGCACTTGCAAACTCTGCATTCCCTAACTATGTAGGGTTGGATCATGATGGAGATGAAGATGTAGAGGATGTAGAAGGAGGAGTTATAGATGAGGGAAATGAAATGTTATTTTTCTGAAGAAGATGTGAGAGCTCATCAATCTTCTTCATATAACAATGATGCTCATCATGCCCTCTCTTTTTGAAATATACACAACTAAATTTCTCCTTCTTAGGCTTGTCCCCTTTTGAAGAGGTGGAAGACTCCTTTGACTCTATTTTAGGTTTAGGCTTCTTGTTCCCTTTACTTTGAGAGCTATGTGCAACCAATGTATGATTTATAGGGACCACCTCCAATTGGACAAGTTTGGCTTGCTCCCTTATCAACTGGTCACAAAAATTCTCAAAAGAAGGCATTTGGAATGCACTATCCAAATAATCCATTATAGAGTAGAAGGTAGAAGAAAACACAACAAATGAGCCTCTCAACTTAGATAGTATAAAAAATATTGACTCCTTATTAGTTTTTCTCTTCCCATATCCCACTAATTATGACCTTAAATATTTGAATTTCACTAGAAAGTCATCAATTGAAGGAAATGCTTCAAGGGTAAGAGTGGTTAATTCAACCTCCAGTTGTAAGATGCAAAACTCACTGACCTAACAAAAATATAGATAATGTAACTTATCCCATATCTCCTCAAGGGTGTATCCAACCCATCAATATGAAAGAGGAGACTATCATACACATTCAATTTCATCAAACTCATAGTTTGATCACACTTATTTCTATAGGAAAATATTTCAAGTTCCTTGGTAAGAGTGGGTTGGGTATTACTCAATGTGGACAACAGTCCTTGAGACTGAAGAAACCTTTGCATTTTCATCTTCCATGTATGGTAGTTATGGGGAGTTAATAATTCAATAGATTCAAGAGTATCCATGATCAAGGCTTGTACCAAAAATAAAAAATTACACCAAACTGAAAAAACCTCCAATAAGACAGCCTCTAGAAATTAAATTTCACCACCTTTCAAAAAATACTTCAAGCAAAAAAGATGATTTTTTGAATTGAAAAAAATTGAACAAAAAATTAATGCACCTTGTTGTTTGATTGTTGTAGATCCACCAAATCTACTAACAAGCTTCCACACAAAGCGACAATCACAAGCCTCTTCATAACATGTGAGTCTTGCTCACACCAACCATTCACACTCTATTATTATACAAATAGAAAAAAAATCTCTCTTCCAATGTGGGATAATGTTCCCATAATAGCTTCAAAAACTTTGGTGCCCATCTCCAATTCACACACAAAGCCCTAAATATTTTGATTGCAAACTTTATAAAGTATAAAGTTTGAAAATGTATGCCTCTAGAAAAAAAATTGCAGTAGAAAAAAATCACCTCCAAGGAAGAAAAGTGTGACCCTTCAAAAAATTTCAAACACAACCTTTCTTGTTTGGTTTCCAAGCAACAACAAAAAACGGGCCCTCATATGCTTTGAATCGGGTCTTCAAGCCTCCAAGATGAATTGTTTCCTCCATAGAAAGAAATTCTCACCCAGCAATAAAATCGTGGCCACAGATGGGGATACATGCCCTCTTCACCAGGAAAATGGGCTTAGTGAATATAAAAACCAACGCCCCTCTCTTCCAATCGCAACTCTCCCAAAGGAAAATTGAACCTTCAACAACTATGGTGCTAGAAAAATCTTCTTGTTTCCTTCCAATGCACAAAAAACGCTTCTTCTCTACAAAAAATAATGCTTCATTCTCGCGTGTTGTTCTCAATTGGCATGGATTGGTACAAGGAAAACGCCTCCGACAATGAAAAAAGCCTCCAAAACAGGAATCACATCACTACCTTAAGAAGAAAATTCAGGTCTCCAACAAAGGAAAAAATTTGTCACCTTCCACAGGGGTATTCACATCCTTCAAAAGCAAAGAATCGGGTTTCAAACACAATATAAAAAGCCCAACAACAGCAAACACCCTTCAACAGGGAAACCGAAAATGAGGCCAGACAAAAAACGATCTCAAAACTCTCCGATGAAAACTCTCAAGGGAAGCGTTGCAAAATAGTTTGCTCATGTAGATGGACCCCAAGATCACCATTTGCAGATAAACCTTCACAAAAAAATGAGAGAAGCAAAGTACGCTATTTCACCAAAAGAGTAAAAAATATGAGATGATTAAATTACATATCATACAACTTTTTAAAGGAAAGAAATAACAAACGGATGAGAAAACTATTCTAGGAAAAAAAACCAACTGAAATAATTACCTTAAGATAAACTTAAATACACTAACACATAGTCATAACCATTTTGTTATTTTGAAATATTTATTTAGCTCTTCTCATAAATTCTTTATTCTTGGAGTATCTTACGTGATGATTCGATACCAAAATTTGGTGCATATTTTACACTAATTTGCAATGAAAACTCTATTTTTAGAAAATAATGATGAGAGAAAAATAAATTAAAATAATAGTGAAATAGAATTTATAAAAATGAACAAACAATTGTATTTTTAAGCTTGGCTCGATCCTATAAGGAAGCTAAGGTAGCGGAACAACTTCTTACACAAATCTTGAGAGGAGGATAATGCAAAATTTTATAAATCTTTAATAGTTACAAAAAATTAAACAAATAAACATAAATATCATGTGTACCACAACACAATGATTTACATGGGGAAAACCTTTTTAGGAGAAAAACCCCACTCCAAAATTCACCCAATATGTTATTAAGAAATCACCAAGATTATAATATAATTGGAGAGCAAGCTTGTCACGGGAGTATCACCAACTAGATATCTAGAGGCAACACGACCACTATCAAACTCTCATAATACATCACAATAAACAGTCGTAATACAATGCCCTCATAAAATATGGTTGTCTTCTAGGGCAAGTCAAGCTAATGAAATATCGGTTACCAAATCTAATACCTAGATATCTAGAGGCAACACGAGCACTATCAAACTCTCATAATACATCACAATAAACAGTCGTAATACAATGCCCTCATAAAATATGGTTGTCTTCTAGGGCAAGTCAAGCTAATGAAATATCGGTTACCAAATATAATACCTAATAATGAACAATCCGGATTTACAATAATAGAAAATTAGTAAAAGTTTCCTTTCAGGGGCATTGTTGCCAAGCCCTTGTGAGGGCACGCTACCCCTAAACCCCCTAGATCCCTCATGGATGGGGACCCCCCCTACGCCCTCCATTGTCGTCATATGAACATTACCTTATGTATCAATAGTAACTTATGTAATTTCAAGGTTGAGACACATTTTCCCAACACATCTTGAATCCTCTTGAATGGATATACCAAACAAATCCCTAAAAATATATTATTTCATCCTTTCAACATGCTCCCTAATAAGAAAAATTGATAGCACATAAAAATTGATTTTTTTTCCTAAATGACCCATAAAAATTGCCGCCAATGGTAGTTACAAAATAATTTTCAAACATAAAATATAATACAAAAATAAACTAACATCTAGATGTTATAAGACATGGCATTAAATCTTGTTGACACCAATTTGTGGTCCTATATAAAGTTTTATAGCCTTGTGCTTTTATTGAACCCTTAAGTTATAGTCATTGCAAATTGTTATGAAAAAGCCAAAGTGTTTTATTTTGTCCCTTTTAAATTATTCCATGGAACTAATTTTCTTTTTAATCCATGTGTGCTTAAAGCCTAATTTTTTGTTAACCTTCTTGACCTATTATTCACCACTTAAGTAGATTTGTAAAATTTTCACCTAGAGATTGGTTTTACACACACATGTTAGTTTTGGGGTCCATTTGGTTCAATTGGTCATCTCTTAGTCCCTATAGTCTGGGAATGGATACATGTTATTGGCATTTTGATCATTTAGGATGAATCTAAGTGAAAGCAATTTAGGTTTCATGGTGTAATGATATACGATTTTTCATTGGTTAAAAGGACATATGAGTTAACATGTGTGTGAATCCACATGAATGTATTGGCACCTTATTGTTCTAGTTGTGTAGAGTAGGAAATATGGCATCTTTTTCTTGACTATGAATATGAACCCCTACTACAATAATTTTTATTTGTCTAAATATTTTTATGAAATAAGAATTAATTTTTTTATAATTTATACTCTATATACTAAACCTATTTAAGTATCTACTCCCTTAGAATTTTTTAGGGTGCACATATCCTATTTCTCTACCCTTATTACCTTCATCAAAGTTTCCAACCTTTTATCCTTTTCTATTCCTGACCAAATATATATATTTATAAACATGATTTTATTTATACAATTTTTCAATCATAGAGATGTCATTACAATTACAAAATCATCCTCAAAATTTTAAAATTTGAACAAACATTTTAAACCCTATATTTATATTTTTCTAACAAAAAACACCATAGTAGGCATGCCATTTTCCATACTTTTCACCAACAAGACTCGTTATTTGTCTTTAAAAAAACCCTTGTGACAACATATAAATTTCTTGATTACATCTTACTTATTTTTCTTCTTCGTAAATTTTTAGACTTTAAAGATAATTTTTTAATATTTTGAAGAATCCCTCTTAAAAAAATTTCTTCTTGAATTTGTTTCCAGCTAATTTTGGTAAAATATATTACATGTCTTATCTTTAATAGCTTTCAAATTTTAGATCATATTACTAGTTTATTTAGACTATTTTTTCTCTCTTCAACATTATTTCTTGTAGATTGTCATTATAAAATTTAATTGATATTTTGAATCTATGATTTGTTGCTCTTTATAATGTTTTATTGGAAAGGAAATAAAACCAAGTACTCTTTTATATTATTTTCTTTAAAAAATATTATTTCCTCTTTGAATAATATTTCAAGAAGCTCTTTCTTATTGCTTCTTCTCTCTAAAAAAGAAATGTCTTTCATTTTTAATAATAACTTTTAAAGCCTTATTTATGTATCTTTTTTAATACCAAATATAGCTCAGTCTCTGTATTCTTGAAAATTCTTATTACTTTCCTTCTTATTATTATTGAGACTCAATTATGTAATGTCATGTTTGTCTTGAGTAATAATTTATTTGTACATTTAGGCTTCATTTTTATCTTAGCTTATAAATGATATAATAAATATTTATATAATACTTTATATGCATTTTTTACCTAAGTATTATACTCTATGTGTTGTTTTGGTGAAATAAATAAATAAAAATTCCTAGGTGTTGGATCTATAGGGTCATTTCCTTATGTTTCTATGTGTTGTTTTGTTGAAATAAATAAATAAACATTCCTAGGTTTTGGATCTATAGGGTCATTTCGTTATGTTTTAGAGTGTTGTTAGTGTTTTAGAATTTTTGGTTTATCCATTCCACTATGTTCAACCATCCCCATATTTTCCCTCTATCCTTATTAGCTCATCAAAATTCTTATTCCTAACATACCTTTTCCCTCACCTTTGACCTATTGGTTCTTTCCAATTAAAACTATTTCTATCTTTCAAACCGATATTTTTGGACCATTCTTTAACCAAGTACCTTTTCCATGTCATATCTAACTTCTCAATTCACACCCTCTAAAAACATTCCTAGTTATATTTGTTAGACTTTTATACTTTAACTTCTTTTCATACATTTTCTACTAACTCCAACCCTCTAAGTCTTGAATCTTTTATTAAGTACTCCTTTATAGTTAGACTTTTAACCTTCCTTGTTCCTAGATAATTGTCATAAGGTATACTTGACTCTTGATCCCCAAATATCTTGAAGATTATTACCTTATCAAGATTGTTTATTCAGAATCCCCCCTTCCACATACCTTAATAATGGTACAAGTTCCTTTGTACCCCTAATATCCAACATGCTAACCAAAGGTATTATTATGAGGTAGCCCCTACCTCCAATGTTTGAAATTATCATTATTTTATCTATACAAACTCACCTACCTTCTTGCATGTCTATAAGATCATTCATGTCTAGGGTTGGTGTCATAATGTTTTACAAAAACATTTCTCCCACCCAAAAACTAGTGTCCATCATTTGGGCATAAATTTGCATGTAGGTTATAGTGATAAAATAAAAACATACCAAGAATACCATAAATGATTTGATAGATTTGTATAGTTATCAAACCAAATATTATTGTGCCTAGAAAATATTCTTTATTTTAAAAGGTGAAAATTTAACAAAAATAAAAGATAAATGTATCTTGTCAGTGTATTTTAATGTGGTGCTTAGGGTATTCAAAGCCAATATCATTCACACCATAAATTGTCCATATTTTTAGTGAAATTAATGGCTTAGAAATGCCTTGGAATATTAGATCCAAGGATGTAACAAATGGATATAATATGTGTAGATTTATGGTGTGCTATTTTATGCCTCCTACATAAATTTTAATATTTTTGTAGGTAGTTTTATGTGGTTTGAGATGTGAAAATGATGACTAGTTATGTGTTCATGATGATGTATTTTATTTGCATCATTACTCTTTTACCATGCCAAGGATCTATTATGCAATATTGGTACCAAAATGATAGATCTACATACTACTGTGTTGATCATACAATCAATTGATCACCAAACTATTTTTTTTTTTTATAATGTCTATAAAGTATTGTAGGGCATCAATCTTTGAATGTATGAACTATAAGTGAATGTATGTGCTTTGTATAGTGTAAGATGGGTTTTATATTGAACATATTTTGTAATGGTATGTCTACATGGCTATTTGTAGTGGTTCAATAGAATATCAAAATCATAGTTATGTATTTCCTCTTGCCACATTTGATAGCACAAATGTAACAAGGGCTTAGTGCGTGTGTGATAACACATAATATATTTTAAAGGGTTTTTTATAATAACTTTGTTCCATATGGGTTTTTAATATTTCTAGTAATGTATCATTATGTTTATTTATAAAAATATAATCTTTGATTTACATTTAAGTATAAATATAGTTTTTTTAATGCTTTCCAAGATTTATCTCCTTTTTATTTGTTATTCTTCATGAATATGTTTCCCAATATATAAGTATGAATTCACATTGGTGAAGGATCAAACATCTATCATTTAAATAACCTCATACTTAGTTATTGGTAGGATTAGAGTAGAATCGGTTTAGGATATACATGTTATCCATGATTCAAAGATACAAATCAAGGATACATTTTAAGAAAATCAAGACTATTAAATTATTAGAGAAAAATTTCTAGCAAATTGGCACCTTCCCACTATGTATATAAATGAAAATCAAAACATCTTAATGGATCGTAATTATGTTGATATCTATAGGTTATTGTACAAGGTGTGTTATTAGTTATATGGAGGTCTTTTTTAGTTATTTGTTCTTAACAAGTGACAACTATGAGTGTCAAGTAAACATTTGGGTATAGTTGTTATTTATTTTAGTAATGTTATATTATAAATAATTTAATTAATTGTTAAGTTATACCTTTGGGAACATCCTCTCAAGTTCAAGTTACATCTAAAGTGTAGGAGAGCTTATAGAATTTTAATGTAGACATTTATCCATCAATAATCTATTGAAGAACCTCCTTATTTTCTTTCTTGATGAAATATCCCTAGCCTTGAAGTAAGAAGAAATTATAGTATTTTGGACCCGCGTTTTTAGGATACGTTGGAACTCTAATTGTTAATTTTCCAAAATCAATTTTTTTTCTATGGTAAAGAAAGTGATGGATGGTGTTGAGTGGATGTGGTTGATGATTCCCTACAAACCATTAGTTCCTAGTTCCTAGTCTCGAACCAATCTCTAGCAATGTGTGTTGAGAACTTGTACACTAGTTGGTGCTAGATGTTCTTGTTGGGCCAGTTGAACATGACAAGAAGTTATTATGGGAGATAATATTGTTGATAAGAAGAAATAGTGTACATGCAAACATTTCATAGTTCTTGATAGGTATGAAAGCACCAATGGAAGTAAATTGAAACTCACATAGTTTCATTTCAATGTGTTTGGGAGCTAAATGAGTGGAGCTAATTTAATTTTTTATACCTTCAACACGACAATTCAGTCACCCATTCACCTAGATGTAAATTTCCAATTATCCTCTTTCATTCTACATCGTTGATTCTTGGCATAATTTGACCTCCACCATGAATTTAGGAACTACTATAATGGCATGACTTAGGGTTCCACAAGAAAAGTATTTTTCTTTGTTTTCTTCCTCATTCAATCATTGGACAATATAGACAAATAAATACTCACAAGGATAGAACTTGTAGAAAATGAGTTGGAGAGAAGTTATAAGGAGGCATAGGTTATTTAAAACTACAATGTAATATTATAATATCATTTTCCAGTTTTATGTCTTCATTGTTGTGTATGTAGACTTAGAAAATGTATCATTTTGAAAAAATATCTTCAAGACATTTGATTCTATAAATGTAAAGAAGCAATAAAATAACTTGACAAGTTCTAAATATGTTATAATGTTTTGTACCATCTCTTTTATGTGTTTTCATATGAGTTTGGTAGTTCAAAGATGGATAAATAAGTAGATAAATCTATGAATGGTATTTGTTGATTTTTTAATGAGTAGATCACCTAAAGTTTTTCACTTTTATTTTCCCATTCCTCTTTATTGATTGTGACTCTATTGCCTTTGGATATATATCAATCTCATTTTTCTTGTTCTAGTCACACACATTCAAATAAAACCTAAATAAAAATTAGCCTGCACAAGGAGGTAGTGCAAGCAATGTAAGAAATCAATATGCTAAGAGGAAAAAAAGAATGGGAGAGTCCTTTATGCTAGAACAACGAAGTACTTTAGGTAGAGGAAATTCCTTTGTTAACTGGAGAGCTAAATATCAATATACATTTTCAATGATTCAGTAGATAGGCTAGTTAGAGGGAAAATATCAAAGTTAAAGATATCAAGTTTCAACAATCCATCATGTTGTTCAAGTTTTGTCTCATTTTTTATTTAATTAGTTTTTTCCCCCTGGTTTTTTAGTTTATATTTAGTTCCATTATTTTTATGTTTTTTGAATATTATATTCTTATTGTTCTTTTCTCTTGGTTGTCTCTCTTTTCTTTCTCTTATCTCCTCTTTTCTTTTAATTAATTGGGTTTATTGTCCTCGAACCTTGTGCAACTCTTTTCCTCTTCTCTCTCTTTTAAGTTAGTGTTGGTCTACAAAAATTATTTTTTCTCTCTTATGCTCTCTTTCATCCCGACAATGGATCACAGAGTGTGATCCAAAACGTTGATAAAAAAATCTCTAACATAATCAAAGCCAGAAACAAATCTTGAACAATATCAAAGTTGATGAGTATGAAAAGAGGAGGATTTTTTTGTGGTGGGCCATACAATTATGCATGCATTAGAAGACATAAATATTAGAATTTTTTTCATGCCAAATTTAAATCAAGGTGCTCACCACTTTAATTTGTAGTAACTATCACCTACTAGGTCTCAAAGGTCCTTAGTTTGATCAAACATTTCATGATGTAAGTCCACAAATTCTAAATGAATCCAATAAAAGAGAGAGTCCTATAGGAGGATTTGGAATTGATTGATCAAGTTAGGTAAAGACATAAAGAGTTTCAAGATGAGGTGGATCAATTTACTTAGGTTCATGCTTAGGTATCCCAACAACATGAAGGAAATTGAAAAAATATACATAACATGTGTAACTATATTATGCATAATAGATTGCAATGTCAATATAACCAACATCAAAAATTACCTTAGTAGTAAAATATACCTCATAATGTAAGGGGTGATCACCATAGACAAGCTCAAATATTTGTTTCAATCAAGAAACCTTTGGAAATTGAAATTTATAAAAAAATAGATTTATTTGGTATTTCGAATTACCCTAATCTAATTGTAAGTGACACCATACATAAAATTCTAATGTTTGAATGGAAAAAATACACTAACAAGGGAAGATCACTTGATATGTTTCATCAATATCACTAATGAACATGAGATTGAAGATGACAAAGTGACGATGAAGCTATTCAATACCTTTTAATAGATACCCCTAGGAATACCCTCTTGACTTTAAGATGAGCTTAAAGTGTAGAAGATAAAACTCACTCTTATTAAGTTAGCTTAGTTTCCTCCATAGTTTTGTTGATGAATTGATTTCACTCATTTTTTGGCACTTTGGAATTATAGGTGAAATCTAGCTCTAAGAAATGTAGCTCAGTGATTTTGAGACCTAACAAGACCTAACAATGGTGTCATTCTAGAGGATATAAATATTTGAAAATTATTTTGAAGACCCTAGTAATTCAAAGTAAAATTTCTACTATTACAATCAATTGAAAGTTGTGTATTGTGTATTTGGGTAAGTGCAATCCCATCACTTATGCCTAATAGATTATGTTGGGGAAGAAAATTTGTTATTGGTTTGAACAAAATTGAATACTCTTCTAGTGGGATAAACCCAAGTTTTTTAATTTTCCTTGGAGACTAGATTTGTTTAATGGTTTCCTCTTAAGAAGAGGTGGTGACACTACTTTCCAATTTGAAGTTTATTATTGTTGTACCTTGTTGTCGGTTAGTGTTTCAAGATCACATTTAAAATATTAGAAGCTAGTTAAATTAAGGTATTTATTCTCTTCCATTTTTTGGGTACATATTATTTTATATTTCCTCTATCTTCAAGCATGCATGTTAGTGTGTGATTAGTAATGGCTTACTTATATGGATTTAATACCCCTTTGGGAATTCATTTAAATTATAACCCTAGGAAATATACTAAACAAGTTATACATACCAATATTAGTGATACTTACTCATGATATTTATGTATCCCTACATCATATAATTACTCATTTTAAAACTTACATGTATCCACACAAGAAGGAAATAAAAAATCAATGATCTTGCTAGAATGAAAAGAAAATTTAAAGAATAGATTAATGCACTACAATACAATCCTTACCATGTTGTAAAAATAAATAGTTTTCTCAGTCCCCTATAATTCCCTTGGGTACCTCATATAAATAGCTAGACCTCTCTTAAGTAGATTATGAAATTCAGATCATGAAAGCCACAATCTTCAATGATATATTTGAGTTTTATGGATATGATATTCATGAAGGGGATGCACACATCACTATATTTTTTAATTTTATAGAGATTTTAGTTTGAAGATTAAGAGATGTGGATGAGATTCTTTGTTAGATATTTATATAGAAAGGAATATGAATGGTATCAAAGTTTTTCAAAACATACATTTTCTTCCTTGATTGAACTTGTGGATATATTTGAAAATGAGTTTGCATTTAATGTTGACCTTCTTATTTTTGTCCAAGATTTAGAAAATATCATAAGACAAGATGTAGAGTCAAGTATGGCCCTGAGACATAAGGTTTTTGTTTCTCTTTCCAAAGTCCAAACACATTAGAATGAATAAGATCCAATACACCATAAGATTTATGAGAACTTGAGTAAAATTGAATGTGGTTTTGTTTTCCATAAATGCAATGCTCACAAAAATTGAATTCAATATTACAACCAAACAACCCTACAACAATATTTTTATTTTCAAGGTCCTTAGAGCCTTTTCTCTAATGTGGCCAAGTCTTTGGTGTCATAACATAGTTTTCTCTATAGGTAACTTTGATTCAGAAGAAAAAGTACCCTTGGGTGCCCAAAACACATGACCACTCATTGATGATCAAACCCTCACCTCTTCCAATGAAGTAGCCACATAATCTCTTTTCACATAAGTACTATTATACTCAATAGTGTATGCATCAAGCTTATACATAGTTTCATATCTGACAACTCTAGAAATCACCATAGCACTTCTAATCATCTTGCATCATGCATCGGAAAAGACTACATACACACCTACATATGTTAGTTTTCTCACAGATAATAAATTCCATGCCAATCTAGGGATATGCAACACACCATTAATATTTTTTATTCTACCATCAGGAAACTTGATTCGAACTTTACCATTGCCAATATTATTTAAACAAGAATCATCAACCAAGTACACCTTACCTCCATAAAATTCTTCATATTCAAAAAACCAATTTCTATTAGAGTTCATATGGAAATATAATCCTAATTCAATTAACATGCATCATTACATGCATGTGTTGCCAAAGCTACAAATAATGAATCACCATATTCCTTCTTAGACTCAAAATCATAATAAAAAATATTATTTTTCTTATTCTTTTCTTCTTTACAATCCATATGAATATGTCTAGGCTTACCACAATTCCAAAAAATAACTTTGGAATTTCTAGGAGATTTGGATCTCCCCTTGGACTTAGATATATCACACTTCTCATTCTTCTTTCCTTTATTTCCTTAGGTCTTCCATTAAAATTTAGGGCATCCTTGGTAATGATGGATACCTTTTCCCTCATCCCTTCAGAAAGAAAAGAACCCACCACATCTTCAATCTTCAAGATAACACAAGTACTCCCAATAGCCTAACAAGAGAATCCCATGAACCAAGAAAATAACGTGCAACAAGATTTGAAATTTTTCCTCCTCATATATTTTGACAACTAATGCCAATTTAGCCACAAAATATTGAATGCTTCCAGGAAGTTTATAATTCATCCACCCTCTTCTAATCTCAGGAAATATATTTTCTTCCTCATGCAAAGAACATAACAAGATCTAACATTTATCCTCCTCGTCTAATTTAACACCAACTGATGATAACTGAGTGACCAACATATTGGATTCTTCTAGATGGTTTGTGATTCATCCACTATCTTCCATTCTTAAGGAATGCAATTTCTTCCTCAAGAAAATATTGTTTACTAAATATTTGGCTTGATACATGTCTCACCAAGTTTCTTCAATAGTTTCTATGAAGAGGTCTCTTCATAGACATTGATTAAAATAGAGTCTGACAAGTACAATCTGATTAGGCCCTTGGTTTTATGGATTATAACATTGAGAAGCCAAAGTAGTATCTATGGGCCTTGAAAATTCTCATAAACAACATCCCATAGATATTGATCTATAAACAACTGCTCCATCTTCAACTTTCACATCTCAAAATTAATTTTTAAAAAATTATCCACCTCTATTCTCCCTAATGAACTTTTCATATGAAAATTCTTGCAACAAGAGATCACAAAGTATCTTTTGTACAAAATCCCACTCAAGTTTAGATTAGTTCAAAAAACCCAATAACCCATAACTAATACTAAAGGTAATCAAGATTTGATAACACTTGTAAGAAGCTAAGGTAGAGAAACAACTTTTTGCACTAATCTTGAGAAGAGAATAATGCAAAAAATTACAAATCTTTACAACAGTTACAAAAACTTAAACATAAATATTAAGCATAAATATCATGCATACCATATCATAGTGATTTACATGGAGAAAACCCTTCCGAGAGAAAAAAAAACCCACACTTCAAAATCCACCCAATATATTATTAAAAAATTATGAAGATCACAATATAATTGTATAGAAATCTTCTCATAGGAGTATCACCAACTAGACATCTAGAAGCAACATGACTGCTATCAGACTCTCAAAATACATTACAATGCACAATTGTAGTACAATTCACTCATAAAATAGGGTTACATTATAGGGCAATACAAGCTAACAAAACATCCACTCACAGATCTAAGACATAATGATGAATAGTCCAAATTTACAAATATAAAATATACATAAAATTTGGCTTTCAAGGGTACTGTTATTAAACCCCTACCATGTTGCATGGCCCCTAGACCCCTTGCCAAGGGGATGAGCCCCTCAAACCCTAGAGGGGGTACCCCCTACCCCCTACACTCACCTATCAACTATAAAAATAAATTAATTACAAGGTTGAGACATATTTTCCCAACATTTCCACCTCCACCAGCATCCAAACAAGATTGGAAGACATAAAAATTAAAATAGGCATGTGATAGAAACAAACCTCGTTATGGGGGATAACCCCCATCATAGTTAAAGAACACTAGATGAGATCATATAAATATAACAATACATGATATTGTTTGAATGACAAGAAAGAGAGTGTTTCTAACAATTATGGCCCATGTCTCAAGAGATAATAGATTTGACAAGATTGTAAGAAAGATGAGTCTTTGCTATTAAAATTGTCCAAGATGGGAGAGTATTTTGACAAAGTTTCATTAAGAGTGAGAGAGAGATCATTAGCAACTTTTTGTGTCACAAATGAATAATAAAATCAAGTTTTATTCTTGATTTGGGTGGGAATAGCCATTATAGTCATATTTGGGTGCTAGGACATGTGTCACAAATAAATTGCATGAGATATTCCTATTTGAATTTTGAATTTTATCAAGACATTTGTGCACTGCATAGATTTCTACATGTCGTGCTTCTTTCTATCCAAATTCTTCCCGAATTCAAAAATTGCCTACTAAAGCTTCCTCATTGATATTCATGAGATCCAAATTATAAAATCCCAATTATGAATTTTGTCAAAATACACTGAACGCAATGCATAAGTGTGAAACTGGCATAGGGTGCAATCTTTAACACTATATTATCAAAGTCCATTTGAAAAAACCACAAATCACAAGGTTTAAGTACTAATATCAAACTCTAAATTCCTAAAATATTGTATCATACCTAAACAAGGTTCCTTTTAATGACTCCCAAACATTAATAATGCTTAACAACATGCAAGGAAACCAAACCATGTTCACAATTTATCAAAACCATATGAAAGTACTTCCATTCAAAGACCATGAGATATTGAATTAGACATTTCATTTTGATTCATAATACATTATGAACATCCCATAATCTCTATAATAGTCTCATCACATTAATATGAGGGCTAGGTTAATTACTTAGCCACAAGAATTTCTCCTTGTTTTCACTAACATATTGTGACCATTATGATATAACAAATTTAATCTAAAACTAACAAAACATAGCTAATTAACATTCACAAGAGTTAGTAAAATTTCAGCTATCAATTTAACTTACTATGACAAGGATCATAATCAACAATAAAATTGATTGGTCAGTGGCTTCATAATAAACCTTCTCTATCCTAGGTAGTATTTTTATAAACATATAATAGTCTTTGATATATTGGAAAATAAAGAAGTACTTGAAATGGCTGAGCTAATTAGCTAAATGGATTGTTGTTACTTGATAGAAGTATAACTTATTGTCTCAACACAATAAGTGAATCTTACCTAATTATCAACTAGAATTTTTATATTTCTAATCATTATAAATAAGATCTACTCATATTATCATCAACATGACATGAATACAAGCTCTTGCAAGTAAAACAATGAGACTAATATAAGCTCCTTTTGAGCAATCACACTACAAATCACCTTTAGAAGACCAAGAGTTGTAACATATAAATAATTTCATTACATGAACTTTTGCACTGATTTACATATGTTTGTGTGCATTAAGGAAATCTTTATAATTGTATTACAATTAAAATAAAAATCCAAGTGTTTTATGTAAGAGAAAATTAGCTAATGTTTTAGAATTCATATGGAGTACTCGTGCCCCCTACTATCTCTACAATTTCAAGCATTTTTTATTTTAGACAGTTTACCTTATTATCAATTAAAAAATCTATTTAATAACTAAATTTGAAATTCTCTTACAAATGACATTGAAAGAAAAAACTACAAAAAAGATAAATAAGTGTGGAAAATTTGTTAGCCTATTAATTTATTTCATTAAACCTCCTTATTTAGGCTTCATCAAAATGACTAGCATAAATATATTTGAGCTAAAGCATGGCCCATTACTCTAACATTATTTAAGAAAGCTATAATAGTTATAGCTTCCTTATTGAAGATTTAATTTAGTTGTATTTTATCCACTAGATAAGATGTCCTCATGGTTGACTATCCATCAGTCAAATGAAATTTTGTACCTCATACTAGCTAACAAATGATACTTGCATCACTTGCAAGAAGGGAGAAATAACTCTTGAGCTAATAGTTGTAAAATAATAGGATCCTTCACCAAAGAAAAATAATCAACTTTCATTAACTACAAGCACTAGGAATTTCATAGCCTTTGTCATCTCTACTTATAGATCTATAACATTTTATTGGTCGTAATCAAATTTTTATCTTTTTTCTTTTTATGAAAATAATTGGATAACACAGATGTCAATATCTCTATTCTTTTTTAACGATTAGATTACAACATGATGAGTAAGCATACATCTAAAATAGAATTCATCCTTTGGCTAATTTGTCAAGAGTAGGGGGACCTCATCCATCAAAGCCACGTGGGGTCAAATTTAGCTCAATTGTACCTCTAGAGATTGAACCATAGTGGATGGTGTAATCAAACAACATCCCAACAACCTCATCAATTGTGCTCAAGCAATTAAACTATAGCCCTTTAATTTTTCAGCTATTTAAAAAAATCAACATTTTTCATCATTATGACCATACTTTAACAAACAAAAATTATTTAAATTAACTTTGGATGATCATTTTTATTTTTATCTTACTCAAAAAAAACTCATATAACTAAAAAGATTTGAATAAGAAAAAAATTAGAAATCAGAAAACATCTTAACTAAATACTTCGTGCATACATACTAAAGTATTGCTAACCTTATATAATATTAGATCGATTTTATAACTATCTTTTCCATTAAAATCAAGCCAAATAATGTGTAATAAAATCAGATATACAGTTAAATCCATCAAATAATCAGAATCCCAATATTTTAATAAAAATATAATTTAAAAAAATAAAATGCCTATGTGAATACCACGTGGCAGGTCAGTTCTACATGACATTAATAAAAAACAAAATAAATAGGGGAGAGGGGCCAATAGTCGTGGGGGGTCCAATAGTCGTGCACTCAATTGTGATTATAATACCTAGTCTTACCACATATTTATACTATATATTGTAAATAAATAATCTAAATATAAATTAAAAGATAACCAAATGTTGATAAAAAGTGGACCCATACTTGTACACATGAGAACCTTTAAATGTTATATTAAAAAATCATAAATACATTCATGAAGAAATGAAATAAGTATCTTTTTGTCTCAAATAAAATATCACAACTAGGGGAGAGGGGCCAGTAGTCGTGCGGGCTAACTTCGTCAATATGTAGCAATTGACTAGAATATCGTAGAACCTTCATTTTTTTTTCAACATGTGGACTAGCCTCTTATCTATCTATAACTAAGGTCTGGAGGTGTGACTCATCATGCAACTCGCCACATCATCACATCTATTGAGAAGTGTCTAAAATTTAACTTTTTAAAGATTTGATCAAAACTTAATCATGGAAACCCCACTAGTTGAACAAAGAAATACTATTTGTTGCTTGTAAAATATCATATTTTTATTTAAAATATGATAATATGCAACATAAATGGACCAAATACTTATTGGTAACCATAAATCTTTGATATCTCTAGCTTTTATATTCAACACATATGGACCAATAGTTGAACACAAAAAAACTATTTGTTGTTATAAAAACAACACATAATTATTTAAAATACAACTAATACCAAACAAAAATGGACCAATAGTTGAACACTAAAACTTTTTGAAAATCCTTCACATTTAATGAAAAAATATATGGTATTTATTGTACTCACCTTTAATATTTGTGATAGGACAAACTATTAATATAAATTACTCCATTGCTTGTACATTGCTACCCCAATAGTTGTACAAATTAGAACAATATTTTTTCACTATGATAAGAATACTTGTTTAAATGAGTTTCTTATTTTATTAAATGAGCATTTTATTTTTTAAATTACACACTTATAGTGAATAGTTGTGATATTTTATTTGAGACAAAAAGACACTTATTTCATTTCTTCATGAATGTATTTATGATTTTTTAATATAACATTTAAAGGTTCTCATGTGTTCAAGTATGGGTCCACTTTTTATCAACATTTGGTTATTTTTTAATTTATATTTAGATTATTTATTTACAATATATAGTATAAATATGTGGTAAGACTAGGTATTATAATCACAATTGAGTGCACGACTATTGGACCCCACACGACTATTGGCCCCTCTCCCCTATTCACTATAGGTGTGTAATTTAAAAAATAAAATGCTCATTTAATAAAATAAGAAACTCATTTAAACAAGTATTCTTATGATAGTGAAAAAATATTGTTCTAATGTGTACAACTATTGGGGTAGCAATGTACAAGCATTGGAGTAATTTATATTAATAGTTTGTCCTATCACAAATATTAAAGGTGAGTACAATAAATACCATGTATTTTTTCATTAAATGTGAAGGATTTTCAAAAAGTTTTAGTGTTCAACTATTGGTCCATTTTTGTTTGGTATTAGTTGTATTTTAAATAATTATGTGTTGTTTTTATAACAACAAATAGTTTTTTTGTGTTCAACTATTGGTCCATATGTGTTGAATATAAAAGCTAGAGATATCAAATATTTATGGTTACCAATAAGTATTTGGTCCATTTATGTTGCATATTATCATATTTTAAATAAAAATATAATATTTTACAAGCAACAAATAGTATTTCTTTGTTCAACTAGTGGGGTTTCCATGATTAAGTTTTGATCAAATCTTTAAAAAGTCAAATTTTAGACACTTCTCAATAGATGTGATGATGTGGCGAGTTGCATGATGAGTCACACCTCTAGACCTTAGTTATAGATAGATAGGAGGCTAGTCCACATGCTGAAAAAAAAATGAAGGTTCTACGATATTCTAGTCAATTGCTACATATTGACGAAGTTAGCCCGCACGACTACTGGCCCCTCTCCCCTAATGGTGTCTTTGGAATTTGGGCAAAAAGTTTGATGAGAATTATGTCATCATTGTTTGACGAGTTGTCTCTTTGGAGTGGTGTCTTTGGAATTTGAGCTTTTTTTTGTTTATTTTGTGCTACATTGTGGGTAAGATAGCTGTCCCATGTCTATGAAACATTTTTCTTTTCCGTAGAAAGTTACATACCTAGTATCTCAACTATTAAATATTCAAATATTAGTATATATTGAAATTAAAATTAAATTCAATTTAGTATTGTAAAAGAATTTTTTTTTTAATTAATTATATTAATTTAATAAGATGTATATAAGATTAATTTAGATTAATAAATAAGTGTAAATATAAGAGTATGTTTTTTAAAAATAATGAATGTTAGAAGATTTCCGGTGCATGAGCTCTGCTAGGGTTTTGAGTTTTCTGAGGTCATTCGTGGCCCCTCCTGCGTCATACTGCGCTTATTGCGTAGGATTTTGGTTCCTCCATTGCGTACGATTGCATTTACTGCGGTTTTAGGGGTTTATTATGCCTTCAACCGGCTCTAACCCGACAATTCTTGCTGGTGTTAGCGGTTCAATGGCGCAATTTAATGGCTCCCCCATCGAACAAATGCCCTCGAAAATTTGTTCCGAAAGTCTTTCACGAGGTAAGCATTCTGACGCTCTTGCTGATGTAGTTTTACCTTTACCTGATTTTGATTCTGCATGCCAATGGCTTGAAAAAAACACCCTTGTGGGTTATTTTGTTGGGAGGACTCCCCCTGAAAGTGTGCTAAAAGACTGGGTTAACAAGGCCTGGGTCCCTCATGGGGTCCGCTTTGATATGGTCCAAAATCTGACCAAGGGTTTTTTCTTGTTTCACTTTGCGGAAGTAAATCATGTCCAAGCTATTCTGGGTCATGGACCCTAGTATGTCCATTCCTCCTTGTTGGTTTTCTAGTCCTGGACTCGAGATTTTGCTGTCTCCAAGGACACCAAAATGTGTGTGTCGGTCTGGATTGAGTTTCCCGGGTTGCCCTTGCCATGTGTGCCCTTCTTGCAACATATTGCTTCCTCTCTGGGGAAGGTTGTTTGCATTGAACCTGATAAGTTCTTTCAAGCCCATCCTCAGAAGAGGGTTTGTGTGGAAGTTGATTTATCCAAGGATTTGAAAGAGACTGTTGACCTTCAAATCGGGGATATTCGCCACTCCTAGAAAATCACGTATTTTAACCTTCCCAACATGTGCTACCGGTGCCAATCAGTTGATCATAAGATTAGGGACTGCCCTTTGCCAGTTCCCCGTACTGTTTCTCAGCCGTGGGGTGCTGAAAAGCCTCATCAGATAGAGCCTTCGACTAAGGCGGACACAAAGTGGACCACGGTCCCCAACCGAAAAAATAAGTCGCATGGTTTTGGGTCGGCTCCCAAAGCCTCGGAACTGACCCAGCAGGTTTCAAACCCTTCAGAGAAGGGGAAGGCCACTCCCGCAGGAGTGGCTTCTGCTGTTTTACAGCCCAGGCCGCAGGGCGCACCCCAGGCTGCTACAGTTTTATGTGCTCAACCGGCATTATCCGCCGGTGTGGAGACCCAATGGCGTTCTCACAGCCGGTCTCCTCCACCGGAAGAAGGTGAATATGTGCCAGAAAAGTGGAGGTATTCTCCCTCTATTCAAATGGGTTCAGTTCCACAAGAGTTTTTGAAGAATAGCTTCTCTTCCCTATGTGAAGAGGATCGGGATTCTGCAAGCATGGAAGACTTTCCATGAATTTTCTCTCATGGAATGTTCGAGGTCTCACAGACCTCTCAAGGAAATATTCTGTTATGAATACTTTGAAGAATTTTTCGCAGATTGAAGTGCTTTGTCTCCAGGAAGTTAAAATTTAAGGTTTTTTGCTTGCTTCGGCTTGTCGCTCTATTTGGCCAACCAGCACTATGTTCTATACCTTGCATGAGGCTGGTCGTGGTGGAGCAGCTACTCTTTTGGCTCCGTGGTTGCTTCCTTATGTGGTTGACAATGGGGTGGATCCCTCCCAGCGGGCTGTCTGGACTCTTCTCAATATTGAGAACCATTCCTTTGGGATTATCAATATTTACGCCTCTAATGATGTTGTGGAGTGTTGCTTGCTTTGGCAATGGCTTGCAGACTCTTTGCCAGTTGCCACCTGGTTGCTCTGTGGGGATTTCAACATGGTTGAAATGGCGTATGATAAAAATGGCACTGTACCTTTTTGTTGGGCTGCAGGCGAAAGGGAGGCGTGGTTTCACATGCTCAATAAATTGGGGCTTTTTGATCCCAATCTGGGTTACCGTCATTCTCATTCCCTCTGGCACACTTGGTGTAACTATAGAGCTGGTGCTAACAGAGTCTTTAAGCACCTTGATTGTGCCATGATCTCAGCACAATCTTTTTTTTCTTTCAAAAGCTTTGCCTTGCCTGTTAAGCCACTTGTGGATGTAACCCTTTCGGGTCACTTCCCCATTCAATTTCAGATTGAGTGGGATACTTGGTAACCTCGCATGTGTAAGACGCAATTCTTTTTGAACACGTCTCTGCTCCATCACAAGCCCACCATGTCCCACATTCTTCGAGTGTGGAATTTTGAGTGCCGTCCGTTTGGCAGTACGAGCTGGATTACTTGGTGGAATGATGCTATCATTCATACTACGCGCTTCCTGCGCATTTATGGGCAACAACTTGCTTTATTCCGTCGGTGCTCTTACGAGGCCACCACTGCTAACTTGCGTGCTGCTATGGAGGCCTTAGCGGCTTGTCCTTTCTCTCTGTCACATCAAGTCCAGGTGGCGGACTTAAGACACTAGAAGTAAGTGGCTAATAGCTATTCTGCCAGGGGCGCTCAAATCAAGGCGTGGCTCCACTGGCTCAAAATTGGGGACTGTGCCTCCAAAGATTTTTTTTTGGCTCTTCGTGCTAGGCACTCCTCCCCAGGCATTAAAGCCATCAAAGATGGTAATGAAGTGCTCTCTGAGCTACTTGACATTCTCCAGGCTTTTGTGTGTCACTATGAGCAAGTTTTCACGGCTCAGGACCCCACGCCTGTGCGCCAGCAAGCCCTTCAAAGCTACCTTGCTGTTGTGCCACATAGGCTTTCTTCAGCCCAGATTAATTTTTGTGATCAATTATTAACAATTGATGATCCCAAGGAAGCTGTTTCCTCCATGGCCGATGACAAGGCTCCTGGGATTGATGGTTTCCCCTGTGAATTCTATAAAGTGCTTTGGGACTATATTGGGAGTGACCTTCATCATGTTTATCTTGAAGCCTTTTACAACAATTCTTTAGGCAATTTAATAAATAAAGGCAATATTAAATTCATACATAAGTCTGGAGATCCGGAGGATATTTGTAACTGGCGGCCCATCACGTTTCTTAATGTCTCTTATAAAATTATTGCCAAAGCCTTGGCTCTAAAAATCTGCCACCTCCTACCTCAGATTGTGCGTCCCGAGCAGACTGGATTCATCAAATCCAGGTTCATTCTTGACAACATTATTGCTGTTTGGGAAGGCATGGAGTGGGCCAGGCATTCGAACCAGAAAGTCGTGTTTATCAAAATCGATTTTGCTAAAGCATATGACCGCATTGAATGGCCTTTCATTCTTGCGATGTTATAGGCATTGGGTTTTGGAGCCAATTTTCTTCAGTCCATTCACATGTTTTTTTCTGATGCCTCGGCTTGCATCTCCATTAATGGCGGCCAGTCCTCTGCTTTTGGCCTCTTTCGTTCTATTCGCCAGGGATACCCTCTTGCCCCTGTGTTGTATGTTCTGGCAGCTGAGGGTTTTGGATATCTCTTGGCCAATGCTATCTCCTAACATTGTGTTAAAGGAATAACACTCCCAGATTCTCAAGAGCAGCTTGTCGATGGGCATTTTGCTGATGACTCCTTCCTCACTCTCTTAGAGGACGAAGGTTCGATAACTGTTGCCCTTGAATGCCTTGACACTTTTTGTCTTGCATCTGGTTTTGTAATTCAATGGCACAAAACGTTGTGCTATAGACAATTTGTGCTTCCCACTCCTGCGTGGCTTCAATCCTATAACTTGAAGTGGATTGGTCAAGGGGAAATCTTCCGCTTCTTGGGCATTCTGTTTGCCTTCCAGGCTTCCCCCCGGGAGCTCTGGCAAGCCATGCTCTCCAGAATTGAGCAGAAGCTGGCCTATTGGATTACCAAGCCTCTCTCGCTGGTAGGAAAATTCCAGGTGTGCTCTAAAGTTTTGGCTGCTACCCATGTCTATTATTCTTCCTGTTGGGGTCCTTCTAAAGCAGCCTACAGCAGGCTCGAGAAGTTGCTCCGTGATTTTCTTTGGGCCTCTTCTGAGACTCATAAGGGTTTTCATCGGGTCGCTTGGGAATTTTGTTGTCTTCCCAAGGAGTCGGGAGGGCTCGGCTTGCTTTCCACTCAACGACAGGGAACTGCCCTCTGTGTCAAATGGATCATCCGTGCGCTTACTAGGGATGAAGCCTAGAAAGTTCTCCTCAGGCATTGCATTCAGTCTGGGTTTCCCATTCATAGACCCGCCTGGAAAGGCATCAACTTCCAAACCCTACTGGTGATGACGGAGCCGGTTCAAATTATTGGCTCCTTTGTGGCTAAAAGCATTTGGCGTTCTTGGGAAAATGTCAAGCCCTGGCTCCATTGGGCTGGTGCTAGGTTTCATGATGGGCTCTCCATCAACCAGCATAATCTCTGGTGGTCTCCCCTTCTTGCTCAGAATGGTCAACCCCTGGCCAAGTCGTCTTGGCTCAAAGCTCTTCGATTTCATAAGAAGGGCATTTAGACACTGCACCAACTCTTCCACCGGCCTACCATGAGTATTATGCAGTGGGATGTTTTTAAAGCTCATTATAGCCTTCAAAACCAGGACCATCCTACTTTTGACGGTCTGGTGAACACCATTCCGGAAGAGATTCATCACAAAGTTGGTATTCGTGGGCACAAAGCTTGGTGGAAAGACTGGAAATGGTTTCCAAATACTCCTCTTAGGAGCTACAAGCCACGGCTTGGTTACAGGTGGCTTTCACCCCATTTCCCTATGCTCAGCTCATTGAACCAAAGGTGGCTTCTTAACTCTTCGGCCTTTACTTGGCATAGGAGGTTTGATGCCATTTGGTCTGCAAGTGTTAATCCAAAGCTGGCCCACTTTGCTTGGTGTATTCTTTGGCTTGCCTGTGGGTTCTCGGCTGGTTCATTTGGGGGTCTCTGACCCTCACTGCCCGTTTTGTGGGCAGCCTGAAAGCTTCAAGCACCTTTTTTGGTTTTTTCCCAGAGCTCAGCAGTTCTGGACTTGGATTCATGATATCTTTCGGCCTTTTAGACCTAAACCCTTTTCGTGGCATATGGTTCTTCTGGGGGACCCGCCTGGAACCCCGGCTAAGTTCACCCAGATTTGGCACACTTTCAAAGTGGAAATCCTTTTCAGTATCTGGAAAGACATAAATGCTTGTATTTTTGCTCATTCACATATAGATATTAATGTTTCTATTTATGCTAAAGTTGTTATATGCTCTAATGTTATGTTACAGATTCAAGTGCAAGCCAACAAGGTTGCACTGGAAGTGGCTCACCTGCAAGTTCTCCTGGACCACTGGGGCAATGCCCCTTGTACTGTGGCTCGGATTCCTAACTCGCCCTCCTCCTCCCGCCGTCGGTCGCCCTCTCGGGGCCGGAAGAGGAGTGATTCCACGTGGGCTCACTCCCAGCCTCCTCCTCAGAGGGATTCTCGGCCTCCCCGATGGAATCGTTCACCTCCGCCACGACCTGGTCAGGGGTGGCGGCTCTGGGTGGCCTGTAGATGCTCCTCCTAACTCTGGCTCTGGTTGGCCCTCCTCTGGGAAAAGATTTCCGCGGCTTGCTCTTGCAATCTCGCCTCAACGCGAGGATAAAGAAAAAGAAGATAAAAATGATGATGGTTGGGGTGCTCCTCCTGACGTCACTCCTAACCCCGCTGATGTATGGGGTAGAAATTTGGATGACCAGGATCCCCTAGGATCTACTGGCACTGCCTTAGCTGCATAGTTTTCATTCTATTTTATTTTTCTGGGCTAGGCCCATGTGACTTTAGTTAATTTTGCTGGGCTGGGCCCATGTCATTTTCGGGGTGTGCTTTCCTACCACCCAACCCTTTTTTGTGAATTTTGTACTTTATTTATATTAATATAGATATCTGGAAAATTCATGAAAAAATAATGAATGTTAAATATAGAAAATAAATTATTAAGTAATGATATTTAATCTTGTGATTTGAAAATGAATAAATATAGATGTTTGTATTCAAATGTAGATGTATTAGGATTCAAAAAGGCATGCAAGTACTCCTAGAATGATCTTGCAGATCTAGATTATTTTTATTACACCAATTGAAGTATTTTTTCCTTGAACATGAATGACATCTAAATGAAGATTATAGATGCAAAAATCAATGCATTTAAACCCTTTAAATAGGAGGATATAACAATCAATCATGTAAATTTGTGTTTAGTCAACCATTAGTGGGGAAAGAATGCATGGAAGTTGGGTGTTTTTTTAATTTGTTAAGGTCAAGTGTTGGATTGCAAGGTCAACCTTCAACCACATAAATGACCCATGAAATTAAAGAGCCAAATCAAAGTGAATAAAAATTACATAGTGTTGGTGTAATTAATTGTGTTGTATCTTGTCATAGGTCATAATTACACCTTAGTTAAGTTTACTTAGGGACCACATAAGAGTTGTTGGAGTTTTTCCACTTTTGGTGGACTTATCATGTTATCACTTCCACCTTTCGTGGACATATCATGTTATTACCTCTCCACCTTTTGTGGTGGTTATCACATTATCACTTTTCCACTTTAGGTGGAGTGATAGTTTTTCACAGTTGTCTCACGTCATAAGATTACGCCACTTGTCATAATCTTGTGCCCTCCTATGTACTCACCTTGGCTATATAACCAAGGGGTATCTAATACATTTGTACATTGATACAGACATTGATTCTATATGTATTATTGGCAGAATACAGTCTATTCTTGTCATATTGTTTCTATCTCTCTTATGCTTGTGCTTCCATTAGGCCTCTAGATCTTGGGTGGCTACCTTCATAGCCAATTCTTACATGGTATCAGAGCTATTGGAGTGCCTTTGGATTTCCATTTTGGGGAGATCTTGAGTGCAATCTTGCATTTTCTTCATAGAAATATCAATTCTGGGGGGGTTCCATTTTTGGCATTGTATTGCAAGTGCATTTTGGGAGCTTGTTGCATTAGATCTGAGCTCACCATTGCATTCAGAGTGTCCAAGAAAGTCATATTTGCCTTTTGTTTTGTCTCAGTTGGACATTGGAGGCCAAATCTACAAGGGTTTAAAGTTCGGAGGTGGTTGCCAAATCCAGGAGAGAGCCATATTTTTGGAGCATTTCAGCCAAAAAGGACACTGCCATTGTGTCCAGAAGGGCCAAAAACCCTAAGATTGACTTTCAATTCATCAAAATTGGACAACATTGCTCAAAGCCATCTGGAAAAAATTTCTCCTCCTCAGTTGTATGGATCGTCATAATTGCAGAGCGACGGTACGAATTTGGAAAATAATATTTTATTTTCGGAATTTTTTTGAAAATTTTATTTAGAAAAATTGATTTTTGAATAAAGTTTTTTAAAAAAAAAAAATGATTTGAAAAATCAAAAGTCAATTTAAAAAAAAAAAAAATCAAATAGCAGAAATTTTCTGTGGATATTTTTTTTGTGCAGATCGTACCCTACCTGCACAGGGTACTCCCTAGACCCGCTCGTGCCACGTGGTTCCCATTCACTCATAGTGGTCCCCTCGTCTGTGGTCGGTCAAATATCGACAACTACCAATCAAAAAAAAATTTGGGCGCCCAAAAATAAAATTCGACAATAGTACAAAGATTCTTGGGGAATCTTAAATATTCCTTTCCAGATTCCATCGCAAAGAATATTTCGACAAGACATTCTGGAAGGAGCATATTCTGGTGGTATATTCCAAGAACGGTCGACGTCGATGGTGACGACCCCCTAGCCATCAAATTTAATCAAGTAGATTGCTGACATCAGCAACATGTCAGCATTTTCAAAAAAAAATTGCCCCCTTCACCTTTGGCAGTTTCGAATTTGCAGTTCAACTTCAAATGTTGATATCTTGCTCGGCTAATGTTTCGTGCTCTACATGCTGGTGTGATCGATTTCTGATTTTGATGCATAGATTTTTCAAAAAATTCAGTTTCTCACAGGTGTAGCTGAGTTGTCACCAATTTTGCAACTTTCAGGGCTCCGTTCAAGCTAATACAAATTCCTTTTTTAGTGCCGTTTTTTTTAAAGTGAATTATTTTTCCTAAAATTCACAATGGTACTACCATTTTGCAGTGATTGTGATCAAAAATTTTATTTTCAACACTTTGTCATTTTTAGCCTTTTTTGGCATTTGTAAAGACAATATCTCAGTTTGGTCTTTTGTATCAATCATTTGAGTCTGTTATTGCCTATCTAAGTCTCTTGTAAAACATTGAAAATCAGAAGCCCACTTTGCTTGGCTTGCAAGTGGCCATTGTAAACGCACTAAGTATAAAGTGCCAAATCATCTTTTTTTTTTTTGGGGGTTCTTTGATTAAGTGAATGTGGGGAGGTGTCTTATGTCATTGTGCCTCTCTCTCTCTCTTGTTCTCTTTGATGCTATGGGTTCTCCTAAGTTTCCTTTGTTAACTCCACATAACTATGCTTGTTGGAAAATTGATGCTTGGAGTAAGTTGATGGAAAAAGGATTGACTCATTATATTGATGGAACTATTTTTGCACCATCTAATCCTAAAACTGATCCTAATGCTCATTTGGATTGGCTCACTAAAAATACTATGGCTCTTGGAACTTTGAGGAAATATGTATCAAAAGATCTAATCTTTCAAATTTAAAAGTGTAAAACAATTAAAGAAGCTTGGGAAAAGTTTGGTCAATTGTATGGCCAAGTTGATGAGATTAGAGGTTATTAGCTTGACAATGATCTCACAATGTTAGATCCTAAGAATTTTGATACAATCCAAGACTATGTCACTAAATAAAATGAGTTAAGAGCACAACTTAAGGATTGTGGAATTGACAAAAAGGATGCATAATTGGTCTACAATTTGTTGAGAAAGCTTCCATCAGAATATGCATCATTTGTTTCTAGCTTCCAAACCCATCGCTTGACATTGGGTAGTTCTTTCACTCTTCCATCATTTGATGCATTCACAAAAATGTTGATGTTAGAACAAGCAAAGCTAATAAGCATGGGGATTCTCAAGTCTTCAAAGTCCAAAGCTTTGGTGGCTAATCAAGGGAAACAAGTGACTCAAGGAAAGGGTTCCAACAAGAAGCATAAGCAATTTAATCCAAAGACACAACAAGATAAAGAACAATCATCCTCTCCACAACAAGGGAATTCTTCACCTTCTCCCAAGATGAGAAATTCAAGCAAGAAGGAGAGACCAACTTGTTCATATTGCAAGAGATTCGGTCATGATGAGCATCATTGTCATACTAAGAAAATTGATGAGTTGAAAAACATCATCAAGAAAAACAACATCAATTTTCCATCCACCTAGAAGAAGAAGGATTCATTTCCTTCCACTTCCTCACAATCAAAAGGCAAAGGGAAATCTTTTATGGCTACTACAAGTTCTTCACAATAATGGATATTTGACTCGGTTGCCACTCATCACATGGGTTCTACAAGGGAGTAGTGTTCTTCTTTGGAGCCATCTAAGGTACCTCACATCTTCATAGGAGATGATACTCAAGTGGAAGTTGAAGAAAAGGTTCGGTTGTCATGGATGATGGAGCATTTGAGGATGTTCTCTATGTTCCTAACTTGAGCACCAATCTTCTTTCAATCTACCAAATCACTCACTTTACTGATGGCAAGAAAGTTGAGTTTCTACTAGATTCAGTTGTGGTCAAAGATCTTAAGGATGATGCCTTGGTTGCAGTGGGACAAGACAATCATAACACACGTCTTTACTCATTTTCCCACTTTATTCCTAAGTCTCCTTCTACACTATTCCTCAGTCATTCAAACTCAAAAAGTAAGCTATGATATGAGTGGTTTGGACATCTCAATTACCACTATCTTCAATAGCTTAGCTCCAAGTATATGGTTGCAGGGCTCCCTCAAATTAGCTTTTTCGATGGTGTTTGTTTAGGTTGTTCCTTGGGTAAGCATCCAGAAGAGAAGTTTGACAAAGGGAAGTCTTGGAGAGCTTTGGAAGTTCTTCAATTGGTTTATAGTGATGTAGCAGTTCCATTTCCAGTGCCATCATTTAGCAAGGCTCACTATGTCCTTACCTTCATTGATGACTACTCTCGCTTCACATGGGTCTATTTTCTTGTTCACAAGAGTGAGGTGTTTGACATATTTCTAGCCTTCAAGGCTCATGTTGAGAAGCAATCAAGGAAGCAAGTCAAGATTCTTCGCATAGACAATGAAAGGGAATATGTGAACAATAGACTTGAGCAATTTTTTACACTTGAGGGGATTGATCTTTAGCATTCAATTGCATACACTCCACAATAGAATGGTGTTGCTAAAAGGAATAATAGAACCCTTAAGGAGATGGCTAGCTGCATGATTGATGCTCATTCTCTTGGTCCTCAATTTTGGGCAGAGTCTATCAGTTGTGCCACTCACATCCTGAATCGAGTTCCTCATAAGGATTTGAAGGGTGTGACTCCTTTTGAGGCTTGGTGTGGTAGAAAACTAGTTGTGAGACACTTTAGAGTTTTTGGTTGTCCAGCTTGGGCACGCATACCTCTCGAGAAACGCAAGGCATTGGAACCTCAAAGTAGGCCTTGCATCTTTGTCGGATATCCTGAAGGGGTTAAGGCATACAAACTTTTCGATCCAAAGACACATGAGCTATTCGTTGAGAGGAGTTTTCACTTTGAGGAAATCTCTCCTAGCTTGGCCTCTAATCCTCCCCTTCCTTCCTCCATAGTGGAAAGTGGCGATAGTGACTCAGATGATGATTCTCCCTCAAATCTGACTCATAGGATCACACCTTCGCAAGGTCCACTTGTAGTCTAGGATCCTTGTCCTTCATATCCTACTAGACCTCGTTGGGCTCAACAGACTCTTGAGTCAGTAGGTTCTCTTGTTGGGGATCCTTCAGATACTCGAAGGACTCGGTCACAACATCAGGATTTTCCACGTGCTTTTATTGCTACTACTTCTGATCCACAGTCCTTCAAGGAAGCATCGGGAGTTCCAGAGTCGGACTCAACAATGGAGGAAGAGTATATTTCCATGATGAGGAACAACACATGGGATTTAGTTCCACTCCCTAAGGGGAGAAAGATGGTTCAATGCAAGTGGATCTATCGAACCAAGTATGCAGCGGATGGAAGTGTGGATAAATACAAGGCTCAACTTGTGGAAAAAGGCTTCTCATAGGTTCCAAGTGTTGATTAAACAAAGACCTTTGTACCCGTTCCTAAGATGAACTCCATTTGTTTGACACTTGCTATGGATGCAACTCATGGTTGGGTTGTACATCAGATGGATGTGAAGAGTGCATTTCTTCATGAGGATCTTCATGAGGAGATTTACATGGAGTATCTGCAGGGATTCATACAAGATTCTTCTTTGGTTTGCAAATTTAGGAAGTCTCTCTATGGCCTGAAACAAGCCCTTAGGGCTTGGTATGCCAATATGGACTCCTTCCATCTCTCAACAGAGTTCACTAGGTGTCATTCATATCCAAATGTCTACATTTTGCAATAGGGTGACTCTTATTTGCTACTTGTTCTCTCTGTTGATGACTTGATCATTACAGGGAGTACCTCATCCATCATTGGTAGTGTCTAATATGCTTTGTAGGATAAATTTTCTATGAATGACTTGGGCTTTTTGCACTATTTTCTTGGGATTGAGATCACACAGTAAACTTTTGGGATATCTCTCTCTCAGCCCAAGTATGCTCTTGATCTTCTAGCTCAGTTTCACATGGCTGATTGTAAGCCTACTCCAACTCCCTTTCTTTCAAGAGTCAATCTTGAGGCTAAGTGTTCTACTCCACTTGTTGATGCCACTTTGTATCGTCATCTTGTTGGAAGTCCCATCTACTTGAATCACACACGCCCTAATATCTCCTTTGTAGTTGGCATGGTTTCATGCTTTATGTAGGAACCACATGAGCTTCATTGGAAAGAAGCCACAAACGCATCTTGCATTACATACAGGGTACACATCATCATGGGATTCACTATGCAATAGGTACAAGACTTACCTTGGTGGTATATACAGATTCTGATTGGGTTGGCGATGTTGATGATCGTAAGTCCACTTCTAGCTACAACTTTCATCTTGGTTTTGGCCCCATTTGTTGGCAGAGTAAGAAGCAACATGCTATTGCTCTTTCTTCGACTAAGGCTGAGTATCGAGGGGTTGTTATGTAGCTACTGAGGCTATTTGGCTTCAAAATATTCTCACTGAGTTTGGCTTCACTATTCCACGTCCTTCAGTCATTCATTGTGACAATCAGAGTCCCATCCAGATCTTGAAGAATCTGGTTCACCATTAGAGGACCAAACACATTGAGATTCGTATGCACTACATCAGGGAGTTGATATAGGAGCAGGTCATTGATTTGCAGTATTGTCCTACAACACAGTAGGTTGTAGATATCTTCACCAAACCCTTCACTGAGAGTACATATCATCATTTGCGAGATCTCTTGGGGGTGCAGGGTGTTTCATCTAAGGAGGTCACTTGACTTCTTCATTCTATCTTATGGGGGGGACATTTTCCTCTTCTAGGGGTTTTGTCCTTCTCATACATGTGAGAGCTTTTTCTCTTGTTTTTCATCTCTTTTGGGGGGGAGTTTTTTCCCATGTGGTTTTTTCCTTTTCTTTGCTTTATGAGAGAGTGCATTGCATTTGTACATGGGTACCTAACATGGCCTAGTTTTCGGGACCCATCTTGCATTATTTGCATTTGTGTACATTCTCCCTAAGTTTCCCTTAAGGGGGGGGGGTGTTGGTGTAATTAATTGTGTTGTACCTTGTCCTAGGTCATAATTACACCTTAGTTAAGTTTACTTAGGGACCACATAGGAGTTGTTGGAGCTTTTCCACTTTTGGTGAACTTATCATGTTATCACTTTATCACTTCCACCTTTCGTGGACATATCATGTGATTACCTCTCCACCTTTTTTGATGGTTATCACATTATCACTTTTCCACTTTAGGTGGAGTGATATCTTTTCATAGTTGTCTCATGTCATAAGATTACGCCACTTGTCATAATCTTATGCCATCTTATGTTCTCACCTTGGCTATATAACCAAGGGGTCTCTACTACATTTGTGCATTGATATAGACATTGATTCTATGTGCATTATTGGTAGAATATAGTCTATTCTTGTCATATTGTTTCTATCTCTCTTATGCTTGTGCTTCCATTAGGCCTCTAGATCTTGGGTGGCTACCTTCATAGCCAATTCTTACACATAGGAATCTGAACATGCATAAACATACTTAATTCATTATTAGGATGAAAAAATATAGGATGTTTCTATGTGGATAAGGTGGAAATAGGCATATGAACATGTTTATAAGTGAATAAAGGGATAAGTGAATGTCATGGGGAAAGGGACTCAAACTTGCAAAAAATTATGACATATAATGGAAAAATAGTGAAGATTAAACCATGTGTGGTCTCAAAATGTGTCAATTTACATATAGATGAGAATCATAAATCTATGTAGTCTTTTATATGTTTCATGAGAATGAAGGTTGTAGGAATTATTGTTTATAAGTTACAAATTTTGACCTAGCTATGTACGGGAAGGTAAATAATAAAATGTCACTTTCATTTGTACACATACCCTCAAGCAATCAATATATTTAGATATTGGCGTGTTGATTGTAGTTTGATGCAATGTATTTTTAAAGGACCTATGTATCAACAAGGGTTGATCAAGCACAATGTTAGATTAAGGGAAGTCAATCCATGAATATAGTGAGTAGTTATTTAACCCTTATTTTTTTAGTTTTTTATTTTTTACCAATTTTTTTAGGAAAAAGTGTGTTGTACACCTTCCATAATGTTGCAATATAATTTATTATTATTTGTGCTGCATCTAGTGGATTTAGGGATGTTTTCATCACATGGGGTTAGTATTATTGGGGTAAATTTTCATGATGTATGTAACATTAGGATAAATATTTAACATGGGTTTGCACATTAGGGAAATATTTAATATTGGGAAAAAATATTACAAAAAAAGTAAATATGGGGGTTAATGTTTTTGTAAGCTCATGGTATTATCCATATGCTTCATTTAATACAACTTGGTGGTTTTATGCAAGCTTATATTTTTTAAAACAAGTACTTGGGTAGTTATCTAAAGTTGGCTAATTGGCTATTTTGGCTAATGGGTTGAGAGCATATCTTCTTTTTACTTGTGATGGCTTGAAGCTATTAAACACACATGAAAATACCAAGAGAGGGGTGAATCAATATTCTATGAAATCTTGGACCCTCAGGAGCAATCAAACACTTCAAACTCTACTACTTGGGAAAGAACATGAAAAGTAAAAATAATGCACAACAAAACACAACACTAGATGCACATGGAAAAATCTATAAGGGAAAAACCATAATGATAAGTGTTACTAGGAGCTATTGTCCTAGTCCAACCTCACAAATTAATAATAGTTATAACATTGTGTTAGGGCTACAACCCAAGGAAGCTACTACTCCTTGAATATAGGTTTAAGGGTCACTCCTAAGGTAGCTACAACTCCCTGACTACTTTTTTTAGGGCCACAACCCAAGGAAGTTACTACTCCCTAATTTGAGTACAAAATTTGGAATAATTACAAAATGATAGTCATTCCACTGTCTAAAAATAGCAATTAGGCTCAATCCTTTTGATGATCATAGTTTCTCTTTGTCACTTCTCTTTTGATGATTGTAATTCTTCTTTGTCACTTCTACAAATGTCTTCTTTGAAGCTTATTAGCTCATTGATTTTAGCATTTAATAAGGTTTTCCTTTGTCTCACTACCTCCAATAAAAAATTAATCACCTTCTTCACTTCCCTTTTTTCACAGAGATATGATAAAATTGAAACTAGATAGGATCTACCAATTTTTCTCTATCTCTTTGAATCGCTTACATAGTTATCACAATGCATTACACATCCTTAATTACCATGACCTAGATCAACTAGGTTTACAATTTATGCATGATATTACATTGATTATAATTCACATGTTAGACTAAAACATAAAATATTATATTTGCAAGTCGGCCAAAGATAAAATAATCAACATGAAACATGTAGAGGAAAAAACCCAAAAGACTACACACAACACTATGAAGAGGAACATGCCTTGAAAATTCAAACACATGTTTAACCTAGTCCTAAACAATCTTCACACCTTCGATCTTCAATGGAAAACATTCACACGCTTTGTAAATTTAGATTAGGTCGACCATAAGAAAGAAACATGAAACTTGTAACATGTCAGCCTTCATAACATTGGTGGTACACATGAATGATAAAAAATTATCTGTGATTCTCCTAGATGAGTCGACTTGACCCATACAAAACCTCCATACAACAATAGGTTGGTGCAAGCCAACAGACATTGAAGCCAATCACCAAACAATATAGTCCTATACTCTATCACTTTTAACTTTCTCTATAAAAGGACTTGTTATAACCAAAAAATTGACCTTAAATTTTCACTAGTCCTCACCACCTCAGTATGACCATTTTATTTTACACCATCTGCACCATCCCTCAAAACCATCATATTTGCCTAATAAGATTGAAACTACCATAATTATAATCTCCCTAAAACTTTTCCACTAAAATACTATTCAAAAAATCACCTTCCCCATATTCGCTACCTTAACACATATATCCCCTTAAGTTCGTTACTCGAAACACATTTTGGTGACAATGCCATCTCAAGGAGAGTTACACTACAGTCTCTCTAAAAATTCGATAAAATAATCCAACACAAAGTATCGGTGAGACTATCACACCTTGAAGTAACATACTTCAAAGTCTCTCCAACAACTCGAAAATAAATATTTAAAATACACTTAAGTGTTTCAGAGTGAAAAGATAGTTTATTTCTTTGATGAGCTAAAATGCAAGATGCTAATGAAAAATTGATGTTTTAAATATGATAAATAATTTTGGCATTCAGGAAACAAAAAACCATCTCTCAGACATAATTGATTATTATCCAATAAATGATGGAAAAATGTCAAATCCAAAACTTGGTTGGCGCAATGACAATTTCGTGGAGACAATGGATTATCAAGCTGATAAATATTAAAGTCTCTTCGACACTATGAAAATATTAATGATATTTAATTTTGTGATTTAAAAATGAATAAATATAGATGTTGGTATTGTAATATAGATGTATTAGGATTCAAAATGGAACATGATAATCAACATCTTGTTTCAAGATCAAAACATTAGAGGTTTAAGTCTATTAATTGGGTCTAGTCCATGATTACATAAATGTCCTACACCTACATAAGTTATTAGTAATCAGCACAAATATAATTTATGTTTTTCTTGATATAATTCTACCTCCTTTACCTTTTCTACTATCTAGGATTGAAGATATCATGTAAAAATACCTTCGAAATTTTTTCATTATGTTGTGAGGAGATGTGTTCTTCTAGGCTAATCAATTAAATGTGTGTAGATAACTAAAGACAACACTCTTTAGGCATGCAAGTGATCCTAGAATGATCTTGCAGATCTAGATTATTTTTATTACACCAATTGAAGTGTTTTATTCTTGAACATGAATGACATTTAAAGGAAGATTATAGATGCAAAAAAAAATGCATTTAAAGCCTTTAAATAGGAGGATATAACAATAAATCATATAAATTTGTGTTTATTCAACCATTAGTGGGGAAAGAAAGCATGGAAGTTAGGTAATTTTTGAGTTTGTGAAGGTCAATTCTTGGATTGCAAGGTCAATCTTCAGCCACATAAATGACCCATGAAATAAAAGGGTCAAATCAAAGTGGATAAAAAATACATAGGAATGTGATCATGCATACATGTACTTAATGTACATGATTAGAATGAAAAATTATAGGATGTGTTTCTATGTGGACAAGGTGGATATAGGAATATGGAAATTTTTATACTTGTGGATAAAGGGATAAGTGAATGCCATGGGGAAAGGGGCCCAAACTTGCAAAAAATTATGCCATATGATGGAAAATAGTGAAGATCAAACCATGTGTGGTCTCAAAATGTGTCAATTTACATATAGATAAGAATCATAAATCTATGTAGTCTTGTATATGTGTCATGGGAATGGAGCTTGCAAGAATTATTGTTTATAAGTTACAAATTTTGACCTAGCTATCTATGTGAAGGTAAATAATAAAATGTCACTTTCATTTGCATGCATAGCCTCAAGAAATCAATATATTTAGATATTGAGTTGTTGATTGTAGTTTGATGTAATGGTTTTTTAAAAGACCTATGTATCAACAAGGGTTGATCAAGTGCAATACTAGATTAAGTGAGTTCAATCCATGAATATTGTTTAATGAACAAGACAACTTAGAGGGGGGATGAATCAATTGTAGCAAATTAAAACATCAAAACCCTCAACAGTAATAAGATCCACATGCATTCATTAAATCCTTATTTTGTTAAAGTGATTAATCATGAAATGTAGATAGCAAAAACTCAAATAACAACACCATACACAAGAGAACACCGAGTTTATGTGGAAAACCCAATGGGTGAAAAACCATTGTGAGGATTAGCTCACAATATAATTAATTGCAAAACCAGTATAAAGGCTCGCTGCTAGAATAGGACACACTGTCCCAAAAGGATCACAACCATGGCTCACTACCACAAAAATAACACAAGAAGATAGAAGAGAAATATTAAATAGAGAAAAAATTCTCAATGCAACAAGGAATCCATAACAAATTATGCTCCAACACTTTCACAACCTTGCATAAAATATTTCAGACACCTTCAACTCACTTCCTTCTAGAATCCAACACTTGAATTTTGTACTGCTCTATTCAAATTTGTATCAAACACATCATTTAAATTGATATCATGTTTATCTTGTCTCTCTCTTGATTCTCTCTTGCATCTCACAACAACATTACTCTTATTTATATTAACCTCAACCTCAAAAACCTTCTCCAAGATCGAAAACTATCTATTAGACTTACAAATTCAAATTATGTCGGCACCTAAACATTCCCACGGTGGATAAGAATGAAGGAGACCCATATAAATCCTTAATTAGGATCCAAATAGATTCCAAAACATCTCAGACACACTTTCACAAGCCTTGCATGTAGTGCTAACACAAGGCCAATACCTTGCTAAACACCATAAAAATTAAGTAAACGCTTCCTTAAATCAATCTGTAACTTTAAAACAACATAATTCATTTGAACATGATCTAGAATAACCCTCAAACCACCTAAGATCCAAAAAATAATTCATCAAACTCACATCATAGAAATACTTCACCCCAAAACATCTGGTAAACCTTATTCGCACAATGATGCATGAAACACACAGTGTATTGTACCAAATAAAGTGAAACCATGAATTATGAAAGATAAAAACATATTAAGAAACTTCCCCTAATATCCACACAACTTGAAGCCAAACTGTGAAGAAATGTGGGGCAAATACATTTCTCCCAAGCCATAGAAAACAACAATGAAAACCTAGTTCACATACTAGCGAAAATATCTAACTATGTACAACGATCTAGAAACCCAAATTGTGAACATAGCAACCTCTTACAACCTTGAACAACATATATATCAGATCCACATAGTCATAGCATCAACACAGAAGAAATGTGTCGAGCACATTCTAAACACTTGCACAACACTATTTTCTCTATTTATCATTTTTTTCTCAAAAGCACTTGGAAACCAAGTACCAAAGACATCATCTTAGCTCATTACTTCACTCCAACTCATCTTTAGACACTAAAACAAAAGGATAACTCCATGTACTCACAAAACTTCCTCAATATATCAACTACACATGCACAACCTGCAACAACGTGTTTTCACAAAATTTTCAATATCCTCGACATCTTCATCATGGAACAAACTTCATTAACACATAGTTGACATCAATGACAACATTAGTCAGTAGACTTCTTATTTATTATTGAAATCAATGAAAAAACCTTCAAACTTGCAACAAATATAGTGAGTAGTTATTTGACCCTTTATTTATTTATTTTATCAAATTTTCCAGGAAAATGTGTGTTGTACACCTTGCATAATGTTATAGTGTAACTTATTATTATTTGTGGTGCATCTAGAGATCTAGGGATGTCTACATCATATGAGGTTAATATTATTGGGGATTTGATGTGTTGTATGTAACATTAAGATAAATATTTAATTTGGGTTTGTACATTAGGGAAATATTGAATATTAGGAAAACTTAGTACTTGAAAAGTAAATATGGGGGTTAATGGTTTTGTAAGCTCATGGTACTAGTCATATGCTTCATGCGATACAACTTGGTGGTTTCATGGATCTTATGTTTGTAAAATAAAGTACCATGGTAGTTGTCGAAGGCTTGATAATGATGCAAGAGCATCTAGGGTGTAAGATCAATCTTGTGTCACCCAAAATAAATGCTATTTCTTTTCAATAAGGGCTAAATTTGGTAGGGTTACTATTTCTAGTATGTTTTAATTTATGCATGGTTCGACATAAAATCTTACATAGACCTCTAGAATGGTAAATTGAAGCCAATATCAAAGAAATCACTTCAATATCATTTGTCATTTGAGAGATATTAAAATTTCAATTTCTGAAAATCCTATTAAAATATTTCAAGTCAATTTTGAGGCACTTGGAGGCTCCGGATGGGCCTAAAAATTGGAAAAAAAATGAAAGTAGTCTACCTTTAGATATTATTATCAAGGGATACAACTTCTTGAGAGCATTCTGAAAACATATTATAATTGAAAATCCAATGTAGTCAGATCAAAATTTATGACCCTGCGAAGTTGTACTACCAAAATTAATAATTTTTTGAAACATCTTCTTGAGGAAGTTACACTTTCCAAAAGATTCTAGGGAATGAAACCTTCCAAATAAATTATTTGAATGGGGGTTACAATGGGGAGGGTAGAGCAGCATAGATGGTGGCTCTAATTTGTAGATTTATGTAATTAGAAAGCCCATGTGATGGCAATTATAATTTTGTAATTTTACTTTTATTTCAGTGATAATAGAAAATCTTTACTTCCTTCTTGTATTTGTTTATGCAATTCTATGTTGTTGTTTTGAGTTTTATTTAATAAGGGGAGTACCCTTCATCAAATAATTGGCTATTTTAGCTAATGGATTGAGAGAATATCTTTTTTTCACTTGTGAGGTCTTGAAGCTATTGAACACACACTAGAATATTAAGAGGGGGGTTGAATCAACATTCCATGAAATCTCAAACCCTTAGGATAAATCAAACACTTCAAACTCTACCACATAAGAAAGAACATGAGAGATAAACATAATGCACAACACAACACTAGATGTATGTGGAAAACCCTCCAAGTGTAAAGCCATAGTGATAAATGTTGCTAGGAGCTACTATCCTAATCTAGCCTCATAAATGAATAAAAGTTAGAGCTTATTTTTAGGGCTAAAACCCAAGTAACCTACTACTCCTTGAATACAAGTTTTAGGGTCACTCCGAAGGAAGCTACAACTCCCTGATAATTTTGTTTTAGGGCTACATCCTAAGGAAGCTACAACTCACTCATTTGAGTACAAACTCAAAAATAATTATAGAATGGAAGTCCGTCCACTGTCTAAAACTAATAATTATGCTCAATCATTTTAATGGTTGAAATTATTCTTCGCCACTTCTCTTTTGATGATTGCAATTATTCTTTACACCACTTTTACAAATGTCTTCTCTACAAATTATTATCTCACTTCTTTTATCATTGAAGAAGCTTTTCCTTTGTCTCACTACCTCCAACAAACAATTTATTACCTTCTTCACTTCCCTTTTAACATAGAGAATGATTAAATTGAAACCGGACAAGATCTACCACTTCTACTCTTTCTCTTTTATTCACTTACATAATTATCATAATTCATTACACATCCTTAATCACCATGACCTAGATGAACTAGTTTTATAATTTAGGCATGATATTACATTGATTACAATTCACATGTCAACCTAGAACAAAAAATATTGTATTTGTAAGTTGGCCAAAGATAAAATAATCAACATGAAACATGTAGAGGGCAAGATGCAAAAGACTACACACAACACTAGGAAGAGGAACACACCTTTTGAATTCTAACACATGCTTAACTTGGTCCTAGACAATATTCATACCTTCTATCTTCAATTTAAAACATCTGCACACTTCATTAATTTAGATTAGGTTGGCCATAAGTAGGAAACATGAAACGTAGGATGTCGGTCTTCACAACATTTTAGGTACACATGAATGATAATAATTTATTTTCCCTTCTCCTAGATGCGTCAACTTGACCCATAAAACACCTTCAAACACTCCTTGAACTCTAAACAATCTTGAACTTGTGGCACACACCCTCAACATACCTTAGTCACTAGGAAAAAGCATAGCCCAATAAAGGATTCATTCTATACCACAACCAATTCCTTAGAATATAAAAAACACCTTGCAAAGTGACAATAGGAATCACATGATATTCTAGAACACTTGCATTCATCCATTTTGCAACTGCATACAACGGTTCAAGTTAGTGCAAGCCAACAAACATTGAAACCAATCATCAGGCAATATAGTCCTTTACTCTGTCACTTATAAATTTCTATATGGAAGGACTAATGACATGAAACTTTGGATATCACTCCATTACAAGTCATTGAGCATAACTTATAAACCACATAACCATATCTATAAATGTGGAGATATGCAGAGCCAACCTTTTCACCTCTGAGAACATACTCATAGAGACAACATAGACTTTAATCTATCACTTTCAAAAACACCTTTCTTGTAACTCAAATAATCTGAAACTTGGATCACACATGCCTCGAAACCTTAGAAAACTATCCTCCAATATTCAAGAAAAAAAAAATACTAGTGGACAAATGCAGAGCATTTCTCAAAGACTTTGGAAACCAAACAACTAGACAACAACACTTTCTTGGAATCAATGGCAACCAAACTACAACAAAAGCATGGCATGGGATGTGTGGTTACATTCTTATTCAGATGGATTGCATGTAGAGAACTTATGTTTCAAAAGTGTTCATGGAGACTCTTAAGATATAATGTAATGATTTTATTGTTGCATAATATATGAGTGATGGATGCTTTTGGAGGTTTTTTTTTTCCTCTTGAGGGTTTTCCCAAGGTATATCTTTTGTCACCTTTGATGGTATTCCATATATTACTTTGCACATGGATTATGAATACCATTTTTCTATTTGGGTTATATGGAAATTATCATGGGTGGTTGGAAATATCCTAACATTTGGTATTACAGAAATGGTTGTGGTTCGTATGATCCTTAATATAAAAAATCTCGTAAATATTTGAATTCAATACTTGCAAGAAATAATAAAGAAATTGAAAAGTATGAGGGCTTAGTCTAGGATTCTCTTGTAGATTTGGGCTTTTGGGGTTACATATTTGTAGTGATTTTGTATAGATGTGGGTTTATGAATTGTTTGTGGAAAATGGGCTTGTTCTAGGTGTTCATCATGAGGGTTTTTTAGGGGAAGGTTCACAAAATATCCCTTGGAACAAAACAAACCTCACCATTAGATCCAAAAGGCTTGAGAGATTTAAATATTGACATAAAATTCAAGGTATTTTGGTTATTAAGAAAAAATGCAAATTTTTCTCTGCCTCATTGATCGTATGACCATATGGAAATCTATTTTTATGAAAATGAAGCATTAAATAATTAAATAATTTATACACTAAAAATTAAAAAAAATTGATTGGAGGGTTCACAAACCCCCATACTACTCTTCCTACACCAATAAACTTGGTGGGGCATACCTATTAATATTAAGGTGTCATCTAGCTCATAAATATTATGTCATATTACATTGTTTCAATATCCTTGGAAAGTGTCCCTAGGCACTTAGGGTGTATTGGGAAAATATTTTCTAATAATTATTCTCAGGTCATTGTTTGTAATACATTCATAAGGGGTGATAGGTTCCACTAGTAACAATAAAGGTGACTTGTCGACATGAATATATTTAATATTATTTTTCCCACATGTGGACGCCTAGAATAGGATGGAGAAAGGTGAGGATGTGAAAAAATGAGTTACTATTGAGATTCTCCAAGTGGGTGATTTGAAAGAGGTAACATATTTCTCTTGGATTTCCGTCATTGATTGCATCTAATGCAATTTTTTATTTCCATGTTTGGGTGTCCAAGTTGCAGGGAAAGCATTGAAACCAAAATTAGTGCCCTTTCAGATTTGGAATGAAGGGTAATGTTTTTTATCCATATTTAGAGATTAAGAGCTCTTCACATGTTTATAAAAATAGCTCTTTGGATATAGAAATTATGAGGAACAAATGAACATGTGGCATCATAAATTGTCACCCTTGGCAATTTCACACTATGTTTTTCTCCCCCCTAAGTGCATGGACCTAATTAAACACCTAATTTCCTAAATTATGCATTTTGTGGCCCATTTTACCATTTTCTAACAAATTGCAAGTAGAAAAAAATGCATTCATTTAATACTTTTTCCTTGACATATTAATTCCTGAAAAAATAGGGTTGGGACACAATCACCTAGGGTGACTTAGTCCCCCTTATTTTTCCTCCAAAATCAAATATGTCAATGTCTAGTGTTTTATTATTTGAATTTCAAATATCCAATGTCGATTTTCAAGATTTATGTTTTTGGTAATTAGAATAATTGCTTATAAATACATAGTTATTGCATCATTTGGAATCTATCTAGCAATTATTGGAAATCAATAGCACTATCAAGCAATCAAGAAAGTCAAGAGAAGTCAAGAAAATATTTATATTATAGAAATTAAATATCAAACAATCATTTCCAAGTGTATGTGAGTTTATTCATTTTTATATTATCATATTGTTTCAGAGATCTAACCCTTGTATGTCTTCAAGCAAATCAAGCCATCAACAATTAAGCCTTAAGGATCTTTGTATGACTTTAATCCTTCAAGGAAGCCTTTTTTGGGTGGTGAGTTGTAGTCCATTGTTGATTCATCATTCATCTTATCATTTATACTTATCCCTCAAAAGGATAGGCCCCTTATCATTGACATTTCCATTGTGGAAGTGGAAATACTAACACGATGTTTCACTAAGGCAAGCCCCTATATGGCACAACCCTTTATCTCTCTTTGAATGTGCAGGTTTCAAATGTGAAGAAAATTGTGAGGAGTTTGAAGGTCAATTATCCATTATTGCAATCAAATCTCATACTTTGACAACAAACAAAAACTCAGTTATAGAAATATCTAATAGTGCAAAAAGTTGAAATAGAAGGCTCTAATATGGCACCAAAGGACTTTGAAATCGGATCTGGGATTCCTATACTAGGACACACTCACCCAAGGTGACCTAGTCCTCAAAAATTAGCTTTAGATTCATATAAAATGTGCATATTGTTTTTCTCTAGCCATTTATGTAGTTTGCATTTATCTATGACTTTCTATGTTTGTTGTATTTACATCAAAATAATAATTTGCATCATTAGGCTAGTTGAATTATTGTATTTCATTCCCAAATTCATCCCAAGTCTGGTCAAGGGAAATTTGACTCACCTTTTAGGTTGTAATCTAGTCTTATACCTTGTTCAAACTCATCAAACCCTCGCTACCTCAACCCTCTAATGAAATCCTAGAAAAAGTTCCCAACCTTATAGTTCAAATCATAGGGTTTCAACCTTTTCTTCATTTCATTTTGGTGAACCTGACATGTTAATACATTAGGCCTTCTTAAACTTTAAGTAATTCATCCTAGATCTAGATTTAGCATTGCATTATTTTTCATTTTTCACTTAGGAATTCATTTTTGTATCATAAAAAGCATAAAAATTCCAAAAATTGCATACCATATTACATTATAGGTTGCAATAGGGTTAGTTTTAGTCATCTTAGGCCAGATCTACATTCAAATTGCATTCAAAAATCTATATTAGGTCATTTAAATTTGAAATCAAATCTAAAATTGTTCATTGCGTTCATTTAGGCATATTTCCTAGAGCTCAAAAAGTGAAAAAAGTGTGTTGTTTTGTTCAAAATTGTATCAACATCATTATTTTCAGATTTTTGCATCTTAGAATCAATCAATTCTTATATATTAGCTATGGAAATTATATTTACAATTGTCTTTTATTGCTTGAAAATTTTGTAATTTGTTACACACTTGCATTTTGAGTTATATAATAATAAAGTTGAGCAAATTCTAGACAAATATTCAGTGCCAAACCTATGTACTCATAGACCTTAGATCCTTAAAGATTATATTAGATAAAAAAAACCTTTGAAATATGTAACAATTGTTGTAGGACATAGTCGCCCTGGGTGACTTGGTCTAGCTATTTTTGGCTCAAATTTTTATCAACCTTTATTTCTATGTTTCCTATTTGCTTCCGTTATCTGATTTTTTCTTCTGAGTTTTTTGTTATGTTTTTTTTGATAACTTAGTGTTCATATTAGTCACATTTAGTAATTTAGTATTTTGAAACTTGTATGATCTTCATGGCCTGGTGTTCTATTACATATACTTTGGTGATACATACAATTTCAGACTTATGGCATCCCACACTGTTATTACATCTATTGTGGATCCTAAGTCCTCCAATTTTTAACACAATGTATTCTTAATACCCAACCTATTTTGGACTCTATCCATAATCCTACCATACCCATGACAACTTCACAAATAAGCATCTTTATGGATGTTGAGACTGTTGTTTCCCATGTTCTTGAAGATAAACTAAAATAAAATAATTGGACAAAGATTTAGAAGGATTGTAAGACTATTTGAGTACTGAATCTTTGGTTGGCCTAATGGTGCCCATGTTGGGTAACCTTAGGATGTTGATTGGTGATTCCCAAGGATTAGAGGTTTTACATAATCTAGCCTATATAGTTGATTCCAACATCCTTACAGGATGGCTAGTTGTGCTCAAGATTTGGGATACACTCAAAGCCAAGGAGGAAGCTAAATCTCCCTTCCTACAAGTATTTCCTCTATTCCTACACATACACATTGGCAACTGTAGCTTCAACAATACAAAAAATCAATGAAATAACTCCAAGCTTATGGCTTTCCACTAGAAATCCTTATATCTTCATGACATCACATGTGACACCTTAATTTTATCATCAACTCTTATCAACTTGCAACATAGTAGTCCACAAAGAACTTGCACGATCCTACCATATTAACCACATTCCCTATAGTGTAGGAAATTGTATACCTTTACAATTTCACACTATGTTTGGGTCCCTTAATTAATTTGACTTAATTAAGCTTCTAATTTTCCAAACTATGCATTCCAAAGCCTTATTTTATCATTTTCCAAAAGGAGAACCAATCTTTAATTAATGAAATTATTAGTATTTTAATCATCCTAGAATGAGTGTGCCCTAGAATTTTGGGCTAGGACCCATTCACTCAAGGGCGAATGGGTCCTCCCTAGGTCCCAGGTCCCAAATTTTAATATATTTTTAGTGGTATTATAATGATTCAAAATTTTCATATGAAAATGTCGGCTTTTGGAATCTATTTGTTGGGAAATTAGATAAACACCTATAAATACATAATCTTTTTATCAATTCAAATCTCACACACATGATCAAAGTTTCATAGGAGAAAATATTATTGTCAAGAGCATTCAAGAGTAGATTTTTTAGTCATTTATTGCAGCATTCAAGATCCTATCATCATGTTCAAGCTTATGTTTTTTCATATCATCTTGTGAAGGTGAATATGCATTGTTGATCCTAAGCATCCAAGTATTCAAGTATCCAAAAAATCAATCAAAGAAAGATCAAATCCCTTGGAGTGATGTGTTTGACTTCAATCCTTTAAGGGAAGCCATTAAAGGTTTGGTGATTTGTAGCAAGAAATTGTTCATTCATCATTCCTTTTATTTATCAAATGACATTATATTTCTATCAAGGTTTAATTACCAAACATGGGGTTTGACTAAGGCAAACCCCCATTCAAAAAAGAAATATTTCTTCTCTTTGTATGCGTAGATTATAGGTTGAAGAAAGACTGAAAAGATCTCAAGGAGCAATTTTGCATTATTATAAAATTTGTTATCATTGTTGTCAAGCCACAAAAAATTAATTGCATATTTTATTTCTGATTTTTTGATAGTGGGACGTGTTCCAAAAAAAAGATAAGATCCTACATCAGAGGACTGCCAAAACTTATTTTGGACACTCTGTCTAGGATCCATTTTCTCTAGGGTGAGTGTGTCCTTTTGCAGTATTCAAAAATAAAATTTTATGCCAGGTACATGTATCCAAACCCTTCTCAAATATGCCTATAAACTGTCATTTTATATTTCTATAGCTTCATGAAATTACATTTTATCATCTAAGTCTTATCATTTAAATAGTTTAGTTTCATCAATCATTCCCATTTACTTCCAAATCTCCCTATTATATCAAGGAATCAAAGATCCAAGGTTGGATTGGCTCACCTCAAGGTTGAAAGTCAATCTTTACACATTTTGATCTATTTCCTTAATTACATTTGGTAAGAGGGACACCCTTAGTTCCTAAATTATTTGCATGGAGGACCTAGGACACCCTCCCCCTTTTCCAACATTTCATTTCGGTGAACCCGAGATTATGTATAATTCCTTTTTGATTTGGAGATCATTGAAACCATAGATCTAGGTTTTGCATTATCTTGATTTGCATTTCATTTAGGGTTAAAAATTGCATAATTGCATCATTCAAATTTACAAAAATCCAAAAATATTGCATACATTTTGCATATTATATTGCAAAGTAGTGTATTTTAGTCATTTACATCAGAATTACATCAAAAATTGCTTTCAAAAAAATTATCATTTTGTTCACACATTGTCATTCAAATTGCATTTTCATTTCATCTAAATTTCTAAAAATACAATCATTAAAGTATCTATTTTCATTTCAGAATTTAATTTTTCATATGCCTGTCCAAGGACACATTCTCCCTAGGGTGAGCTTGTCATTTTACAAGAATTTTTTCTATAATTTTTCACATTGATCAGTGTTTATTTTCTTTACTTCCCTATACTTGCAAATCTCTGTTTTAGTTTCAAAATTTTCATTTTATGTAATTTTTTGCATTTAGTTCAATTAGTGAAAGATAGTGCATTGTTTAAAATCAAATTTTGCATTCAAAATTAATCATTTTTCAAGTTTTTGCATTTAAAATCAGTTAATTATCATTTCTAGATACAAATTTTTTGAATAACTTGTTTAATACTTGTATTGTACTTCCTAGTTCAAAGTGTTTACTACCTTTATTTAGCTATTTTTTTCCATTTTTTGGTACTCTTTTGGTTTGGTGAAACTTGTATGAGTATTACAACCTGGTGTCCTATTGTCAATACTCTAGAGAGACATAGTTCAAGACTCATGGCATATCTTGCTAGTACATCTACTATGGATCTTAGGTTTTCCAACTAGATTTCACTCATAGTGTTGATAATAGTCAACCCATTTTGGATTCCATCCCTAAGGTCACATGTCCTATGAACACCTTTCCATTCATCACTTCTATTGATATTGAAACCATTATTTCTCATGTCCCTCAAAAGAAATTTAAAAAAATGGATAAAGCCTTAGAAAAATTTGAGATTTTGTGAGCACAAATTGTATTGTTGGTGCTACTGTCTCTATCATAGATAACATGAGAATAATGCTTGATAATAAACATGGAATAGAGATTATGTGTAGCCTAGCTCATATTATTGGTAATCATGTTCCTATAGTGGCTAGTTGTGCTGAAACTTTGGGTTACTCTCAAATTCAAGTAGGAAACTGAATTCCTCCCCTATAACTATAACCTCTATTCCTACATGCACTCATTCAATTGTTACTACAACAATGCAACCAACCAACAATAACACTCCTAATTTGGGTATTTCCCCTTGGAATCCTTTTAGCTTAGTGAATTCAAGTTCAACATATCTCCAAATCACCCACCTCTCAAAAATTACAATTCACTTATCCTCACAACACATACACACCTCCACCATATTCCCCTTCATCTCAAAACACAACCAATGATTTCATCATAAACCAACTTTTTTAAAATGTCACATCCCTTCAACAAAATAGCAACATTAAACAAAAATCAAAATGGCCAACCTTCACATTATGTCAAAACCAACCCATTATCCTTGGAGATATTGAGAAAAAAAATGCCACAAGGCATAGAGATTCCTAGATTTGAGAAATATGGTGGTAAAGGAGATCTTATCAATCACGTTTCAACATACACAACCTTATGTAGTGACTTCATTTTTGCAGATAAACTCTTGGCTAATTTTTTTCCTAGATCCTTCAAAGATACAACCTTGTAATGGTTTTGTTCCTTACTAAATAACTCAATCAACTCATTCAATGAGCTTTCTAATTCCTTTGCAAATAATTTACAAGTGTTCATTGGTCCTAAGATTCCCCTACCTGATCTCATGCAATGTAAACAAAAAGTAGATGAAAAGGTCACTGATTTTATAGAACATTATCAACTACTTTACTCACAAACCAACATTAAGCTTCCCAATGTTGATCTTCAAAGGATGTCCATTGGTAACTTACAAATAAAATTTCAAGACAAGATTGGGATGATGAATTTCCCTCCTTTACACACTTATGCATAGATCTCTATGATTATCAAAACTCACTTAGTCAACAAATAGAAAAAATCTGCTTCAAACCATCTTGAAAAATCCAAAACTGTGCATCATAACAATTTTAAACCATTCAATAAACCAAACAAGAGTTTTATATAGATAAGTCAACCTCAACCAACCCATAATGTTGAACACCAAGTGGCTACCATAAAAATAACTTAATATCCATTTAGGGATAGAGGTAGGCAATTCTCCTCATTACCTAATACTCTCCATTCAATCATGTTACAAATATTAAGAAAAAAATTGAACACTTTACCTCCTGTTACCTCTTGAAACCACTAAGTCTTTTCCTCTAAATTATAATCCAAATTATTTTTTCCAATATCACTAAAAAAATGGAAATGATATAGAATGATGCATACATCTTAAATATATAGTGCAAGACCTCATTGATTCTAATCAAATCTAGTTGGGAAGTGTTAATGAACAAATAAATAAGTTTGTTTCCCTACGCAATCAAAATTTTCAAATCTTTACCAATCCAATCCCAAGCCACTCCATCTCATTTGTCAAATCTAGTGATATCGAGAATGATGTGATGAATGTTGACAACACACAAGACATAAATGATGGTAACAAGAGTGATAATGAAAATGATCTACATGTACCATGACTAGATCATTGATGTTAAACCCCATAAGGGAAAAACCAACTTGTATATGGATATTTCTTTCTCATATAGTGATGTATTTAAACATGCACATGATGGTCCTCTTTACATAGTCAGAAGAAACAATGATAACCCCATAAATGGGATATTAATTGATCTTGTATATTTATAGAATGTGATCATTGAGGAATTATTATTTGTGCATGAACTTTAACAAGATTCTTATGAACAATCAAAATCATGGAACAAAATAAATGATGGTTTTTCTCACCCTATGATAGATTCAATCACTCTCCCATTAAAGATGGACCAAAACAATTAGATGTTTCATTCTCCATCATCCTAATGTTGGAGCGATTCCATGTAAAGTTAGGTTATCCGTGTCTATGCTCCATGGATGTCGTCCCATTGGTTATTCATAAATGATTGAAATTTACATTTGGAAATGAAACTTTTATAGTGCACCATAGTGGTTTCAATCCTTTGTATTTATGTGGAAATATTTCATTAGATTTCTTTTGGATCAAACCCACGAAACCTATTAAACCTCATGAAGAATTCTTTTTAAAATATTACCAAAAGTTAAAGGAAAAGAACATAGTAGAATTATCACTTAGCAATATCCTTGAGTCCATGGATGTTCCTCCTTCCCAACCTATCATTGATGAGCCTATGCTTGAGGCAAAAACCCTTCCAAGTAACCAAGGAAATTCCACCACAATTCCTCAACCTATCTCCTACAAGAGACCAAGAGATAACCTCACAATTCCTATTATGCCTCCTAAGATCAAACAAGTTTATAAAAATAGAGAGATAGAAGTTTCCCAACCCTCGATGGTTCCTTTCATTCCTCCCTTGTGGGAAGAAAAGAAACCACTGGTTGATAAACCCACTCCTACACCATCATAACTTGAAAACCATGCAAGAAGAAACTGAAATGCTAAAGAGCGTAGGCATAGACAACATGCTCTTTCTCATCAGTTAGAAGAAAATAACAAACCAGAAAACCAAGTCAAAAGCCTAACTCAAACAAATCATTATTATTCTCCACCTTCTCCATAACAAAAACATGAGCATAGAATGGATATTGTCATCATACCTCCTATGGTGATTATTTGGATGATGATGAGATTGTTAATATTGATGAGGAAGTGCATTAGGAGTTGAATTTGTTATTTTCCTCTTTCATGAATCTAGATGAGAACAACCATGGTGATCCTCCTAAAAATAGTGTATCAACACATGCTGAACCTAGTGATTTTCCTAGTACAACAATTGTTGCCCCTTTGGCTAGTTATCCTCCTTCCATATATGATGAACAAGATTGGTATGCAAATGAATTTATTTAGGTTCGATCACATGTGTCATACTAGATTTTATTTTTTGTTATTTCTATGTTATTTTTTATTTGTGTGTAATGTGATCCCCCATATAATACTACTTAGCATTTTTTTATGTTTGTGAGATTTTCTTTGGATGCCCCTTGTTACTCTATTGGTGCAAGGATACAAAAGAAGTGAATCCATTGTGAAATTATTCTATTTGTATCTCCATTCTTCTATTTTTCATAAACATTGTATTTTTATTTTGTCTTGTGTTTTCCTTTTGGGGATGATGCAAGGTGTCAAGACATTTAGGTCTATTCCATGTTGACCCAAAATCTTTCTTTGTTTTTTATCTCTATGTGTCTTCCTCCTTTGTGTTTGTTGTTCCAAAAAGTATTTGGGGAATGCTGACAGTTCTAAGCTCTATTATATCACAGTAGAAAATATATACATTGACCCAAAATCCATGGATCCTTTATGTGTTATCTTTGGATTGTATGTGGGGGAAACCCCTTTTTTATGACATAGTTTCATTTGGAAACATATGATTGGCATATGGATCTCCAAATAAGCTCTCATTTCCCTTTTATCAATTACAATTTATCATTTTCTACTTCAAAGTAATTTATCATGGCATGGTGTTCAAAAATGCCTTTAAAGTGGTGGCATACATTGGCATTATTTCATTTTTGTATGGACCATTTTGTGGCACCTTATGAAAGTTATCAGGGAGTATAATTTTTGGTATGGTTGATGTAAGGAAGGCCTATATACCTATCATGAATTTTCCATATGCCACATTTTTATGGGTACACACCTTGTATACCTAGTGTGTTTTTCTCATTTTTTCTTGGGGTTCACCTAGTGTATACCTGAAATGAAGAAGAATAAGGTGTAGGGTGTGGGGTGAGTGTGTTATGTGGAATGTGCATATCTTCCTTCTTTAATTATGAAAAAGAGATCCCCAAAGGTAAGATTTAATTTCAACCCTTAGGTATGTCAACCTTAATGGAGATCTTAGCTATTTTCCTTATGCAAAGATGGGTTAAATATGACTGAAAAGCACTTTGGGGAGAAAAACTAAAAATGCTAAATGAACTCAATTATGCAATGTGAAACTTGAATCATCAATTTAAAGCATAATAAAAACAAAAACCACAAAATTTTGGTATATCTGAAAATGGGAAGTGGATGTGTATGAATCACCAAAATTTGTTGTTGAGTGTCTTGTTGGGATTGATTTACCCTAAGGAAAATGGATCTTGCTACATGGATCAAAAATCTGATTTCACAGTACTGTTCTCTCGGATCTACACTCTGGATTCCTCTAGATCTCAAAGTTGAAAATTATAAATAAATTATGTAGGTGAGTTTTTGTGGCTTGAAAAATTTGCAAAATTGCACTTTTGATCAATCTCCAATCCTTCTTCACTTGTAAATCTACACATACAAGAAGATGATTTTTTTTTAAATTTTTGGTGAATGGGGGTTTGCCTTGGTCAAACCTTGTTTTGGTAATTAAACCTTGAAATGAAACAATAATGAAAGGAAGGAATGATGAATGAACACTAGCTTGTTGTAACTCACAAAACCCTTTGATGGATTCCCTTGGAGGACTGAAGTCTAACACATCTATGCAAGGATTGATCTTGCATGAAATGGATTGATTGGATTTTGATCTTGATGCTTGAATTTTGACTTGACTGCTTGAAACCTACATCACAATATTAGCTCCAAAAACATGCATAGATACAAATAACTTTGACACGATTCTTGAGGTCTTGAATTATACTCCAAATGACTAATAGATCTACTCTTGAATACCTTTAACAATAATATTAGCTCCTATGAAATTTTGATAAAATTGCTTCTTGATTCTAGGATTTGAATTGATAAAAATACCTATAAATGCAGTATTTGTATCAATTCAAATCTAACATGCATGATCAAAGTTTCATAGGAGAAAATATTATTGTTAAGAGAATTCAAGAGTAGATTTTTCATAAATTTATTGCAACATTCAAGATCCTATCATCATGTTCAAGATTATGAGTATTCATGTCATCTTGTGAAGACTAATATGCATTGTTGATCCTAAGAATCCAAACATTCAAGTATCCAACAAATCAAGTGAAGAAATATCAACTTCCTTGGAGCGATGTGTTGAAATTCAGTCCTATAAGGGAAGCCATTAAAGGTTTAGTGAGTTGTAGAAAGCAAGTGTCCATTCATCACTCCTTTCATTTATCAATTGGAATTATATTTATATCAAGGTTTAATTACCAAACATGACATTTGAATAAGGAAAACCCCCATTCAAACAAAATAATTTTTCTTCTCTTTTTATGTGTAGATTATTGGTTGAATAAGGACCAAAAAGATCTCAAGGATCAATTTTACATTATTATAAAAGTTTTCATCATTTTTGTTAAGTCATAAAAACTCAATTGCAAATTTTATTTTTAACTTTTTGACAGTGGTGCCAAACAAAAGTTAAGATCCAACATCAAAGGACTATCAAAACTTATTTTGGATACCATTTCCAAGACCCATTCACCCTAGGGTTAAAAATTCCTACAGTGCTCAAAACCAAATTTTTAGGGCAAGTACATGTGTCTAGACCCTTCTCAGATCTACCTAAAAATTGTCATTTTGATTTTTCTAGCTTCTAGAAATTGCATTTTATCATCTAGGTCTTATTGTTTCATTATTTTAGTTGCATAAAATCATTTCCATTTAATTGTAAATCTCCCTATTCTCTCAAGGAACTAGATATCCAAGGTTGGGTTAGCTCATCTAATGGTTGAAATTCAATGTTTACACCTTGTGATCTATTTCCTTAATGAAATTGTGGAAGAAGGGAAACCCTTAGTTCCTAAGTTCTTTGCATGAAGGATGTAGGATACCCCCCCGTTTCCCAATATTTCATTCCCAAATAATGTCAAGAAATGATTCATTCATCAACCAACTCTTGCAAAATTTAACCTCACTTCAACAACAAATCTCCACACTGAATCAAAACCAAAATGTAAAATCATCACAATATGTCAAAGGGATCCCAATGCCACTTGAAATCTTGAAAATAAACATTCCATAAAACACACATTAGTTCATTCAAATGATAAATATTATGGTAAAGGAGATCCTAATAGTCATATATAGGCTTATAAAATATTGTGCAGTGATTCCATACTTGAATATAAGCTCCTAGGTAAACTCCTTCTAAGAGCACCAAAGAGAGGTAGTTTGTAGTAAGACCTATGAGTTGTGGGTTAAGATTAAAATTCCTCTAATATTTTTCAACTCTGGTAGAGGTAGAGGTAGAGGAGGAGGATGATATCCTCCAAGATATGATTTTAGAGCTCTAAGAAGGCAAGTTGAGGTTTTGTAGGAAGAGATTTGCAGAATAGATGTTCATAGAGAAGATGATGGTAAAGATGAAGTTGAAGATAAATTTGAAGAGGGAGAACAAGAACCAATGGAACCTAGAGAAATTATATTGTTGAGAGATATTGCACAAATTGGAAAAAGGACTAAGATGGAGGTTTCAAAATTTAGTGGAAGCTTGAATCCAGAAGAGTTGATAGATTGGATTAATGGCATGGAGGAATTCTTTAAGTTTTAAGAGATTGAAGACCCTCACAGGGTGAGGTTTGCAAAAACAAAACTAAAAGGGCATGCTAGCATTTAGTGGAAGGAAATGAAGCTTGAAAGAGCAAGAAGAGGAAAGGAAGATATATTCAAATGGGATAAAATGGTAGAGAAGATGAAGAGACAATTCGTTCCAATAGACTATGAGTTGGAGTTGCTAAAAAAGATGAAAATTTTGAGATAAGGAATGAGAATTGTGAAGGAGTACATAGAAGAATTCCATAAGATTCTGATTAGAACTTGATATTCTGAAGAAAATAAGGAAAAGGTATCTCGTTACATCAATGGGTTAAAGATAAGTATACAAGAGGGGTTGGCATTAGTGAGAATATATATCATTGAGGATGCATACCAGTTTGCATTAAAAGTGGAATAAAGATTGAATATGAAATTTGATAATAAGCAAAGAGGATTGAAATTAGATTGGAGATACTAAGGGTAGAAAGGAGGAAAGAGTTGAGAGTTCAAATTAGTCTTATGATCAAAATTTTAGAGGAAGAGGAAGATCGGGTAGAGAATTTGGAAGAGGAAATTACAAAATAACTTGTTTTAGATGTGAGGAAGAAGGTCATAGGGCATATGATTCCTCATGAAGAGGAGAGACCAAGAAGAAGAACTAAAAATAAGAATAGAGCAGCAAACATAAATGGAGAATATGCACACTCCTCACACTTAGAGGAGGCAGAAGATGGAGAAGTTCTCATTTCAAGAAGGGTCTTGATGAATGGAGGAAAAGAACCAAATCAAAGGAAGAGCTTGTTTAGAACAAGATGTAAGTGTGAAGGTAAAGTTTTCAATTTTATTATTGATGGTGGTAGTATTGACAATCTTGTTTTTTAAGAAATGGTAAATAAGTTGTAGCTACAAAGAAGAAGACACCTGCATCTATACAGGATTGCTTAGTTGCAAGATGATCATAATTTTTTGCTAAATGAACAATGTCTAGTAAAATTTAAGCTATGTGACTATCATGATGATTTTTTATGTGATACCATTCCTATGAGTGTTTCTCACTTGTTATTTGGAAGGCCTTGACAATTTGATAGGTGTGCAGTACATGTTGGGTATGCTAATGCACACTCCTTGATGAAGGATGGAATCAAACACAAGTTGAAGCCCTTGAGTAAGGAAGAAAGAAATGTATGTAATCAAATTGGAAATTCTTTGTTTAATGGGGTTAAATAGTTGGTAGTTTATAGGATGAGGGTGAAGATTTTGATTTGTTGATGCAAGTTGCAGCAATATGGATTGCAATCAAGAAGGGTAAAGTGAAGGTTTAAAAGGAGAAAGAGAAGGTAAAATCTATTTTTTGTGAGAATGTAGTTGAATTTGATTTACTTGAGCATGATAAGAGTAGTGTAGGAGAAGATATTGCAGCAATGAGTACATTGTCGAATGAAGGTATTACAGTTGTAATTTAGGAAAAAGGTGAGAAAGTGGATGTTGATTTGTTTGGTGAGCTTTCATTTGCATTAGTTGATGATTTCTCATGTGATAGAATTGTACGGATGATAGTTTATTGCAGGGTGGAAGGGAAGAATATTTTGATAGTGCTATTGACATTGAAGTGGATATAGAGGAGAGGGATGAAAAGGAGGAGTATTTTGATTGTGTTACTAACATTGAATTTGTAGCTGAAAATTACTTTTTAGGAGATAAAGGAAAGGAGGAACACATGGAAAAAAAAAATATTAAAAATGAATTGATTGTTGCAGAAATAGCAAAGGGAGAGGTAATGCATGAGTTTCCTTATTTTATTGATGAAGAGAAAATTGATGATTTTTTTTTCCAACGTTTAACAGTGCAAATTGGCGGGAATTGGAATTTATGAAAAGATGAAGGAAGAGAGGAGGAATTAAAGATGGAAGGGGCATCAAGTTACATGGACAAGTGAGAAAGAAGATTCAGTTGAATAAGGATACAAGATGGACTCAAAGTGAGCATCAGATCTACAAATTTTTATGAGTCATACTCATGAAACATTTATTTTCTACCATTGATGTCTAATGCAGGAGAATCCATGACATTTGGCAATCTTGTATCAAACAAAAAAGAGGTTAATATTTTATTGAGCATTTTTTTAATTTTGAATAAGTTGATTTTTTTTTTAATTTTATGATGGGGGACAAATGAAATAATTTTTAATATTTAAACTTATCTATAAAATCTCCTTTGCACATTGAAGCTGGCTAGTGGGTGAAAAAGCAAGAAAATCAATTTTAAAAACATTTATTTGAAAAATATTTAAATGCAATATGAGGTGTTGGGAATTGAATAAGGAGTTTTAAAAAACTTAATGTTGATCCCTAAAAATTAGGGATTGGAGAAGTGGGAACCCAAGATGATTTTTCCTTCTTTCCTTTTTGGGAGTCAAAAAGAGGAGGGAAAGAAAATTGAAAAAGCCTATCTTTGTGAGGTTGTTGTGAGTGGGTTTTAATAAGTTTTAATTATCTTTTGAAGTCTGAATTTTGTAGCTATAGGAATAGGCATGCCATATTGGAGAAGGAAAAATAAATAAAATGAAATTAATCCCTTGATAGGGTAGTGGAGAATCAATAATTCATGAAACAAGGAAAGAGTTTTGAAGGATATTTTTCGAGGGAAGAAGGGGTTGGGTGTAGTTTTCTCTGGAGAATCATTTGGGGGATTTTTTTATAGGTTTTTCACTGATTCAATTTTCCATGAAGTTTTTAGAATCATAGGTTGAAGATACATAATTTTTAGGTGGTGTAGAAGAGTTGGAAGATGAGCAGATTTCAAAAATACACATTGTTGAGCATATTTTCTCTTTAAATGTATTTCCTTTGTATATATGATGAATGTAATAAGTATATTTTTTGTATATCATTCCTTTGATGACTGAAAACCCCTTTGTAATCAGAGTTTATTAACATATAATTTCATTGGTTCCTTGTGCAAACAATTTTGTTTTAATTTTATTTACAATCTCTCTTTCTATTTTATAATCATTGTGAGGGATTTGGAGAGGTTTTTGGGAGTTTATAACCCCTCACTAAATTAGTCCTTCAATATGATAATATATTTAACCTCATGAACATATTATAAATCTTCTACCAAGCCTCTAGCTCAAAAATCTTTGAAGCCAAATCTATATTGTTGAGTTGGTCAAATGAGCCTCTTGAGTGGCTCTCAAGATTCAAATGGAAATAGGTTGGCCCTAATAAAATAATTAGATATCTTGATATTTCCTTATTTTCCCAACCTTCTCTAAAATATGTGTGGAATTGGATGTAATCTAAAATTAAGAAGTTAAAATCCTTGAATAATAACTATTTGTCTCTTTCTAGAAGGGTGCAAATCTATCAAAAGATCATTTATTCTTACTCTGTATACTATGCCTCTATCTAGGTCTTTGCAAGCTATCAAATAAGTAATGCCCAAAATATTATTAGGAATTCCCTTTGATCAGATGGTAAGGAAAATAATAAGAAACATGTAGTTAATTGGGAATGGGGTTTCTTGGATAATGAGAAAGATGGATTGGGTATTAAGGACCTAAAAACTCATGGTGTGGCCTTGGATACAAAATGGATTATGAAAGCCTTAAATGGAAATGAGCCTTAGAAATTTTTGATAATAAGAAATGATCAACAATTTATCCCCAAGTCAACTAGACAATCTCCATCCTCATGATATTTCATTTGGTAAATTTTGTGATAAGCCTTCAGAATCTATTGTCTTTTATAGTATTTAGAAGGTTTGGGAGTCAATAAGAATATGTATTGAAGGTTTTGAAGTGGTTAATAGTAATAGTAAAGATATTTTCACCTTCATATCTATTTGGTGGAGTCTTTCACATAACAATAAGCCTCTTTCTCTATTGCAAGGCTTATCTACAAAAACATGGGACAATTTTGAATATTAGGGTTCAATAATATTCTTACAAATAATGATATTAAAGCTTGGAAGCAGATTAAAGATGAATTAAATATCCAAAGATCTAATATGAGAACATATTATCTGTTAAAAAATTCCTTCTGCATGCTATAGTTTCCTATCAAGCCCAAATTCAATAGAGAAGGTTATGATAATTTCAAATGGAAAGATGACACTCCCCTTCATAAAATCAAGTAATATAGCCTATATAACCAATTGACTAACACCCAATATGTGCTCCATTATGTCAACCAAGTCTGGAATTGATTCTTGATAAAAAAAAAAATCAATTGGTTTATTCCTCTTAAAACTTGTTGGTTTAAAGTTGATCCTAAAAAGGTTATTTTAGATGTCTTTTGTGGTTAAAAAAGCTTATTGTTGGTCCTCAAATTTTTTATTTTGTTTATATATTTTTCGAAGACCTTGCAAATATTTTTTAATTATAAGTATGGTTGTTTTATTTAGTCCATTTTTATGGGTAATATCCAAGGGTGGGGCAATAGAAATAATATCAACTAGTATAAAATATTGTGTAGTTATATTAAAGGTTTGAATGCTAATCTTAATTTTTTTGGATTGTTCTTTCTATTGATATTTTTTGGTATATTTGGAAAAGGAAAAATGAGAGATTGTACAAAGGAAAGAAGAGATACATTATTGAATCTACTATAAGACTCACTACTCTTTCTATTGTTGGGTAGGTTACTTTGATCCTGAAGATGCTAGTGGACAAATTAAGAAAGATACTAGAAGAAGGCATCATGCCTATATTTAAAGGTGATATTCAAAATACGGGTATGTGCAAGATCATCATGGAAAAAACAGGTCCTTAAGTGGCAATGAAAATTCAAAAAATCAGAGTTAGGCAATTTCACGTAAAAATTTGAATAAGTTGGCTATATTATTTCAAAAATATGTAAGAATAGAATATGTCGAAAATTGAATGTAGTCTCTAAACTACTAGGTTTTTAAAAAAAAAAATCTATTTGGTGAAATTTTGAAATTTCAATGCAGTAGTACATAAATTTTAGGAAAAAAATAAGAAGTAGGTGTCTGTCTAACCACCCTAACCACAATAAAATAATAATATTTTTTTTATAAGATTTTAGATATAAGTAGAGGACTCATGTCCCAATGTGATGCACATTTTTTTGTAAACAATTTCCAAGTAAATAATTAATTATGATTTTTTTATTACAACTTTTAGAAAATATAAAAACTCGTATATCTGACCACCTTAACTTGGTCAAAAATTCATGAAATTCAATTTTATTTTTTTAATCCTATAGTATGTGAAGCATAGAATGTGACACATGTTTTGGATGAAAAAAAAGTGTTACTTTTTGAAAGCTATAAATGTTTTTCAATTAGCCTATCAATCAAGACTTTAGTCATAATTCAAATAGAAAATGAATAATAATTATTTATTAAATTCAAAGTAAATCATAATTAATATTTGTGGAAAGTTGAGAATCTCCTTTAAAAACCATTTTCGTTTCATCAATTTTGGGTAAAAAAAAAGTCATCAACCACATGGGCCATCATATCACTTGCATATTGCCACTTTTTGGACCATCATGATCCTGCACATACCCATATATAATTTTGTCTGCATGATCTTAGGAAGATTAATGATAGGTTCCAGAAGGAGTATGTTGATTTTCAAAATCAATACAACAAATTACACCAATATGAGATCAACATAGATGTTTCTATTAGAGACTTGAAGATTTCTTACCCAATTATGATAATAGTAGTTTGGTAAGAGTGTATCCTCTTTTAAGGACTATACCTAGTTTGGAATAATATAATTCTAGCAAAACTCATGCAAATAAACAAACCCAGAGTCATGATAATGATGTTGATCTATAACTAGTTGATGATAGATCCTAATATGATGTTACATAATTTTCTAATATGAGGTTATGATATCTGTTGAAAAACCTATTGTATCTTTGACTAATATTGTTATACAATTTTGTATATTTGTGTATTTATCTTGGTGGGTCTCTTGATGTAGCTACTTGTAGCTACATATACATTGTACCCATACTTTATATTTTAGTAATTATATTTCATTTTTTTAAAGCAAGTTGTTTAGGGTCCTCCTCTTCTTTCCCATGATCGCTTCCCCTTCATTCACCTAGCCATTATGACATTATTTTATTCATATTCATACCCTTTGGTGCTTAAGGATAATAATGCTCCACTAGGTTGACCTCCCATTCCCCTAAGGTGTCTTATCCTCCAATAGTTCTTAGTGTTCCTCCACATGTTAGTATGAAAAACTAAGGAAACACACCCATGTTATTGAGATCTTATCCATAAGTTTTCCAGCCTCCCATGGATCCTTCCATTCCTAAACCTACCTCTCCAATAAGAAAGGGAAAGCATCCCTAGGATGGGAATCATTTTTTCCACCACCAACACCCCACCTTCTAGTAGTACCTCTTATTCCTCTGGCTGCCCCTATGATTGAATGAGAAAATATACCCATGGTGGAGGTTCCCTTGTGTGAACCCTAGGTCTTCAATATTTTATTACTAACATTGTTCCTCTTCATGTTCTAGCAGTGATCATAACCTCACAAGAAAAGCATAGTGATCTTTGTATCCCTCCTATAGCTACATCCAAAACCCACCATCAATGAAACCAATTTTCTCATAAATTCAAGCATCGACGACATGCACTATCTTATTAAAAATCTACTATGAAGTTACCCACCACCGAGCAACCTCCTCTAGTGTGACCACCTTTAGACTTACTCATGCCTGCTCCTATTTCTCCACCTCCTTGTGTTTCTCTTGTATAATATCATATCCCTCATTATGATCCTAGTGAGTCTCACCCCAAAAGGATGTAGATTATCATGGCTCCTTTGATGAACACTCCTCTCTCCATGCCACTAGATATGCCAAACACATCTATCATTTCTAGAACCACAATAACCTCCCTTGTACCATTCCAATTCACTTTTCATAAGATCCTTTTAAATGTTCTCTATCTCACTACTATTTACATCAAAAATCCTCACCTACCTCCCAATATAAAAAAACTAATACTACCCAACTCCACCTCATCAAAAGGAAAATATGAACCTACCTTCTTTGCCAAATCTAGACCATTATGTATTTTTTCTTCTTATAGAAGAAGTACCAAATTATTTTTCTCCCATCACTACTCCCATTCAAGAGAGTAATAGTGATATTCCTCTTGTAAAACATTCTTATAGTAATTCATTAGTCTCCCCTCATGAAGAGTGATTTTTTGAATCCTTCATAGATATTCTAGTGTTTAATTTTATCTTCACAAGGTCATTAACACTTTCCTTGAATGAAGTTTAGGAATATTTTATACTTTCCACCAATTCCTTAGCCATTATTATAGGTAATATGCATAATATTTCCCTAATTGTACTTCTTCTACATGCTTGACCTCCCTCCTCTTATGATCAATATTGAGAGATCAATGATCTATTTGAGGGTGCTCCTTAGAGTAGTGCTTTCATATATTTAAATTGTAGTTATTTTCCTATTTGTCTTTGTTGAATGAAAAAGACAACTGAGAGGGGGGTGAATTAGTTGTATCAATTTAGAACATTAAAATCATCAATAATAAATAGATTTACATTCATTTGTTAAACCCTTAATTGTTATAATGTTTAAACATAGAAAGAAAATACCAAAAATTGAAACAACCAACACCATACATAAGAGAAAACTAGATTTATGTGGAAAACCTAGTGAGGGAAAAACCATGGTGAGGATTATCTCACAATATAATTAATTGTAAAAATCAGTACAAGGAGGCCCAGTGCCAGAATAGGATGCATTGTTTAGAAAGGCTCATAGCCTAGACTCACTGTCGGAAGAGAAAGAAGATAAGAAAATAAGATGTTACACAAAGAACATTATATCAATGAAAAAAAAATTCCACCACAACCTCTCTAACAAAACTAGCACCCTTCAAGAGATCAAGATACCTGAACTCACTACATTCAACAATCTTGTGTTATAGCTTGCACTATAATTTGCACTTGGGTGATCCCACAAAGCTAGTTTACAATTTCTGGGAGATTCTGATTTTTGTTGAAATCACATATTTTTAGAAAATATAATGATTTAAGCCTTAAAAATTTCCAATTTAAGGATTTCAATTGAAGAGGGTTTGATCAAACCACCTTAGATCAAACCCCCCTGGATAGAACCTCGCTAGTTTTAAACCATACCTACAACGGAGTCTCCTTTACACCTATCAAAATGCTGATAAAAAATCACTTTTGATTTACCTTTTGGGGGATCAAATGAATTCATTTAAAATTTATTTCAAATGATCATGGTGTTCCTCAGAACGAGCTATCCAATGAATATAATTTTAATATGTTTTGGTTTTATTATGTATGTGTTTTTTTAGTTTTATTAAACATATGTTTTTCATCGAAAATCAAGCTCTATGTTATGCACATGTGGAAAAATAAAATATTATCAAAATAAAATTAAAAAAATTATGTTCAGGCTGGGTATTGATGTCCTTGATCCATAAAAAAAATAAAAATTAAATTTCGATACATACAAAAAGTGTTATGTTGTATACAGTCTGCCTATGTTTCAATTTTAATTGGTCTAACTTTGAAACTTGATTAAGAAAAAAATATCTATTAAACACTATGAAACTAAATCAAAGTGCTAGATATCATAGTTACAAATCTAAATTCAAAAAAAAAAGAATTTTATCCTTCATACAAAAAAAGTTATGTTGTATATGGTGAGCATCACTCCTTAACAATGTTGTTTTTTTTTAAAACTAGTTTTCGAAGGAGATGGAAAAAGAAGTGCAATCTGATTCAAAAAAAATTGAAAAAATAATATTTAAAATCTGCAGACAAAATGTCATAAATCACTAGTTTGCATCATCTTCAAATTCCTTAGGGATTTGGTGCTATAGGAGCCCAAAAGTGAAGATTTGATTAAAAAAAAATCAGTTCAATGTCCAGTTTGCCCAAAAATTGTAAACCAGTATTGTGGGATCACCCACTTCTACATTTAATTTTGTATCACCACACTGAACTCTATTCCACACCTCATTTCACATAAATTAAATTTGCATTTAGATCATGTCCATAACTTGAAAAACATCTTCAAGATGGCTACACTCACTTTACTCTTTACAAATTCAAAATAGGTCGACACAAAACATTCCCACGGTGGATAGGAATGAAAGTGGACCAAAAAAAAAACTTAGTTGGGACCAAAATTAATTCTCACATTCCATTCTTAACCTTCATTAATATTCAACCATCTTCAAATGTAGTGTAAACACTAGGTCAGTCGTTACCCATACAAAAACCATTAAACTTTGAATTACACTTTGTGTCACACTTTTATAAAGGAATCGACCAACACTGATCTAACTTTTAAACTTGAATCACTAGAAAGTGACATATATTTTTTGAATTTTTAAATGATGTAAATTAATAAAATGTTTATTTTTTAGTATATTAAATTATGTTTGTATTTTTTGAAAAAATTAAAAAATAATTTTAATATAGTTTTTTTATAAATTAACACTATAATTTAGTTGTTGATAAAATGCTGAAAAAATGATGTTACATGAGCTGTCAAGCTTTATATAGTATATTTACTTTTTTTCCCTTCAATTTTTTTGTGTATATTTATAACTTGAAACTTTAGGGCATGGATATGTTTTTTTTCAATTTTAATAAAAACATATTTTTTTATAAATATTTAAATGTGTGTATATTAAAACATGGATATTTCCACTTGACATCAAATTTTATATTAAATTTAATCTAAAATAGAAAACAAATTATTCTATCTTAATCTAGATTCTTTTATCTAGGGCATCATATTTTAAAAAAAAAAAAGTTAAAGTATTTTTGTTGGCATGGCAATCAACCTAATATTTTTGTGTTGATAACCTACTTTTAATAAAAAAATATAAATAAAATACAAATAATAATTGAACTATTAAAATAAATATATATTTGAAAACTACACATATGGATCTACAAAAGGGTATTTTTACATTTTAAAAAAAAAATTATTTATATGAGTAAGAGTTGTTGAAATGTTATATTTTTTAAATAATTTCAGTTTTTTGGTAAATTGGCCTCAAAGTGGTGCTACATATGCATTTAACCAACAATTTTAGTTGGAAAAGTTGTGGACATATTTAACTTATCTTTAAAAATGAATCTCACTAGATCATAAGTTTGACGAAAATGAATTTTAGTTATAAATACTAAAATTCACTCGTATTGATAAGTTGGTTGAAAGTGTGACACAACTTTGTAATTTTACTCACACTTCCTCAAATATAAAGATGAATTTCAAACCACATGCCACACATCATCACAATATATAATATTCCTCTATCCCTCTAAAATCCATCAAACTCCTTTGCAACAACTCACATTCAAAATGTACACAACTTGTACACTTAGATTACACTGCCAAACACTACAACACTAAAATCCATCTTCCAAAATACCAAAACACTAATCCTCTTGATTCAAGAAAGAGATAAATATCATGAACACAAATTTATAATCGCAATACCTAAAGAAAAAATATGAAGAAACATGAAGAAAATACATTTCTCCCAAACACCTCTATAAGTAATACTACAAAACCAATTCACACACTAGTGAACATAACTTCCTCTTATCGTCGATCTAGAAGCCAAAATTTTGGATACAAAAACTTTGAACACCTCTAACCAACATATCCAAATGACATAAGCAAATCTTTAATCCAAAATAAATGTGAAGCAAAACCATAACACCTCTACAAACAAAAATACCTCAGCAACACCCTGTTTCTTTATTTTATCAATTTTCTCAATATCCTCAACATCTTAACCATAAATAGAAGCTTATTAAAGTAACACTAGATTTTAACATCATAAACTTAACTAATGACAACATAATGCAGCTAATCAAAGAAGTAATCTCTTCTCAACCACTGTACCACTATCATTAATAACAACACAAGCTTGTTGGCATTAATGACAACACCTTCATACTTGTAACATTCTCCCCCTTTGTCATTGATGGAAACACAAGATGTGAAAAACCATCAAAGACACAATAGCTCATGCTTATTTCCTTTTCTCTTTTCTCCCTTTGATACTTACCTTTTTCACATGATTTCTCTCTTGTGACTTCTCTCTCTCCCCTTTGACATCAATGGAAAAGGATAAAATATTTTGCATTTTTCTTCCCCTTTGAAATAGAAACAAGATACTTGCAACTGCTTTGAACAATCCCCCTTAGGAGTACACACAAGGGTATGTGCAAGATCATCATGGAAAAAACAAGCCCTTAAGTGGCAATGAAAATTAAAAAAATTAGAGTTAGGCAACTTGACGTTAAAATTTCAATAAGTTATCTATATTATTTCAAAAATATGTTAGAATAGAATCTATAGAAAACTGAATGTAGTTTCTAAACTAGTAGGTTTATTTTTATTTTTTAAATCTATTTGGTGAAAATTTGAAATTTCAATACCGAAGTACTTAAATTTCAAGGAAAAAATAAGTAGTTGTCTGTCTGACCACCCTAACCAAAATAAAATGATAATATTTTTTTATAAGATTTTAGATATAAGTAGAGGACTCATGTCTCGATGTGATGCATATTTTTTGTAATTTTTTTCCATGTAAATAATTAATTATGATTTTTTTATTACAACTTTAAAAAAATATAAAACTCATATCTGACCACCTTAACTTGGTCAAAACTTCATGAAATTCTTTTTTTTTAATCCTATATTATGTGAAGCATAGAATGTGATGCATGTTTTGGATTCAAAAAATGTGATACCATTTGAAAGCTATAGATGTTTTTCAATCAACCTATCAAGCATGACTTTAGTCATAATTCAAATAGAAAATGAATAATAATTACTTATTCAATTCAAAGTAAAGCATACATTATATTGGTGAAAGCTAAGAATCTCCTTTAAAAACCCTTTTTGTTTCATCAATTTTGGGTCAAAAAAAAAATTTCAGCCACATGGGCCATCATATCACTTACATATCGCCACTTTTTGGTCCATCATGATCCTGCACATACCCACCAATCAACTCAGCAACATTTGAACCATAACAACATATATTCTATATTGCAACAATATTACTACCTACCCTCCTTGAGAGGTAGCCGCCAACATCAGTTCAAAAAATGAATGAATCCATGATGCATTAGATTGATGCATCTCCATATGCATCTAGTTCAAAGAAAAAGGAGAAATAATCCCCATATTCTCCTAAAGATACTCAAAAGTATCCTTAGGAATCTAGCCTTCGTAAATATATCAATAATTTAATTCTTTATAGGTACATATTCAAGCTTTACTTCATTCTCAACAACCTTCTCTCTCAAAAAGTGATACCTAATTGATATATGCTTTGTCCTTGAGTGCATCACTACATTCTTATAAATGTTTATTGCACTTGTATTATCACATAAAATAGAAATAGGCTCATCATACACTACTTTGATATCCTTCAATGTTTGTCTCATCCATAATACTTGTGTACAACAAGATGTTGTTGCAATATAATTAGCCTCTACAGTAGATAAAGAAATAAAATCATGTTTCTCGCTAAGCCATGATACCAATCTACATCCAAGAAATAATGAACCACCACTAGTACTTTTCCTATCATTAACACAACTAGCCCAATCTACATCTATATAAGTATTCAATGTGAAATCACTATCCTTATGATACCACAAGCCATTATCCAGAGTGCCCTTGAAATAGTAGAATATCCTCTTCACTACTGTAACATGTGCCTCTTTAGGATCTTCTTGAAATATAGCCATAAGAAAAACTCCATGCATGATATCCAATCTAGTAGCAATTAGATATAGCAGTCCATCAATCATAGATCTATACTTTCTTTGATCAACCTTAGTGGATTCATCATCCTTACTCAGTTTGCAACCAATAATCATAGGGGTACATACTAGTTCAGAGTCTTCCATTCCAAAATTATTCAAAATATCTTTAACGTACTTTGATTGTGAAATAAATATGCCTTTATCTATTTGATTGATTTGTATCCCAAGGAATAAATTCATCTCCCCAAACATAGACATATCAAACTCTTTATGCGTCTCTTCTACAAATTTTCTACACACAACTTCATTGCCTCCAAAGATTGTCATCAACATTCACAACCACTATCAAGATTTGATCTTCCTCAAATTTAAAGTAAAGATTACTATATGTGGTGCCTTTATTAAATCCTTTCTATATCAAATATCTGTCAAACCTCAAATACTAAGATCACAAAGATTTCTTTAATCCATACAATTCCTTTTTCAATCTCCAGACCATATTAGGTTTATCTGACAACTGAAATCCTTCCACTTGTTCCATATAAACTTCTTCTTCTAGTTTTTCATTCAAGAAAGAAGATTTCACATCCATCTGATAAACTTTAAAGTCTTTATGTGTTGCAAAAGCTAAAAACATTTTGATTTATTCCATTCCAGCCATCGGATAAAATGTCTCCTCAAAATATATTCCTTCAACTTGTGCATAGCCCTTACACACAAGCCTCACCTTATTTCTTAACACTGGGTATGTGCAAGATCATCATGGAAAAAATAGGCCCTTAAGTGGCAAAAAATTTAGAAAAATCAGAGTTAGGCAACTTGACATAAAAATTTGAATAAGTTATCTATATTATTTCAAAAATATGTAAAAATAGAATTTGTAGAAAATTGAATGTAGTTCCTAAATTACTAGGTTTATTTACAAAAAAATAAAATCTATTTGGTGAAAATTTGAAATTTCAATACAGTAGTACTTAAATTTCAGGGAGAAATAAGAAGTAGGTGTATGTCTTACCACCCTAACCACATTAAAATGATAATATTTTTTATAAGATTTTAGATATAAGTAGAGGACTCATGTCCTGATGTGATGAATATTTTTTTGTAATTTGTTTCCAAGTAAATAATTAACTATAAATTTTTTATGACAAATTTTAAAAAATATAAAGACTCGTATGTCTAACCACCTTAACTTGGTCAAAACTTCATGAAATTTATTTTTTAATTTTTTATTCTTATAGTATGCGAAACATAGAATGTGATGCATATTTTGGATTGAAAAAATATTATACCTTTTGAAATCTATACATGTTTTTCAATCAGCCTAAAAATTAAGATTTTAGTCATATTCAATAGAAAATGAATAATAATTATTTATTAAATTCAAAGTAAAGAATAATTTATATTGGTGGAAAGCTAAGAATATCCTTTAAAAACCCTTTTCGTTTCATCAATTTTGGGTAAAAAAAAAGTCGTCAGCCACATACCCATCATATTGCCACTTTTTGACCCATCATGATCCTGCACATACCCCACTTCCCCATTATCATTCAATTTTTTTCAAACATCCACTTAGTGCCAACAATATTTTTGTTTTCAAGTCTAGGAACAAGTTCCCAAGTTTGATTCTTCGCACTACATAAGTTCTTAATTCATTTCCTTCACCCAATGTTCATATTTGCATGCCTCACTTATTGTCTTTGGTTCAATTTAGAAATTAAACACAAATTTACCTCCGCTTTAGAAACTCCTCTTGTCAACACACCTTTTTTTTTGTCTCTAATGATCTATTCTTTGGAATGATTTGTCTGCACATACTTAGGGGTCTAAGGGATCTTTTTTGAGACTTCTCTTCGTTTTGTACTTTTTTTCCTTAGCTTCTTCTTCTTCTTCTCTGTAATCTAATTCATATCCATCTATTACAACTGAATTTTATAGATCTTCATCAACCTTGAAACTTTCAATTTCAATAATCCTTCTTAGTATTTTGTTGTACCATTTGTAAGCTTTTATTTTAGTAAAATATCCAAGGAAGATACCTTGATTAGACCTTGCATCAAATTTTCTTGTTTTCATCATCTCTTCCGATATAACATTTGCTTCTAAACACTCTAAAGTACTTGAAAGTAGGGATCCTTTTATACCACAACTCATCGGGAGTATTTGTGCTATTAGTTTTTTCTTGGACTCTATTAAGTATGTAACCAATAGTATGTATTGCTTCTCTCCAATAGACTTCTAGAAGGTTAGCTTCTCTCATCATAGTCCTTGAAACTTCTTGAAGAGTCCTATTTTTCCTTTCAACCACTCCATTTTGCTAAGGATTCCTAGGGGCATAAAAGTGCCTCTTTATACCATGATTCTCACAAAATACGTTAAATTCATTGGAAGTGAACTCTCCACCTCAATCAGATCTCAAAAATTTGATCTTCAAATCCATCTCATTTTCAACCATAGCTTTAAATGCTTTACATCTATCTAGAGCTTCATATTTTTCTCTAAGAAAGGTAACCCATGTCATTCTAGAGTAATCATTAATCAAAAGCATGAAATACATTTGACCTTGAAGACTTCTCTCATGTCAGACCACAAAGGTCTTTGTGTACCAATTCCAACAATCCAATAAAAGATTGTACATTTCCCTTGAAACTACTTCTAGTTTGTTTTCCAAATTGACAATCTCTACAAACAAAATTGATAGGCTCTGTAATCCTCAGTAGATCTATCATTGCTTGAACTGAACTGATTCTAATCAAGTTATCAAAATTGATGTGACACATTCTCCTATGCTATAACCAGCTAGATCATGAATCTAAGTCATAAAATAGTGATCATCAACACCCTTGAGTTGCTAGATGTTTATGTTTGTCCTCTTTCTAGAAGCAATTACAGTTTCAAATCTTTTTCTAATCTCACATCCATCATCCTGAAACATAAGATTGTATCATTTGCAACACATTTGTCCAAAACTCAAGAGGTTATGTCTTAATCCATTAACATAGTAAACATCTTCAGTATTATTCTTGTTATCAAAACTAATTGATCTTATTCCACAAATCTTAGCATATAAATCATCTCCAAATTTAACAAGTCCTCCATCATATTTTTCAAGTTTAAAAAAATTACTCTTTTCTCTGATCATATGATTTGAGAAATCACTATCAGCAACCCTTGATAGTTCTTGTCTTGTCTGACATGAAAAGCAGATACAAAAGTTCCTCCAGTTTTATCCTTTTTCTTCGAAACACTTTCCTTCACACATATTTTAGAGTTAGCAAAAACAAATGCATCTTTTAAAGCCAAGAATAAACATTCATTATCATCAACATCTCCATAATTAGATTCACCATCAAAAATACCAACATCTTCTCTAACATAGTATATTTTCTTCAACATCTTACCTTTGGTTTCCTTCTTATTGTTCAAAGTTCTATTTAGGCATCTTGAAGCATAGTGACCTATATTTCAGCAACTAAAGTATTTGAAAGCTAATTTACCCTTGTACTTATCGGTTCCCTTTTTCATTCTCCTTACAAAGTTAGCTTCCACATCATCAAGATTGTCTCCATCTAAACCTTCAACTTTTTCTAATTTTTCAGTCTTGAAAGAAGTCTCCACTTTTGTACCATTTTTCTCATTTCAAACGTAGTTAGTGTACCATACAATTGATCTCTAGTATATGTATAAAAATAAAAAAATTCCTCAATAGCATAAAATTTTCACTATAAGAATTATGAAGAGTTCTAGGAATTTTCTTTACCACTTTAGGTTCTTTGACTTGTGTGCTAAGACCTCTCATAGCACTTATTGGTTCATTAACCCTATGCATGTAACTTGTGCCTGTTTCATCATCAGACATCCACAAAGCCTCAAATTATGCATCCAGATTCTATAACCTAGCTTGTTTAACCTTATCATCCCCTTAATAGATACTTTCTAGCTTATCCTAGACTTCTTTAGCAGTTTTCAGATCCAGAACTTTCACTAATCCAGTATGCACAAGACTTGTCAAAAGAACAAAGCTTGCCTTACCATCTATCTCATAGGTCTTTATATCGTCACTTGTGTGTGGTCCATTTGCAAGTATGGTGTATGTATTCTTTACTGCCCTTGCAACTTCACATCCAAGATAGATCAAATAGCCTTCCATCTTCACCTTCCATAATGTATAGTATGTACCATCGAACATAGGGAACTCCTTCTTGTTTTCCATTCGGATCTACCTCAAGCGGTAAATATTGTCTTCAAGGAACCTTGCTCTAATACTAAATTTTGATGAGAAAGACAACTAAGAGGGAGGGTGAATCAGTTGTATCAATTTAGAACATTAAAACCCTCAATAGTAAATAGGTCCACATGCATGCATTAAACCCTTAATCTATTATAATGTTTAAACATAGAAAGAAAATAACAAAAACTAAAACAACCAACACCATACAAAAGAGAACACTAGATTTATGTGGAAAACCCAATGAAGGAAACACCATGATGATGATTAGCTCAAAATATAAGTAATTGCAAAAATTGGTACAAGGAGGCTCACTACAAAAATAGGATGCACTATCCAGAAAGGCTCATAGCCTAGGCTCATTATCAAAATAGAAAGAAGAAAATAAGATAAGATGTTACATAGAGAAAATTATATCAATGCAATAGAGAATCCACCATAACCTTCTCCAACAACACTAGTAGCCTTCAAGAGATCAAGATACCTCAACCCACTACATTCAGCAATCTTGTGTTATAGCTCACACTCCAATTCACACTTTTGTACTTAATTTCACATCACCACACTTACTCTATTCCACACCTCATCTTGCATCAATTCACTTTGCATTTATATCATCCGCAACTTGAAAAACATCTTCAAGTTGGCTACACTCACTTTAATCTTTACAAATTCAAAATAAGTTGGCACTAAACATTCCCATAGTGGATAGGAATGAAAGTGGATCAAAATAAAACTTAGCTAGAATCCAAATTAATTCTCACATACCACACTACACCTTCATTAATGTTCAACCATCTTAAAACGTAGTATAAACACCGGGTGAACCATTACCCATGGAAACACCTTTAAAATTTTAATTACACGCTTCCTCAAAACTAAAGATGACTTGTGAACCACATGCCACACATCATCATGATCTATAATATTCCTATATCCTTCTAAAATCCATCAAAATCCTTCGTAACAAATCACACCTTCAGAATGTACATAGCTTGTACACTTAGACTATACTACCAAACACTGCAACACTAAAATACATCTTCTAGAATACCAAAGAACTAATCCTCTTCATGCAAGAAAGAGATTAAAATCATGAAAAAGACCTTAGAATTGCAAGACCTGAAGAAAAATTGTGGAGAAACGTGGAGCAAATACATTTCTCCTAGACACCTCTCTAAGAAATACTACTAAACCAATTCACACATTAGTGAGTATAACTTCCTCTTACCATCAATCTAGAAGCCAAAATTTTGGATATAGAAACTCTAAACACCTCTAACCAACATATCCAAACCACATAAGCAGATCTTCAACCTAGAAGAAATGTGAATCAAAACTAGAACACCTCTACAAACCAAAATACCTTTGCAACACCTTGTTTCCTTATTTTACCATTTTTTTCAATATCCTCAACATCTGAACCATAAATAGAAGCTTATCAAAGCAATGTACCAAAGGTTAACATTAGTAACTTAACTGATGACAACATAATTCAACTAATCAAAGAAACAATATCTTCTCAAGCACTATACCACTATCATCAATGACAACACAGGCTTGTTGACATCAATGACAACACCTTCATACTTGCAATAGTCTTGTGATCCCTCATGCTTGCCTCTTTGTGTTCTTTAATATCTCTTGGAGGACCCATGATATCCTTATATGTACATGGATATATGTTAGATGAAAATTTGTCAATTCTTCTATTTGTACCATCATTCTTATATTTAAAAAAAACTTTTTTTTTGAAGTTGATGCAAAGTGTTGAGGCATTTATACATCTTTCGCGTTGACCAAATTTTTGTATTTTATTTTCTCATGTCCTTCTTTCTTTGTTCTCATAGTTTCACTAGACTTGTGGAATGATAAATTTACACCTTCTTACTCTAATGATACACACACACACATATTGATCCAAATTTATGAATCCCTTGGTTTTTTTATACAAGTGATGTATATTTTATATGAAATCCCTACCTTGTGTGATGTAATTCCATGAGCACAATGTTACAAATTTCATGATGTAACATCCTTGTTGACTTTTATATGTTAATAATATATTTCTTCTCTCTCTTTCTCTTTAAAATAACTTCTATTTTTGAAATTATGTAAATATTTAAAGGTTGCTCTCATAATGCACACACTCCACTTTCTTAATTTTCAAAGGATTGATGATCATTGCACTCTTTGTAGCTTGGTAGCCTATGACACACCTAGTATAATACATCTTGTTATGTTTTGAATTATCATATCTTGTACCCCATTCATGGTTATCCTACAACACAAATTTTAGTGACCATGACCAATCAAAAGCATCATATGGACTCTAGCATAATACAACTTGCTAACCATACCTCTTTAATCCTTTGTTTCATGATTTATTTTCTTCCTTTTTTAGCTAAGTGTTTATTTATGTGTTTTTTTACATGAATGTTTATCTTGTGCTCTTCTTGTGTGTACTAAGTTTTTTTAGCTAACATGGTTGTTTATTCTCATGTAATATTCAAGTTTTTGGTAAGAAATCTTGGTTATTTTCAAACCTTCTTCCTTGGGGCATATATGTACCTTTTTTGAAGATTCTAAATCATCTATAGTATCTTTATGTAAAAATTTTGATTTTGATTTTTACTTTAGCTAGCATATTTAGTATAGTTCATATGCATACTAGAAAGTGGGGAAAAATATGGCATCAAACTTTGCACAACCCTACAAATTCACATTACATCGAGACTCCTCACTTTAGCCCTCTAATCTAGAACACTTCAAATATAAAATGATCATACTAAAATATCATATTTCTAGCAATTTCATGATGTTTCTAGATTTTTTTAATTTGAAATTCTTTGGAAAATAATGGTATGCATGCTAGTATCCCAAGAAATTTTGTGATTTTAGTAGCTTTTAGAGCATTACCTTCCCATATATAATTAAAAATTAACGCTCCTACATGAAATCACATTAAACAAAACTCTTTTGACTTACCATTTTAAAAATTAACGCCACTTGCAAGGGGTCATGTCAGCCCTCAACAATGCTTTCCATGGAGTTCATCAACCCACATTAAATCCAAGCAGTGTATTAAATTTTCCCAGCAGTAGCAATCTACTGAAACCTTTGAAGATTCCATCAAATCTCCCACTCGGCACAAAAATCGACAAGGAGGAATCTTTGTAAAGATTCCTTGGTATATTTTATTGACCCCAAATTTCTTTCAACGAAGGGATTTTTTTTTTATGAAGTCCTATAGGCTATCAAATTTAGGCCCCCAGGTTTCCAATGTCATGTTGTATAGCTGATCCTCAAGCCCCCCTCCTTGCCTTGATTTGCCATAAAGGAGCAATTTTTTTTTTTTTTTGGCATAATTTGGGCGTACCATGTCAAAATCAGGAAAACAATATATCATCAGAAAGCTAGTTCCGAGCACTACATAGTGGTAGGGTTCTCATCACCCTTTTTTTTTTGTTCCTATTATTAACCTCTTAAGCCAGATCTACCTGTTTATGCTTCCGAGGGCATAAATTTTGCCTCGGTTATCGGATTTTCACGATTCTCACAACGTTGAAAATCTGTTTTCGAGCTCTACATAGATCTATGATCCATTTTTTTTATAAAATTCATCATGTATTTTATTTCTATATCCAAAGTTAGATTTTCCTTTTTTGGTGTATTTCTTGGGAGACGTGCACAAAGGATCAATTTTTTTAGTACAAAGAAGATAATTTTTGCATTATGAGTTATAAACTATTGTATTTTCATCCCATTATTATATCATTCAATTTAAAAACATGGAAAAACCTCAAAACATTCTCCTTACACCATACAACTATTATGAGTGGAAGAAAAACATAGAGATCAGTTTGAAGAAACTGGGGTTGTCTAGAGTAACCATGGGTACATAGGTTGAACCAACATCAACAATAGAGAAGAGAAATTGGTTTATCAAATGTGATGAAGATTTTGGAACATAATGCATGTCTATTTCTCCTAATCTCTTATTTCACATTGAATCTTTCACTACACCTAACTAGATTTGGACCCAATTGGAGTCCTTGTTTGGTAAGAAAGATTCTTTGAGGGGTTTTTAGTTGGAGAATGAGCTTATAGGTCTGAATCCTAGAGATTTCAGTAGCATCTAAGACTTTTTCACAAACTTAATTCTCTTATATTGTAGTTGTCAGTGTGGTACTACTAAGCAGGATTCACAGTTGATTCTTTCCATTCTCGACATGTTGGGCCCTAATTATTCAGTATTTGTTTCTACTTTCTATGCTACATGAGATGTAATTGGCATGGGATTTACTATGCCTTCACTTGATGATTTTTCTTCTTCTCTCACTCTAGAGAAAGAAAAATTGGTTTAGATGGGTACTTTGAAGTCTTCCAGTTCACAGGCTCTAGTTTCCATTCAAAGTCCTAAGGAGAAGGCTCCATCTAGCAAAGAAAAGAAACCAACAAAAAAACATGGGAAAAAAAAAGAATCATCTTTACATGCATATTTTAAGTACTAACCCTCTTCCAAAGGGGGATCATCTAGGAAGGAGAGACCGATTTGTGCTTATTGTCAAAAGCAGGGACATGATGAGCATCGTTGTTATGCTAAGCAGATTGATCATTTGAAACATCTTCTAAAATAGAACCATTTATAGTTGCCATCTTCTTTGTCTCACGATCCATCACCTTCTTTCGCATCACCATCACCATCGCCATCTACACATATAGGTACAATAGGTATTGCTAATGGATTTGATAAGATGAAAGTCTATGCCTTGCATGCATCCCCAGGTCTTCAATTAGATAGATGGTTTCTTGATTTAGGAGCTTCCCATCATATGGCGTCTTCATAGGATATGTTTTCTACATTTGGTGTTGCAATCACCACACCACACATTTTACTAGTTAACAACACATATGTCAATGTTAGTGGGAAGGGTATAGTTTCCATTGATGATGGTATCTTTCAGGAGGTACTATCTATTCCATCTTTTTCAACCAACCTCCTCTTTGTCTATTAGATTAATCGCAATGGATTAGGGAAGATAGTGGAGTTTTCTCCTAACATAGTTCTCATTAGGGATTTGCACACTAGGCAGATTGTGGAAATTGGCACTATTGATCATGCTTCTAGGCTTTATGCCTTTTCTCATTTTCCATATGAGGATCCACCATTACTTATGCCTGATATTCACTCTCCACCATTGAGAGTACATATGGAGAAGAAGTTGGGTCACTTGAACTTGTGTGTGCATTCATCATCCATAGCTTCTTTCTCCTCCCCTTTCTTATTTAGAGATCATACCTATTGAGCATGAAATTGGTCATTCATTATTTGTATTGTCTAATGACTACTTTTCAGATATTGCACAACTATTTGCTAAGTCACACATTGCAGTTATTCATGCTAGTCATTGCCTACCATCATCTGTGCCTTCAGAGGTTGCATATCAAGATTCTTCATATTTGTTTGGTCTTGGCATCATTTGTCTTGGTTCAGATACAGAGATTCGACAATGTCCTTTCAAGAAATCCATCATCAAGCTTCTTGGTCCTTCACTCTACACTGAGGTTCTTTAGCACCGCCCTTTGGATTTGTTTCTTCCCAAGGGGAGGAACAATTTTTGTCATTCTTCGATCATTTCAACATCCTACATCGAACTTACACCATTGCGACAATAGTTTCCTCATTGTGGGGGGGTCTTCTAGTCTCCTATTATTTCTCCTCTAGAGATTCTTGTATATGTATTGATGAGATAGAAGGTGTCTTTGGGGGGTATCATGTAACCCACCTATTCTTATCTCACTAATTAGTGCATTAATTTTTTTTCTTTTCTCTTTTTTTGGAGGGGAGTTTTATCCCCATGAGGTTTTCTCCCTTTCTCCTCTTTTACAAGAGATTAGCTTGTTGTAAATGGGTACCTCATCAACCATTAGGGTGGGACCCATTCATGCATCCACTCATGTATTTATTTATCATAGTTTAGTTTCTCCCTAGTTCATCTAAAGGGAAGGTGTTAGAGTAATAAAGTCATCACCTAATTAATTGGGTCATTTTATGCTTTATTATACTTAAGATAAACTTAGGAGTGTTTTTAATTCATTATTTTCTTTAATTAACTAGTTGCTTTTTGCATGATTAAAGCCTCTACCATTAGAACATGTCCCATTCATTCCTATGAGGACACTTGTCATGTTCTAATCTAACCCTAATCTAGGGTTAGCTTTCATCCTTTTCATAAGGATTGATTCATTGTAATTGTATTTCATTCTCTACGACCTAGCATATTGCAGTTGTTCACATAATGCATCCTTGTTATTTGCATCAATAATAATTACTCGGGTTATTGAGCACAATCTTTCTTGTTGATATTTTCTATTGTGATAGGTAATTGCTTGCAGGTGTTTCATGGGAGTTGTGGATTGAATAAGTCAATTCTAACAAAAGATTTGAAAGGGGGGGCATACTAACATAATAGAAAAAGACTCAATAGAATGATTAAAATGTTGATGCCATGGTTTTAGCATTAATATGCTTTGATCCTATGACCATATATATCTTAAGACTATATTTTAACCTTCTTGTTATCAAAAACCACAATGAAGGAGTGTCTTACATAGGGATAAATTTCTAATTTTTCTACGATTAGAGGCATCTATGAAAGACTCAGATATCCATTTGTGTAAGTTTGAAAGGGAAGTACATAAATGGTTTAACCTTCGATTAAACCATTCTCAACAAAGTATTCTTCATTTTCACACAACTCATTCTTTAGAGCAACATCAAGTTTTAATTCAATGGGTTTTTTTTTAATAATGAACAATCCTTCCTAATTCATTACCTTTGTGATCCTTGGGACTTAGAATTGGATTGGAATAGGAGTAAGACTAGATTTGGCAATGTCTAAAAATGAAACCTTAGCCACGACAAAAAAATTCCCAACAGGTGAATCCATGCCCATTTTGGTTGAGTGTTGGATGCACTTCTCACACCAATCAATGCCATCTTGTTGGAATGCTCAACCAAGGAATCATAAAAAATAGTCAAAGGTTCTCCATTGGATGATACCCCTTGCACAAAGATGTGATCCTTTTCCCTAATAGATGGAAGCCGATTGGAGCAACCATTGATGTAATGTTTTCTGCCTCTATCCAAGCCATCAAAATATTTTCCTAATTCAACAAAATCAATGGGCATATTAGAGTGTTTGGAAAACCTAAAGCCATGGAGATTTGAAAGTTTCACCATACATTCAATTTGGAACAATTTTATTTATCTAGAATATGTTTTTTTTTTTTACTTTGGAACTAATATAATTTTTTTTTTAAAGTATTAATTTATTTCACATTATCGATGATGGTGGCATGACACACCTTCCAATACCATTATGACAAGAGAAGACTTGATCTCGTGACATCTTGCTTGCAATAGGATGCTTTAGCCAATTGAACTAGGCTCCCTACCCAATATAATTAAAAATATTAATAAATAGAATCTACCTCAAGCGGTAAATATTGTCTTCAAGGAACCTTGCTCTAATACTAAATTTTGATGAGCAAGACAACTAAGAGGGAGGGTGAATCAGTTGTATCAATTTAGAACATTAAAACCCTCAATAGTAAATAGATCCACATGCATGCATTAAATCCTTAATCTATTATAATGTTTAAACATAGAAAGAAAATAACTAAAACTAAAAAAACCAACACCATACACAAGAGAACACTAGATTTATGTGGAAAACCCAATGAGGGAAACACCACAATGAGGATTAGCTCAAAATATAAGTAATTACAAAAATTGGTACAAGGAGGCTCACTACCAAAATAGGATGCACTATCCAGAAAGCCTCATAGCCTAGGCTCAATATCGAAGTAGAAAGAAGAAAAGAAGATACGATGTTACACAGAGAACATTATCTCAATGCAATAGAGAATCCACCATAACCTTCTCCAACAACACTAGTAGCCTTCAAAAGATCAAGATACCTCAACCCACTACATTCAACAATCTTGTGTTATAGCTCACACTCCAATTCAAAATTTTGTACTTAATTTCGCATCACCACATTTAATCTATTCCACACCTCATCTTGCATCAATTTACTTTGCATTTATATCATTTGCAACTTGAAAAACATCTTCAAGTTGGATACACTCACTTTAATCTTTACAAATTCAAAATAAGTTGGCACTAAACATTCCCATAGTGGATAGGAATGAAAGTGGATCAAAATAAAACTTAGCTAGAACCCAAATTAATTATTCTCACATACCACACTACACCTTCATTAATGTTCAACCATCTTCAAATGTAGTGTAAACACCAGGTCAACCATTACCCATGGAAACACCATTAAAATTGTAATTACACGCTTCCTGAAAACTAAAGATGACTTGTGAACCACATGCCACACATCATCACGATCTATAATATTCCTCTATTTTTCTAAAATTCATAAAACTCCTTCGTAACAACTCACACCTTCAGAATGTACATAGCTTGTACACTCAGACTATACTGCCAAACACTGCAACACTAAAATACATCTTCTAGAATACCAAAAAACTAATCCTCTAGATGCAAGAAAGAGATAAACATCATGAAAAATCCCTTAGAATCGCAAGACTTGAAGAACTATTGTGGAGAAACGTAGAGCAAATACGTTTCTCCTAGACACCTCCCTAAGCAATGTACTACTAAACCAATTCACACATTAGTGAGTATAAATTCCTCTTACCATCAATCTAGAAGCCAAAATTTTGGATATAGAAACTCTAAACACCTCTAACCAACATATCCAAACCACTTAAGCAGATCTTCAACCTAGAAGAAATGCGAATCAAAACCAGAACACCTCTACAAACCATAATACCTTTGCAACACCTTGTTTCCTTATTTTACCAATTTTCTCAATATCCTCAACATTTGAACCATTTAAATAGAAGCTTATCAAAGAAATGTACCAGAGGCTAACATCAGTAACTTAACTAATGACAACATAATGAAACTAACCAAAACATCAATGAAAACATCTCTTCTCAAGCACTGTACCACTATCATCAATGACAACACAGGCTTGTTGACATCAATGACAACACTTCATACTTGCAATAGTCTTGCAATCCCTCATGCTTGCCTCTTTGTGCTCTTTAATATCTCTTGGAGGACCCATGATATACTTATATGTACATGGATATATGTTAGATGAAAATTTGTCAATTCTTCTATTTGTACCATCATTCTTATATTTAAAAAAAAAAAAAATTTGTTTTGAAGTTGATGCAAAGTGTTGAGGCATTTATACATCTTTTGTGTTGACCAAATTTATTTTATTTTATTTTCTCGTGTCTTTATTTCTTTGTGCTCATAATTTCACTAGACTTGTGGAATGATAAATTTACACCTTCTTACTCTGATGACACACACACACACACACACACACACACACACACACACACATATTGATCCAAATTTTATGAATCCCTTTGTTTTTTTTGTACAAGTGATGTATATCTTATATGAAATCCCTACCTTGTGTGATGTAATTCCATGAGCACAATGTTATACATTTCATGATGTAACATCCTTGTTGAATTTTATATGTTAATAATATATTTCTTCTCTCACTCTCTCTTTAAAATAACTTCTATTTTTGAAATTATGTAAATATTTAAAGGTTGCTCTCATAATACACACACTCCACTTTCTTAATTTTCAAAGAATTAATGATCATTGCACTCTTTGTAGCTTGGTAGCATATGAGACACCTAGCATAATACATCTTGTTATGTTGTGAATCCTCATATGTTGTACCCCATTCATGGTTATCCTACAACAAAAATTTTAGTGACCATGACCAATCAAAAGAATCATATGGACTCTATCATAATACAACCTGCTAACTATACCTCTTTAATCCTTTGTTTCATGATTTATTTTCTTCCTTTTTTAGCTAAGTGTTTATTTATATGTTTGTTTACATGAATGTTTATCTTGTGCTCTTCTTGTGTGTACTAAGTTTTTTTAGCTAACATAGTTGTTTATTCTCATGTAATATTCAAGTTTTTGGTGAGAAATCTTGGTTGTTTTACAAACCTTCTTCCTTGGGGCATATATGTACCTTTTTTGAAGATTCTAAATCATTTATAGTATCCTTGTGTAAAATTTGTGATTTTTATTTTGACTTTAGCTAGCATATTTAGTATAGTTCATATACATACTAGAAAGTGGGGCAAAATATAGTATCAAAATTTGCACAACCCTACAAATTCACATTACATCGAGACTCCTCACTTTAGCCCTCTAATCTAGAACACTTCAAATATAAAATGATCACACTAAAATATCATATTTCTAGAAATTTCATGATGTTTCTAGATTTTTTTAATTTGAAATTTTTTGGACAATAATGGTATGCATGCTAGTATCCCAAGAATTTTTGTGATTTTAGTAGCTTTTGGAGCATTACCTTCCCACATATAATTAAAAATTAACGCTCCTACATGAAATCACATTAAACAAAAATCTTTTGACTTACCATTTTAGAAAAGTGGAAGTTGATATTTGGCTCTCAAGAATTTAAAATCTACAACTCTTGACAAAACTTTCATTTTCACTATCTAATAATATTTTTCACATTTTTCATGCAATTATCTTAAAGCTTTCTAACTATCACTTTTATGGTTTTTCCTTTTGTTTCCTCAAAAAAGGCCTTCATTTGTCAGATCTATGAGGGTTTGAAGATATGACAGTTTTTTGCCAGATCTGGAGGTGGTTGAAAAATTTGGGCGCTTTCAGCCGAAACGGACACTACCATTGCATCTAGGACAATCAAACCTTAAGTTCACTTGTTGTTTCTTCAATTTTGGGGCAGTTGCAAAAAAAAAAAAAGAATTAGTAGGAGAGCCTTTCATATGAAATTCGTACGGCCTTGCTGCATAGATTTGTGTGCAAATTTACAAGGTACGACGTGGGTTTTACAAAGTATTTAGGTTTTTCATAAAAAAATGTTCCTTAAATTAAAAAAAAAATACATCATATATTTTTTGGCAAAAATGCTTTGCAAAATCAATTCAAAAAAAGAAAAAGTCAAAAAGTGTTTTGAAAAAATTCAAAAGCAAAAAATTAAACAAAAAAACAAAGGCTTTTATTAAGCCTGTGCAAGTAGTATGCCACCTGGCAGGGGTCACGTCAGCCCTCAGCAACGCTTTCCATGGAGTTCATCAACCCACATTAAATCCAAGCAGTGTATTAAATCTTCCTAGCGGTAGCAATCTACCAAACCTTTGAAGATTCCATCGAATCTCCCACTCGGCACAAACATCAACAAGGAGGAATCTTTGTAAAGATTCCTTGGTATATTCTATAGACCCCAAATTTCTTTCAACGAGGGGATTTTTTTTCGATGGCGTCCTATAGGCTATCAAATTTAGGCCCACGGGTTGCTAATGTCATTTTGTATAGCCGACCCTCAAGCCCCCCTCGCCTTGATTTGCCATAGAGGAGCATTTTTTTATTTTTTTTGGCATAACTTGGGCGTAAGGTGTCAAAATTAGGCAAACAAGATATCATCAAAATGCTAGTTTTGAACACTACCTAGTGGTAGGGTTCCCATCACCTGATATTTTTTTTGTTCCTATTATTGACCTCTGAAGCCAGATCTACCTGTTTACGCTTCTGAGGGCATAAATTTTGCCTCGGTTATCGGATTTTTGCGATTATGAAAACATTGAAAATCTATTTCCGATCTCTACACAGATCTATGATCCATTTTTTCTAGAATATTCATCAGGTATTTTATTTCTATATCTGAAGTTAGATTTTCCTTTTTTGGTGTATTTCTTGGGAAACGTGCACAAAGGATCAAATTTTTTAGTACAAAGAAGATAATTTTTGCATTATGAGTTATAAACTGTTGTATTTTCAGCCCATTATTGTATCATTCAATTTAAAAACATGGAAAAACCTCAAAACATTCTCCTTACACCATACGACTATTATGAGTGGAAGAAAATCATAGAGATCAGTTTGAAGAAACTAGGGTTGTCTAGAGTAACCATGGGTATAGAGGTTGAACCAACATCAACGAAAGAGAAGAGAAAATGTTTTAATAGATGTGATGAATCTTTTGGAACATTATGCATGTCTATGTCTCCTAATCTCTTATTTCACATTGAATCTTGCACTACACCTAACTAGATTTGGACCCAATTGGAGTCCTTGTTTGGTAAGAAAGATTCTTTGAGGGGTTTTTAGTTGGAGAATGAGCTTATAGATCTGAATCCTAGAGATTTCAGTAGCATATAAGAATTTTTCACAAACTTAATTCTCTTAGATTGCATTTGTCACAGTGTGGTACTACTAAGCAGGATTCACAGTTGATTATTTCCATTCTTGCCATGTTGGGCCTTAATTATTCAGTATTTGTTTCTACTTTCTATGCTACATGAGATGTAATTGGCACACGATTTACTATGCCTTCACTTGATGATTTTTCTTCTTCTCTCAATCGAGAGCAAGCAAAATTGGTTCAAATGGGTACTTTGAAGTCTTAAAGTTCACAGGCTCTAGTTGTCATTCAGAGTCCTAAGGAGAAGGCTTCATCTAGCAAAGAAAAGAAACAAAAAAACAAACATGGGAAAGGAAAAGAATCATCTTTACATGCATCTTTTGAGTACTAACCCTCTTCCAAAGGGGGGTCATCTAGGAAGGAGAGACCGGGTTGTGCTTATTGTCAAAAGCAAGGACATGAAGAGCATCATTGTTATGCAAAGTAGATTGATCATTTGACACATCTTCTACAATCAAACCATATATAGTTGTCATATTCTTTGTCTCACGGTCCATCACCTTCTTTCGCATCACCATCACCATCACCATCTACACATACATGTACAATAGGTATTGCTAATGGATTTGATAAGATGAAAGTCTATGTCTTACATCCATCCCTAGGTCTTCAATCAGACAAATGGTTGCTTGATTTAGGAGCATCCCATCATATGACGTCTTCATAGGATATTTTTTCTACATTTGGTGTTGCAAGCACCACACCACACATTTTACTAAGTAACAACACCTAGGTCAATGTTAGTGGGAAGGGTAAAATTGCCATTGATGATGGTATCTTTCAGGAGGTACTATCTATTCCATCTTTTTCAACCAACCTCATCTTTGTCTATCAGATTACTCATAGTGGATTAGGGAAGATAGTGGATTTTTCTCCTAACTCAGTTCTCATTAGGGATTTTCACACTAGGAAGATTGTGGCAATTGGCACTATAGATCATTCTTCTAGGCTTTATGCCTTTTCTTATTTTCCATATGAGGATCCACCATTACCTATGCCTAATATTCACTCTCCACCATCGAGAGTGCATATGGAGAATAAGTCGAGTCACTTGAACATGTGTGTGCATTCATCCACCATAGTTCCTGAGACTCCTTCAGAGCTTCTTTCTCCTCCCCTTGCTTATTTAGAGATCATACCTATTGAGCATGAAATTGGTCATTCATTATTTGTATTGTCTGATGACTACTTGTTAGATATTGCACAACTATTTTTTGAGTCACACATTGCAGTAATTCATGCTAGTCATTGCCTACCATCATCTATGCCTTCAAAGGTTGCATATCAAGATTCTTCAGATTTGTTTGGTCTTGGCATCATTTGTCTTGGTTCAGATATAGAGATTCAACAATGTCCTTTCAAGAAATCCATCATCAAGCTTCTTGGTCCTTCACTCTACATTGAGGTTCTTCAACATCATCCTTTGGATTTGTTTCTTCCCAAGGGGAGGAACAATGTTTTCCATTCTTGGATCATTTCAACATCCTACATCGAGCTTACACCATTGTGACAGTAGTTTCCTCATTGTGGGGGGGGCTTCTAGTCTCCTATTATTTCTCCTCTAGAGATTATTGTATATGTATTGATGAGATAGAAGTTGTCTTTGTGGGGTATCATGTAACCCACATTCTATTCGTATCTCACTCTCATTAGTGCATTAATTTCTTTTCTTTTCTCTTTTTTTGGAGGGGAGTTTTATCCCCATGAGGTTTTCTCCCTTTCTCCTCTTTTACGAGAGATTAGCTTGTTGTACATGGGCACCTCATCACTCGTTAGGGCGGGACCCATTCATGCATCCATTCATGTATTTCTTTATCATAGTCTAGTTTCTCCCTAGTTCATCTAAAGAGAGGGTATTAGAGTAATAAAGTCATCGCCTAATTAATTGGGTCATTTTATGCTTTATTACACTTAAGCTAAACTTAGGAGTGCTTTTAATTCATTATTTTCTTTAATTAACTAGTTGCTTTTTGCATGATTAAAGCCTCTAATATTAGAACGTGTCTCATTCATTCCTATGAGGACACTTTCCATGTTCTAATCTAAACCCTAATCTAGGGTTAGCTTTCATCTTTTCATAAGGATTGATTCATTGTAATTGTATTTCATTCTCTACAACCTAACATATTGTAGTTGTTCACATAATGCATCCTTGTTATTTGCATCAATAATAAGTACTTAGGTTATTAAGCACAATCTTGCTTGTTGATCTCTTCTATTGTGATAGGTAATTGCTTGCAGGTGTTTCATGGGAGCCGTGGATTGAATCAGTCAATTCTAACAAAAGATTTGGAGGGGGGGGCATACTAACATAATTGAAAAATACTCAATAGAATGATTAAAATGTTGATGCCATGGTTTTAGCATTAATATGCTTTGATCCTACGACCATACATATCTTAAGATTGTATTTTAACCTTCCTGTTATCAAAAACCACAATGAAGAAGTGTCTTACACAGGGATAAATTTCTAATTTTTCTTCCATTAGAGGCATCTATGAAGGAATCATATATCCATTTGTGTAAGTTTTAAAGGGAAGGCCATAAATGGTTTAACCTTCGATTAACCCATTCTCAACAAAGTATTCTTCATTTTCACACAACTCATTCTTTAGAGCAACATCAAGTTTTAATTCAATGGGTTTTTTTTTCTGAAAAATGAACAATCCTTCCTAATTCATTACCTTTGTGATCCTTGGGATTTAGAATTGGATTGGAATAGGAGTAAGACCTAGATTTGGCAATGTCTAAAAAAGAAACCTTAGCCACAACAAAAAATTTCCCAACAGGTGAATCCATGCCCATTTTGGTTGAGTGTTGGATGCACTTCTCACACCAATCAATGCCATCTTGTTGGAATGCTCAACCAAGGCATCATCAAAAATAATCAAAGGTGCTCCATTGGATGATACCCCTTGCACAAAGACGCGATCCTTTTTCCTAATAGGTGGAAGCCGATTGGAGCCGCCATTGACGTAATGTTTTCTGCCTCTATCCAAGCCATCAAAATATTTTCCTAATTCAACAAAATCAATGCACATACTAGAGTGTTTGGAAAACCTAAATCCATGGAGATTTGAAAGTTTCAGCATACATTCAATTTTGAACAATTTTCTGTATCTAGAATTTTATTTTTTTACTTTGGAACTAATATAATTAAAAAAAAGTATTAATTTATTTCACATTACCAGTGATGGTGGCATGATACGCCCTCCAATACCATGAGGACGAGAGGAGACTAGACATCATGACCTCTTGCTTGCAATAGGATGCTTTAGCCAATTGAGCTAGGCCCCCTGCCCAATATACTTAAATATATTAATAAATAGAATAATATTAGTTATATTTAAATTTACAATAAAATAGAATTTTAATTTACTTATTTATTAATTTAAATTATAATATAATAATATTTTTAATATATTATAAATGTAAACTTACTATATATTTATTTATAAACATATCATCATAGAAACTTGTTAAACAATACTATAAAATAATATATATATAATTATGAATCCAAAAACTATTTTAACTACAAACTAATAGATATAAAATTATGAACCCAACCTTTTATATTGGAAAGTCACAAACCCTCCAAATTTTCCAACAAAAATGATATCTAGAATTCTAATATTATAAATAAATATATAATTTAAAAAAATAAAAAATAAATTTATGAAAAAATATTTATAATTCCAAAACAACAGTAAATACAATCGTGTCACTTGAAAGTTTTTCACCTTTAAACCCATTCTTTATTTACAAAAGTTTTGAAATATGTCACCCCATCACAGAAATATGACCAATTCTGAATTCACCCAAATACAACTTTAATATATTTTTAACAATTAAGAAAATTTACAATATTTTTTGTAGATACCGAAAATTGGTCTAGGCCTGCGAGTACACATTCGACATAATTTTCTATAGTCCGTGGTCTTGATTAAATAATGCTAATTATTTAATTACCCTTTCTAACACATATTTCCTCTATTAATTAAATATCCCTCTTTAATTAATTCATTAATTCATAAATAACCTTTATTCAACCCGATTAATTAAATAAATCATATTTATTTAATTATGTTGCAAACTAATTAATTCTTCCCCCTTTATCTATCAATTAAATAATTTATTATTTAATTACACCCCCTTTTTTATCATATTTCAACTATAATTAAATATCTTTATTTAATTATTCATTTAACCCCCTTTATCTATAATTAAATATTTATTATTTAATTATTTATATTATCCTTTTCAAACAGTCAAATTAAATAAATTATCTTTATTTATTTAATTAAAGTCATTCATTTTTCGAATGTGGAATTAAATGAACATTTAATTCATCTTTTATTATTTATGTCACATTCCTCTATCATTCAGTAATCTAAGTCATTCACTCACCTTCTGACTCGAGATCTATTTTTAGTTCTCCAATTATCTTTGAATTCAACACCAGTTTATCTCTGTGAGAAGACTCTCTGTCATAACTAGTCAGTTAACCAGTTCCAACTCATATGCATGATATGTCTATTAATTAAATATCTTTATTTAATTAATTAACTCATGTTTGCATTCGAATGCATTAGTCTTCGAGTTCTAACTTTGGCTTTTGCATACAAAGTCTATTTCTTCTATTTTTGGAGATTAAGATCTTGAACTTGTATTCTAACTCACGTTCTAACTTAGTCTCTATCTTCAGTCTTTCCTGAACTCGTGTTCTGACTCATGTTCTAACTCATGTTCTATCTAAGACAGAACTCCTATTGCATGGCATTCATCAATCTCATCCGTCGATCTATCTTTCAATCTGAGCCAATCGTTCGAAAACCAAAAATCTATAAAATGGCTTGTCATAATCATTATTCCTCTCCCGAAATCACATACTTTTGAGAAGAGATTCAACTTCGATATTTTGCTTAGACACTCGACAAAACTATACTTGCATTCAAACACAGAAATCTGAGGGCAAGAATACTAAAAAGGCAAAATGGAGAAGAACAATCAAGATAATTTGAAGGGATGAACGCATATTCGGTGAGATCATTTTGGTTTTATTAGTTTAGTTTATTTCTTCGTTCTTTGTTGTTAGATTTTAGATTTTAGATTAGGATTTAACTTTGTTTATCTAGTCATGCTTGCAAAAAAATCTATTAGGTTTGTCAATCTAGGTTTGTCATATATCACACACTTTAAATCATGACTCTTTGTACATACAAAGTCATTGGTCATGTCGAACTACGAGGTTTCTGCATGTACAACGTAGGCAAGGCTAATCAATTGATGAGCTCTTGAGACCACACTAGGTCAGTCCAATAGGGTTCATTCACAATCACTATCACACAAGTTACATATCATAGTTTAGGGTATCAGATCATGTCATACACGGTCAACACTGTCTACACACACATAGTTTATCAGTCAAAGAATCAAAACAAGTCATGCAACAACAAGGCAAAATCTTTCAATTGTCATCAAGTCAATATCCAACACATTGTCAAACTGATCAACCTATGTCTTAAACAAGATATGTCTTTCTTGTCAACATATGTCATCAACTTGTCATAGTCTCATTTGGCTTGTCACTTCAACGTCATCAAACTCCAATGTCTTATACGACACATGTCTTTCTGAAACCAGGCTTTGTCATGCCTTATACATAAGTCACCCAGTCGAAACCAGACTCAACATCTTATGCGGTATGTGTCATTCTCTCACATTACGCTATGTCAAACATCAAACATCAAACAATCCCACAAGATCAAGTTTTGGCGAATACATTTATTTGGCTTTATGACTTTATATCTTATTTTGTCTTATCCTTTTATCGATTTGTGCAAGATCCTATTACTAGCTTTCTCAAAGATGTCCCTTGAAGGATTTAGAGAAGCAACGATGTCTCATGACTTTTTCTTTGACTGTTGTCTGTCAACTATCTTTTTAACATTGGTTTTTGAGTCATGTTACTAGTTTCCTCAAGGATGTCCTATCAAGGATTTAGAGGAGCAATGACGTCTCATGACTTGTCTTTTATTTGTCTACTGTCTGTGGTTTGTCTCGACAAAATGACTGGGGCATCTTGTCCTTAGTCTGAGTTAAGACACTCCCTGTCTATGACTGTTTGTTTTTCACAGGTGGATAACTTTGTACACTATGGTCTATCTCATATCATAGTGTGTACTATCCATCTATGTCATGTTCCACCCAATGATGATAACAAGAAAGTATAGCGTATTTGGAACAATATCGAAGATCATATTATTCTCAATCAATAACCATTCTTTTTCAATAATAACTTTTTGAATTATCCATGCTAACATTTCTTCTTTTCTGCATCTTCACCACCATTATCTATCCATTTCGAGAGCACACTCATGTTCTTCAAACCTGCCTATCCTCTCGAGGGGGCATACCACTACCTCCCCATCATTCTCCCTTTCACTGAGGCATACCCTAACCTGTTTCATGTTGGGGCACGATCGGGGCATATTTTCTTTGACACAACGTCCTACCAACATTGTATCAAAGAGGGGCAAACTGTAGATACCGAAAATTGGTCTAGGCCTATGAACACCACTTTTGACATAATTTTCTATTATCCATGGTCATGATTAAATAATGTTTATTATTTAATTAACCTTTCTAACACATATTTCCTCTATTAATTAAATACCCCTTTTTAATTAATTCATTAATTCATAAATAACCTTTATTCAACTTGATTAATTAAATAAGTCATAATTATTTAATTATGTCGCTAACTAATTAATTCTTCCTTCTTAATTAAATAATTTATTATTTAATTATTTATATTCCACCTTTTCAATAGTCAAATTAAATAAATTATCTTTATTTATTTAATTAAGTCTCTCACTTTTGAATGTTGAATTAAATTAACATTTAATTCATATTTAATTATTTATGTCACATTCCTCTATAATTTAGTTATCTAAGTCATTCACTCACCTTCTAAATCGAGATCTATTTTTAGTTCTCCAATTATCTCTGAATTCAACACCAGTTTATCTCTATGAGAAGACTCTCCATCATAACTAGTCAGTTAACTAGTTCCAACTCATATGCATGATGATTTTATTAATTAAATATCTTTATTTAATTAATTAACTCATGTTTGCATTCGAATGCATTATTCTCCAAATTCTAACTTAGGCTTTTGCATACAAAGTCTATTTCTTCTATTTTTGGAGATTAAGATCCTGAACTCATGTTCTAACTCACTTTCTAACTTAGTATCTATCTTCAGTCTTTCCTGAACTCGTATTATAACTCATGTTCTAACTCACGTTCTATCTGAGACAAAACTCACATCGCATGACATTCATCAATCTTATCCGTCGATCTCTCTTTCAATCTGAGCTAATCATTCGAAAACCCAAAATCTATAAAATGGCTTGTCATAATCATTATTCCTCCTCCCGAAATCACATACTTTTGAGAAGAGATTCAACTTTGATATTCTCCTTAGACACTCGACAAAACTATACTTGCATTCAAACACATAAATCTGAGGGCAAGAATACTAAAAATGCAAAATGGAGAAGAGAAATCAAGATAATTCAAAGGGATGAACGCATATTTGGTGAGATCATTTTGGTTTTATTAGTTTAGCTTATTTCCTCATTCTTTGTTGTTAGATTTTAGATTTTAGATTAGGATTTAACTTTGTTTATCTAGTCATGCTTGCAGAAAAATCTATGATGTTACATTTTTTAATAGATGTTAGCATAAAGAATTTGAAGCGGCTATATTTTTTTCCTCTACTACAAGATGGATTTAATACAATATTTACCAATAAGATCTGACCCTAAAAAAAAGATAGCACGAAACTCATACCAAATTTCATAGCGGCCATTATGCTGAAGAAACGTTTATATTGACCAAAAGCAATTCTCGTCACATGCTTTTACACTTGGCACTAAAAAGGATGTGATAGTTTGTCTGGCTAACAGGCATGTCAATGTTCAATCTTCAGTTATTGCCTTTCTTCCTTTCAAACATTTGTGTTGTGATAAACTAATAGCCTAATTATAATATTAATTGGATTTTATTTACAATTGTTTTCATTTTATTTACTTATTTAAAGAGAACACCTCTTAACCCACCAAAAATATATTTAATCATCATGTTTTAAAAGAGAAAAAATGAACATTAATTATTTTTGAACTAAGTTGGTAACTATCTTGACCTAATTATATATTTTGTGTTTATAATGATCATTAAATATACTAAAAAAATACGTATTCAAAAATTTGTTGAATAGATTTTAAAATTTTATTTAATTGATATAATTAATCAAAGTGTTAAAAGTTCATAATGTTTTATTTTTAACATTGAGCTTAAGTGTAAAAGTGTTTCGGATTTAACTATGTGTGTTTTTACATCAAGTTTTAATCACACTAATATAATGCATTAGTATATCATGTTATAAATGGAAACATATTAGTTTACTTAAAATGTATCATTAAATTATCAAGGGTAGTGCACCATTTTTTTCAAGTAAGTTGAAAGGGATGCTTTCTTTTTTCATTTCTCTATATATTATTAGTCTATTTTTTCCATCTAATTTTTTTTGTGATTTATTTATTTCTATTTACTGCTCCTTTTAACTCCTATGCAACTCCTATGCTCTCCTACCAGCCTTGGCTTATTTATTCTCTTGCCACCTATCTTCCTTTGAAGAGGTTCCATGTGCAATCTATATCCTTCCAATCCTCTTCTTAATGCATCCCTAATTCTAATCATAAATTGACCTCTAATGCATGCTAAAACCACTTACTTTGGGTTAATCACCAATAGTATTCAAGTAACCCTCTAAAATGACATTGATTAACATAGTTCATCACTTTTAACCCTTTCTTGATTGTTCCTGAAAGTCAATATATTCATGAACCTAAACAAATTTCTTGAATTCTTCTTCCCTCAACCTAATCCTAATTAAAATACAAGAATACAAAATGATTTGTGCCAGACCACATTCTGATTACTATTAAAAAAATGCTTTTAATTCACATGGGTTCTTATATTCAAGCACTCAAAACTTCATCGGATTGCCACTACATTTGAAGGAACACCCAATGAACATACATTTAGTCGAATGGATTTGTAAAATATTTAAGCTCATTCAATTGCCACTAAACTTATGGATAAAAATAAATTACATCCTATTGTCACACATTGAAAGATATGAAGGAATGAACAACATGACATTTATGTACTCACAATGAGATAGAACTAAAGTTAAGCACAATATAGCTGAAATTTCTTGACCCTATAGGCACTATAAGAAGCAACTTAAACCTTCTAAATGTCCATCAATATCAACAATGCCCAATTTCTTTGTTGTTGGAATGAACTTGCAGGATTGATGCAACCATCTTGAAGGCTAAATGTGATGGAAGAGAAAACAATGAAACCCAATTTTCTCACTTCTATGTATATTAGTTTAACTCCCCCTAATTATGAAAATAAAATCAATATATTTACACTACTTTGTATTATCTTATAATCAAACATTGGGTACAAGGTTCCCAAAAACCTTAACAGGTTAAAAGGTATGCCAACATGTACCATTTTAGAAATTTATTCCTACCATTTCTTCTATTAAAATAATGCAAAATAGTTTGTTGGTGATTATCTCCATTATCTCCATTATCTCCCTTACTGGACAAACACAAAACCATCACTAAGGCAGTGGAGAATCCCTTCAATAGCATACTTTATACAAGCGCACGTGGATTAGTTAAAGTAAGAATTCATTTAATTAAACAATAAAAGGAAAGACCAATATGTTGCCTCTAGATTGAGTGATAAGTTTATATAGATTGTTTTTATGTTGAACTACGTTTGTGTACATAAAAAACAAAATAGAATTTCTTAAATCATAAGATTTGAATTGAAGTGTTGCAGTTCAAAATCTTTCAACAGCTAATGGAAAGGAATCTGTGAATTAGCAACCAAAATTTTGGCTTCTTCGTTGAGAATTATTAGAAAAACATTCTATTATGATTTTTGAAATTGAGAGATATATCATTTTTAAGAAGTTAATTTTTTTAATACTTTATAAGTATAAAATCACTTAAATACCTCAATTCCCCTCTAAACTTAAATCTAAATCAAATAAATCATTTATTTATACAATTAATATCCAAACCCGTGATATCAAATAAAACCAATTTATCTACCAACAAAATATTTAATACCCTACACAACTCAAAATATTTATCCTCTTAACCAGAAAATTAAAAAATTAAAATCCATATTTAAAAAAAACAAGTAATTACAGATGTTATAATGCAAAATTGTCCTGCAATGTACATAGCTTTAATGTTAGGGCATCATATAAACCAAATATAAATTCCTTTTTAATAGTTTTCTACTGGCCAAATTTATGGATGCTATGCCTCTTTCATTAAGGCATGATTTGTATGTAGTGTTAGGGAACCAGTTGTGGGGTATGAAATTTATGGCAGAGAGTGTTCTTTTAGACAACAAAGACATGATGTGCAGAGAGAAAGGAACCTTCATTGGCCCTCCCAACACACTCCAATATTCCCCCAAAAAATGCTTCATTTCCATCCATGAATCTGAATCCACCTGCACTCACAAATAAACAAGATCATTTACTCACTCACAATTCACTTTAGTGTAAGGAAGGTCTAGAGTTTGAATCACAGATCTATAGTGCACCTCTTTTAGATGGATCGCTCCCACATCTCCATCACCATCTTCATACTCGATGAGTATGGAAAACCAGTAGTCTGTTGACCCCTCGTTTATGTGGAATGTGATGTTCTTTCCTAGATACTCACACAATGTCCTGCAACATCAACTTTGCATTACATTTATGTACTAAACTATGACAAAGCCAACATAGAAGCGAGGGTTTCAGTCATATTTAGATCACCATTTGTAAAGAACTGGGAGCTCTCATGAATTCAGAAGTGTAGGGATTTTTCCAGCAGTTTCCATGTGACCAAATGCAGCTCCATTGAGATCGAAATGCATTCTGCCAAATACACAATATCCTACCGAGCATTCATCAATTACTATAATAGTAACAGGATTTTCAAAAAACATACCTTCTTGCTTGTATTTCACCTACCCCAAGAATGAACATAATTTGTATTTTATAAGAGTATAGCAAAATTAAAGAAATCAGAACAACATTTTTGATGGATTTTTTTGGAAAGCTCAAATTGCTTTTAGTTTGTCAGTGAAGATCAAAGGTCACAATGAACTCCTGTTAAATGTTAAACTCGACACCATGAAAGATAAGTCCAGGATACCATTAGGAAAAATGTTATCCTCTCAACATAAAAAATTACCATTCATTAAAAAAGCAACTGCAAAAATCCCCTGAACCTAAACTTAACCCTTCTTGTTTTTGAAATGGTAAGAAGCATTTACAGGGTGTTGAACCCTTCACAAAGGGCCCAAGGGCCAAAGGAAAACATAGTTCAAAATGGAATTTGAACTATAGGAACTTACAGAAACAGCTGACAGACAATTGTAGAAAAAAATAAATTAAACAACCCCAGACACGGAGGGGTCAATGCTGGCTCGACGAACCCAATGCCAAGAAGTAGCCACAAATTTTTTCTTCCGAAGAACAACCGACTAGGGAGGCTCTAAATCAGGAATCAAAGAGAAAGGTGAGGGGAGCGGCTCCACCCTAGCCACCAAGCAGTGAGGGAGTCGGCAGCGAGGCAACAAAGATCAAATCAACCAACAAAATAATAGAGGCTCCCAACAAAGGCCAGACAGGGTCAGATAGAGCAGCCATAGCAGGGGGTGAAGCTCGGTCAGGTACAACAATGTCAGCAGATCGGTCCAAAAGTGGTTCCTCGGAAGGGAGGTCCCTCACTAGACTTAACCCTTCTTGTTGCTTCTACAACAGTTTCTCATTTATGAGAGATGTTATGTAGTCTTGTAGACTAGTTGATCCATTGGACATTACTAAAACAAATTTATTATACCTTGTACCAGGCTCCACAACCCTCATCACCTTTGAACAAAACGGGCCTTACAACTCCTACCTTGGCTTCATAGGACTTCTAATCCACAAGGCTGCTATATCCACATGCTCCACCTACAACACATTATAAGCATGCATTATGCAACCATAACAATGTAGAAAATGGAAAACTAAACTAAAATTTATACAAATGTGCATACCATACCATCACTTCCATCTTTGTTCGGGCTGCCATACCAGGTAGCAGTCATCGGGCACCAGTCAAGTTCCTCTGCATCAAAGGAAGCCACCTCCTCCACCAAAAGCACCACAACCACCACAAGAAAATCTCTCATTAAACACATTTTCCAATATGTAAGTTACAGAAAATAGTTACTGAAGAACACAACCATTACCAATAACTATTTTATTTATTATATGAAATTGAAATATAGATGCATGAAGAACTACATCCATTAAAAACCGTTTGGAAAACCATTTGTAAACGCCAACACTAACAACATCCAGCAAGGCTGTCAATTTAAGAAATTTCATTTTTTAATATGTTTTCAATTTAAAGGGATTTTCAAAATTGGTTAGGAAAAATAGAAAAAAGAATCATTTTGATTTTCAAAATAGAGACGGTTAGAAAAAAAGAAGCACATGCCTTCCACCTACCTATCATTTTCAATGAAGCTTCAAAAAATTAATAGAATATTCCTTCATTTCTTTCACTCTATAACGCCTCTTGACGTAATTATAAACAAGAAGTCTGCCTTGTTTCCATTCATCTTGTTCTATCATTTTTTCTTTCACAAGAAAATTATGTTATAGAATCAAAGACATGTAGAGGTAGATATATGTTGAAATCAAGAGCATACAAAAACAATTGAATCAAACCATATTTACATAGCTAAATATAAATGACATAAAAATAATATTATATTTATTGTTTTTGGATTTACAATGTTTATTGCAAATGCATATAAAGCATTAGTTTTTGGTGAATAACTTGTTACATGCAAAAGACATTCAGAACAAAACAAGATCTGTAAACCTCAAAGTGTAAAATGCATTATCAGAATCTCAATTATTACAAAGAGATCAATCCTTATGAAGGAGATCAAAACCTAAAAGGAAAACCTAACCCTAAAGGTGAGTGCATTTAATAATTAATATTAATTATTAAATGACTAATATGTGTGCAAGGTGAATTCTTAAGAGGAGAGTAAAGTTAATTAATTACTTTACTCTAACACCCCCCCTTAAGATGAGCAAGAGTGCAGCTACAAACTAGTACAAGAAAGCAAAAGTAACTACAATGCATGAAGGTAAAATTGGGTCCAGGCAACTAGGCCTGATCAGGTACCCAAGTACAAGGAAATCTCTATGAAACGGAGAAAAGGAGAAAACCCAGTGGGAAAAAACTCCTCTCCAAAAAGAGATACAAAAAGAAAGTACAAATGAAATGTCTCAAGAGACTCTCTCAAGAACATATGCAGATATACAATCAGATACCCCCCCATGAGAGAGAGTGGAGACTCCAAAGCCCCCCCAGAATGAGAGAACCCCTGTGCCAATTATCAAACCGATGTGTCGCCTCGGAGGAAGAAACAGATCCAACGGTCGAAGAAGAGGAAATCCCTGGATGTGAGGTGAAAATGGAAGTCCTGGATGATGCGCACTGAAGAACGAAATAGCAACATGAGTGTATGAATAACAAAATGGTGAATCAAACAACTCAAGATGATCCTGAAATGGAATCTCCAATGAAGAAGGGATAACAGGTGTGCTGAATTTATCATCTGTGAGGAAAGGAATATCCTCAGATATGGCCTCAACAATTGCACTTGATGGCTCGATGAGTGGAGCAACAATGTCAGTCACAACTGAAGAGGTATCCTGCTGAACAAATGTGATCTCAACAGGAGGAAGAGGTGTAGAAGTCTCAACACTAGTCTCATGAACAGATGGAAGAACACATAAGTTCAAGTGACCGAACTTCTCCTCAGATACTGCATGCTCTCTTTTAGAAAGAGAGGGAGATGGTGGACCAAATTGTGTAAATGCATACAATAGGGAAGAATGATCAACTATCCCTGTTGCAACAATGTTGCCAGTCTGAATGTCTCTGATGTGCACTGAATCAGGTGTGAACTCAACTATCTTCCCTGTCCCATTGTGAGCAATCTGATAGATGGAGAGAAGGTTAGTGGACAAAGATGGAACACATAGTACATCATTGAATGTACCGTCATCAATATCGATAGAACCTTTCCCACATACACTCATATAAGTGTTATTACCCATCAATATGTGTGGTGAGGACACAGCCTCAAAAGATGAGAACATGTCCTGAGAAGATGCCATATGGTGTGAAGCACTTGAATCTAGTAGCCATCTAGATGAATGTGAAATGGTGGTTGCACATAATGCATGACCCTTATGTGGGGCCTGTCCATCTATCGAGACTAATGGTGAAGAAGAAGACCCGCCTGAAGTAGATGAAGAAGAGTGATGAATATGGTTCTTCTCAAGAAGAGTTATCAAATCTAAAACTTGTTTTGTATATCCATCTATCTTCTTCTCATAACACTTGGACTCATCATGTCCTAGCTTAGTGCAATAAACACACTTAGGTCTATCTTTATTCGATGATTCCCCCTTAGGAGAAGGTGAATCAGAAGTCTTTTGTGAACTAGAATCCTTCCAATGCTCTGGGGGTTGTGGTTTTTGTTTTTGTTTCTGCTTCTGCTTCCCCTGAGATGACTGTGCTACCAACACTTGGTGTGGTGATCCTGTGAGAGCATCTAACTGTGATATCTTAGCCTGCTCTCGTGCCAAACGATCACAAAACACCTCAAAAGAAGGCATGGTAAAACGTGCACCTAAGGCATCCATAGTGGAATGGAAGGTAGATGAGAATATCTGAAAGTTCCCATGAAGCTTTGACAAAATCAGGTAAATACACTATGTATCAGTCTTAACCTTACCACAACCCTGTAGAAGAGATCTTTGTTGTTTGAATTTCATCAGAAAGTCCTCAATGGAGGGAAAAGAATCAGGTACAAGTGAAGTCAACTCTGCCTCAATCTGCAATGCTCTAAACTCGTTGATAGTGCCAAAAAGTCCCTCAAACTTGGTCCAATAGGCCCTAGGTGTGAGACACCCTTCAAGATGAAACAAGAGACTGTCTGGAATGTGCAAAGCCATCAATCCCATAGCCTGATCCATATTGTTCCTGTGCTGCATAACCTCAAAGGCGCGCGTCAATGGAGGCTGAACCGCATCCAAATAGAACCATAACCCTCGAGACTAGAGAAGTGTCATCATGCGACCCTTCCAAGTGTGATAATTATGCGGTGTGAGAAGCTCAATAGATCTGTCGGCCATGCTGTGAACTGTGCCTCAACTGCTCTGAATGTTTTTTTTTATTATTATTAAGTGGTCTTTTAGAACTAGATAGAAGATGCAAAAGGGGTTTTTTTTTGCTTTGGTGTTTATAGATTCTAGTTTTCTAATGTAAATAACAAAAAGCAGGAAAAAACACCCCCCCACAATGCAAAAAACCAATCCCTAGTACAAAATGAAAGCCAAAAAATAATAGAAAGTAGTATATGTATGAGATAAATCTTTGTGTACCTGAAGAATTTTCTGGTGAAATAAACTGCAGATCTGGAAAGAGCACAGAACCACCTTTCCGATGCCTATTCGCTTTCAAAAAACGGAGCAAAAATGAGCAAGTTATGCCCCTCGGAGTGCAAAAGGCTCATCTAACTTTGACTGCGAAAAACTGTAGCCAAACTGCAAAATTTTGAAAAATTTCCTACACCATCAGAACAACGTCGGAACTAGCTTTCCGGCGATATCATGTTTTTGCAAAACGGAGACCGTATGCAAAAAATACGCCCGATTCCCTGAAAGTTGCTTAAAAGGGTTTTTTAAAAAGTTTCCACAGCCCTCAGGGGCTTAAAACCTTCGGCCCCTGGTCACATGGACGACCAGGGGGCTGGCGGCTAGGTTCTAGGTGCACGGCCCCTGGTTCTGCATGTGACCCTGTTGCTTGCAGTGTAAGCCCTCAGGGGCTGTCGGTAGGGTGCTGGTCACCCACATGACCTGGGGCCAGTCGAGTTAAGCCCACGGGGGCTGTACAGTCCACCGGCGGTGGCCTGGTGGCTCCGCCCGACCCACCAGGCCGCCGCAAATCCACAGACCCTGATTAATACCTACATGCAAAAGACTTGTCACAGAGAACGAAAGAGATCAAGACACCCTAAAAGGGAAACCCTAAATGAAACCCTAGTGTGCACACTTAATAATTAATCAATTATTAATGTGCCTAAGTTTAGCTTAAGCAACTAGAGGAATAAGTGACTTAATTAATTAACCAGTATGATATAATTAATTAAGCATATAAATTATTACTCTAACACCCCCCCTTAAGATGAACTTAGGAAGAAGCTAAAACACTAGAAGAAGATGCATGCAAGAAAAGATGGGTCCTGACAACTAGGCCTGATCAGGTACCCATTTACAAATGCAAGAAAGAGGTAGAGGAGGAAAACCCAGTGGGACAAAATCCCCCTACAATGATATGACATGTTGCAAAGAAGCACTGGAAGAACACTGTAGAGTAACACTGGAACCGCAATTTGGCAAGCAAGGAAAGATACTTCTATCTACAAGAAACCATATCGGAATCATAATGATGCAACAGCAGACCCGATGCCATGGAACACTCGAAAACTCCAAACGGGAACAACACTGGAATCTATGAAGCAGCAGTCGATTATTAAATGATGTATCACTGAAAATGAAGTGCAAAGATGCAAGAGGCACTCTCCCAACTGTCAAAATATCCAAGTAATCTCCAAAACACCCATCAGGCCAAATCTGGATTAACGAAAAACCTGGGACAGATACAGAAAAAAGTGCATCGACAGCAACATAAATCTCCTCAATACTTTTCCAACGCCGCAAAAATAGCGAAAATCGAAGATCGTGGCAAAAATTTATGAGCTCGGAAGCATAAAAAGTACATCTGACTTCAAACAGCAATAAATGTAGTAAAATAGGAAAATACTGTAAAATAAACAGCACCACAAGATAGTGCTCAAAACCAGCTTTCCGGCGATATCTCGTTTGCCCGATTTCGATACTGTATGCCCAAGTTAAGCCAAAAACAAAAAAAAAATGCTCTTTTAGGGAAAACTAGGGTTAGGAGGGGCAAGGAGGGGCCGTACGGATGCTGATGTCATGCTAACGTCAGCAGTTCACGGGCATAAATTTGACGTCGCCGCAAAAAATCACTCCCTGCAGAAAAATTTTTAGGCCGTTGGTCACCATATGACCGCAGGCTAAGCCGAGGGGGCTGGAGTGGGCCGGGGGGCCGGGCGCGAGCACCTGGTCATCCATATGACCTCGGCCGAGCAGGGGAGGGCCCGTGGGGGCTGAAGGAGCCGACGGCGGATTGGCGGAGGATGCCGACGGCGGTGGTGGGCCGGTGGCCGCTGGGCGGTGGGAGCCGTTTGCACTAGAGGCGCCGGCACAGAACCCGAGATCGACCTTTTTTAAAAAAAATTTCATTTTTTGTGCCTCAGAATGCGTGCTGGTTAGGCCGTACGGCCTCTTTGGCAAAAAATTTTTGCCTTAGAAACCAACTGCTCGAAAATGGATGATTTGACAGGCGTTTCTAGGGTTTTCGGGCGCTGCAAACGCGATGGTGACGTCCATTTGAGCCCATACTATGCCGAAAAATTGGCTACCCCCAGATCTTGCAGAAAAGATGCCTATGGAAACCCTTGCACTTGAAACTCACAGAGAGGCCATATCTTCAAATCACGAACAGCCAGCGGCAGGTCTAGAGCTCTGATACCATGTTAGAATCCAAGATCACCTGCATGCAATAACCTATTACATGCAAAAGACATTCAGAACAAAACAAGATCTGTAAACCTCAAAGTGTAAAATGCATTATCAGAAATCTCTATTATTACAAAGAGATCAATCCTTATGAAGGAGATCAAAACCTAAAAGGAAAACCTAACCCTAAAGGTGAGTGCATTTAATAATTAATATTAATTATTAAATGACTAATATGTGTGCAAGGCGAAATCTTAAGAGGAGAGTAAAGTTAATTAATTACTTTACTCTAACATAACCATCCAAACTTACTATAATTAACAACTAACTATTAATGAATTTATTATATGTAAAGCTTAATTTTGTAACAAACTTCCCTTAAGATTTACATAACAGAAAAATAAAAACAAAAAGAATAATTTATCAGCATCAAGCTAAACTTGTTTGTCTAGGAAAATATCTTGATTATCTAGCTCTACATAAATATCAACCCAAACTTTTTTGTCTAGAAAAATATCTTGATTAGCCAACTCCACATCAACATCAACCCAAACTACTTTGTTTCAGTAATTTTTTTGAGTATCCAACTTTTACCCATGAATTGAGACATACTTTATTATTCACAAGAAAATCATCAACCAACTATAAATCAAGACTTGCTCAATTATCCACAGTAGCAAAACTACCAACCAACTGTGAATTGGGACTAAATCTACTACCCACAATAACACACCTCCATTTTTGGATCAAGACTTGCTAAATTATCCACAATTACACACTTGCAAAACTATGGAGTGAGACAAACTCAATTATCCATAGCCACTTTGTGGATTCAACTATTCATATGACATAGACCAAAAAAAACTCAACAAGTTTGTGGATTCAACTATCCATAAACCAAAAAATCATTGCATGCCCCCTCTTGCTCTAGAAGGGACTAGAGATTAAACATATGATTTATGTACAAGGGATCTTCTCTAAGAAAGAAACTAGCTCGATATGATAGATTTCCTCCTACCTCCATCACTTCTAGCCTCCATTGCCTATAGTCTCAAATTCCACTTATTACTCTTTAACCATTTGATGTCTCATTAGACTCTTTAATAGAGCAACCATTTGAATTTGAAATCTCTACCAAGTATAATGCAAATAGCTTTGAGAGCACTATCATCTGAAAATATAATGTAATTGAACATTATTAAATTTGCAAGTATCAAATTCAATCCAAATTCTACATTACCCAAAAATTTCTTATATTTTCCTAGTGAATGCATAAAACATCACATACACCAATATTTTTTGTGTAAAATAAATTCACACAAATCTTTAGAAAATAGAACATGATGCCCTCCATGATAGAAAATTTATGCCCTTAACATAAACTTTTGTATGCAAAATATTAATAGAAGTAAATATGTTTGTAGGCTTCTAATTCTTAGTTGGATGGTGCTTCAAATAAAGTTACTCATGTGGAGCTATAGATGGAATTTGCAGCCTCCAAAGATATTCACAACTAGTTAAAACTAGAAAAGAGCCACCATATGCCCTAAAATGTGCTCAATATTGCCCACAATTCTTTTGTTCCACAAAGTATGCAAATTACGACACTAAAATCTAAAAAATACAACCTTCAAATTTACCAGCAATCCATGATTTTCTACAAATCCCAAGAGAACACAATTTAACAAATGTTTTTCCTTATTCTATGTGAAAAAATATCATTTAAAAAATTATACTCACATCGCTAGTTTTTCTTCTATCCAACACTAAATGCATAAGATTAAATATTTTTATTTTGAATAATCATTGATTCTCCCACACATTGTGTACCTCACAATAGGAATGAATGTTTATCTTCGTTGATCAAACCATTGAAAAATATGGTAGGAGAGTTATCTTCAGAAATCTTCAATGCCTTCTATGCCTAGATAAAAATCTTCATGACATGACTAATAACCTCCATTCTTTCAACAATTTTCTTCCAACTCTCATAGATCTGGTTCTTATTGTACATCATTGGAATGAACACCTTCTTACTTTACATATTTCAATGCATAGGCACAAAAATTGTATTGCTCTGATGCCACATGTTTAAATGGAAGGCATGCAAAAATAATTGAATCAAGATGAATATAAATGACATGAAAATAATATGTTGATTATTTATAGATTTACAATGTTATTGCAAATGATTATAAAGTATTGCATTCGTATGAATAACCATCCAATCTTCCTAAAACTAACATCTAACTATTAACTAACTTATCATATGTAAACCTTAATTTCCTAAAATATATATAAATTAATATATAAAATTTTGATCATTATAAGGGCCATCTAAATTCCATCCATCTAGAGGTACAAAATTGGTATTTGGAGCACTTATATATGTGTAATAAGTAGCACTGATCACATATATTATTGTTAAATCAAAAAAATTGTAGCATTGATCATAGAGATCATTGTTAAATCTATAATGTTGTAGCATTGATCATAGAGATTGTTGCTAAATCTAAAACTTTGCAGCATTGATTATAGAGATCATCACTAAATCTATGAAGGTTTTGATCATAGAGATCATTACAGATGGTAAATAGTATTTTGAGTGATATATTTATAAAGTTGAGTTGTGGCAATAGTAAATGGAAAATGATTGAAAGATTGTCTCCTAGGAGAGGCTTTGAGTTTGAGGGTTGCAAGCATTTGGAGTGTGTGTCAGACATGCATAGTTCTCGATGCATGGGGAGGTTGGGCCCTCCATTATGAAGGTTTGATTATCCATAGGCTGATTGTGCCCTTATTCTTATCTATCATTTATTGCATTCTAAGTGTGCTCATAGTTTGCATCATATTCTATGATTAATTTTATCTTCGCATGTGTAGGGGTTACTTTAGCCCTGATAGTGGTATCTAGAATTAACTCCATTTATGGAGGGGGGTACAAAACCCCCTGACTCACCTGTTAAGTCTAGTGGTATCGATGATACCCACTACAATCCTACTAAGTCTCACAAGGAGGTAGTTGTTGAACAAGATTTTGTAGTTCTGGATGGGGCTAGGTTTGCTATGGAAGAGATTACCAACAAGTGATAGAGGGGGAGGCAAGTTACCCTCCAAGGGATCTAAGGATTTTCATTTGCTTCCTAATCTTGAAATGAAAGAAAGACTTTGTAATGAAATAAATAGATTGAATTACACCACTATCTTCTTGGTAGCAGTCGATGTTAATAAATTTCCTGCAAGAAAATTTACTTTTTTTGCAAAGCACTATTGGAATGTTGGGGGTTGCACCTTTTGGACCCTCGCATGGTCATCTTCGGCCATTACAGAAGAGGTCATTTCCTTTTCATTCCCTAGGTGGGTGAATGTTAAAATTTTTTTTCCAATGTTCTGGAGGATTCTCTCGCAAGTTCTAGAGCTGATTGGTAAAGTTGTGAGGGTCGATGAGACTAAGGCTACCCTACCAAATTTAGATGCCTAGACCTTAGTGTCTCTAAACCCAGGTGTCAAGTTTCTTAAATACCTTAAAATTATGTAAGATAATGGAGCTACCTACTACCCTCTAGAAATTCTAGGAAAAATTTAATGTGTGTTTTCTATGTAGAAAGGAAGGGTATTTTTTTTAAAATGGTTCTATTATCCAAAAAAAAAAATGTCTAAGGTAGCTCGTCCATCAGAAGAAGGAAACCCTAATAATAGTCAAAGTGTGGTTGCTTTTGATTCACAAGTTTTGGAGAATGTGGTTAAGGACCATGAACTCCAATGGATTGGCGATGGAGATGAACAAACTAATACTATTAGTGTTTCTAGCCTAGAGAGAGGGGTGGTTGGAGAAATTATGGCCCCCAATGAGGACGACATCAATGACACTCTTCATTATAAGAAACCTACTTATTATGTTCACAGTAACCCATTCACCATCCTTGACCAAGTGGGACCTAACTATGTGAATGAGGATCCAATGACTACTATTGAAAAAGAAGTTGACCGCTCCCCCCCCTCCCCCGACCATTGTCATCCCAAAAAGGTACCAACAATGTTTGTTTTCTTATGGAGTTAAATTCTCAACAAATTTCCAAGAAAAAAATTAGACAATGCATTCAAAATTCTATTGGTATGGTTAAAATAGGCCCAAAAACCTTGGTCTTCCAATTGAAGAAAAACACTAATCAGTTTTCTTTTGAAATAGTACCTTAGAGTTTAGAAATGGATGGGGGTACTGGTGTGAGAAAGAGCCCCAAGTACCCCCCACCAACATCAATGGATGACACTAGAAGCACCCTAATGGAAACCACTGTGACCACTAAAGCTTCTACTCAAAAGCTTGAAAACCAGGTTGAGATGTCATTGGATGGAGGAGTCTGTTTAGCTCCCCCCTTGTGTGAAAATATCCCCTCGCTGATGATTGGATCTATCAGTTCCCTTGAGAAAACCAATAACCCCATCCCTAGCCTAAACTTGAAAGGTAGCTTAAAGCAACACCTAGAGCCAACTAATGGGGCTCTGAATGATGCTCCTCTGCCTGAATTGGAGAATGAGGTTTCTTAGGGCCAATCCTCCCTACCAATTATGAGCAATAAAACCAAGGAATCTCGAATTTCTAACTCTAACCAAAGGGATATTAAAGGGTGTGGCAAAGATGAGAATGTCACTTTAGTGCAATTAGAACAAACCTCTAAATTGAGGGTTGGACCTAGAAGGCCAAGGAAAAATAAGGGCTTCATAACAGCTACCAAAGAAATAGTGAGTGTCAAAAACAAAAGGAAAAAAACCAGTCTGGTAATCTAGTCACCTTTGGCTAAGAAGCTTGAGGTAGAAGATAAATTGGCCAAGTATTTTGAATAGTTCCTTCAGGAACAAAGTGACAACCCTATGATAGGTGATGATGAATCTTAACTGTATCTCCTAGAATGTTAAGGGTGTTGAGTCACCTGGTAGAAAATATATTATTAGAAGGTTGCTAAACCTTGAGAAAATAAAATATGTTGTTATGCTTGAGGAAACAAAAGCTACAAGGTTCCCACTAGAAACTGACCTAAAATTCATGTGGAATGGTGCCTCCTTCTTCTCCACTTCACATGAGAGGGGTAGGGGGGCTGGCATTCTAGTCTCCAATCAATGGTCTCAGTGGGTCATTGAAAGTGGTTGCTCCCCCTGCAATAGGGTGGTGTGGGTAACCCTGAAGAAGGGTGAAAATAAGTTTGGGGTATGCTCGATTTATGCACTGAATGATTACAGAGATAGGATCACCTTGTGGCATTGGTTGGCCAATCTCCCAAAATTCCCTAGGTGTTGGGTGGGGACTTTAACATGGTTGATCAAATGGAAGACAAGTGGGGAGGTATTGACATGTCTTGGAAAGGAAATGAAAAACACTTTTGGCTTAGATTAAAACATAAGCTCAATTTGGTCGATCCCATGGAAAAGGGGAAGAAGGAATGCACTGGGATTTGGTTTGCTTAGTGCAATTCTCAGAAAGGGGCTAGTACAATATACTGCATGCTAGATAAAATATATGAGAATAGGGACTTCTTCAACTTCATACCTAATGAGAAGGGAGTTAAAGTGTGTTTTTACTCCTACACACTCTCAGATCACCATCCCATTAAGGTCGAGCTTGCAACCTATCAAGATAGGCCAAAATAGTTAGCAAAGAAGTCAACCTTTATCCTTAATACCCTTCTTCTAGAGGATCCTAGTCCTATAAAGAATTTATCTCTTCCATTAGGGAAATCAACAAGTGGGTGCTCAAGGATTCATCCTCCATTGAGAGATGGAATACAAATGTAGAATCTTTGAGGAATCTCTTTCATAAAATTGGGAAGAAGAGGGTTGTTGACCATAGAAAGGAATAAAATGAGCTCCAAGAAAACCTATTTGAAGTTGAAGCCAAGTTACAATAGGCTCCACATGATATTAAGTTATAGGAAGATCTAGTCAAAGTCAAGGATAGCTTGAGGAAGATCTAGACCTAGAGAGTTAATGGGCTTAAAATCAAGGCTAAACTAAATTGGCTAAACTCTTGGGATGAGGGGTCCAAGTTTTTCTTCAAGTATTTAAAGGAAAAAAAGTGCTAAGAAACAAATAGATCAAATTTGGGATGGGGAGAGGATGGTAAACTCACAAGAGGAAATTCTAAAACAATTTCATGCCTTCTTGAAGGGGTTATTTACTTTGAAAGGTGTGAATGAAAGTTGGCATGTTGCAAAGAACTTTTATAAAAGGATTTCCCCTAGGAAGATAACAGAGGAGAACTCTACTAAGCTTTCAGCAAACCTAAATAGGGATGAAATCCATAGGGCCATTGCCTCCATGAATAATGACAAGTCCCTAGGTTGTGATGGATTGCTTATTGAGTTTGACAAATGCTTCTCAGATTGGTTGTGTGATGACTTACTCCAGGTTTATGAGGAAGCTCTAGAAACTGATCATTGGGGAGTACCACAAACAAAGGGATTTTAAAACTCCTCCCAAAAGGGGGGGATAAGACACTAATAAAAAATTGGAGAACAATAACCCTTTTGAATGTTTCTTATAATATTGTGGCTAAGGTCTTAGCCTTGGGGCTGGTTAACATACTACGAAGGTTCATCAATACCACACAAACTAGGTTCATCAAAGGCTAACATATACTAGATAATATCCTAACTAAAGAAGTATGGATGGTTGTGTTGGTTGTTCCTATGTTTTCATTGATGTCAGCATGCTGATAACTATATGGGAAGTTTGCTTGGTTTACCGAAAGTTGTTCTCTTCTGGTAATACTCTTTTGTGATGGATTAGTGTGTTGGTACTTGAGTCTAGAACTCATCACAAGATCTAATTAGACTCTAATCTCTTAACCGTGTTTTCTTGACTCATTCAAATAGCTATATCTTGGATCTTGAGACATATTTTTTTGTGAGCAAAACATTATTTTTGATAGAGTTTAACTTTGTATCCTACTATTGCTCTGTGTGTGGCATACTGTGTGGGAGACTTCACATTTTACTAAAGTAAACATTCTTATGTTGTGGTTTTGTTGATATTCTCTTTGCTGGTAGTATGACGGGAAATTAATGTGTTCTCAGATCCAGAAGGTGTTTTCTTTGAGGATTATTTGTTGGTTTGGAGAATTACATTCTAGTCTTGGTCGACTCAGCGAATGCAATATATTATGAAGACTGGTTATGTTTTATGGATGATACCTAACTTGGTATAATGCACTACATGGATAAAATGTTTAAATCTAATATGGTGCCGATGAAGAAGGTTCTAATTATTTTTTGTTCATCTAATTAGGCTGACCTAATTGATGAATAAGATATACTTGTATATATATATATAAGATGAAAGATAGAACAAAGATACACATGAGAGAAAGAAGGAGAAGTGAATGTGAATAGAAGAGAAGATCAGAGCCTAAATGATTTATATCAGTTGCGATCAGTACAATTTTTTTGAGCGACTATTGTGTGAGGTAGTACTTCTTATTCTGAGCTTCAGTGGAACTAAACCCTACACATTTAAGGTGTATGCTATCAGTTCATTATTTTGGTAGTGAGCCACTATCATTGTATCTTGGTAGTTAGCCATCTTTTGTACTCAGGCAATGAGCCTTTAAAGGAAAGTGAGTCCTGGAAATGAGCTCTGTAATATTTTGTATCTAGATATAATATATTGTGAGTTAACCCTCACTGTGGTTTTTCCCAATTTTGGTTTCCACATAAAAATCTCAGTGTTCATGTGTATGGTTGCATTAACTTGTTTTTTATGTTCTATCTTGTTGATTCAGTCAGAATTGTGATAATATTTAAGCGGATTTCATTATGGTTTTATGGAATACTAATTCACCTCTCCATATTTTGAATGTTTAACAATTGGGATCAGAGCATAGTTCCTCAGAAGAAGCCCAACAACTTGAGGAAGATCCCAAAATTTGAGTATAAGAATTTTTTCCTTTGGAAGTAGTCTCTACCGAATATTCAGAAGAAATGGAAGTTTTGAAGGATAGGTTGATAAAATAAAATGAGTACATTCAAAAGATGCAAATTAAAAGTATGGAAGCATGTGATTTGTTGACTGAAGGAGAAGAAACCATCTCTAGCTTGCTGGAACGATTGGATAAAAAGAAAAGAACTAAAGAATGTCAATAAATTGAAATTCAAAGGAAGATGGATGAATGCATAAAGTTAGAAGAAGTACAAATCTTGAGATATGATCTAGAAAAGGTAAGAAGTTTTGAAGACAAATTTAAGATAAACTCGACAATGCTTGATGAATTGATTGCCTCTCAACGATCGAAAATGGATAAGAGTGGTTTAGGGTTTGAGGAAGGTTAGAATTCTAAAGTGAAGCAATCCACTAGTAAGAAGATGCAACACAAAAATAGAAAAATCAAGGAGTGAAGAAGCAATTCAAAAAAAGATCCTAACAAACGACATGATGCTAAAAGGTATTTATCCTTCGATGGTGTTTTTTATTCTTGCAAGAAATTTGGTCATAAGGAAAAGGAATGCAAAAGTAAAGTGAATGATTCTCTATCATTCCCCGACAAATGTTATAAGAGAAAGAAGAATGGATATAAAGTTAGTCTGTTGGATAAAAGGGAAAATGAAAAGAATAATGTTGTTTATTGTAAATGTAGCAATCCAAAACACCCTGGTAGTAACAATGGAAGAAACAAAAATATCTATCCAGTGAAGAAGAATGAGCAAACGTTTGATCTAGAAGAAGCTAGAAAGGAAATGAAAAGTATTTGGAGAAAGGAATAATCAGTCTTATCTATGTCGATCTCCGATGTCGATGCTCTCGTTAATTTCTAAATAAAATTAATGGCTAAGGGGGAGCAATCATTAGAAAATCTAATAAACCTCCTCATCGATACTTGTGTCATATCATGAAAGAAGTATAATTAATATGGTAAAAATTTTAAGGTATTTTATCAGTGGCATGTGTGAAGGATGAAGTTTGTAGAATTTGAAAGAATGAAGGTGTACACAATTTTTGAGGAAATCTACCTACAAGTTGAAGCGTTTATTGTAAAATCATTCAGAATGAAAGGGGCTTATGTATTTTCAGAGAAGCATGCATGCAAAGGAATTTTAGAAGGGAATTCATAGTTTTAGAGTTTGAAGAAGATAACAGACAGATTCAGAGTGAGCTCCAGAAGCAAGATATTTATACATTTCTTGTTGGAATTTTTAGAGGTATTCCTGTTTGCACAATCTTTCACTTTTATTGCTATGGATAATTTAAAGGTTGTGAATTGTGCAAATAAAGCTAGGTTGAAGAGATATTTAAGGAATGTTTTAGAAGATTCTATTGGTGAATTCTCTTGCATCCCTCCTAGATTGTTTCCTACAGAAGATATCTATGCATTTTTTTACAGTAAGATTGAAGAGATGTTGCCAATTCATTTGAACGTGCTTTGGGAAAGTGAATTGAAAGAGAGACATGATGCCTACAAAGTATTATTTGATAAAAAATTAGATGTTTGGAGGAAATTTCAATTGTTTGAATTTGAGAAGAAGTATGAGAATAGTGTTGAGTAGAATTCATGATGAATTTTTGTGGATAGATGAGGCGCATTTGATTTTTAAAGAATTTATTAGAGATGTAACTAGTTTGTGTTCCTCCAGACCAATTCCCAAGTTTTTCAAGGCTATGGATGAGAAATGAATAATTGAGATTCAAGGTGTGAGTTCTAACGGGAAAGAGATTGATTTGAGATTGATTGTTGATCGGGTACTAAGGTATGTTGCTATGGTCATCGGTCACAAAGTTTGTATCCCTAACAATGACCTTAAAATTTCTACTATTGTGGTGCATACTGTTGTTGATATAGTAATAAGAGGTATGGAATATGACTTGTGTGAATCACTTCGTATACATCTTTTGAATAATTTAAAGGAGATCAAGACAAGTAAGAAGAATACATTCTAGTATGGCAATTTGGTTGTTTGTTTACTCTTTTACTTTTTGAGAGAACTGGCGGTAATAGGAAGGATAGAATAGTCAAATTAATAGCCTATTTCCTATCAAATCAGGAACTTCATGATAAATCTTGGTAGTTCAGATGTGCAAGATACTTCCCTTGCTGCATTCTTTGTAACATTTCAAATGAGAATGAACAAAAATTTTAGGATTCCAGTAAGTGAATTGTGGAAAGATAGTTTGGAAGCATAAATTTTCTTGTGTCTATATATTTTTGTCATATGGAAGAAGTTGAATCAAGGTTAATTTGGATATCTAAATTGGATTATGAAGTTTCAGAGGCTAAAGTTGATAAATATGCTAAAATTCTTTTGGAAAGCCCTAAGCATCTCAATGTAGAAGGTACCTTTGGTAGCATGACCAAAAAAAGGAAGAAAAGGAAGAGTGTTGTCAAGTAAGAAGGTGCAGAAGAAAGTGAGCTTTAATATGAGCATCAAAGAATAAATATTCAGAGAGCTTTGGATGAATTGCAGAAGGTTATTCCTGATGCTAATTTTGATTCATCTATTTCTATTGTGGAGAACCTACATGGCATGATTAATTATTTGAGTCTACATCTCCGAACTTGAAATGTCTACTAGAATCAAGTCTGATGAAGGAAATTTGGAAGATATCAAAGGAAAATGTGCAAATGCACAAATTGAGTAATGAAGGAATTGGAGTGTTAAAGGTTGTGAAATAGAGGCACACGAACTACTTTCTTTTTGCCTAGATTGGTCTGGTAGTACACTGGATATGAGAAATGATATAAGGATGAGTGAGTTCCAATTGAGCACTCGGGAAGATACATATAGGTTAGCAAAAGATAAATATAATCAGAGGTGGTCCTACATTGTGCATCTTCAAGACAAATTCTTCTCTCTATAGGATCAAACTTGACAGTTGTTATCAAGAAGTTTGTGGCACTCAAAAATATGATTAAACTCAGATATTTTTTTGTTTCTAGTGCTCTTGGTTGTATTGGTGAATTATCAAAGATTGATCTTAGTCCCAATACTTTAACAAATGGTGTAGAGTCCTTAACTAAAATTGATCTATTTTACAAGAATCTTGTCAGTGCAAAAGGTTAATGGGAAGAAGGTATAGTATCGTGGAAGGTTGTCTTAGAGAGTCTCATAGGTTCTTCTTCGGGTTAATTCAAGGATGCGTTCATATATTTCTAGTTACATTTTGATGCATATTTACATATATATTGGACGCCTTCCTTTGTCATTGATTTCAAAGGGGGAAAGATAAAGAGATAAAGAGATAGAGGAAAAACATTTTTGTGAAGAAAATTTTTGATAGGGGGAGTAGTCAGAGCATTCAGTTGCGGTATACTAGAAAATGTTTCTTTCATGCATGTTACCATCAATGCTAAAGGGAGAGATTGTTGGAATATTTGCAACATGAGCATGAAGTATGGATTGTTGTGTTGGTTGTTCCTATGTTTTCATTGATTTTAACATGGTCATAACTATATGGGAAGTCTACTTGGTTTACCAAAAGTTGTTCTCTGCCGATAATACTCTTTTATGATGGATTTGTGTGTTGGTACTTGAGTCTGGAACTCACCACAAAAATTGATATGCCTCTAATCTCTTTACCATGTTTTCTTAACTCATTCAGACAGCTATATCCTGGATCTTGAGACATCTTTTGTTGTGAGAAATTTTTTATCTTTGATAGATTTTAACTATGTATCCTACTATCTATTGCTTTGCATGTGGCATACTGTGTGGGAGACTCCGCATTCTACTAAGGTGAACATTCTTATGCTACACTTTTATTGATAGTCTCTTTGTTGGCAGTATGATGGGAAATTAATGTGTTCTTAGATCCAGAAGGTGTTTACTTTGAGTATTATTTGTTGGTTTGGAGAACTGCGTTCTAGTCTTGGTTGACTCAACGAATGCAATATATTATGAAGACTAGTTATTTTTTATGGATGATAGCTTACTTGGTATAACATGCACTACATGGATAAAATGTTTAAATCTTATATATGGTGTTGATGAAGAAGGTTTTGATTATTTTGTGTTCATCTAATTAGGCCAACCTAATTGATGAATAAGATATACTTGTATATATATAATATGAAAGATAGAAGAGAGATACACATGAGAGCGAGAAGGATAAGTGAATGTGAATAGAGGAGAAGATTAGAGCCTAAATCCTTTATTAGTTGTGATCAGTATAGTTTTGTTGAGTGACTGTTGTGTGAGGCAATACTTCTTATTCAGAGCTTCAGTGAAAGTGAACCCTGCACATTGAAGGTGTATCATATCATTTCATTCTTTTGGTAGTGAGCCACTATCTTTATATCTTGGCGGTTAGCCATCTTTTGTACTAAGGTAGTGAGCCTTTAAAGGAAAGTGAGTCCTGGTAGTGAGCCCCATAATATTTTGAATCTAGATATAATATATTATGGGTTAATCCTCACCGTGGTTTTTCCCATTTTGGGTTTTCCACATAAAAATCTTGGTGTTCGTGTGTATGGTTGTATTGACTTGTTTTTATGTTTTCTCTTGTTGATTTAGTCAGAATTGGAATAATATTTAAGTGGGTTTTATTATGGTTTTATGGAATACTGATTCACCCCCCTCTTAGTATTATGGATGTTCAAGAGGCACCAACTCTTTTTGTAATAGCATTAGATGCCCTACACTACTTATTAAGAGATCAAACATTGTCTCCAAGAATCAAAGGAATTAAACTTCTAGATAATAATGAGTTGGTCAACATGCAATTTGCTGACGACACTTCTCTATTCATAGAACTAGACAATGGAAATAGGGACTCACTAATGGTGAAACTTGATTTTTTCTATCAAGATTCTAGGGCAAGGGTATCCAATTCTAAATCCATTACTCTTGGGTGGGAGGAATCCCCATCAGATTGGATAAAAGGTTATAAATTTTAGTGTGGTGGCCCCAACATGCAGGTGAGGTATCTAGGGATATCGTTTTTTGTCAATTCTAACCTTAAGAAAATGTGGAACTGGATGAGTACCAAAATTGAAAAAAAGTTGGAAGGATAGAATAGGCCATATCTCTCACTGGCAGGAAGGTTACAGGTGTGTCAAAAGGTGTTATCTTCCTATAGTATATACTTTTCTTCCATTTGGTTCTTCTACAGTTACCAAATTAATGAAATTTAGAAAAGGATAAGGGGCTTCATTTGGTCAGATGGTAAAGGGAAAAATAAAAATCACTCAGTGAAGTGGGAATGGTGCTTCTTAGATAAAATGTGTGTTGGGCTAAGCTTGAAGGATTTGAGGCTACGAGGAATTGCATTAGCCTCTAAGTGGATTGTGAAATCACTAGTTGGAGATGAACCTTGGAAGGTCTTGGTCGGGAATAACATCCAATCTATAGTTCCAAGACATACCAAGTCTTGGAAATTGTTGCTCTTGACTGACCTTAGCATCAAAAAACATCTTATGACCCCTGTTAGGTCTCTGGTTTTCAAAATATTTTGGAAGAGACAAGAGCTTACCAAGCACAATGCTTAATTTAAATCTTGCAATATAACCCTTAGCAATTCCATGTACCAAATCTATTGCTCTATTTGGTGGAATTTTTTTCATAAAGGAAAAACCCTTGCTCTCTTGTAGGGTTGCTCTGCTAAAAACTGAAACCAAATAAGGATTAGAGTCCTTAGTGATGTCTTAGAGGGAGGGAATGTTAAAAGCTAGGAATCTTTGAGGGTACAATTTGACCTCCCCCTTCCAACATAAGGACACACTCCACCATGGTAGAAGCCTGCAAAGAGGTCTAATTCCCCTCAAATACTAATAAAGAGATGGATCTGGCTAGTGATCTTGTGTGGAAGGATGGGGGGCTCTTGTTGATCTCAAGGCTAAGACAATCTATAAGGACCTGGCTTGTAATAATGGTGTCTTTAAACACTTAAACCAATGTTGGGATATCTCTTTAACTAACAATAAATGGATGAAATTTCTTGTTGAGGTTTGGCATATCACTATTGAGCCTAAAAAGGCTTGCTTTAAGTGGCATAAATTCTTCTCCAAAGAATTCCTTTTAAGTCTAATATGAATAATATTTATATTTTCAATATATGTCATTCTTCAAAATCTGTTATACACATTCTATTTGATTGTTTCTACGCTAGAGAAATCTGGAAATTATTCTATTGTAACTTGAATATTTTGGATAACGAGGATAAAGTTAATTGGAAACATGTTTTAATGTGTGATTTCAAAATGATTTAAGAATGTAATATCTTTTGGATCTGTTTATCTACTAAAATCATGTGGCACATTTGGAAAGCAAGAAATGATGATAATTTTAATGGTTGTAGGAGGGTACAAGTACTAAGTTAGCAAAAAGACTCACATATCTCACCATTGCATTACAAGTATCACTTCACATAGAGGTCTCCTTATGGAAATTTTTGAATCTTTTCCTTGAGGGAATTATCAAAATCAACAGAAAAGATGTAAGGTGTGGTCATGCATTTCATTTCAACAATAGAGAGAGTGAAATATTTGTGAGGGCATTCAATGAGTTCCAAAGAGCCTTTAACATTGGTGCAGAAGGTGGAAGACAAGTAAGACACAGGGATCCTTGTCACCATGCTCAATAGGAGAGTGATTATTTTTCTATTACTAGACCTAAGAGGGAAGGGATTAGACAAAATGATGGAGTGGATGATAGGGAGGAAGATGAGGCTAACAACAATGTGTTTGACCAAGCTAAATAGACGTGAGTCAGAATCTAGATGATATGTTATAGTTTATATGTTAATAGGACATGTTAATATGCTAAGAGATTTTTGTGTATATGCTCATAATAATTTCTACAACATACAAATATGGATGTAAAAAATATTAAAATTGATCATCTACACTTTACCATTTTTTTCTTTTGTAGCAAAATAAACTGATAGCTGCCAAAGCTAAATGTACATGGTTATCAATCTATTACTAATATAAAAAAATAAAAAAAAAATTGAGTGGTGGTGACAATCTTGAAAAATGTCATCATTAGATGAAAAATATTTTTCCCCTGTCATACTTCACCTCTTTTATTGATAGAACTATGAGAGACATCTTATTATGGATAATGATCAAGAAAAGAAATGAAAGGTTTTCTAGTATTGCAATTGTTCTAGTCATTTTGAGAAATAATGATTCAAAAGGAGAGGTATGAACAAAGGTAATCAAGGGCTTTAGAAACAAGGATAAGTTTGTATACTTTTGAAAAGATATTGGTGTTCAATGTTTTTCATTTTTACATAGCTAATAAACCTATTTTTTATAGGTGATCCCTATCATCTAGTTAAGTCGTGTGATATAATTGAAGATTCTATACAACCCGAACTATTATAACAACAAATTAAAAATAAAAGAAGCAAATAAAATATAGAAAAATCTTCTAAACAATAGAGTTTTCAAACATATATTATTTCATCAAAACATTTAAACTTAAACACTTTTTTTTTTACTTACATAAACAACACAAAGAAGTTGTATTTTATAGAAGTTGCAGCCTCTAAAAACAAACAACAGTTTGAAGCACCTAAAAAACAACAAAAATTAACAATATTTTATTTCTCTTATATGCATTTAGCATGCAGTTCAAAGATCACATTGAATCTTCTAAAAAAAACTATACCTAAACTATCTATCTAAAAATAAAAATAAAACTAAAAACATAGAACCTATGCATGGCAGTGAAGGCATGCAACATAGCAGATTTTGCATCACTTATCAACAAAAATAAATTTTATGAGGGGTGTTAAAAATATAAACTATATTTAATTATACCCAAACACATTTTTTATGTAGAGTTATTTCTCATACATCACACACATCTAATCAGACATTTTATTTAAAGATCTTTCGATCCATAAGTTTTTAATATAGGAAATCAATTCAAACTCTCTAATTTCAACATTTTGTTGGGATGTGAAGTCCCATGAAATATATTTTTGTCTTACTTCTAACAATGCAAATGAAAACAAAAAATCAATTCCATGTAACCAAAATTCAGGTGATACCCCGTAATGCTAAACCTGGAAATACATCAAAACTATTTAATTAGGTAGTTGTAGAGTCCATTATATATTGGACTGTTTGTAATATAAAACATATGTTGTGGTTAATAAACAAGTTCTCTCATTCTTTCTCATGGATGTAGGCATATTTCCAAACCACGATAAATTTAGTGTTGTTTTCTCTTATTATTTTTTGTGTCTTTAATTTCCAACAAAACAATTGTCATGCCATTATTTTTTAATGTTAGTAGCAAATTTATCAACTGGTATCAAAGCTTGATTTGGCAAGATTTGACCGGAGACTCCTCTCTCACGCTTTTAGAATTGTTGAATGATTTTGATTTGATGTAAGCTAAAGAAATATCTGTTGACAATCAATGAAACAAAGAGCTTGATAAGGAGGCGGTAGAGAAGGGTGCCAATGGATTTGGTAAACGTAGATTGACCTGCCAATGGATTTGGATAGTGATCACATGTTGGTGTTTGCTTCATTGAGGTCATCGACGCAGGTGATTTGGCTCATCATGGATTCACTCTGATAGCTTTGAATATCCACTGCATCCCTCCACTCCATAAAATATTTTTTCAAGATTGACAAACCCAATCATCAACAGCTTGGTTGTACTTAGCAACTAGACCAGTCAAAATGGGGTTTCCTCGTCATTGTTGGGTGTGATTTCTTGAAGTTTGTTGAGGAAAGGCCATGGAGGATGCATTGTCGGACCTACAGGGGAATTAAAGCAAGGATCTGTAGATCTATGTATTGATGATCTGAAGTAAAATTATAAGTATTTGATTGCAAATGTTAGAATTTTAATTTGATCCATTTATTGAAATTTGAGAAGGAAAATAGCATAAAAGACTGAAAGAAATAGAGGAGATAGAAAAATGGAGAATTGAAAAATTCTCAGGCCAAAAATTTAAAATTTGGAAATTGCAACTTAAAGCTCTTCTCATTCAGAAGGACCTTTCAATTACATTGGAAGGAAAAACTAAAAAGCCAACCAACATAAAGGATGACGATTGGGATAAATTGGATCAGAAGGCTATGGCTACAATCATTCTTTCATTTTCCAGTAGTTTCTTTTAATGTTTCAATACAAATGACAACACAAGGACTTTGGGATCATCTATCAGAGTTGTATGAGAGACCTTCTACATCGAACAAGGTATTTTTAATTAAGAAATTGTTTAATTTAAAAATGCAAGAAGGTAGTTCTATCACAAATCATCTAAATGAGTTTAATAGTTTGGTTAGTCAGTTGTCTTCAGTAAACATTACAGTAAAGGATGAGATAAATTCCATCTTGTTATTGTGTTCATTTCCTAATAGTTGGGAAGGAGTTGTTATGGTTGTTAGTAACTCTGCATCTAGCCCAAAGGGCATGCTAAAATTTGATGATGTTGTAGGATTTCTTCTTAGTGAGGATATGAGAAGAAAAAATAAAGTAATTCATCATGTGTTTCTTTAGTAGCCAACAATAGAGGAAGAATACAACAATGAGGCAAGGATAACCAGAGGAAAATATCAAATTCTATTAAGAGATCCCAATCTAGGGGTAGAAAAGGCATTTGTTGGCATTGCGGTAAAGAGGGCCACATGAAGAAAAAATGTTGGACCCTCCAAAACAAGACGAAGGTTGAAAATCAATCTAAAGATAATGAGGTAAATACAACTTCTGAAGAAGATATTGATGCTCTTATTTTATCTTCAAGTGATGTTGTTGCAAATGTTTGGATACTTTACTCAGGAGAATCATTTCACGCAACGTCTTCATCAGACTGTTTTAGAAATTACCAAGCAGGTAATTTTGGTAAGGTTTATCTCGACGATGATGAACCTTGTAGTATCACTGGAAAAGGAGATGTTCTATTGAAGATGAATAACAGTAACAGTTGGTTGTTGAAATATGTGACACATGTTCCTCAACTCATAAGAAACTTGATTTCAGTCAGGCAATTAGATGCTCTTGGATATAATGTTACATTTGGAGAAGGAGCATAGAAGGTAACAAAAGGAGCATTGGTCATACCAAGAGGAAGCAAATCTGGTACATTATATGTACTAGAGGGTTAGATTGAAGTGGGAGCTACACTAGGAGTAGCAGATAGTGCAACAGAGCTTTGGCATCAAAGGCTCAGACACATGAGCCAAAAGGGACTTAATATTTTGAAGAACCAACTTCCAAGTTTGAAAGAATTAGATATGGAATTATGTGAGCATTGCATTTATGACAAGCAGAAGAGGACAAGATTCTCTAAAAACAAACACAAGATAAAGACATGACCATTGGAGCTAGTGCATTCGGATGTCTTTGACCCTATAGAGGTAGCATCTATTGGAGGTTCCATTTATTTTGTTACTTTTATGGATGATTGCACTAGGAAGGTTTGGGTTTATATGATGAAAAATAAGTTTGAAGTTTTTGGTATATTTAAAACCTTCAAAGCACTTGTTGAAAACTAAACTGGTTATAAGATTAAAAGTTTTAAAACTGACAATGGAGGTGAGTATTGTAAAAAATAATTTGATCAATATTGTGCAGAGAATGGTATTCAAAGAAATAAGATTGTTCCTCTTACACCACAAGAGAACAGTGTTGCAGAAAGATTAAATAGAACCATTATGGAATGAGCTTGAAGCATTCTCTCAAATGTAGGACTAGGAAAAGAGTTTTGGGCAGAAGTAATAAATACATCAGTGTACCTAATTAACAAAGCACCATCCACTTGGCTTGAATTTGGAATTCCAGAAGAAAAATGGTTAGGTAAGAAAATTTCCTATGATCATTTGTGTGTGTTTGGATGTGAAGCTTTTGTTCATATTCCAAAAGAGAAATGAACTAAGCTTGATATTAAATCTAAAAGGTGTATCTCCATTCTCTTCTCATTCAGAAGGACCTTTCGATTACATTGGAAGGAAAAATTAAAAAGCCAACCAACATTAAGGATGAAGATTGGTTTAAACTAGATCAAAAGGCTATGGCTACAATCATTCTTTCATTATCCAGTAATGTTTTTTTAATGTTTCAACACAAATGAAAACACAAGGACTTTGGGATCATCTATCAGAATTGTATAAGAGACCTTCTACATCGAACAAGGTATTTTTAATGAGGAAATTGTTTAATTTAAAAATGCAAGAAGGTAGTTTTGTCAGAAATCATCTAAATGAGTTTAATACTTTGGTTAGTTAGTTGTCTTTAGTAAACATTATAGTAGAGGATGAGATAAAGGCCGTCTTATTATTGTGTTCATTGCCTGATAGCTGGGAAGGATTTCTTATGGTTTTTAGTAACTATGCATCTAGCCCAAAGGGCGTGCTAAAATTTGATGATGTTGTAGGAGTTCTTCTTAGTGAGGATATGAGAAGAAAAAATAAAGTAATTCATCAGGTGTTTCTTTAGTAGCCGGCAACAGAGGAAGAACACAACAATGAGGCAAGCATAACCAGAGGAAAAGATCAAAGTCTATTAAGAGATCCCAATCCAGAGGTAGAAAAGGCATTTGTTGGCATTGCGGTAAAGAGGGCCACATGAAGTAAAATTGTTGGACCCTCCAAAACAAGAAGAAGGTTGAAAATCAATCTAAAGATAATGAGGTAAATCCAACTTCTGAAGAAGATGTTGATGCTCTTATTTTATCTTCAAGTGATGTTGTTGTAGATGTTTAGATACTTTACTCAGAAGCATCATTTCATGCAACGTCTTCAAGAGATTGTTTTAGAAATTACCAAGCTAGTAATTTTGGTAAGGTTTATCTCGACGATGATGAACCTTGCAGTATCACTAGAAAAGGATATGTTCTATTGAAGATGAATAATGGTAACAATTGGTTTTTGAAATATGTGACACATGTTCCTCAACTCAGAAGAAACTTGATTTCAATCGGGCAATTAGATGCTCTTGGATATAATATTACATTTGGAGAAGGAGCATAGAAGGTGACAAAAGGAGCATTGGTCATAGCAAGAGGAAGCAAATCTAGTACATTATATGTACTAGAGGGTCAAATTGAAGTGGGAGCTACACTAGGAGTAGCAGATAGTGCAATAGAGCTTTGGCATAAAAGGCTCAGACACATGAGCCAAAAGGGACTTGAGATTTTGAAGAACCAACTTCCAGGTTTGAAAGAAGTAGATATGGAATTATGTGAGCACTGCATTTACGACAAGCAGAAGAGGACAAGATTCTCTAAAAATGAACACAAAATAAAGACACGACCATTGGAGCTAGTGCATTCAGATGTCTTCGACCCTACAAAGATAGCGTCTATTGGAGGTTCCATTTATTTTGTTACTTTTTTGGATGATTGCACCAGGAAGGTTTGGGTTTATATGATGAAAAAGAAGTCTGAAGTTTTTTGTATATTTAAAACCTTCAAAGCACTTGTTGAAAATCAAACTGGTTATAAGATTAAAAGTTTTAAAACTGACAACAGAGGTGAGTATTGTAAAAAATAATTTGATCGATACTGTATAGAGAATGGTATTCAGAAAATCAAGATTGTTCCTCTTACACCACAAGAGAACAGTGTTGTAGAAAGATTAAATATAGCCATTATGGAATGAGCTTGAAGCATTCTCTCAAATGCAGGACTAGGAAAAGAGTTTTGGGTAGAAGCAATAAATACATCAGTGTACCTGATTAATAGAGCACCATCCACTCGGCTTGAATTTGGAATTCCAGAAGAAAAATGGTTAGGTAAGAAAATTTCCTATGATCATTTTTGTGTGTTTGGATGTGAAGCTTTTGTTCATATTCCAAAAGAGAAATGAATTAAGATTGATATGAAATCTAAAAGGTGTATCTTCATTCTCTTCTCATTCAGAAGGACCTTTCGATTACATTGGAAGGAAAAACTAAAAATCCAACCAACATGAAGGACGAAGACTGGTTTAAACTAGATCAGAAGGCTATGGCTACAATCATTCTTTCATTATCCAATAATGTTTTTTTAATGTTTCAACACAAATGACAACACAAGGACTTTGGGATCATCTATCAGAGTTGTATAAGAGACCTTGTACATCGAACAAGGTATTTTTAATGAAGAAATTGTTTCATTTAAAAATGCAAGAAGGTAGTTATGTCACAAATCATCTAAATGAGTTTAATACTTTGGTTAGTCAGTTGTTTTTAGTAAACATTACAGTAGAGGATGAGATAAAGGCCATCTTGTTATTGTGTTCATTGCCTACTAGCTAGGAAGGAGTTTTTATGGTTTGTATAACTCTGCATCTAGCCCAAAGGGTGTGCTAGAATTTGATGATGTTGTAGGAGTTCTTCTTAGTGAGGATATGAGAAGAAAAAATAAAGTAATTCATCAGGTGTTTCTTTAGTAGCTGACAATAGAGGAAGAACACAACAATGAGGCAAGGATAACCAGAGGAAAAGATCAAAGTCTATTAAGAGATCCCAATCTAGGGGAAAAAAAGGCATTTGTTTGCATTGCGGTAAAGAGGGCCACATGAAGAAAAAATTTTGGACCCTCCAAAACAAGAAGAAGGTTGAAAATCAATCTAAAGATAATGAGGTAAATCCAACTTCTGAAGAAGATGTTGATGCTCTTATTTTATCTTCAAGTGATGTTGTTGCAGATGTTTAGATACTTTACTTAGGAGCATCATTTCATGCAACATCTTCAAGAGATTGTTTTAGAAATTACCAAGCTGGTAATTTTGGTAAGGTTTATCTCGACGATGATGAACCTTGCAATATCATTGGAAAAGGAGATGTTCTATTGAAGATGAATAACGGTAACAGTTAGTTGCTGGAATATGTGACACATGTTCCTCAACTCAAAAGAAACCTAATTTCAATCGTGCAATTAGATGCTCTTGGATATAATATTACATTTGGAGAAAGAGCATAGAAGGTGACAAAAGGAGCATTGGTCATAGCAAGAGGAAGAAAATATGGTATATTATATGTACTAGAGGGTCGGATTGAAGTGGGAGCTACACTAGGAGTAGCAGATAGTGCAACAAAGCTTTGGCATAAAAGGCTCAGACACATGAGCCAAAATGGACTTAAGATTTTGAAGAACCAACTTCCAGGTTTGAAAGAAGTAGATATGTAATTATGTGAGCACTGCATTTACGACAAGCAAAAGAGGACAAGATTCTCTAAAAATGAACACAAGATAAAGACACGACCATTGGAGCTAGTGCATTCAAATTTCTTCGACCCTACAAAGGTAGCGTCTATTGGAGGTTCCATTTATTTTGTTACTTTTTTGGATGATTGCACTAGGAAGGTTTGGGTTTATATGATGAAAAAGAAGTTTGAAGTTTTTGGTATATTTAAAACCTTCAAAGCACTTCTTTAAAACCAAACTGGTTATAAGATTAAAATCTTTAAAACTGACAACAGAGGTGAGTATTGTAAAAAATAATTTGATCGATACTATGCAGAGAATGGTATTCAAAGAATCAAGATTGTTCCTCTTACACCACAAGAGAACGGTGTTGTAGAAAGATTAAATAGAACCATTATGGAATGAGCTTGAAGCATTCTCTCAAATGCAGGACTAGGAAAAGAGTTTTGGGTAGAAGCAATAAATACATCAGTGTACTTGATTAAAAGAGCACCATCCACTCTACTTGAATTTGGAATTCCAGAAGAAAAATGGTTAGGTAAGAAAATTTCCTATGATCATTTGTGTGTGTTTGGATGTGGAGGATTTTTTCATATTCCAAAAGAGAAACGAACTAAGCTTGACATGAAATCTAAAAGGTGTATCTTCATTGGATATGGAGAAGAAACATATGGCTACAGGTTGTGGGATCCAGTTAAGTTAAGTGTGTCACACGAAGTAGAGATGTGATATTTAACGAAAAAGTAATGTCAGTTTTATAAGAAGTCAAATCACCTAAGGAGTATATTCCATTAGAAGATGTCATGAATGGTAGTGATATTTTTAAACAAAAGGTGATTGTAAACCAGCCACAACCACCAGTGCAAATTCAAACACATTACTAGCCACAAGATTTCCAAGATAATGAAGAACATATTCCTCCAACTAGTAATGCACAAGAGTTGATTACTCTAGTTAGGAGGTCCACTAGAGAGCATAGGTCTTCAACCAGGTATAAATATTTTATTTAATATTTATTGCTTTCTAATGAATCTGAACCTACTATGTTTAAAGAAGCCTGTAGATAAAAATAGCAATAAGTGGATGGAAGCCATGAGAGATGAGATGGAATCTCTAAAGGGAAATCACACATGGGATTTAGTAACCCTTCCACCCAATCATAAAGCATTACAAAACAAGTGGGTGTATAGGTTGAAGGATATTTTCACCAGTTGTGAAAATGACCTCTATTAGAATAGTGTTGGGCTTAGTAGTTGTTCATGATCTAGAGTTGGAACAGCTTGATGTCAAGACTACTTTTCTTCATGGTAACTTGGAAGAAGAGTTGTACATGAAGCAAACAGAAGGTTTTGAGGAAAAAGGTAAAGAAGAACTAGTTTTCAAACTAAATTGTAGTTTATATGGGTTGAAACAAGCTCCTAGACAATGGTATTTGAAATTTGATTCTTTCATGTCTAAGAAAAAATTTACTAGATGTGGATTTGACCGTTGTGTTTATTATAAGTTCTTTGATAATGGATAATTTCTATTGCTATTGTTGTATGTTGATGATTTGCTAGTTGTGGGATCTAGCATGGTTGTTGTTAGCAGGTTGAAACAATAGTTATCTAAGAAGTTTTCAATGAAGGATTTGGGTGCTGCAAAGAAAATCCTTGGAATGAGAATTATCGGAGACAGGAAGAAAAAGGAACTTATATTGTCACAGGAGAAATACATTGAAAAATTACTGGAAAGGTTTAGCATGAAGGATGCCAAGACAGTAAGCACACCCCTAGCAAACCATTTCAAATTATCTTCTGAGATGTGTCCCAAGACATTTGAAGAAAAAGAATACATGGCAATAGTGCCATATTCATCTGCAGTTGGGAGTTTAATGTATGTTATGGTTTGCACAAGACCTGATATTGCCCAGGTAGTGGGAGTGGTCAATAGATACACGAGTAATACAGGAAAAGTTTATTGGAAAGCAGTGAAATGGATTCTAATATATCTTAAAGGCACTTCAAACTATGTTCTGAGGTTTAGAGGTGAAGATGCTCAATTGCATGGATAAGTTGATTCAGACATGGATGGAGATTTAGATTGAAGATGATCTACAACAGGGTATGTGTTCACATTGGCAAGAGCAGTAGTTAGTTGGATTTCCAGGTTGCAAAAAGTGGTGACTCTTTCAACTACTGAAGTAGAGTATATTGAAATGACAGGAGGAGCAAAGGAGATGTTGTGGCTGCAGATGTTACTATTTGAATTGGGTAATTGACAGAAGAAATTCGAATTGTATAGTGATAGTAAAAGTTCCATTCACTTGGCCAAAAATGTAGCATTTAATTCATGAACAAAGCACATAGAGCTTTGATACCACTATATTCAAAGTGTTCTTGAAGAGGGTAAGCTCAAGTTGGAAAAGATACATACGAATTTGAATCTTGCAGATGCATTTACAAAGGTTATTTCAAAAGAGAAGCTAGAGTTATGTAGAGCTTCTATTAGATTGATAAACCTATGACAATAGGTCTTGGAAAGCAAGAGATTTCTTGAAACATAATTGTTCACATTATTTTTTTGGGACTTCAAGTGGGAGATTGTTGCAATGTGAAGTCCCATGAAATATTTGTTTTTGTCTCACTTCTAACAATGCAAATGAAAACAAAAAATCAGTTCCATGTAACCAAAATTCAGGTGATACCCCGTAATGCTAAATCTGAAAATACGTCAGAACAATTTAATTAGGCAGTTGCAAAGTCCATTATATATTGGACTATTTGTAATGTAAAACATATGTTGTGGTTAATAAACAAGTTCTCTCCTGCTTTCTCGTGGATGTAGGCATATTGACGAACCACAATAAACTATGTGTTGTTTTCACTTATGATTTTTTGTGTCTTTAATTTCCAGCAGAAAAATTGCTATGCCATGATTTGTTTATGTTAGCAGCAAATTTATCACATCTATATCTAACACATTCTTATTGTTTCTTCATTCTCATACTTAATTGCTATATTGAAAATATAAAATTTCTCATACATATTATTTAATTTTTATATATCGATACATCATCTCATCTCACAATTGTCACATTATAACATTTGTATTGAAGGTACATAATTATATTTGTCACATATCTGGTTTCTTACTCCTCTCCTCGGATTGGATCGGTTTGCATACAATTAATTTGAGGGGAAATATTATATCACTACTCTTTTCACGAAGGGCGTGGGAGATAGCCAGTAATACAATAAAACCTAAACCTTTGAAAAGCCTGAATACCATCCATCGACACATCGTACCTCTCAAGTGTTGACTTCATTCTCTTCCAGTTTTCCAAATTCTGCAACTTATTTTTTTTGTTTTCCATATTTTGTTCGTTCTTGACATTCTGATTTTTGACTATCTGCTCTCTTATTTCATTTATATCTCTCTTCAACTCATCGGACACCTGCTTTATCAATTTTTTCATTTCTTCCTTCAACTCAGTAGAGATTACCTCTTTAAATTTCTTCATTTCTTTTTTCATGTCAGCCAACGATTTCTCTAGTGCATCAAATTTGCTAATGTTTTCATCTGCATTTTCATTCATTTTTTCTGGTTCCGTGTTGCTACTTTCAGTTTCTTCTTTGTTGTTTATTTTAGCAACACTTCCTCCGGCCTCTCCCAATTCCTCAGTCCTTTTACCTTCTTCCTTGCTAGTAGCTGTCCTCTTAGCGGTCTGTCTCTCATGTTCTTCCATTAAACGATCGACGACCATTAGCAGTGAAGGCGGTTCATTCGACTCGGAGCTTTTCAGAACACTAATTTCTTTCCATTTCTGCAAAACATGGTAAAAAATTGTTCTCTTAAAATCTATGTTCTACGACATCATCCCAATTTCCCAGAAAAGTAATGAGTTAAATTGCAGAGTGGCATACCTCAATGACAAGATTCATGTTTTCCTGCCATTCCCAACAAACAAAAATCCAGGTGATCAACTGTACTTGCCATCCTGCTAAATTCTTTGCTTCTTTGCTCAAAGAGAAAATGTACCACACCAATCTGTGGTAATTGAAAAGGCGTTTCCACTCGCGAGGAAGTTTCCTGCAGTCTGTAGCCAACCCCTGAAAGTAGAAAAATGCGTTCTCTTCTCCTTGGCTATACCTCACGAAGAGCATTTCTCTTATAAGAATTGATGAACTGGGATTTTGTTGAATGCCTAAAACCCCAACGAATATGAATTAGCAAATGCAAACACAAAAATATATCATTTGTTAGTCTCTTTTCTATTTCCAGTTGCAGGAACGATATCACTCACTAGTAAGTTTGTGAGGGAGCTTGTCTTCCTCTGTTTGTGAGGGGGCTTGTCTTCCTGTTCCAGTGGGCTCACTTGTTTCTGGTAATAACAGTTATTTACTGTCAAACATAGTAAGTAGAGAATCGAAAATTGATATTTACCTTATGGCTTTCGCTATTTCTGTTCTATGGAATGAACAAGTGGGTAAAGAGATTAAAGGTAATACTAATACGCAAAGCTAAAAACCCATGACGGATTTACCCGTTTCTGTTTTCGTCTTCCATAACGCTTGGAGGGAATGTACAATATTTCTGGCAGGAAATTTGAAGAACTTTAGGCATTTCTTTTCCGATGCAGACTGTACATTTATTTCCCTGTCACCCCTGTTTGAGCTCCTGTCATCTGTAGGCTGAACTGGCACTGGTAAATTTGTAGGACCTTTACCATCAAACTTCGTATTGTTAATGAGTAGAGAACTCAAATTGATATTTAACTATGGCTTTCGCTTAACTTCTGTTCTACGGAATGAACAAGTGTGCAAAGAGATTAAAAGTAATACTAATAAGCAAGCTTGAAACCCATGACTTATTTACCCGTTTCTGTTTTCGCCTTCCATAGAGCTTGGAGGGCATGTACAATATTTCTGACAGGAAATATGAGGAAGTTTAGGCATTTCTTTTCCGAAGCAGACTGCATATTTATTTCCCTGTCACCCCTGCTTGAGCTTCTGTCATCTGCCGGCTCAATTGGCTCTGGTAAATTTGCAGGACCTTTACCGTCAAACTTCGTATTATTAATAAGTACCTAGAGAACTCAAATTAATATTTATCTATGACTTTCGATTGACTTTTGTTCTACGGAATGAACATGTCTTTAAAGAGGCTCTGATTCAGCTATTAACCTATAAGTTTTAACAGATCTGTTTTGACCCTTACCCGTTTCTGCTTTTTCTGATGCAGACGGCATGTTTATTGAGACTTGGGGCGGAGGATTTTGTTGTTCAGGTTCTGCTTCCCCGTCACCCTTGCTTGAGCCCCCATCATCTGGAATGAGAATTGTGAATTAAGATTTTTGTACAAACAGTAACATAAGCTGAAAAGAAAACTGGGCATTTCTAAGGAATCTTGCAATAACTCCATCCTTCTCCTGTAAATGTAATAACTCTATCCTACTCTTTATGAAGTTTTATTTTCATTTTAGAATACCCAATTGTCTTTTTAAAAACTTGCCTGATTCATCATCGCCAGATTCAGTGGCTGCAGCATTTTGTTGTTTAGCTTCGGCTTCCCCGTCAACACGGCTTGAGGCTCCATCATCTGGGATGACAATAGCGGATAAGACTTTTGTACAAGCACTAACATAACATTAAGAGAAAACTCGGTATTTCTGAGGAATCTTCTTGTTGTTGGAATGAAATGGTAGGAGAAAACAGAGAAACTCTAACAGACTTTAAAATTCATATTAATCAAATAAAACATTACATCAACTTTTGAGCTGCTGCTCATTCATATAGACACCATTTCATTCATCAGATTACTGTTGGAGCTTCTGCTCCTTAACAGACATCAACAAAAAGAGCTGCTGCTCCTTGACAAATATCAACAAACTACATACTCCTTACAGCTCTGCAGATTAACTATTACGACTTCTTACAGCTCTTCAGCTCTTCGGAGCTGCACTCTTGAGAGTCAATACCAAAACTCTTCTTACAAATTACCATACTCCTTGTAGCTCTTCGGAGCTGAACTCTTTGACAGAGTGGTTACAAACAAAGCAGACTGAAACAATATATAGAGAACTATGCTTATACACAGGACAGAGAACAGCAAATTAAATATTATGTAATCAAATCAAATCTATGCCAAAATCTATCCTCATATTTCTATTTAATGCTGAGATTGACTGTGATCGAATGGTGATAGGGAGACTGATATAGAGAGCGAAGGACAAGCTGAAGTAGTTGGGATTATATTTCCAACAGTAATAACTCCATCTTATCTTCTAAAATGTAATAACTATATCCTTATAAAAACTTTATTTTTATTTTAGAATACACCCAGTTCAAAAACTTGCCTGATTCTTCATCGCGAGGGGATTCTTCATCGCCAGAGTCAGGGCCTTTATCTCCATTTTCTAATACAGCCAATTGTCCTTTCAAAAACCTTCTTGATTGTTCATCGCTAGGGTCAGGGAGGTCCAGTGGCAGTTGTATGATTTTTTGTAAATACATGTCTGCCAATTCTTGAGTAGTTTTCAAAGACCTATTAGCCTTTCCATCTCCATATTTCTTCATAATTGCCCTTTGTATTAACCTTTTGTCCATACCCATCACCACGTTGATTTCGCATTCTGCCAATACAATATTAATGGCTGATAAAACCTGTTACAAATATAAAATGTGTTAGAATGAAAAACTGCACTAAAAGAAGACAAATTACAGTAAAATCCAGGTAAAATGAATAGAATATTGCGAAGTGAACAAATTACAGTTAATATACCTGCAAGATCACAGATTCCTGGCATCTGTCTAAATCATCAACAAAATCGATTATTCGAAGATTGCTCCCTGATGCAGGGGTCACCTTCGGAGCGTCTATAGCCTTTTCAAGGTTTCTATGATGGAATAACAATGCTGTTATCCACGATTCAGCAATTAAGCGCCATAGCTCTGTGAAGGTAGTGAAGACCCAGCCAAAGACAATGAACACCCAGAAGGCTTTTTTACCAATTTCATCTTTCAAAAAAGTAATATCTGAGATTACTCTTTCTTGATAACCCAGTTTATCGGTATGATCTGGAAATGAAATATACTGCATTAGTTGAGTACTAACGGGTTTTAATATGCTCATTACAGACTTTGCTAAAGTCCACACGATTATGACCATGGCTGCTGGCGGCCATGCATATTTTGCTTTTGCCCATTGCTTGAACTTGCCACTGTCGAACACCACCCATGCAATCCAAGTCAACGAACTTACCAAAACCAGTGCGAGGAGAGAGGGAAAGAATATTTCAATCCATAGGGTGTATTTCTTTTTTTTCCAAGTATTTCGGCAACAGGTGCTCAGCCATTGAGCCTGGCTCATAACTCCTTCCAACTCTTTCGTAATCTCAACTGCCATCCCTGCCAAAGCTTCTGTATCGTTCCTATATTTCCATGCATTATATTGAACAGTTAAAACTGCAGGCACACTTTCCTCTGCTGATGGATCTGCTTTTGGTCGGAGTGCATTTGTTTCAAACTGAGAAATACAATGAGGACCGAAGAAAATCTAAGAATTATGGATAGAAAATACTTATATCTGTTTAAAAATTGGATGTTGACAATTTGGATTAAAGTTTAAGCTATTGCAGTTAAACTAAATTAAAATTAAAATACTTTCATAATCAGTGTTAACGCTTACCATGTCACTGCTGTCCATAGCAGCAAGTGATTTAAATACCTTTCGATACTTACGGTCATTCTTGTTCAGAAATTTCTCCAACTAGTAAACAAACATTTCACTGAGTATTTTATTTACAGATATATAATAAATATACAGTAGGCGCTTTTTAAAAGAAAAAAAATATACAGAGTAAGAAATGTACCTCTTCTTGAATTTTTTTCATGTTCAAGTTTCTATTAATGCTTTCTCCATACTTTATCTGTTTGTAAATGTTTGCACATTTTTTTCTCCCCTTGCTTGATAGTTTATAGGATTTAATACCAGGAAATTCTAAAGCTGAACTTCGTAATTTTGAGGATTCCAATAATGCCATTTGAGCTGCTGTTGTTAGTAAAATCTGCTCAGTCTGAATTGTACAATAAAAAACCAGATTTAGACGAAATGGCTTGCTCTAAATAAAAGTGTTATGACTTTAAAATATAATTAGATGATACCTGGAACATGAGGCTAGACTTTCCCATACCCCAAGTACCAGTGATACCGACAGCTATGGGAGGCTTTATGTAAGGATTCAAAAATAATGCAGCAAGACCCTGTGCATAGTCCAATCTCCCTGTTCGATATATATATGAGTAAATAGGATTAAAAGAATTGTATAAAATAACTAAATTATGATCACTAGCTACTCAATCAAAATCATAAATAAATTATTTACCAAGACTGTCTGATATAGCTGGTTTGTCATTTCCCTGTTCTTTGATCATGTCAATTTGTTTGGAAACTGCAAACAAAATGTGCACCTTAGCAATAAATCGCAGTTGCGATGTTAATGTAAATACGCAGGTGGGATTGACAAATTACCCCTCGTTACATTATCTTGCCTTGCCTGATCTAATCCTTCCCTCCAATCACTGTCGAGAATGTCCCCAATTTGATAACCTTTGATGATTAGTTCTTTCATCATTTCAATATTTCCCACAGAAGCAGCCGTTCTCAACAAATTGATTTCTTTTTCTTTCGCCTCGCTCTTTTTTTGTAGAAGAACTTTGTGAAGTGGATCGTTGCCTCTTAGATTTTGGTCAGCAGTGCCTAAACCTGCAGCAGAGGCCCATAAGAGGAGCGTTTTCTCATCTTCAGATTCACATCGCGTGAAAAGAGTATCGGCCAATTTCTCTCTGTCTCCAGTTTTTGCTTGCACGACATAATGAAGAGCGGTTCGGCCATCGCAGTCGCGTTCTCTGAGAGGGTGGGCGCCATGCTTCAACAGAATTTCCACTGTATCTATGTCTCCACGTTTTACTGCCTTATGGAGGGCCGTTTGTGCCAAGAAATCTCCTCTGCTTAAATACTTTGCTTTAAATTTATCGCTGGAAAGAAGCGCCAGTACAAGTTCGACCTTTCCTTGTGAAACAGCAACATGCAATGGGGTCAGACCACTGCGGTCTATCAAATCGTTCACAGGCATATCTTTCTCCACCCATGCATTCAGTAGATTTCCACGCTGGTATTTTCCTTTAACTAGATCATATAAAGGGTTTCGGCCGTCTCTATCTTTCATATATATTAGTTTTGGATTTTGGTTCAGAAGAAATTGGCAGAGCATGTCATGTCCATTCAAAGCCGCCTCGTGGAGGACAGTCCTCCCTCTTCTGTCGCATTCAGCCACCATATTTTTATCTTGTCCCGGAGTTTCTCGCCTTACTCTGGATAAAATAAATTGAATAATGCGCATTGCACTACTCTCATTATCACGCCTAGCAGCCAAATGCAGAGCCGGTTTCCCGTCTTCATCACAATTACCAGCCGGCAGCTTTATATCTTTTTCATACAACTTCTGAACGATATCTGCAGAACCAACTAGTAAAGAGTAACGTAGGAGCTGTTCCTGATCCACTTTACTAAAATAAGCTTCTGGTTCTTTGGACATTGATAACAGTTTGGCCGTTAAAGCATAATCCTTGTTGGCAATAGCTATATCTAAAGGTGCGAATCCTCTTTTGTCTTTTAAATCAACTGAATCTGTGACCTGCGGACTTTTCATAATCGCATTTATAATTTCATCAATCCCTTCTTCAAGTGCATAGTGCAGAGGCGTCATACCCTCTTGGTCTTGAACATTCACAGAAGCATTGAATTCAACGAGCAGTTGACAGAATCTCGCGTTTCTCCGCTTAGAAGCGATGTGAAGAGCGGTCATTCCATTCTCATTAGCTGCATTGACAAAGTGAGATAGACTCTCCTCATCACACCTACCTAGCAAAAGTTGTCCGACCTCTGTGCTCACATCACCGTCGTCCAGAAATTCCGCAGCGTTGTGTAAGGTAGTGTACTTTCGTGGGATGTTTTGAATTGCATAGCATCCTGCAGGTTGAGCACCGCATTTCAATAGCGTGTCTACAATAGTACCAGCAGTGGCAATGTTCTCCATTCCATGAGAAGTTTCTCTACCACTTGTTACAATGAATAGAAGCTTGTTTAGGACACCGTATTTACCCTTGTCATCGTAGCACCTCCACATTGCGTTATGTTTTAGCATCTCGCTAAAACTGTGTGAGCCCCCGTGCGCTTTCTCCTCGACATAAGACAGAATCTTTCCACCGCAATTCCACATGCAACTATGCGCGATTGGCTCGTGTATGATATCGGATCGATAAAACGAGAGAATACAGAGAATGTCATTGGCGATTATCAAATTCTTCTTGCTCGTTCTATTTGTCTTCATCGAGCGTATATTTCGAAGACTGGAAAATGCAAAACATTCCACATCACAGCCCGCAAATGTGTCGCACACAAAGTTCCAGAATGCCTCTGCAACATCTCCCGTCTGTACAGACTCTGGAAGAAAATAGTCGTCACCTTCATAGCTTATAAAATGCCCCATCCTATAGCCAGTACGTTGGTCTTCTTCTTTCATAATTTGAATCATGCCCTTTAGTACCTCTTTGACTGAATCTGTGCCAGAATACTTTGTCATTCTTGCCTTCTCGCGCGCAGCAACTTCCTCATCCCCAAGTCTTCTCGCTAACCTACTTATCCTTTTGTTCATCTCTTGAAATTCCGCGGCGTTGATTAGTGGTATATTTCCTCCTCTCACATGCCTGAGTTTCATGGTCTGAGATTCTGACCAAGAGTTTAGCAACCAGTAAACTACTTCATAATTCCAATCATCCACGCACAAAAATAATGCCACTTCTTTTCCCAACTCGCTCAGATTAACATCAGCGTATGGAGTACCTGGAAATACATCTGACTAATATTAATTAATTTAAAAATACTTATTAGTTAACATCACAGCATCTTTAGCTGGTAGATCAATTGTAATCTTTATCTGGGATGGAGATATAAAGATGGCTTTCTAACATCCTTACTTTCAAAAAGCTAATTCCTGAATTTTAATCCATCTGAACTGAACAAAGAAAATATCTTCTCATGCTTTCCATTACTAATTATCTTGGCTTAATCTATAGGTCACATTTTTTATATGATATGATGATGTGACCTGTTTTCAAATATTAGGCTTTGTTTAACGATTACTAAATTTATTAGTATATTTTTATTTTATTGTATTTATGAATATTTAAATTATTAGTAAATTGTAAATAATTAAATTAAATATATTTTATAAGAGAATATAATAATTGAAATATATTATTAATTAAAAATATTATTAAAATGTATCAATTAAAAATATTTTTTAAAAGTAGCATATAAGTTAATTGTCATGAATTTTTATTTTATTTTTTAAACTTATCAATTTATTTTTTAGTTTTAATTGTAATAGTAAATTTATTTTATTTATTTTGTTTGCAAGTTTTTAAGTCAATTGGTTCTTCATTTTTCACAATTCTATGTTTCATGTCCTTCATTTCCATTTTAAATTTAAATTGATTCTTATAAATTATTATGTAACATTATAACTTTCATCAATGACAACATTATAAATAATGTAATTTAATTTATTATTATTCTTTTAATTTATTTATTTAATTTCACTTGTGAGGCTTTAAGATGAAAGAATCCCAGAGTCTTCCACAATACATAACATTGACACAAAAATTACTCTCATATAATGAAGTTAGATCAAGTCATGCTCATAGATCATGCAAGTATTGTTGATTGTGAAAGATTTTTTTTAAATAAAATATAATCGAAGATTTTATGAAGTCAAATCCAGATACATTATGTTGGTTTCAAATCATTTTATGGCATTTTCTAGCCTTTTTTGTCATTTTGTGGCCCTATATCTATAACAAAACAAAGAAATCCAATTTAATGGGCCCCATTGAATTCCTTCGCTAACCTTCTAATCTTTCCCTATATCTAAATCATAATTTTGAATCTATGTTCTTGATGAAAACTTTTGTTTGATTCAGAAGGAAAACTCTAGTTGTAGTTCATAGCTTGCATGAGGAATAAAATAAAATAATAGCAAAAGAAAAATTCATAGTAAATTGGACACTCTTATTTCTCAAATTGGTCATAGCACAAATTCTTTGCAATGGCTATCCCAACCTAGTCCTTAAAACTCTCATATTTCATCCTAACAACATGCTCCCCTAATAAGAAAATTTGATATTCTTTTTAGAATTTGTGTTATGATCAATAATACAAAACAATATCCACCAACAATATTTACGATAAAATTCCCAAAAATATATAAGCACAAAAATAAACTAATGGATAGTGGAAGACAAGGCATTAAAGGTGATCCACATCATCTTCTCCATCATTTAAGAATTTTGAACCTCCTAGTTCAAAGAACTCAGGAACCTACATGTCATGGCCTACCCTTCCACCATGTTAGGTACTTCTACACTTTTTCATATAATTTCTTCCTCTACCTCCAACCACTTATCAAAAGATAAATTTTCCTCCTGTATCAATTTGTTATCTTTCTATTTTGCCAACTTCTTGTGGGCTTAGACCCACTTCTAGTAGTCCTCCTCTATTAGAACTCATTTAGATTTTCTCTTCTATGATTTTTCCTTTTAAAAGATTTATTTTTTTCTTCAGTATTGTTGATATCATTTTTTGTGGATTTATCCTCTTTTATGATGTCTTCAATTCCTAGCCCTACCAAATGTTTATATAGCTTTAGTTGCTCACAAAAAAAATTCTTCACACTATCTTCCTTTGTTGCATAATTGTATATGGATTTTATCTTTCCCTCAGTCATTATCATTTCTTCTCCAAGAAAGTGATCGAATTGTTCTCTCTTTTAATCAATTATTGTATTTTCAAGATATTCTTCCATTTTTTCTTTCTTTGATTTGTTCTCTAAAACCAATATAACATCATCAAATACGCCCACTCCTTTATTTTTATAGCTTCATATCTAATGTGGGTCACTCCCATACCTACAACATCATAGGACCTATATTGATAGGCTAAATTCATCTTCATTGTAGTCAAGTTAACCCATTCTTCAAGGTAACACAACTCACCATATTCATCCCAATTGTTCCAAGTTAGCATTCAAACCATTGATCGTCAAAATAGGGATGGCCTTCTTCACCATAGATCTATGTACTTCAAACATCCTTTTTTCCATAAATATAATTTCTATCTTAATCTATTTTATTTTTGTAAAACCCCAATGATCTACTTTTTTTTTTGTAAAAACCTAATGTTAGCATCTAATTAAATTATTAATTTAAGTGTTTTCCTATATCTTTTCTTAATGGAAGTAAATTGAGCTTGTAAGATTTATTAGTACATATTATAAAGATCAAATTATTAAATTTTAGACTAAAATAGAAGTACAACTTTTGATCTCCTAGTTTCATCTCATCTTAGTCATATGTATCAGAGATTTTGTCATCCATGACCACTAGTTGACCAATCTTCAATGAGATCCATGGTATTTAATTGTGTGGTATTATAATGATGGCATTCATTTCAAAGGGCATGTGGTGTATGTGGAGTCTTTTAATTGGATCTATATGATGGTTTAAACAATTCATATGGGTTTGAAACACATAGACCAACAACAATGTGCATTTTTCTATATGGTATGATTGCTAGATGGGGTCAACTAGGCCCTATTTGTTTTTGTTCTCATATGGCTTGTGCAATAACTAAGAGAGGTAATTTATACAAGTGGCAAGTTAATTAATTATTTATATTGGTCCAAGAGACTAATGAGTGATTATCTAAAAGTGTCCATAGGTGCAAGGACAAATGGGAGGAAACCACATGTTTCCAAGTGAAAGGCTTGTGGTGGGTCTAATTTGTTTACTTGGTGGGACTTGTATTTCTCAAAAGTTACAATACTATCAATAGAGGGAGCAATACATTTTTTTCATTGTCTACAGGCTAAATTCCCACTAGAAGGGTTCCATAATGATTTTAATTTACCTACATATTGATCTCATTGAACCCCATGGTATTCATTGATCTTGTGAGGATTTTCCATAGTGATTTTGAACCATTGATATATGCTAGAAATTCAAAGGAGTATCCAAAATTTTATGGGTATGTGCAGGATCATTATGAAAAAACAAGGCCCTTAAGTGGCAATAAAAAGACAAAAAATCAGAGTTAGACAACTTGACGTAAAAATTTGAATAAGTTATCTATATTATTTCAAAAAAATGTAAAAATAGAATTTTTAGGAAATTGAATGTAGTTTCTAAACTACTAGACCTTTATTTATTTTTTTAAATCTATTTGGTGAAAATTTGAAATTTCAATGCAATAGTATTTAAATTTTAGGGTTAAAATAAGAAGTAGGTGTCTGTCTGACCACCCTAACCACAATAAAATGATAATATTTTTTTATAGTATTTTAGATATAAGTAGAGGACTCATGTCCCGATGTGATGTATATTTTTTTATAAAAAATTTCCAAGTAAATAATTAATTATGAATTTTTTATTACAAATTTTGAAAAATATAAAAGTTTGTCTGTCTAACCACCTTAACTTGGTCCAAAATTCATGAAATTCAATTTTTAATTTTTTAATCCTATAGTATGTGAAGCATAGAACGTAACGCATATTTTGGATTCAAAAAATGTGATACCATTTGAAAGTTATAGATATTTTTCAATCAACCTATCAATCAGGACTTTATTCGTAATTCTAATAGAAAATGAATAATAATAATTTATTAAATTCAAAGTAAAGAATAATCTATATTGGTGGAAAGCTGAGAATCTCCTCTAAAAACCCTTTTCATTTCATCAATTTTGGGTTTAAAAAAAGTTGTCAGCGACATAGACCATCATATGGCTTACATATCGCCACTTTTTGGCCCATCATTATCCTGCACATACCCTTATACTTGTAGATATTTGAATGAATACAATTTTATATACTAGGGTTTATACATAAAGAAACAATGTTAAAGATTCTAATGGAAATTATGGCTCAACAGTTAGTCATCTAGGGGTCCAAGCTAGCCCAATCATACATCTAAGGATTTGAACCTTAATATATGACATAATCAAGGAACATGCCATCGTCTTCATCAATTATAGTCAACCAATTAAACTACAAACCTTTAAATTTTTAGCTATTTTTTAGAATTTTGATCGGTATTTTTCATCATTATGACCATATCTTAGCGATTTCTTTTAAATCTACTCTAGATAACCATTTTTGTTAATTTTCTATTTTAAAAATAACCATAACCGAACCTAAAAGTTTTAATAAACAAACATCTACCTAAATGTTTCGTGCATACATAGCAAAGTAATACTAGAGATCTACTTTATAAAACTATTTTCAGTTAACCTGTCAAATTGAATATTTGTAAGATAATGCTTATAGATAAAGAGATCAATAACAACAAACAAAAAAACATGCAAAAGGTGAATCTAATGTAAGCTATTATCTTCATTATTCAAACATACCATCATTGAATCATGATTAAGAAGTTATATGATTATATAAAATATTGTGAGTGAACAACTCCAGCATGAATGAACAAGTACATGTAACAAAAGTGAATGAAAATCGTTCGTTGAAAAGAGAAACTAAAAACTAAGAAATTGATTTATTTTAGGTGATTTAAGCAGATAAAGCTAACCTATATTTAGATCAGCAAAAAAATCTCATATACAACAATATAAGTAATAAACAAACCATATCAACTACAAGCTATAATTAAAATACGAGTAAATACTCTAGAAATAGAAGCTTGCAATTGATGCTAATATGTAGATAACATTTTAAGAACTTTAATCTTAAAAAATAAGAAAGCGTACCAGATGCATTCTCTGCAGATGTTTGAGTTTCAATGAGGAGCATGTAGCCCATGCAGCTGCCTCTGAAGTCATTTCCTATCTCGTAATCATAACCAGGACCAGTTATCCAACCATCCAGGAGACGTGCTCTGTCCCATCTGCCTAAAACTTCTTTCTCCTTAATACTCTCCAGCCCATTCAAGGCTTCTTCAAAAGTTGCCAAACGCCATCCATTTGGAGTACTGTGATAACTCCTCTCAACCTTCTTGAAACTCCTTTCTTTCTCCATTTCGCCCTCTAATTAAAACAACGGCTTACTGGAGCACAAACCTCCTCAGATCTCAACACTGAAGCTGTAGAAGAAAACATATATACAGTTAAATCCATCCAAAGAAACAGAAGCCCAGATTTCTTATATAACAAGATCATCTGCGTCGTTTGAAATATTTTAATATGAATGAAAATAATGGAAACACTTCAACTACATTGTACATATACTAACCTGAAGTAATTTCTGCAACAGTAACATATGTGAAATTACAGCTAATAGCCCATCAGCAGAAACCCACTTCAAAGATCACTAGTACCCACTCCAACGCTTCAATTCTAACCAGAAATTGTGTAGCCATATGGACGCAGTTTCCATATTTATATACTTTCTGAATTATTTAGGCCATGGTTTTAGGAAAGGGGCTTGTTAAAATTCCTATGCGGGTTAAGGTGATAAAAATTACGGGCCCATTTTAAAGTTAGGGAATTTTTTTGAAAACCAAACTCCTTCGATGGGACCGTTTTCTTATTCTTTCTTTCTTCTTTCTTCTCAGAGAAGTTTCTGAATAGGAAAAGCGGAACCGGTCAGAAGAACAAAACTTTAAAAAGAGAAAGCATGGATTTCATTCGATAGTCCAGCCAGGAGAATAAAAACTTTAAAAAGAGAAAACATGAATTACATTTGATAGATTGTTCGGTTCCGAAGGGTAGCATGATTAATTTTTCAAACGGCGTGCAGTTGTTCCACGTCTGATTAAAGTTTCAGAACGTACCATGTTCGGGTCTCCCTGCGAATGAAAAAAGGGAACGAAAATAGAGATAAGAGCCCACCACTTACATGCTAATAATGATGATGCCCTCGTTGGATTGGCGGTCTACTAAGCGTAGTGTACTTAAAATTTGGGAGAAATTTTTCGTTTGTTTTGTGGAAACTTGAACATTCACTTTTTATCATTGTAAGCTTCAATATGTCTCTTTTCATGGAGACATATTAGGTAAGATCATTTTCATTTCTACAATTATTTTTGTCGGCAGAATAAATAAAAGTGATCTTACACATCTCTTTTCATTATTGTAAGGTTGAGGTTAAAATCGTTTGTAAGATTGTTTTTATTTATATGCGTATTTGGATAAAAGAATTATTATTGTTGTAAGATTGCTTTTACGTAGAGCAAGTTTTTGGATTCAACTGTATATGTTTTTTATCGAAATTTTAGATCACACTCAGTGATCCATCATCAGGCAGAATTCAAAAGCTTGCTCTAAATACTTCATGAACTATGGAAAAATCATACCAACTATTGCTTTTACTTATATGCGCATTCGGTAAAAAAATAATTTATTATTATTATTATTATATAAAGATAAAATATTCTTTCATGTTTCTAAATAAAAATTAAGTTATTTTATAATCAATTTAGGTTATTTTAATAAGATGTGTATGTATAGATACAAATTAATCTAGACTAAAATATTAGTATAAATATAAGAGTTATTATTTATAAAAATTAAATTATTAAGTAATGATATTTAGTTTTATCATTGAAGAACAAATAAATTTAGATGTTGGTATTGAAATTTTGATGTACTAGAATTAAGAAAGGATCGTGACAATCTACATTTTGCCTCAAGATTATAATATTGGAGGGTCAAGTCTACTTATCTGGATCAAATGCAAGATCAAATAATTGTCTTACGCCTATGTAAATGATCAAATAATATGCACAACTCTAATTTATGCTTTACCTAATTCACTATTGTTTCATCTACATTTTCTACTATCTAGTATTGGTTGTATTTAAAAATAACTTGGAAGGGTGATTGTTAAGTTGCAAGGAGATGTGTTCTCCTATGTCAACACTAGAAATGTGTGAAAAGGATTAATGATAATGATCTTAAAGAATACAAGTGCTCCTAGAATGATCATGCATATGTAGATTCCTTTTGTAACACCAATTGAAACGTTTTCTCCATGAATTGAATGATATTTAGATGAATCTTGTAGATGAAAAAATAAATGCATTAAATGTTGATCTTTTCATGGACCAACTAGGACTTGAACACAAGACCTTCCATTTTCTATTGGAGTGCTATACCAACTGAGCTATTAATCCAGCACCCCCCCTAAGCCACATTAGGTGACTATGGCTCCTAGATTGGATTGGCTCTAATACCATGTAGAATTCATCAAAATAGCTAGACTTGAATGTTGGTATCAAATTGAGCCATGCAAGGTACACACACTCTTTCCTACAAGATGAAAACATAAAAATGAAATGCAAAAGAGAACACACAAAATTGGTTAAATCAACATGTAAATTAAGCCAAACAAGAGATGTGCATATAGGAAAGGGAGGAGTAATTATTGTCATGATTAGTGGAGAAGACTAGGCAGTTGAATTCACTAGCAAAGAGTGTTGGAAAGTGAACTTCCTCAAAACTCACAAGATGTGGCGAGTTAACTAGCTCTAACTAGGCTTAACACCATGTGTATAACCATGTGTTATAATGCATATTTGCACCAACACACCCCTTAATTATAGCTTAGGTGAAAAAAATAAAATTGGATCCAAACAATTAGGCCCAATGAGGTACTAAAATGCAATGCAATATCTCATAAAGTGGAGAAAGGGAGAAAAATTTATGGGAAAAAATTATCTCCAATCGAAAGAGAGAAAATTAAAATGCTCTCTAAAAGATGAGAATAACAAAATCCCATGTGAGGAAAAATTCCACCCATAAGAAGACACATCATGCAACCTCCCTCAATGTAGAATATCCTATAGTGATGGTAGATGCACGACAATGAATACGAAAGATGATCCAAGATTGTTGAACAACATTCCTCCCCTTAGAAATAAGTAGAACCATAAAAGTATGCAAGTTGTCTTCCCATTCCTGAAAAGAATATGAGGAAAGAAAACTGAAGATGAATGAAGTCTCTAAACTTTGCTCAAGTTTCTTCATGTCAATGTTGAATGGTGCACCATAATCAAAATAAACATTCTAGAACACATTGATGAAGATGAAAATCCAAAACCTAATGAGAATAAATATAAGACATAATTCATAAATAATGATGATCACTCCAAATATTTCTCAAAGTTATCCACAACAATATCAAACTGTGATAAATGATTATGTAGAAAGGAACAAGTGGGTCTAAGGACGCCCTCTCAATAATTAAAGAAGATGATGCAACTCCATAGAATATAACATCAAAGAGAATATGAATATCCTCAATAATTTCCTCTAAATTTACATTCTATGACTCAATAAATAACTCTACAATATCTAGCAAAAGAACTATCCACAAAGTTGAAATACTACTAACATCCTACTAAATTGAACTGATAGTTGAAGATCTAAGAGGTGGAGGAGATGAAATCTTGACATGAACCAATTTGGATCAAATTACACATAGATTCAAGTAACCAAAATTCTCCGTAGGTATCTAATCTACTCTATATGCATGAGGTTTAAACTAGTCAATGGTAGTGCAAGGTCATCTAGAGAAAAATATGTGAAGGTATAAAATTGAGATGCATGATCAAATGTCACAACTGCAATAAGCTTTGTGATAGATTTATAGTAGATTGGTTGAAAGAGAAAGTATACTTAAAATATTTATGAATTTTCCACCTTCAACTTCAACAAACCATCCCCTTATAATAAATACTAGAGTTTCATTTTCCAAAGTGATTATATATATGCTATGAGGCTTTGAGAAAGAAAACTCAACTAGTAAAAATCCCATGTGATGTGAGGCACCTGAGTTGATGTAATGATCCAAGACAAAGTTGATGATGATGCAATAACAACTAGAGCCTTGCCCATGGTTTTATTCTTACATTTTTCCTTTGCCTAAGTAGATTCTTGATTTTATGATGATTCTTTGATATATTCAAGAACCTCTATATTATGCTTCTCAAGATCTGTGAGGTGGTCAATCTGCTTCTTCATACATTTTTGTTGATCATGTGTAATTTTCTTACAATAGGAACACTTAACTTTTTCTTTCTTAGGTTTCCCTTGGTTAGAATTTTTAGTGCTAGCTATGAAAGATTATAATTTGCGTTCTTTCTTGGTCTCAATATCCTTTTGATTGTTCTATGTCTTCCCCTTGTTGTTTGAATTCTTTTGTTTTCCATTCTCAGTAATGAGTACTTATGGTTTGGAATATTTCAATGTGTTTATTTGTATTAACTTATCCTACTCTTTGGTTAACTCAACAATGAAGTTATCTAAAGAAGGCATCTTACATGATTTCATTAAGGAAATGAGATCCCTCAAGTTAAAATCCACTTTCAACCCTTAGGTGAGTGAATTCTTTGAGGAATCTTGCAATTTCTTTTATGTGTGTATGTGGACTAAACAACACTTTTGGGAGATAAAAATAAAATATCAAATCAACTTAAAACTAAAATGTAAGACCAAATCTTAGTAGATTAAACATAGAGTTAACAAACATAATTTATTTCATGTAAATTGAATGAGTGGAAGACACATAAAACTTATCTCAAAAACAGTTGCAAAGTGTCCATGTTGGTTACAAAGTGTCCTGAGATAACTTTTTGACAAAAATAACTGAATAGGGGTTTTGGGAGAAATATTAAAAATACCAAATGCACTCTTTCATGACACATATAAAGTGGATTTTGTAGATGAAACATAATACTTGTTAACATAACTTTTTTATTTCATGCAAATCGGATAAAGGGAAAATCTTATGCACCTGTTACAAAATAATGTTTTTGGAAGTTGTCTAAGGATTCATTTTCCCATTGGAAAATAGGTCTTTGTTCACCTTTCCAAAATTTATTTATGGGTCCTCTACTCTTGTGTCTACACTTCCAGATTCTCTGGTTTTCATAGTCGGGCAGTCTGAAATAAATCCAGGATCTAAGTAGTGAGTTTCCATGAGATGACAAAAAAGGTGACAATGAATGCAACTTTGCAATTTTGTATTTTTGAGATCTTCAACTTTTCTTCAACCTGTAAATCTGAAAGACGCAAAGAGGGGAATTTTATTTTTTTTGGTGAATGGGGTTTTTCCTTGGTCAAACCCTATTTTGGTAATCAAACCTTGAAATGAAATGCAATAGAATGAAAGGAACGATGAATAAAAAACTCAATGTTGCAACTCACCAAACCCTTGAATAAACCTTTATAAATCTAAAATATTGATGTTGAACTTGCATGAAATAGCTTCAATGGATGTGGATCTTGATACTTGAATCTTTGACTTGAATGCTAGGATTAGATCTTGAAACCTACATCTCAATGTTAGCTCCAAAAACATGCATGATTACAAAATACTTTGACATGATACTTGAGATCTTGAATGCCACAACAAATGATGAAGAAGTCTGCTCTTGAATGCTCTTGACAATAATATTGACTATTATTAAGTTAACCTCTTGCTAGATTATTCTCGGGTATGTGCAGGATCATGATGGGCCAAAAAGTGGCAATATGATGGGTATGTGGCTAACGACTTTTTTTTTAACCCAAAATTGATGAAACGAAAAGGGTTTTTAAAGGAGATTATCAGCTTTCCACCAATATAAATTATGTTTTATTTTGAATTCAATAAATAATTATTATTCATTTTCTATTGAATTATGACTAAAGTCTTGATTTTTAGGCTGATTGAAAAACATCTAAAGCTCTCAAACGATATCATATTTTTTTAATCCAAAACATGCGTCACATTCTATGCTTCACATAATATAATATTAAAAAATAAAAAAGAGAATTTCATGAAGTTTTGACCAAGTTAAGGTGGTTAGACATACGAGTCTTTATATTTTTTTAAATTTTTCATTAAAAAATTAAAATTAATTATTTACTTGGAAAAAAATTACAACAAAATATGCATCACATCGGGACATGAGTCCTCTACTTATATCTAAAATATTATTAAAAAAAATTATCATTTTAATGTGGTTAGGGTGGTCAGACAGACACCTACTTCTTATTTTTTCCCTGAAATTTAAGTACTACTGTATTGAAATTTCAAATTTTCATCAAATACATTTTTTTTTTTTTGTAAATAAACCTAGTAATTTAGAAACTACATTCAATTTTCTACAAATTCTATTGTTACATATTTTTGAAATAATATAGATAACTTATTCAATTTTTTATGTCAAGTTGCCTAACTCTGATTTTTTTGAATTTTTTGCCACTTAAGGTCCTGTTTTTTCCATGATGATCCTGCACATACCCTCTCCTTAGACTTGATTTGATCAAAATAGTTTTGTATTTATAGACATTTATCCTTAATTTCCTAAAATTAAAATATTGCAGTCGACATTTAAAATTTGAATTTAGGATGATAAAAATACTGCCAAAGCATGATTTAAAAATGGGTTCAAGGTCTTAGGGAGGACCCATTCACCCATGGGTGAATGGGTCCCAGGTCCCTAAACTTGGGACACACATTGCTGATTATGGAGTATTATGTTAAGGCATTAATGAATGTCGGATTTCACCTTCAAAAAATGTAATTAAATAGGCATGGAAAATGAATTAAAGAGCCAATTAAGGTATAACTAAGCTCATTTAATTAAGGGAGCCATAAATAAGTGTGAAAGTGTAAATAAATACAAGTTGCAACACTAAATTAAGGCATTATTAAGTCCATTTTAACTAGGAGGGCCCAAACAAGTGAGAAAATATAAATGGATACATTTTTCTACACTACATAGGGGTAGTCTTGGTGTTTAAAGCATTTTGGTTTCATTCCTTACTTTTAGAAAGTCTATTATATTCTTCAGTTCTCTTTGTTTGTCAAAATTTAATCCTCTATGAAACCCACATCACACTTTTCTATGGTTCACAAACTCACAAAGTATGTGACATTTAAAACTTGACCACTTTTATTCTTTTTATTTCATTCTCCTTTGTCTTTCTTCTTTTTCACAATTTTGATTTTGTGGTGAACCTTATTTCACTTTCATTCACTTACTTGTGACCTTTGTGAATAATCATTTTTCAATTTTCTCTATGTTTTCTTCATTACAAATTTAATTCCTCGTTTTTGTTCTCTTTCTCACACTTTTTGCATCCTAGTGAACCATATTTCAAAATTCACAAATTGAAATTTTTTTGCAACCGTTAGAACCTTATCACAAATTTTGCAAAATCACAAATTATAAAAATTTATAACTTAGTGGTACATGTTTTCTTTATTGTAGTTTCAAGAATTTCACAAATTTTTAAACTTTTATAACCTGAATACAAAGAGAAAAACACTTAGGAAATTTTAGATTTTAGGAACTCGTGAAAATAACTTAAGTATAAGGGGAAATCAACACAACAAAAAGAGATATATATATACATAATATATTATTCAACATAATACATCTAGAATATACATGATTTGGATTTGATGGAAAACCTTTATAAAATACATCTAGGATATATATCAACATAATATATATGATGGAGAACCAATATACTATTCAACATAATACATCTAAGAGATGTTATCTCACATGATAGGATATACATGATTTGGATTTAATGGAAAACCTTTATAAAATTTCAAGAAAATATAATCAATAGGTGTAAAAATAAATTCCATAGCTTTCTTCAATAGTTTCCCATAGCCTATGTAATATTTTGGAAAAAAATTGGTTCTCAAGCATCCCTTTGGCTTCTTCAAAGCTAAATAGTTTTATAGGAATATTTTAAAAAGATAAAATGTACATGTAAAATGGGTTCTTTGCAAAGGCTCTAAAAAATTTCAAATGGACCTGATTGAGTAACACTCAAAATTCATGTTCTAGTATTTCAAAGCGAGATGTTTAAAGGGCCTAATTGAGTAACATTCAAAGTTCATAAGCTACCCAATTTCCCTATGGGAAAAAAATGATATAGAGAAGGATATTTTAGATATTGAAGAAGAAATAAGAATAAATAAAAGCAAAAAAAATCTTATGAATAATATGAAGATGTCTTTGCTAGTAAGCCAAGAGTGTAATATGATCAATGATGACAATGAGATCTAGTCAACTTGAGACATAAGATTCAAACTAGTAATAATGAGATGTTTGTTATAATTCATCTACATATGTTGATTTATGATTTAATCAAATGAGAAATTATAGGATGCATAATAATCACTATTGATCAAAGAACTCCAATAGTTGTAGTTGGTACTTGGTTAATTTGGGGCAGTCTTTGAACCCAATAGAAAAAAGGAATGGAATAAATAAATTTTAAAAAATTATTTATGACATTTGATTTTAAAATGTTTAACAAAATGCTCCAAAAATAAACACCTAAAGCCAACACATGCAAATTTTTAGACATAATGCCTTGATAGTCATATACTTAACAAGTTTTAATGAGGACTCGATAGTTAATTATAAAGTCAATGTTGCTAATGTTTAGAATTAATTTAATATTTGTGTCACTAAAAATTGTATACCTTTGAAGAAAAGGACAATTTTGTGCATGTTTTGGTCCCACTTTAAGTCCTATTGCACCAATTTTCACCCTAAACCAACATTTATAGGCCTCTAAGGTTGTTAATTTTGACTTGGAGGCCTGTTATACCCAAAATATCATTCAAGTTCTGATAAATCATATCAAAACCATCCAAAAAGTATCATTCCCACTTAAAAATCCCTTAGTGGGACTAGGTCGCCCAAGTTGGCGACCTAGTCCTTTTTGAGGATTTTTCAAGTTTCAAGCGAGAAAATCAATAATTAATCAAAAATCTTCAATGGGTGTCGGCCTCTTAGGTCAAAATTCCTGACAATTAGGTCATGTTGCTTATGTATACTTGTTTTAGGTCATTTTTTCACTCTCCTTGCTCATTTGTTTCACACTCAACTCCAAAATCAATTGCAAAACATCTTCCTCAAGAAGATTCATCTCTCACACAGCAAAATTTGAAGCTTTTAGACAACAAACTAGGGCTTTTTGCATGTCTTGAAGCTCACTTCACATCCAAGATCACACATTGACAAGGTTGAAGATAGATGTCTATGGATATTCATGGAGAAATCTAGGTTGAGGAGGTGCAACTAGCCACCAAATCATTCTTAAAGACTAATTTCGAAGTGCCTCCATCTTCTACCTTCAACCCACTTGCAGATTTGAGGTTTGCATCCCATTTGCATTCCTTTTTGTTTTCATTTGCAATGTTGTAGGATTTATAGGGTTTAGAGTTTTGCGTCATTTCAAATCTCTTACATACATCTTATTCTAGCACAATAGAATAGGGTTTTGCTTTGTTTCAGGTTTTCCTAGTTCTAGACACACTTAGGGATAGGGTTTTATGTTGATTTCCATTCCATTTCAAGTTTGAATACAAACTAGGGGTTTGACCAACACCAACCCCACATTAGAAACACAAATATATTCTATTTTGTAGTTTATTTTGCAAGTTTTGGACAAGATTCTCGTGGAGAAGAAGAACACAAACCCAAGGCACCCGAGTCCACTTTAAGTTTTTCAAAAAAGCAGAAAGGGACTAGGTTGCCCATAATGGAAACCTAGTCCCATTGAGGCTTTCCGACACTAAAATTTTAAGATTTTGGGACCCAGTTGGCAGAAATGACTCTTGGAGCAGATTTCTTGAAAAGGGACTAGGTCACCCCACTGGGCGTAAGTTTCCCAAATAGCTCAAAACTCTAATTTTCTAGTTTTTCAGTGACTTCCACAACCCCAATTCCAGTCCTCTTCGGTTTCCAGGTGCAATTCTTTGTTCTGTTAGGTTAGTTTACTCTTATTGCTTTCATTTTTGTATATTACATCATGTGTTTTCCAATAGCATAAGTTATATTAGTTTAGGTTAAGTAGTTACATTTATATAACATATTTCATTATATTTGCACACATCTCACTCCCCTTAGGGTCTCGACCCCTAAACCCTCTAATTGAATCTTAAAATTAGGTGCCCCCGGAGGTCAAATAAAACCCCCTTCCTTCTAGGTGAAACCCTAGGAAGTTGTAGAGGATCCACTCTTTTACCCTCACACAAAGCACCTTCATATTTTGTGGTTCAATATTATACAATGATCAATTGACAACTTTGAAAATATTATTTCAATTTTATAAAGTTCAAACAAGGATTGGGAAAAATGGTTACACATGAAAGATAATTATCCTTTCTCCTATTTATTTTAAAGGCTTCTCTCTCTATGTGGTTGTTTTCCTCTTAGAGATTCTTTCACCTCTTATCACAACCACCTATATAAGAAGCTATAAGGATACTTTGTGCTCTAGTATTTTAAAGAAGTGGAAAGATTATTTTTTAAATTTGTATCTTTATTCCCCATTGTTTATAGGTTTTTCTTAAGTCAAACTTGTAATTATTCAAATTGTATTTTTCTCTTGTATGTTCAACTATGTGAGTAGTGGAATGAAGGATTTGTGCTTTGATTTTTGGGAATCAGAAGAACACTTTTGAACTTTATTTCTTTACATTTTTTATTTATTTGAGGTTATTTTTATGTTTAATCTATAATCATATTTTTCTTATTTTTCTTTGCATGTTGATAAGGTAATTTATTAGACGCTCATTCCCTCATCAATATTTTGATACGAACTAAGGAAAATGATTTCTCTATTATTTATTTCATAATATTTCTTCCTTTTATTTTTTTTACTATTCATACTTTGAGGAATCTTATTAGTGGCTTGCATATGCCTAGTTAGGGTTTCTTTATTTCTTTCCTTTTCTCTTATTTTGTGTTCCTTTCGTACTTTTAGGTTAAAAGTACACAAAAACCCTATCATATGAGGTAGTTTCCTTTATCATATGAGGAAATTTCCCTTCTCAAATGTAGAGTAAAATCATAATCCCATAATGATTTCTCTAACTATTGTGAACTTTTGTCATCAAATTGCCCACTAGGCAATTCAAGCCAATCCTAGCAAAATATTGCAATTTAACAAATTTATTTACTAATATTTTTCTTACAAATGTAATATGGAATGAATTTCTAGTTCATTTATTCTTCTAAACATCTAAAGGTACCTCTCCTAAGATGGAGGTTGGCGACTACAAAAGAAAGATACTCATCACCCTAATTGTTTAGATTTATGTGATGGAACTAATTTTTTTTAGCATGGGGAAGCCACTTTGGCCCTCTAGCATTGACTCAGTGTACAACCTTTCCCTCTAGTTTCAAAAGGAACTTCTCAAGGTTCACTAGAGAAAGTTCGCAAAATATAGAAAAACACATTCAAGAATTTTTAGTGACTTGTGAGGTTCTAGGAGTCAACAAAGAAATGTATTTACAAGGTTGTTTATTGAAACCCTCGCCAAATTTATATCCAATTGGTTTCAACACTTGGTGATGGATACACTACAAATTAGAATTCTTAAAAGGTTTAAATTTTTAGTTGATGTATATGCATTAAATTGTCTCAGCTTTCACAATTTAGAAGGCTGCAAAATCAATAAAGGGATATATGGAATGATTTAATAGGTTTTTGAATTAAATTACTCACATTGATCAACCTACTTAAGATAATCAACTCTATATTTTATTCAATAATTACATCCTAAATTCATATTCCTTTTGAAGCATAGTGTCAAATCCCATTTATTTACTCATTATGGATTGTTTTTTTAATGATTAAATAATCAATTGTATGTGTGTATTCAATTTTTTGATATGATGTAGTAATTTTATTAATATTGTGCTTTGTATGTTCTTACGATAATTAGTATTTTTCCATTTTATGACCACATACAATTGATATTTTAATTGTTATTAGTAGAACATGATTATGATGTCTTGATATTAAAACATATACTAATTAATATTTATTGGCATGCAGTAGATGTAGGTTAGATTTTTACCCTCTTTCTTGTTGATGGGGAGCATCATTTGGGAGAGGGATGCATATTTTTACAATCGGCTAATCGCACCATACACATCCTACAAACTTGCATGAATTCATAGACTGATTGTATGATGATACATTGTAGGCATGTAGGGGTCTAATTGAGTGTCATCACAAGTTTGTGGATGATCTTGTGATGATATCACCTACAAAGAAGAGGAGTACAAGAATCATTCTTCACTTATGATCTTTCCTCTTTAAAAAATAAAAACCTTCACCTTTGAAACCATTGAAAATACTCAATGAGAAATGTGGTTGAAGAAAATATTAAACATAAACTTGAGACCAATGAAGATGAAAACCAACAGATAGTCATTCTTCTTTCAATTGAACTTTGAGGGGCATTTTTCAGTGTAGAAATAACCATCTCTTTAAAAAAATTGATTTTGAAAAAAAAAATACATTGGATATTGTAGCTTCATTGCAACACATTTTTTCTCATCATTATTATTCACTAAGTGAAATTCATAACAATAAAAGCAGAAATTGTAAACATTCTTATGATAACACATGATTTCTTAATTGAGAGAACAAATGAAAATTAAATGTCTAATGGTTGAACATAAATTAAAAAGAATTAAATTAAGAAATATTATATGAATAATAATGGTGGAGTGAATTTTTGATCATTGAAGAAGATGCAGGTGTAAGAAAATTGTCATCCCAAGGGTTTTAGGACCTAGGGAAACAAGCTTTCTATACTCCACATTCAAGGATGCCTCAGAGATCTCACCCTAAGAGTGGAATAGAGGCAAGAGATATACTAGGAAGGGTGTCCTAAGGTATTTTTAGAGATTAATGATGGGTTCTCCACCAAGATAGGGCTTGGAAAAATGTATGAAATGCAAGATATAATGACAAAACCTAGTGATGCATGAAACTTAAATAAATTACCTATAAATGCAAATAAATCATAACACCAAACTGGAGAAGTACCAAGGAGCACCTGGAAACTTGAGAGAGCTTGAATGGAGGCTTGAAATGTTGAATAACCTAAAATTTAGGCCTATTGGGAGTCATATGCCAATCTATGCATATCAATCCCATATTTGGGTTTTTGTACAAGAATGGGTTTCTAGAAAAAGGGTATCCAAAATTGCAAAAATCTTTAAAATGACCTAAATTGGAACTCATACGCCAGGACTGGAGTATGATTCCAGTTAGGGTTTGCTAGAACTTTAAGGTCTAAATTTGGTCTTCAATATCTGTTATGTCCTTCCCAATTGATTTTCGGATCTGAAACCCTGGTTTTAGGATTGTAAGTGAATTTTTAGTGAATATTATAACCTTGCAAATGAGGGGACAATTACAACAACCTCCTTCAATATTGTGACCTAATATTCAAAGATCCTTCATGCTCCAAGACACCTAGATCTGCAATCACACATGTAAAGAGGAGAAAAACTTGTTGATCAAGTTAGTGAATAGGGGTTTGCCTTGGTCAAACCCCTTTGAGGTAATTAAACAAAATGATGAGACAATAAAATGAAGGCATGAAACATGGAGAAAAGAGCATGAATCATGGACAATGATACCTTGAATTATTCCTTGTAAATTATGTCTTGCAAATCTGCAACTCAACATGAAATGGCCATGAAGGATGTAGATCTTGATCTTAACAATAGGTGTAGAACAATGCTTGATATTGGATCTCTAATGATACATCACAACACTAGCTCAACAACATGCTTAATGCTTGATAATCTTGACATGATGATGGATCTTGAACTACTACAACAATTGGTGAAGAATCTACCCTTGAATGCCCTAGAAATGAACTTAAATGCTCTCTTAATGATCTTGTAAAGTCTTGGAATGCCTAACTCTTGAGTTATTAACTTTATATCATGAATTATTATGTGAAATAGTGATTTGAAAGCTCATTTATATAGGCAATCCATCTAATATCTCGTTAATTGGATCCCACAGGCCGACATTCATGAAATTTGAACTTAAAACCCAATTTTCCCACTTAAAACCTTGAAAATAGGCCAAATGGGACTCATACGCCATTTGTGGCGTATGGGTCCCACCTGGATGGGACTCATACACCTAGCGTGGCATATGGGTCTCACAGGTCCTATTTTGATTACTAGAGTGTCGAGGAGTGTATAAATTAAGCTTATTTATTGATCTTGTCTATTTTTTGGTTAAAATATGTCATGGGATGCACAATATAGGGTCTTAGGGTCCTATTGATGATGATATAAAGGTCATAAATTCAAGAGGGCTCAAAATTCATTGTGAAAGTGTAAATAATTACATTTTACAACATCAAATTAAGGCAAAAATAGGTCTATTCAACTAAAAAGGGCCCCAAATTCATTGTGGAAGTGTACAACACATTACAACACTACATTAGGTCCATTTAGTTTACAAGAATCCTAAATTTAATGTGAAGGTGTAAATAAATACACTTTACAACCCTAAATTAGGGCAAAGTTAGATTTATTCAGCTTCGAAGGGCCCTAAACCTATTGTGAATGTGTAAAACACATCACAACACTAGATCAAGGCAATATCAATTCTGGTTTATCATTAATTATTCTCAAATTAATTTAAATTGTATCATTTCCAAGGGGGTACAATTTTCGTCATTACAACAGGTATTTCATGGGTTAATGAGGAGTTAGAGGCTTTATCTTTTCTTTCTCTTTGAACTAAAAAATTCATGACCTGTGGAAATGGAGAGATTTGGTTGTCCCACATTTAAAATTTAAACAAAATATTAGTGTTAGTTGAAAGGAAATGCAACCTTAATCTAAACTATGAATTTGCACATCTTGCTAAAGCTTGGCAAAGAAAATTTAAGGAATTAGAAGTGATGAATGAAAAATAAATAAAAGTCGTTCAAACAAATGAAGTTCAAAAATATTTACAGGACCTTGTGAAATATTTATTCCAAGATGGTGTCTTGAGGCTTCTTATGATGACCTCCTTTTTGAAGGTGTTATTTTCTCTTCATTATTGATTATACAAGAATCGCATCTTTGTCGATAAAACCAATTATACATATTTGTTACTTTCTCCTTAGATCCATTGTCATCATTGGATAAAAAATTTTGAGCATGTTGAAATGAAGATGAATGAGAATTATTTAGTTTGTGATGATCCTATGCTTACTGAATTTTTTTTTATGAGGTGGGTTTTCAACCTAAATCAATAGACTTGTTCATGTTGGTATTTACAAGAAATATGTAACATGCCCAACTAATTTTTCCTCAATAAATTAAAAATTGACATTATAAATATAAAATTTATGACACAAGTCCCATAGCTATTTCCATTTAGTAATTTCATGTACATAAATTTAAAAAAAAAATCTGAATATACATTAATTTCTAAATGTCAATGGTTAATTTACAAAGTTTGACTTGGCATTCAAATGCCTCAAAGTCAATACATTATTTACATTAATGATACAGGTACATAATAGGATTCCAATATAATTCAAGTTTTTGATAGCTCACCTCCACTGATGGATGAGAACATGGTTGAGGTACTTTTCCACCTAACCACGAAGCAATGCTTCCTTAGAATTCTTCAATCCATTGAATAATACCTAACCTTGCATGAAAAACTTAGCAAGAGATACAATTTGCAAGGTGGAATCTATGTTTGCCTAACTGCATGCATTTCTATCTATTTTTAGAATATGCAAGTTCCATGTTAGGTAATAAAAGATACAACAGAGAGAGGATAAATGCTAAATAATTTGTTGCATAAATAAAAATGACTGCAAAGCTTGGCCAAGCTCACATGCTACATAAAATGCAACTCAGGTTATATTTGGAAAAGAAAATCTACACTCTCTGGAACCCATTCCTGAAAGAAAAACTCATCATAACAAAGGGGTATCCCTCCCTTTTAGACCATCTATTAGAATAATATTCTAGTGTGCTACAGTCTATCATAGTACTCTTGTATCATTGCATAACAAATATTCCATCTAAAATCTGGTATAACCATTCATCTATTCATCATACAACTATATTTCCATTAAGACTCATATTGCAATTCAACAATGTTCCATTTAAGAAATCTTAATCAATGAGTAATTCAAGATGAGTCAGAAGGTATATTGTATGTATGTGCACATGAATAAATGAAGCATTATGCATGTACACATATATTCCTATAAATGAATATAGTTTGGAATATGCATATACACTATGAATTTTATAAGAAAAATCTTTCTTAAATACAGGTTTCCATATCTAGAAAAAGTATCAACTTTGTTCAGGTATTCCATTTGATCTTTTAATAACAACTAAATTCAATTAAGATAAAAAAAATGAATCATTAAGACAACAGTCACTTGTCTCATATGAATCATAAATCGATTCAAAATGGAACATGGATGATTTACAAGATCAAGAATAATCCATTCCAATGAATAAAGCAGATTTAACATTTAATAAAAGTATCCTTCAGTCTAAAACAATGTAAGGTTCTGTATTTGTTCTATTTCCAACCAAAATATGTTTACATAACGTTGAATTTTGATTCTCCGCATTATTATTCATTTAAAAATTAAATCACTCTAATGTCGATTGCTTTGTTCTAACAATAATAATATTTCGCATAAGATACCAATAAGTATGTTATTGTGTAATCTATAACATGATATATATTACCATTAAGTATCTTCGTATACCCATTTTATTTTGTGTTATGGTTTGGTCAACCATATGGTGAAGGCACCCTTTTATTTATAAGAAACAAAATATGATCATCTTTCGATACTAGTTTGAACATTAAAATAAAATGAAAATGTACCTGTATATATGTATAGACACTTCATATGAAAGAGATGATTCAAAAGATTCATGTAACCTGCAGCCTGAGATGGCCCAAACACTAGCGACACAGGAAAAAATCGTGTATTGTTGTCATGTATGGAACGTTAACAACGTTTGACAGAGAATTATCCTTTGAATGATAGCATCATTCATACTCCTCATTTAAAACAAATTAAAATGAAATGGTTCAATATATTATAAAATACAAAGGACCAATGAGTACATCAATAGGTCCATGCTTATAGTAGGGCTCGAATCACCATAAAAACCTCACCGAATGGTGGCTGTGATAAACATAATACAATATTGAATAGTGCATGTCATTCATCAATAGGTAGTGTCCCTTCAAACAATAGAATGTACAAGACGAGGATTACCTTGAAAAATAAATGCAACAACAAGGCCGAATCGAATGACCACGGCTACAAATGAAAATGTTGCTTGCATGTGGGAACCTATAATAGTAGTCTAACCCGATACTCATGCATGTTGGGTTTCCAAATAAAAAAGCTCAACATGGTGGCTTGGCCCCAAATAGGGCTAACAGAGATAAAAATGGGGGTCGACTAAATAATAATATAAACACTAATACAGAGTTGCGGTTATGAATGATAAGAGCACAATAAATTACATGATATCTAAAAGTATCGGTTGGCATCTTGTTGATATTTCTTTGAACCATTACAAAAATCTACAACAACTTTTTGAGAATTTGAAAGCAGAGACAACTATGGGATAGATAGTAGGGCCCTTGTAGGGTTTGTTAATGAACTTTCTTACAACGACACACAATGAGAAACACCCAAGTAAAACAAGGAGAATGCCAAGCAAAAATTGGTATAGAGTCATTTCCCTAATGGATGGTATTGAGATGAGGTGCTCTATATGACTATTTCAAGGACTCATTTGCGAGCTATTATGTTGTTAAATATCACCCATTTTCATGATTATTTAAAATAAAGGTAAGATATTCTATTTTTATGTCAAGGTATTCCCTTTCTTACAGGAATCGAGTTGATTTCGATAATCAACAACATGCAGTGTTGGAGAAGGGATGCAGGAGAATCAAAGCAATCTCATCCATTCATCACTAAAATGAAAATTTAGTGTCTACTAGCTAATTTGACCTTTCATTCACTCTTCCAAATTGGTAGGTATTGATGTGAAATGAATAATTTCTTCACTTTGCATAGATCTTAGGCAACCATACTCCAACATAGGTCATTTCTGAAAGGAAAAATTATTGCAAAGATAGTTGTCATCGCACCAAAAGAACGACCTATTAATGCCCAATCTACAATCACCAGAGTTAATGGATCCACGAGAGGTGGTTAATCCATATCACAAACCTAAGTGATGCACTACATAGCACAAGGAGACCAAGGGTGCACACCTTGCAACATTCTCCCCCTAATGCAAGTGAGGGGTTTGAACCTATGACTTAGGCTTTGATACCAATTATTGCAAAGACGGTTGTTGTTGCACCAAAATATTGACATGTTAACATGCCCGATACAACTACCGAAGTTAATGAATCCATAGAATGTGGTTAAGCCATGTCATGAACCCGAGCGATGCGCTACACAACACAAGGAGACCAAGGGCGCACACCTTGCAACACAAATGATATAAAGTCATTGTCTAGAAGTTGTCCAATCATTACTTTAATGACTCTGCTTTATTGAAGACAATGTTTTGAAAGAAGCCATTTCTAGAATTCTTGGTCATCAAAGAAGAAACTAACATTTGTTATATGGGAATGGAGATGGTTGATAATCGTGTCAACCGAATTGAGGGAGATTTGATTACAAATAGATGATGTTCTCTTTTGTTTGCCCATGGCCCACTACTCATTGCAAGAGGAAAATAAAATGATTCATCAATGTTCACAATGTAGTTTATTTTTTGATGTAAGATGAATCTAACTCATCTATTTTGGAATATTATTGTTCTATTTAAAGATTTATCCTATTAAATATGCTACACCATGGAAATTATGTGAAGAATAGTCCAACAAAAGCACAAACGATACAAAAAGTGAAATAAAATGGGATTGTGGTATTTTGCTTTGCGTCAAATCAAGTAAAAAGGATTTTTACTCAACAATTATTACATAGAGGTGAAAATTGAATATCTGTCACTTTTCTTTTTATTAGTTTTGGATTTACTTTGAGGTTTGTTTCAAATGTTAATGTAATAATTTGTCTAATTTTTTTATAATATATTAATTGAATTTATTTTTTTAATAGTTCAGATTCAATTCTTTTAAGATTATCTTTATGATATTCTTAATTATTATTGAATTAAAAAATATATAGATAAATTAATTTTTGAGGAGTTAAAATATGAAGTTTAGGGTTAATTATAATATCAAGTTTATTAGTAGTTTAGGACTACAAATTTGAAGATTAGGTTCATGCAAAAGTTTAGGATCTTGAATTTTAGGATTAGGGTCAGAGTGATCTCACAATAGTGGGTTACACTTTTTGGCCAAACTTGACATTGAACTCAACATTTTTAACTAAATCTTCACTTTCAAACACCTATAGCTGCTAAACCATGAGGAATTTGAAGATGATCCAAACTAGTGATTTGTGACATCTTGTCTGTAGATTTTAAATATATATATATTTTTTAAAATGGAATCAAATTGCATTTCTTTTTCCATCTCCTTCAATAACTATTTTTTAACAGTAACACCATTTTTAAAGAGTGATTTTTACTGTATAACACAACTTTTTTCTATGAAGGATAAAATTCTAATTTTTTCGAATTTAAATTTTTAACTAAGATATCTAGCTCCTTCATTTGGTTTCATAGTGTTTTATTGAATATTTTTTCTTAATTAAATTTTGAAGTCAAACCAATTACAATTTAGATATAGGTTTATTGTATAACAACTTTTTGTATGTATCAAAATTCATTTTTTTTGTAGATCAAGGACATCGATACCAAGAGAATAGATTTCTTTTAGAAGTTTTTTTGGTAATCTACTATTTTTCCACATGTGCAAAACAAAGAGCTTGATTATCAGTGAAAAACCTACATTCACAAGAAATAAAATAAAAATATATAATAATCGAATTAAATATATTTAAAATTATACTTTTTGGGAAGCTTATAATAAGGACTACATACTTACAAAACATAAATTTTAAACGAATTGATTTGATCCCCCAAAAGGTAAATCAAAACAGATTTTTTATCAATATTTTGATAGGTGTAAAGGAGACTCCATTATAGATATGGTTTAAAACTAGCAAGGTTCTATCCAAGGGGGTTTGATCTAAGGGGTTTTGATCAAACCCTCTTCAATTAAAATCCTTTAAATGGAACCTTTCGAGGCTTAAATCATTATATTTTCTAAAAATATGTGATTTCAACAAAAATCAAGATGACCCAAAAAGTCTAACCCATTATTGTGGCAAAACCCATCATGAATATGAGGATTAGTCTCAAGTGGGTAATTTTAACCCCATGCAAAGCATAATTCGTGTTTATGTCTACCAAAGCTCTTTTGATGGAAATTTGATAGAAATATTATGAATTGGATCAAAGTGTGTATGACAATAAAATATTCCTCACCCTACACAAATATAAGATCTTCTATTCTGGAAAATTGGGATATGAAATGGCTCTGCAACAATCAAGATGACAATGGTCACCCAACGGTCAGTAAGTAGAAAAAGACAGATTCTTGGACCATCATCAAAATCAAAGCCATGTCAGAAGGCCCAGTCATCATCAAGGGCGGTATCATGCGGGGCCAAAGAACTAGTTGATTGGACATTGGCCGACCAACAGTCGGTACGCAAAAAAAAATAGTCATCATCAAGGGCCCATGGGAAGAGTAGGGCAATATTATGCACGAACACAAAATTAGCCAATTAGGTACAGATTTGCAAGACCTAATTGGAAACCTTTCAAGTAGGAAAGACATTTGGATAAGACTAATCAACCGATCTTTGATATATATGAAGATAGGGTTTTACCAAATGAAGATAGGAGTCACCTTGATCGTTGATATGCAAATTGTGAAAAGGATTTGAAGGCAGCACAATAGCAAAACAAGTCAACTTTAAATAGGGTTTCTCAGCCTCCAAGAGGTCCCTTCAATCCAAATTTTTCACATGCAGACTGGTTAACGAAAGATATTGCCTTAGGGAGAGGGAACGAAAACCCTAATGCAAAAAAAGGTACTCAACAAAGACAACAACAATAAACAATAAGACTTCTAAATGATGATCGTAGAGAAAATGGATATGTCTCAAATAACAGTAAAGGGGTGAATCAAGGACACCAAAATGAGGAGGCATTTAAATCAAATCCCTTGCAAGATTGGAATTTTAATCATCAGAAGAAGAAAGGGAGGTGAAAAGGGTTCCCAAGAGAAGAGAAATATGAGGAAAAACTCATGGCCTTCATCAAAACAAAGGAAGACCAAGTAAAGAAAAGAATGGAGAAGTAAAGAAACACAACAAGTGGCCAACATGAGCAAAGAAGAGGATGGATCTATCAAGAAGGTGGATGATCTTGTACCTCTGAAACATCACAAAGTTATTAAGGTAACTTTCCCAGAACATATGATTCAGCCACAAATCACAGATCTCAGAGAAAAAGCACTTATTTGTAAGTTTTGGAACCTTACATTGGATTTAGAAACTTTAAAGAATATAATTTTTGAAGAATGGGAAGGGGCTATTAAATTTGTGTATCTAGATTAGGGAAAAGGCATCTTTGTTGTTCTATTTTCAAATAAAACATTTAAAGAGGAGGTTTTCAGAGTTAAGTCATGGTCATGTCAAGGTTCAGGCCTATATATGCAAAATTGGACTCCAAATTTCAAACCTAATGATTTTTTTGTTAGTTTTGCTCCCTTTTGGTAACAACATCATGCCCTACCTTTGGATTATAGGGATTTGGATTTATTAGATATTATGGCTAATCACTTAGGTATTTTCCAAAGCATGACTTTCTCTTCTTTAATAATCCATCAAAATCGATTAGGATGTTAATCTTGCTTGATGCAACCAAAAAAAAGCCAAGTCGCATTGAGCAGACATCTAAATTTGGCAAGTGGTTACAAGAGATAAGTTGGGAAACCTCTTATAATACATGTGCTCGGTGTCATATTTTTGGCCATTCAATCTTAGAATGTTCAAAACAAAATAACATACATAATCAAGCCCCTGCTAGGCAGAGTTGAGGACAGGGCAAGCTATTCTCTCAAGTTTCACTGAGAAAATTGCATTCAGAAACGGTTATTCAAGGACATAATAATTATGAGGTTGTTCATGGGAACCAAAAATAAATAATTCCTAGGACCGCACAACAAGGACTAAAAGGAGGAAGGCAATCTCAAAATGGAAATAAATTTTCAATGTCCTTAGATCTTTCTTTGCTTCTTGACTAGGTGTGGAATAGGAATACCACCCATATTTTGAACTTATACTCCCCGTCTTTTCGGATTAATGAACACCAATTGGACGATGTAGTCAGAAAACTAATGTTTTAAGAAGAAAAGTCTTTCATTTTATTTGGACAAATGGAAAATCAAGAAAAAAGTTTGACATTAGTAAAAGACTTTTCTATTGATGCTAAATGGAATTGCTTGATTGACATATCAAAGAAAGATAAGATTGGAGAGGCAGAATTATAAATATTAGCAGAGAAGATTTTGGGATTGGTGGGATAAGAAATATTCGAAGAGCTAGCAGGTGAAGTGATGGAGGAAGGTTCCCTCTGGGATTGAGATAGTATAGAAGGCAAAGGAGAAGATAATTGCCTTAAGTCGCATGGACAGATAGCTCTGGCCATTTCACTAGACAATCTTCAATATCAAAAAATAATTATGGTTGATGTTGAGCTGGATTATTCATAGTCTTTGGATGTTTCACAAGATTCGTCACATTGAACTAAAGAAAATTCTTTGCGGGAGTTACAAACACAAGAGGATAAGGATGCTATTGTTGAGGATATAAAGGACTCTTCTGAGTTTGATTATTCACAATCTTTGTCCATAACTTTGGCCCCTTATCAATCAATCCCAAAGAAGTCTCCAGGTAAGAGAGGATGCAAATCAAATCTTGCAAAATTACAAGAGGAAATAGAGGCAGGGCGATAATCAACATTATATGACACCATTGTAAACTCGGTGCACAAGCGTCCAAGGGGAGCATGCTACTCTCCTCGAGTACAATGAAGATTCTATCATAGAATGTCAAGGGAATTAATGCCCTTGACAAGTGTGCTCACATCAAACATCAAATTGACAGATGTGGAGTTGATATAGTGATTCTTCAAGAAACAAAAACTTCACAAGATACGTACAAAATTAGAGTACAAAAATGGAAATTGTCAAATTCAGAGCATTCACTTGCTCAAGGGGCTTCTGGGGGTTTCGTGGCCCTTTGGAATCCAAAGCTAATATCTATGGTCTCAAGTAGAAGTGAGAAGAATTGACAATTGCTGGAAGTAGTCAAATTTGACCTCAAATTTTGGTTGTTCAACATTTATGGCCCATCGTCCACATTGGACAAGAAAAATCAATGGGAACATCTCACTCAAACAATAATGGAGTTGTGAGATGAGAAAATCATTCTAGCCAGAGATTTTAATTCTAATACGTTATTACAAGAAACGATCGAGGGCATTAGTCCTCTACCTAAAGTAATAGAAGATTTTAGTACATTCATCAACACTAATGCTCTGAGGGATATCATGCCAATTAAGGGTAAGTTCACATGGACCAATAGATGAAAAGGATTTCTTCATATAGCTGTAAGATTGGATAGATATCTTGTCTCTTGAAACTGGTTCAACTTGCATCATCATTTTACATCTGAGATCTTTCCTTTTCTAGATTCTAATCACTGTGCAATTTCTCTCGATATTTCAAATGTATCTTCTCCAACTTTCAAATCATCTTTTAAATTTGAAAGTATTGGCTCAAAAATCCTAATTTTATGGAGTTGATTCATCAATGGTGGATTCCATCCCCTTATGAGCAAGGAACAATGATATTTTAGTTGTGTATAAAGCTAATGCATATCAAACAACAACTTATGAAATGAAACAAGGGTAAAAGCACAAAGTTGTGTCACACTTTCAACCAACATATCAGCACAATTGAATTTAAGTATTTCTAAATAAAAATCAATTTTGGTCAAACATATGACCTAGTAAGATTCATTCTAGCTAAGTTAGATACTTCCACAATTTATTCAACTAAAATTGTTGGCTAAAAATATATGGAGCACCACTTTGAGTCCAATTTACCAAAAAAAAAATTATTTGAAAAACTTGAAGTTTTAATAACTCCTCCTCATGTAAATAACATTTAAAAAAAAATGTAAAAATACCATTTTGTAGATCCATAAGTGTAGTTTTAAAAAATATATTTATTTTAATAGTTTAATTATTATTTATATTCATATTTTTATTTATACTAAAAGTAGGTTATTAGCAAAAAATATTAGGTTGAATACCATGTCAAGGAAAATACTAAAACTTATTAAAAAAAAATTAAAAAAAGATGATGCACTAGATAAAAGAATCTATTTCAAGATGGTATAATTTTTTTTCCATTTTAGATAAACATTTAATATGAATGTTGATGTCCGATGGAAATAGTTGTTTTTTATTCACGCACATTTTAATCTTTATATACAAATATATATTTATCAAAATTGGAAAAAAAAATATCTACACACTAAAGTTTCAAGTTATAAATACACACAAAAAATTTGAAAGAAAAAAAATAAAATTTACTATAAAAAGTTTGACGTCCCGTGCAACTTCATTTTTCAGCATTTTATCAGCAACTAAATTATAGTGTTAATTTATGAAAAACTAGTTTAAAATAATTTTTTAATTTCTTATAATAAATACAAACATAAAATATACTAAAAAATACATTTTTTACTAGGTTACATCATTTAAAAATTCAAAACATATATACTACTTTTTAGTGATTCAAGTTTAAAAGTTGGATCAACATTGGTCATTTCCTTTATAAAGTGTGACACAACTTTGTGCTTTTACCCACAAGGATGTTTTAAAAAATGTTTTCCATAAGAAAGAGATAGTTCATAAAGAATTAGAAGATGTGCATGAACGGGTTATTCAACATGGCTTGGATGAGAATTTATATGAAAAACAAAAGAGGTTGCAAGAGGAATGGGAAGAACGGTGTGCAAGAGAAGAAGTTTACTGGAGACAAAAATCAAGGGGATTGTGGTTAAGGGAGGGTGATCAGAATACTAATTACTTTCATCTAATCTCCTATCTACTCCACAAGATAGAAGTGATCAAAATGACAAGGATGAGGTGGAAGTATTGGATTCAATTCTCGATCGATACTATTTCTATAAAGGAAAATGAAGAGCTACTGAGACCATTCACATTAGAGGAACTTTAAAAAGTAGTTTTTTCTTTGCCACTAGATAAAGCTCCTAGTCTAAATGGATTTATTGCACTATTTTTCCAAAAATGTTGGGACATTTTGTGTTTTGATCTACTATGGGAAAATGAAGAATCAAGAAGAATAGGGACTCTACTCAAACAATTTAATGTAACAAACATATTTATCATACCCAAAGTTAAAGAACCAAAAACATTTGCAAAATATAGACCAATATCCTTATGCAATACAATATATAAAATCTTTTCTAGGGCAATTTATTTAAGACTGTAGCCTATAATTCTGAGGATTATTTCTCAAGAGCAGGGGGCTTGTTCTGAGAAGAGAGACATATGAAGGGTCTATTGTAAACCATGAGACTTTATATTCAATTTCAGTTAATAAAGTCCCTTCGATCATCATCAAATTGGATATGATGAAGGCTTATGACAAGGTCAACTGGAAATTTTTGAAAAAAGTGTTGCTAAAGTTTGGATTTAGTACAAGATGGTATAGATGGATATTAGCATACCTTTTAGAGGCTAAATTTTCAATCTTACTCAATGGATCTCCCATAGGTTTCTTCAGTGCATCACAAGGAGTGCGACAAGGGGATCCACTTTCACCTTTTTTGTTTATAATCATGGTTGAGGTGTTGAGCAGATTTATCATCAAAAAACATTCTCACGGGTTATGGAAAGGGATCCAAATTGAAAACACAGATTTAGTTGTTACACATTCACTTTTATCTGATGATACCAATTTATTTGGGAAAAACAACGTTGGCAAAAGCAAATCAGATTAAAGAGGTCCTAAACAAATATTAATCGACGTCAAGTCAAAGGATAAATGCCTCAAAATCAAAAAATTATATCCTCAACATGAGGACATTGAAAAGAAGATTTTCAAAATTCTTGGATTTCAAAAAGTAGCCTTACCATGTTCATATCTAGGGATACCCTTCTTTTCAGGCCCAAATAAAGCAGCATATTGGGTGAAAGTAATAGAAAGACTTAAGTCAAGGATCTTGGTATGGAAGGCCAGATGGTTGTCTCTTGTCAAGAGAATTTTATTAGTAAAGGTAGTTTTGTCTTCAATTCCTATTTATTTTCTTGCAGTTCTCAAGGCACCAAAATTTGTCATTGTAGAAATTGAGCAAGTGATTAGAAGTTTTATTTGGAAAGGAAACATTGATGAACATAAGAAGGTGCCCCTAATACCTCTTGAGGCCATGTCATGTGACAAAGATCAAGGTGGAGCGGGTATCTTGAACCTTTTGAAAAGGAATAGAGCATTTGGTGCAAAACTTGCTTGGAAAATGTATGTTAACCCAAAGGCTAAATGGTATAGAATCATGTAAGGAAAATATTTGGATAGCATGGACCCTTCAAGAATATTTATTGTTGCTAATCCTCCAAAAGGAACAACTATATGGAACTTTCTAATCTCATTTAGAAAGTTAATTGCTACATACATTTCTTGGGAGGTAAATGATGGTCAAAGTGTCAAATTTTGGACGAATTATTCAAATGGGAACCCTTCACTGCAAAATAATCCTAATCTAGCTCATTTAATGGAAATTTTGAATGGAAGTATGGGGGAAAATTTGTTGGATCATGTTTAGTCAATTGATTCTATAACAAGTAAAGTAACCTAGAAAAAAATAATAGAACCTTCTTTGACCAATCAGCAAGGTAGTGTGTTACAAAAAGTTTCAAATGAATGAGTGGTCTATCTCTCTTCAAAACTGGACAAATTGGTTTGGGCACCTTCAAGGGATGGAAATTACACAGTCAAACAAGGTTGTAAGGCTTTAAACCCGAATTCAGGACATCTACATCTCCAAAGGGTCTATTATTTTTGTTGGGATAGTAAAGTTTTACCCAAGGCATGGATTTTTGCTTGGTTGGCACTGAGGAAGAAAATATTAACTAGTGATTGATTAGAAAAATTAAAAATTACTAACCTTTTCATGTGCCCTTTTGTGCAATGAGGAGATTGAGGAAGTATATCACTTGTTTGTGAAATGCAAGTTTGCACAACAAAGTTGGGATTTTGTTCTAAAGAAGCTTACTTTTTACACCCTTCCCAAATTGTTTATGGGATTTGTTTCAAAGCTGGCCAGTTCTATTCAAGTCTTCTTTCTTTGCATGTATATGGAGAGTGGTCCTAGCTCTAGTTGTATGCAATCTATGGTGGGAGCGAAATTTATGCATTTTCAGGAAAGTAGTCGCATCGAATGATGAAATAAATGAAAAAATAGAGAAGAAATTTTTTGAGATAGTAAATGCAAGTGTTCAAGAGCGTAAAGGTATTAGTTAAACATTTAAAAATTGGGATAATCACATCCTAGAGAATTGGAAGTATTTAAAGTTGCCTTTCCCAAGCAGTCTCTTGCAGCTAAAGGCAAAGAAGTGTAATAGGAAACATGTTAGATGGAAGGAATCCCAAGATGGATTCATAAAGTTGAACTTCAATGGGGCCTAAAAAGGGAACCCAAGAGTATCAGGGGCAGGCATTTGCTTATGTGATTCAAGGGGTTAGGTGATAGCACTTAGTTCAAATTATCTCCTAAAAGGATCTAATAATTTAGCAGAATCAAAATAATTGTTGATAGGTTTAGAAATTTCTTTGCAGATGGTTTTAAAGATTTACATATCGAAGGATATTTTGTTTTGATAGTCAATGCTTGTAAAGTAAAGAATGTTCAAAATTGGAGTCTCCAATATGTGCTTCAGCGAGTCTAGGATTTGCTTGATAGATTTTAAAATTATCAAATCATGCACATGTATAGAGAAGGTAATAGATTAGCTAATTATTTAGCTAATATGGGAAATAACAAGTAAGAGCTCTTTGTATTATATGACCTCTCTCAACTCATGGTTTTTCCACAATTAGTGGAGATTGCTCAATAGGGTGCTTTAGATTTGCATGGAGGGTCAATTTGAGGGACAATTTGCATTATGTTCGTGAAAGAGCCTAGGATTTGATCGAGAATGAAGGTTGCACACATTGTCAGAGGATATAATATGCATTGGTTGGAAGATATCATAAAATGTAAATGGAGCAGATTGTTAAGTTATGTCACATGTGAACAAAGCCTAGATACCATCCATGTGGCAATATTATCATCAGTTATGAGCTACAAGAATTTCCCACATGGAAAATTTAATTACAATGACTACTTCATTGATTATTAATGAAGTACAGCCTCATTCTATCTTTGTATGCCCAAATTTGGAAAGGAATTACTAAGGAAATCTTGGCGTTAATTGAAGGGATAATATTGTCCTTCCCATTTACAAGTTGGAGATTATTAAAGGGTTTTCCAAAGTTAGTAATTAAGAGATGGTGTCATATTATTCACCCCATTCAAAATTCATTAGTAATGGGAAGCCTTTGGTTCATGTGATCATCAAATCCCTATGTCAGAATCGTGCTAGGAAAGGACACTCTCAAGCGAGTGAAGGCAGATCTTTTTATTTGCTAACATTGTTTGGACTTTTTGCAAGTGATTATTTGTACCTAACATTGCCTATAATGATGATTTTGTATGCTTGGTGATAGAAGTTATCTTTACAAACTTAGAGGAAGAGACCGCTCAAAATCATGATGATTTCATCTCGATGGTGTCTCCTCCTTCAAGTGTGTGAAGGACTTTATATTATTTCCAGCTCAATTTCATTTTCTAACAATTTCAAGCACAACTGTCATAGGGTTTCAAGAAGGTGGGAATGCAAGTTCAATCTTCATCAAAACACGAAGGGGAAATCAAATTTTACAAATCCTATGGAAAAATAACAATGGAATACCTATCGCGCAACCATAGAGTACCTATTCCAATTGCAGAATGGGAGCTTCCTTTCTCTAAAATAATTAGGGATTTATAGCTAGCCCAAGTATTTAAATCCCATTGTTACTAGTATAGAAAGAGTGTTGTTTGAATTATTGGAGAAGAGGTACTTTATCCCCAAGCTCGACAGGCCATTTTTCCTTCTCAATTGGTCTATGCCTTTCTATCTAATGTTTATGAATTGCTTCAATATTTACCTTATCTTTAGTTGATAGCTTCAAAAATTGTCAAGGATGTCTTTCTGCAAGATGATAAATTTCTCAAAGGCGTACAAGCATATAAATTTTGGAAAGGTCCAGGGAAAGTAGGTGGCCTTTTCCCTTGACACTTTCTTCTCAACGGGAATGTGTACGTCTCTATTCTCGATGGCATAAAAAATACAGTGGAGATGCGCAACTTTTGTTACCTACAGTCAGCACTAGAAAGACACAGTGTGGCAGATGGTGGTGACCTCGCAGATGATATAAAACGGTGGACTAATTCTATCATTTCTTTGCTCAACCATGTTCATCTCGAGCCAATTATCGTGTCGATGCGTCCACCTTCTCAAGTACCTCGAGTGGTTCCTGGGTAAAAGCACAAAGTTGTGTCACACTTTATAAAGGAAACAACCAATGCTGATCCAACTTTTAAACTTGAATCACTAAAAAGTAGCATATATGTTTTGAATTTTTAAATGATGTAAAATAGTAAAATATGCATTTTTTAGTATATTTTATGTTTGTATTTTTTATAAGAAATTAAAAAATTATCTTAAACTAGTTTTTCATAAATTAACACTATAATTTAGTTGTTGATAAAATGCTGAAAAATGAAGTTGCATAGGACGTCAAACTTTTTATAGTAATTTTTTTTTTTTTCAATTTTTTTTGTGTATTTATAACTTGTAACTTTAGTGCATGGATATATTTTTTTCCAATTTTGATAAATATATATTTGTATATAAGTATTAAAATGTACGTGAATAAAAAATAACTATTTCCATCGGACGTCAACATGCATATTAAATATTTATCTAAAATTAAAAAAAAACTATACCATCTTGAAATAGATTCTTTTATCTAGTGCATCATCCTTTTAAAAAAAAAAATTAATAAGTTCTAGTATTTTTCCTTGACATGGTAATCAACCTAATATTTTTTGTTGATAACCTACTTTTAGTATAAACAAAAATATGAATATAAATAATAATTAAACTATTAAAATAAATATATTTTTTAAAACTACACTTATGGATCTACAAAAGGGTATTTTTACATTTTTTTTTAAATGTTATTTACATGAGGAGGAGTTATTAAAACTTCAAATTTTTCAAATAAATTTTTTTTTGGTAAATTGGACTCAAAGTGGTGCTCCATATATTTTTAGCCAACAATTTTAGTTGAATAAATTGTGGAAGTATCTAACTTAGCTAGAATGAATCTTACTAGGTCATATGTTTGACCAAAATTGATTTTTAGTTAGAAATACTTAAATTCAATTGTGCTGATATGTTGGCTGAAAGTGTGACACAGCTTTGTGCTTTTACCCTCCTCTAGTGTTCATTTCGGATCATACAAGCTCTTCTACTCCTCTATAACAACATGATATTCCTAATCTTAATATTCCTCTACAACTGAACGACCTTGGTTATGAAGATCGAGAACTTGAAGAAAATCAAGCAGAATATGACATTGTGGAAATGGAGGAATAAGTGGATTTTGCTTTGTAAAGGGTTGATGAAGAGAAATAGATGTATATACATGCAGTATCTTTAGGATGAGGGTTTTTTGTTGTGATCAATTTCTTTTATTTTGTCATATAAGGGTTAATGTCTACAAGTAGTGAAAGCATAGAAAATCTAAGGGGAATTTTCTTATTTTTTTTTTAGTAAGCTACTCTAATATAGTCTAGTTTTTCAAGAACCATAGAAAATATTTTGTATCCTACTTATTATATATTAATATATATATTGGATTTTCACCTTTTTTTTTAAATCTTCTATTCTTTTCTATCAATTTCAATATATTTTTTAATCCTTGTTTAGGAAACTATTTATTTACATTAAATTTATTTTTTAACTTTTTTTTTAACATTTAATTAGGCTAAGTATTTCAAGGATTCATTTTCATACCCTTTCTAATGCGGGAGCATCTAGGTTGTAAGAGAAATCTTGCATCACCCAAAAAAATGTTTCTTTTCAATAAGGGCTAATTTTAGTAGGGTTACTATTTTTAGTAAGTTTTCATTTATGCATGGTTGGACACGAAATCTTACACAGACCTCTAGAATGGTAAATTGAAGCCAATGGCAAAGAAATCACTTCAATATCATTTGTCATTTGAGAGATTAAAATTTTAATTTCCAAAAATCTTGTTAAAATATTTGAAGTAAATTTTGAGGCACTTAGAGGCTCCGAATGGGCCTGAAATTGGCAAAAATTAAAAGTGATTTACCTTTAGGTACCACTTTCTAATGATGCAGCTTCTCGAGAGATTTTCAAAAAGGTATTATATATGAAAATCCAATAGTTGAATCAAAATTTATGACCCCACGAAGTTGTACTACCAAAATTAATAAAATTTTAAAATATCTTCTTAAGGAAGTTACACCTTCCAGAAGAATCTAGGGAAGTTACACCTTCCAAATAAAGGATGTGAATGGGGGTTATAGAGAAGAAGGCAAAGTAGCATAGATGATGGCTTTGATTTTTAGATTTTTAGATTTATTTAATTACAAAGCCCATGTGATGACAATTTTAATGTTGTAATTTCATTTTCATTCCAGTGATAATAGAAAATGTTTTCTTCTGTCTTGATTTTTTTTGTACAATTATTTGTTGTTGTTGTGAGTTTCAAATTTTAAGGGGAGTACCCTTCATCACTTTCCTTATCTTGGAACTTTTGGGATTTGACTTGGGGTAGTGTTAAAGTAATTTCAAGATATTTTTTAATGGAAAATATTTATATATACCATATTAATCATTTACATTTTTGAGTGATATAAGTTTTGGCTCCTTTCTTGATCCTTATCCATCATCATTTACCCTCGCCTTCATGCACTTTCATACATTCAGCCTTATCATTTCCTTATTTACACATATTTCTACATATTTTCTTTTTCATTATCTCATGTTTTCATGCACCTAATCCCTATCTCAAAATTTTACATTCCACGTCCCATATCATTTCTATGATGTTAGAGTGTTCTCTCACATGATGCAATACTAGATCCTATTTAAAATTAAAATTTCTAATTACCAACTCCAACCCTTTCCTACTAGCCATTAAAAACCAACTCGATACACATTTGTGTGACAGTTTTTATGTCATTATTTCAAGGCATTTGTTTTTGCACTTATAAATATCAAGGAACAATTAAGTTTCATTGTAGACCATTCACACTACAAGGAACATTCATTCATAGAAATATTTCACTTCGGAGGATTAAAATGAACTTTTATTTTCTTTAAAATGTTTTGAAATAAGAGAAAATTAATGAAAACCTTTTTCACTCTTCCAAAGTGGTAGGTATTGTAGTGTATAAAATTGTATATCTTAACAATTTCACATTATGTTTTTTATCTCCCTAATTTATTGGACTTGATTAAGCTCTTAATTTTCTAAATTATGCATTCCAAAGCATAATTTTTATCATTTTTTGAAGAATGACAAATATTAAAAAAATGCATCCAATAAATAAATTGTCTCCGACTTTGAGTGTCCTAGAAATTTGGGCCAAGACCCAGGCGCCCATGGGTGACTGATTCCCCCTTCTTAGTTGAGACCCAATTTCAAATGTGTTGTTGGTGGTATTTTAATATCCAAAATTCAAATATGAAGTGTTAACTTTTGGAATCTAATTTTCAAGAAATTAGTACAATGGCATATAAATATATAGTATTTTATCATTTGAAAGATAACACACACTATCTAGCATTCAAGAGAAAAAATATTGTCAAGAGAAAATCAAGAGCAGCATTTCAGAGCATTATAGAAGAAATTCAAGATCCAACATCATGCCAAATTTTGTGTGTGTTCATGTTCATGTTTTGTGAAGTCTAACATTGTTGTAGGTCTCCAAGTATTCAAGCATTCAAGAAAATATATCAAGCAAAATCCAAGATCCTTGAAGTGATGTGTATGACTTGAGTTCTTCAAGGAAGATATTGAGGGGTGATGAGTTGTAGCATTGTGTTCATTCATCATTTCCTTCTTTTCCATTATTGCTTTATCATTGGCATTGCCATTATGGAAGTGGGAACACTTACACGAGGTTTGATTGAGGAAAGCATCTTATGGCACAACATTTCGCTCTTTGTGAATGTGCAAGCTGCAAGTTTGAAGAGGATTGAAGAAAGTTTAAAGATCCATTTTTCATTATTATAGTTGTTGTCATCAACCTTGTCAAGACACGAAAACTCACCTACAAAATTTATTGATGATATTTTGAAAATTTTACAACTAGAAAGTAGAAGCTCAGATCCAACACCAAAGGACCCCAAAATTTGAGCAAGACACCTTAACAAAGACTCAGTAGCCATTGGGTGACCTCGTCCTTGTAGGCATAGCCAGACCAATTTTTTTGGGTAGGGACACCTTAGTCAATATTCTCCAGATCTACTTGCAAATTACTATTTCAGTTCATTTACTTTCAGAAAATTGCATTTATCATATTAGGTCATATAGTTTAATTAGGGAAATCATTCCAAATAATTTCCAATTCATTCCTAAGACTCAAATATATGCAGATCTAGGTCTGATTGACTCACCTAAGGGGTTACATAATTCAAGCTAGGCACATTGTTGATTTGCATCTTAATGAAATACTAGAAATGATGATCCAATGACCTTAAGTTTTAGATATTAAATTTAAGGCTGTCATATTTTTATATTTCATTTTGGTGAGCCCAACATTTGACATCATAGCTTTATGATTTGGAAATATTTCAAACCCTAGATCTAGGTTTTTCATCATTGTGTTTTGTATTTCTCATTTAGGGTTGCATATTGCATCATACAAAATCATAGAAATCCAAAAATATTGCATTCACATTGTATCATAGCTTGCATCACAAGTGTGTTTTAGTCATTTAGATCAGATTTCATTTCAAAATTGCATACAAAAAGTGTCATTTTGTTCCAAAATTGTCATACATTGGCATTTACTTTACATTGAAAAATTCTAGAAAAATAATCACTATCAAATTAGTTTTCAAATAGAAATAGCAATCGTAAATAGAAACTTAAGCATTCAATTTCTTGGTTTTTAGAACCCTGATGAAGGACTCAGTCGCCCTTGGTTGATCTTATCCTTGTACAAGTTTTTCAACACACTTTTACACAGTGGTTTGTGTCTATCTACATAGTTTTACTATACCTGCATATCTTTGTTTTGGAATTAGTAATTGCATGTTTTTAGGCATTTTGCATTTAGTTCAATAAGGGAAAGAAAGTGCATTGTTTGTGATCAAAATTTACATTCAAAATCATCATTTTCGAGTCTCTGCATATTGTAATCAGTCAGTTACTACATTTTAGATCTGAGAATTACATTCAAATTTTTTCAAAAATCTTCAACATCATTGCATGCTTGCATTTTGTATCAAATAGGAATACATCAAGAAAATTCTAGAAATTTATTTACTATTTCAATTTTTTGCAAGTAGAATCAAAATTCTAAATCAATGTAATCTTCAATCAAACTTTGAACTTTCAGAATCCTTGAAAAAGGACTTAGATGCCCTTGGATGACCCTATCCTACTTGTCTTTTCCAAACAAATATTTTTAAGACCTTTGTTAATATGATTCTCATTTGCTTCTACCTACTTCCTTTTATTTTTGAGTGTTTGTTATACTTATTTAACAGTTTGGTGTTCATCTTGGGTGCACTTTTGGTGTTGTGAAACTTGCATGAGTTTCACAACTTTGTTTCATATTGCCAATACTTTAGTGAGGCATAGTTTGAGACTCATGGCATCCTGCTCTATTAGTACATCCATTGTGGATCTTGAGTTCTCCAACCCTTTCACAAAAAGTGTTGTCAATACTCAACCCATTTTGGACTCTATTCTTGATGTTACCATGCCAATGAAAACCTTATAAGCACCTACCTTTATCGATGTTGAGACTATGGCTGCCTATGTTTCTAATGACAAACTATTAAAACTAGATAAATACCTAGAAAGACTTCAAGAATATGTAAGTATTAAAAAACTTTATTGGTACCGTAATTTCTATAATTGACAACATGAGGAATTTTCTTAATGATGATCATAGATTAGAGGTTGTGCATAGTCTAGCCCATATAGTTGATGATAATATACCTAAAATGCTTATTTCTGCTCAAGATTTGGGATACACCCAAATTCAAGGAGGAAATAAATTTTCCCTCCCTACAACTATAATGTTTATTCCTACATACACAAATCCAACTATTGCATCAATGATACAACCAAGCATTGGGATAACTTCAACAATAAGCTTTTCCAATGGAAATCCTTATGGTTTTAGATCTTCACATGTCACACCTCAAGCTCCATTCCAACTCACAACCACAACATAGTAGCCCACCAAACACATACACCATTCCACCATTTTCACCCCATTCCCAAAACATGCCAAACAATGATTCTATCATAAAGAAAATTTTATTTGAAATGTAACATCACTTCAACAAGAAATCTCAACAATGAACCAAAACCAAAATGGACAACCATCACAATATATCAAAAGGATCCCATTGTCACTTAAGATATTTAAAGCATGTAAATGCCACAAAACATAGTGATCCCCTGATTTGACAACTCGAATGGTAAAGGGGACCCTAGAAACCACATATCAACATATACTATCATGTGTAGCGACTTTATTTTTGAGGATAAGCTCCTAGCTAAAATTTTCCCTAGTTCATTGAAAGACATGGCCTTAGAATGGTTTTGTTCATTGCCTAATAATTTGATCTACTCATTTAATGAGCTTGTTGATGATTTCCTCAATCATTTTCAATTCAACATTGGTCCTAAGATCAACATAATTGATTTAATGCAATGTAAACAAAAACAAGGTGAAAAGGTTATAGATTTCATGAATTGCTATCAGTTGATACTATCACAAGTCAATCTAACTCTTCATGATGCAAAAATACAAATAATATTCATCAAGACAACTTGTAAAAGGATATGAGGGAAAAATTCCTATTAATGAAATTTTCATCCTTTATAAGTTTGTGTACGGTGCTTCATGACTATCAAAAAAAAAATAGTAAGTATGACGAAGTATCTTCATCAACTCATAATAAAAAAAATGAGCTCGTACATCAAAATAGTTACCAATCATTCAAGAAGCCAAACAAGAACTTTCTAAAGATAAATCTATCCCAAAAAATCAAGTTGAGCCTTAGTTTTCTGCCAGGAGTTCAACCCCATATCAATTTAGAGAAAAATATAGGCAATTTACCCTAGTACCTGATTCTCTCCATTCAATTATGTTGCAACTTTTGAGTAAGGACCTAATCTACTTGCCTCATATCACTACACAAATGGACATGATATAGAACAATGCATGTGTCTTAAACATCAAGTTCAAGACCTCATTGATTCTACAATTGGGTGGTGTTAACAATAAAGGGAATAGTCTATTTTCTCGCTTAACCAAAATTTGCAAATATTGCCAATCCAATGCCAAACCATTCAACCAACTTTATGCAATCTTTTGATGTTAAGAATGATGAGATTAATATCGATACACCTAGTGATATGAATAATGATTACAATAATAATGAAGATGGTGTACAGATAATGGTTGGTTTTATGGATGTGCAGCCTCATAAGGCAAAACTACCATACTACTCGTCATTTCTTTCACTAATGATGATGTACTTAAACATGTGCTTAATGGTCCTCTCTACATTTCTAGTTGTATCAATATCAAACCTACAAAAGGAATACTTATTGATCAGGTGTGTGTAGAGAATGTGGTCACCAAGGAATTCTTGTTTGTACAAGAAATTTATCAAGGTACCTATGAACAATTGAAAGCATGAATAAAAAATCATGATGGTTTTACTCACCCTATGATAGGTTTCATCTATCTTCCTCTCAAAGTTGGGCCAAAACAATTAGATGTCTCATTCTTCATCATCCTGTCACTAGACCAATTCCATGTTCAAAGCTAGGTTATTCACACAGCTACACTCCATGAATGTCATCACATTGATTATTCACAAGTGCATAAAGTTTCTCTTTTGGAATGAGATATTTATAATACACCACTATGGATTTAATCCTTTGTATTCCTATGGGATTTTTTCATTGGATTTCTTCTGGCATCAGCCAATGAAACCTATAAAGCCTTGTGCAGATTTATTTTTCAAGTCATATAAAAATTTCAAGGTAAAATGCATAGTAGAATTATCTCTTATAAATTTTCTTGAAAGTGATAGGTCTATGGTTGTTCCTTTTCCCTAGCCTATCATGGATGAACCTATGATTCAGCCAAAAACTCTTCCAAGTAACCAGGATAAGTATAATGTAGTTCCTCCACCCATCTCCTATAGAAGAAAAAGAGAATAAAATGATTCCTTTTGTGTCTCCAAAGATAAAACAAGTATATAGAACTAAAGAGATAATGGTTTCCCAACCCCTGGGAGTTCCTTAAATTCCTCTCCTAAGGTAAGAAAAGAAACCCACAGCCGATAAACCCACTCAAGTACCCAATCACAACTTGAAAATCATGCAAAAGAAATCAAAATGCTAAAGAGCGTAGGTGTAGACGTCATGCTATTTCTCATAAATTGGAAGAAAAGAATAAAGAAACACAAATGGAAATAACTCAAGAAGAAATCCAACTTTCACCAAAACAAGACATGAAACCAAAACAATAAGTGAAACAAGAAAATTCAAATGCAATTGTCATAAAATCTCCCATTGTGATCAATTTAGATGATGATGATGAGATTGCTAAAATTGATGAGGAGGTGCATAATGAGATTAATGTTTTATTTGTAAAGCAACTAAATTTAGATGGGGGCAACCATGATGATCCTCTTGATGAGAGTGACCCACCACATCTTGAACTTGGTGATGCTCCTAGTACAACACTTGTTGTAGTCCCCTTGCCTAGTTATCTGCCTTCCTTATATGATGAGAAAGATTGGGATGTGGACGACCTACTCTAGGTCATCTCACATGTGAAGTGCTTATTTTGTGTGTTTGATTTATATGTTCCTTTTGTTTGTTTGCATGTAATGTGATCTCTTGTATCGTGATATTTGGCATGTCTTTATGTTTGTGATTTTTCTTTGGATGACCCTTGTTGCCCCGTTGGCACAATGATACAAAGGAAATGAACCTGTTGTAACATTCTTCTATTTGTTGGAGAAAGACGATGAAGGGTGAAGAGGACTTATCCAAAAATATGGAGCCTAAAGAGAAGTTTGAAGAAACTGTCGAAGACCTGCTGAAATCTTGGAGTTTGATCGAGGATGCCTAATCCTTTGTCTTTGTTCTTCTTTTTTGTCTCTTGTTGTTATGGTTTTTGGTGCTACTCTTGGTGGTTTTGATACTATTATTGGTCATCGGTGCCTAGACTATCATATTTTTAGATGTATTTCTATTAATGGTTTTATTTTTTGCATGGAAACTACCTTAAGGTTATTTGGTTATAACTTGCTCTACTGGTGGGATTTTAAGATAGACTAGATGCATTTTTTTTCTATGTCTAATAGGGCTATAATGTTTGATCTGAAAGGTATAGGATAAGTTTTTGGTTGTTGGGTAGGGGAAGTGTCTCTCAGGTCTACTTCCTCCTAGTACTGTTTTGAGTGGTTGTTGTTCTTTACTATGATGTACTAATATGTATGGGTCAAGGACATTTCCCTACTTAATCAATCAAAAACATTATTCTATTTGTATCTCAGTTCTTATATATGTCATTAACTTTATATTTTCTTTGTCTTGTGTTTTCCTTTTGGGTACTTTGCAAGGCATTGAGACATTTAGGTCTCTTCTATGTTGACCCAAAATCTTGTTGTTTTCTCTCTCCATGTATCACTCCTCCTTTGTGTTAATTATTCGACAAGTATTTGGGGAATGATGTCAATTCTAAGCTCTATCATATCATTGTAGAAAAGACATATATTGACCCCAGATTTGTGGACCCCTCAATGTACCTCTCTATATTGTATTTGGGGGCAAACCCTTATCATTATGTAGCTTTATTTGGAAACATATCATTGGTGTAGGGATTTCAAAATAAGCTTTTGTGATCTTTTCTTACATGAAATTTATCATTTTCCTACGTTAAAGTAATTGCTCACAGTATGATTTTTCACAATTTCTTTAAAGTGGGGGCATACATTGGCATTATTTTTTTCTTTGCTTTGTCCACAAGGGTTGGAATTAGTGGTGTGTTGGCATTTGACATTGGAATTTTCCTGCTTCACTTTATTCACGAGAGTTGAATTTAGTGTAGCATTAGCATTGCATCTTGTGGCACCTTATTAAGGTTATCGGGAGGTATAACTCTTGATATGGTTGTTATGGGCACACCTTGTAGACCTAGTGTGTGTTTCTCATTTTTCCACCTTGTTATGGATACACCTAGTAGACCTAGTGTGCTTCTCATCCATATCTTGAGGGCTCACCTAGTGGATATCGAACTCCACTAGCCCATGTGCCTTCCAATTTATGATTCACCTAGAAAATATCACACTTTGCTATTGTGTGAGTCATGATACCTTTTTTATGGGTCCTAGCATAATGCAACTTGTTAGTCCAAACCATATTTTGCATTTCATGTTGACATGTATGTTTTTTTATGTTATTTTGTTGCATTTCATACACGTGTGTTCCTTTGTGCTTATGTTGGTTTTCCATGGGATCTTAGATCTTGGTGGCTCGATCATCCTCCTTGATCCTTATTCATTATATTCCTTCAATATTAGTATAATCAACCCCTCTTGACATATTTTTTTCCTACTTTAGTGTGAGTCTAAGTGTAAGTTCATACTCACTAAAGTGGGGGCTAAATATAGTGTAGAAAATTGTATGCCTTAATAATTTCACATTATATTTTTGTCCCCCTAATTTACTGGACTTAATTAAGCTCCTAATTTTCCAAATTATGCATTCCAAAGCCTATTTTTTATCTTTTTTTAAGAAGGACAAGTATTAAACAAATGCATCCAATCATTAAATTGTCCACAACTTTGAATGTCCTAGAAATTTGGATCAAGACCCAAATGCCCATGGGCGACTAAGTCCCCCTTCTTAGTCAAGACCCAAATTCAAAAATGTTTTTGGTGATATTTTAGCATCCATAATTCAAATATGAAGTATCAACTTTTGGAATATAATTTTTAGGAAATTAGTACAATTGCATATAATATATAGTTATTTTATCATTTGAAAGATAACCCATACTATACAGCATTCAAGAGAAAAAACTATTATCAAGAGAAAATCAAGAGCAATATTTCAGAGCATTATAGCAGAAATTCAAGATCCAACATCATGTCAAATTCTATGTGTGTTCATGTTCATGTTTTGTGAAGGCTAACATTGTTGCAGGTCTCCAAGTATTCAAGCATTCAAACATTCAAGAAAATATATCAAATAAAATCTAAGATCATTAAAGTGATGTGTATGACTTTAGTCCTTCAAGGAAGTCGTTGAAGGGTGGTGAGTTGTAGAATTGTGTTGATTCATCATTTCCTTCCTTTCAATTATCGGTTTATCATTGAAATTGCCATTGTGGAAGTGGGAGCACTTACACGAGATTTGACTGAGGAAAGCCCCTCTATGGCACAACATTTTCTCTTTGTGAATGTGCAGCTTGTAGGTTTGAAGAGGATTGAAGAAATTTTGAAGATCCATTTTGCATTATTACATTTTTTTTCATCAACCTTGTCAAGACATAGAAACTCACCTATAGAATTTACTGACGACATTTTGACAAGTTTACAATCAAAAATTAGAAGCTTAGGTCCAATGCTAGAGGACCCAAAAGTTGAGCAAGACACCTTCACAAAGACTTAGTAGCCATTGGAGACCTCGTCCTTGTAGGCACAATCAGACCAATTTTTCTAGGTAGGTGCACATTATTCTCTAGATCTAATTGCAAATTATTATTTCAGTTTGTTTACTTTTGGAAAATTGCATGTATCATATTAGGTCATATTTTAATTAGAGAAATTATTCTAAATAATTTTCAATTTATTCCTAAGACTCAAATATATGCAAATCCAGGTTTGATTGACTCACCTAATAGGTTGAAATTCAAGATAGGCACCTTTTTGGTTTGCACCTTAATGAAATACTAGAAATGATGATCCAATGACCTTAAGTTTTAGATATTAAATCTAAGGTCACCATATTTTTATGTTTCGGGTATTAATGTGAAATGAATAATTTCTCCAAATTTTCATAGATCTCCTAGGTTTGTGGATGTGATTTTTCTCCACCACCATTTTATGGCCTTCAATCCCACTACATCTAAGGATCTTTTTAACTCCTTTATATTTCATCAATCTCATTACCATTTGAACCTCACACCACCTACCCACTTTTACAAAGATATTTAAGAAAAGAACATTAGTTGCAACATTTTTAGGATCTAAATCAAAATGCATAATCAATATATTCATATATGATTTGTAGGTACCAGGAAACATATCCTCACAACAACCACAGGTTTAAATCGCATCCTAATGATAAATTTTAGGGTGTCCCCAAGATAGAAAGCGGAAAATAAGGTCAACCATGTACACATAATGATCTACTATAAGTGTAATGAAATTAAAGTTACTCATGCGATTAAAGTATGTACAACCTACATATGCAAAAATGGGAGCTTTGGAATAGGGTTTGGACATTTACTGAAAAATAAAGTATCATTTTACTATAGTTGGTGTTGTCCACAATTTTAAAATTCAATTATTTTTATTAAAAATTTCCCATGTTTTGAAATGTCGTGCAAGGTTCATGGTGTTATAAAGAGGGCTTGATATTCCTTCTATGTATATGATCATAAATTATGATATACCTACAAACTCTAAGGATTATATTCACATAGTTGGAATAACAGCTCGTGTTGGTAGGTCAAGTTATTTGGATACAATACTAGACAATGAATCTAGGAAGCAATTGATCTTAAATAAATCAAAACTATGTATAGGTTTGAGTTATTAGTTGACTATTGGTGCAACATTTGGGTTGATGATATTATATTTTCATCCAAACTTTGTGAATAATTATCAATTATTTATTTCATTTAATTGTTGACAAATTAAAAAAATCAAATTGTGTAGGAAAATATGCTTTCAATTATGATGTGGGATGCGATCCTTTGCAATTGAGTATAGATTATGGAGTATTTCCATGTTGATACCATAGTTTAATTGTAGAATACTTTGTAAATGTTTCTTCTACTTAACTTTCTCGAGCTACATCTGTGCGACCAACCAAAATTTGAAGGATATTCACCATGGGTATTCCATATGTAGCCTATCAGGGAGCTCTAATTTTGTTTGGACCCACTAATAATTGTCTATATTTTATGATGGGAGATAGAGCTAGTATTAAAAAGCCTTATAATTTTGTACAAAAAGAAATATTTACTTAGGAAGATTATGAAATTGGATATTTATAGTATACCCTCTATATTTCAAGCAAATATTGGTGGATAAGGCATGAGCCTTGTTTTATTACACCTTAGCATATATATCTTGTTTCTATGGATGTGATTTTTCTCCATCATCATTTTATGGCCTTCAATCCCACTACATCCAAGGATCATTCTAACTCTATTGTCTTTCATTAATCTCATTACTATTTGAGCCTCACACCACCCTCCCAAGTTGAAAGGAAGTATCATGTCCATACGGTTTGATCCATGGATACCTACCAATTCTAATGATTTAATTTTAATTAGCACAATTAAATGAATTTACACTTTTGTATTTGACACTATAGCAGTATATATCCCTTAACTGATTTCTATGTGAAGCCAAACTACAACCTCTTTACAAAAGTACAAATTATAAGCAATATTCTCAATGGAATGAAAAATACCAATGACAAATAGGGAATGCATAGAATGAAAGAAAAAATAATGTTATCAAATAAATATATCTATAATTCTACATAACAACAAAATACAAATTGTTAAAGCAATACTAAATTGGCCCAATTTAATATGCAACTGGTAAGAATTGCATCAAAGAAGGCCATCGATGCTTGGAAAATACTACTAAGAATTCTCACATAATATAGTTATGTTGTCTAAAGAGCAGATTTTGGAAAAACTATAGAGCATAATAATGCACAAAAAATACTGCTCACTACTAGTGAAATATACACACACTAGTAGGTTATTATGTTGAATCATTTTTGTGTATATTTCACTAGTAGTGAGCACCAAGAAAACACATCCACACAACCACCATAGGTTTAAATGACATCATAGTGATAAATTTTGGGTTGTATCCAAGATAGAAAGCATGGGAAAGAAGGTCAACCATGTACAAATAATGATATACTTTATGTGTAATGCAATTAGGGTTAATCATTATGATTAAAGTATGTACAACCACCATTTTCTTGGTGTTGAAACCTGAATCCTTCTTAGATACATTCAATGTTGCTTAGATCTATGTCTCCTATAATTTCATTCTATATTTCTATCTATCTCTCTTCTCTCCCCATTTCTCTCTCTCTCTCTTTATATATATAAACCTCTCCCTCTTCCTTTATATCCATCTATCTCTCCTTCTCTATCTTTCTATCTATCTCTATCTTTATCTCTCCCTATACCTCTCGAGCTATTTCTCTATCTATTTGCCTCCCTCTTCCTCTCTCAATCTATATCTATTCCATCTCTATATATCCCTCTCTCCTCTCTTTATATATCCCTCTCCACCTCCATACCCATCTCCATCTCCATACCCATCTCCATATCCATCTCCATCTTTATTTATATCTGATATCTCTATCTCAAACCCCCCATCTATCTTTCTCTTCCCCCTCTATTTCTCCCTCTTTCTATCCCTAAAATTCCCTCTCTCTCCCTATTTAAAACATATCATGAACCTCTTGGTAATGGAGTCTAATTATCTTGCTAATTTAAAGATTTTATTTCAGTTGTGTTTGGATCCTTGTAAGTGGATGTATAGTTGATTTGAAGCTATCACTTATCCATTGGAAACTTTGTTGCACAAACAACATAATTTGATAAATGCCCTACCAATTGACCTCTTGTAGTACACAATTGCAAAAAATAGATCAATATTTTCCCTAATTGACCTTAAATTGCCTTTGTTTTTAGATGCATTGGAAGTATAATATATAATTTATAAATATAATAAATTATAATTTTATGTAATATTATAATAATACAATAGAGTTAAAAAGTGCATGCTTGAAGGTTAAAGATAGTGATGGCATGAAAAATGAACATGCAGTTTAAAAAAGGTAAAGTTTTATTCAATATGTGCACATTCATGAGTATTAGTAATTTCTAATCAATGCAAATCATGCATATCTTTGATAGATAGAATTAATCATGATAGTTGGAAGCTTTTCAATGGTTGAATAGGCATGCCAATGTTACCACATTCCGCCATCCCTACATTAGGTGTCCTATATACATATATAATTCTTGTTTGTTAAAAGGATAGAAGTATGTTAAGGCCCCTGATTCTCGCGTAAAATGTAAATTGTATCCCTCACAAAAATATGAATATAATAAATAATATATAAATATTATATATTAATATATATTATATATGATATTATTATATATCATATAACATATAATATAAAATAAATATACTATAATATCTCAATATTCATGATTATACTTACCTTTAAGGTGTGTCATAAGGTCTAATCGTCATGATATAATGCAAGGATTTTACAAAGGATGTGTAGTGAAGGGAAATGTATCCATGATACAATGATTCATAATATGCTTATGGTTGTTAACTTTGGGAAGGATAGGAATTCTTCCTCCAAAATTCATAAATCCAACTAGAATAAGATAGTCAATTCAAGAATCGCCTTTTAAAAAATGGACTATAAAGAATGAGTTTATTGAATATGGGTGTGCTCTGGAAGACCCAATTTAAGTGAGAATCGGATGAAAAAATAAGAAGCTAGAATCAAATTTTCAAAATTGAACAAGAAAGAAGATTCAATGATATTGACAAGGAGTTGGATATTGTTCTTGATCCAATTCCTAAACAACGCAGTGTTAGAAAGTTGAGTCTTAGAAATTCAAGGGAAAATACCACCATATTTTCTTTGAGATGTTTAGAAATTGGTTTTTTGGTGGTCATTTTAAATGTGAAGCTATTAGATGGACTTGGGAATTGTTGATAGAGGTCACAATAAAGACAACCTTGAACAAAAAATGATTATTAAAAATCAAGTATCGTAGAAAAACCTTGGTTAGTTATCAAGTAACCTAGACATAATTTAGTCGCAATTATGGAGCCCAAGATGGATGAGCAAAATGCACAAAAATATGCAAAAAACTGACCAAAATTTTACCTAATTGACCTTCCACACCTCCTCAACATATCTATTACACACAAAGATACGATTGCTAGTATATTAATGTTTTATATGAGTTGATTTTATAATGATTTATGTAAATTCTTACAAAGTATTACTTTTTTGTATCTTTCTCAAACTATCTCAAGCTATTTATGGAAAACTAGCTTCTAATTTTAAATATTTATTAAATCTAAAACTAATTACTTTATTAAATCATGTAAAATTTAATATTCCAACACCACCCTTCCTCTTAAGGTTTACATTATAAAAACAAAAAATGAAAAATGAAAGAACAAAAATACTACATGGAATTACTGTAGCAATCCATTTGAAAATCTATAGAAGCATCTCCACCAAATCTTCGTGCTCATCTAGAACAGCCTAAATTGCTCATGTTTAGGAACACCAATTCTTTGTAGAACACTCCAAACTACTTATGACCAAGAAAATATCCTAGTTGTCCAATGATACCTATGAATCAAGACATACTCAACTATTCACAAGTATACCACCCTTCTTATGAATCAAGACATGCTCAATTATTCACAAGGAAAAATATTGATTATGAATTGAGACTTACTCCATTATCCCTAGTAACACTCCTCTCTTTATGTGTTGAGACACTCAATTATTCACAAGTCATAATACTACTAGATCATATAACTACCAAGCTCCTCCTTGCTCCATGAAGAGGCACAAAACCAAATTGGTGATTTTCATCTAAGATATCATCTCAAAGAAAGAAGCTAGTTTGAGATGATAATATTCCTCCAACCTTCAGTTACATCAGTTTATCTTAACCTTCCTTCTCTCCAACCAAAAGCAATTATATCCAACTTAAAATTTATTCATTTTTAAACTTTTAAAACCTTCAATCTATTCATGAAAAAACAATTTGACTTAAAATTATTTTATTTATGAAAGAGAACCCCAAAGATGAAAGTGTTGAAATGTTGTCCACACACAAAAATAGTCAATAAATTTTTTAGTGTACCTTCAATGGAATTTTTTGGAAACCATGTCCTTAGTTACAAGCATATTTTATCAAAAATTTATGCCACCACCACACATTATAAATAGTTTGAGTATGTAAAAGGACACCAAACCTGGGATGATTTTTTTATGTAGCCAACCAAGGATCACAATAGTTTTACAAACTTCAAATACTTATATAGATCTGTAAGAAAAAATACTTCTCATTGTTCAAGTTCACACTAGTTTGAATTGCAAGTCCCTTTGTGATTTAATAGCTTCAAACTAAATTATTTATACCTCACAAATGGAAGATAGTTTTGGATGCCTCTTTTTAACCTCCATTCTTTTGTTTCATTTATGTGTGAAATATTTGTGTTCAATATCACATTTAGCAATGATTTTATGTCTTATTTCTACTTTTGTTAGATCTTCAAAGCAACAACTCAAATTTTGTGACTTATTTCTTCTTACAACTTAGTTTCCCAACAAAACAACAACCAAACACAATAGTTTTCTCTCCTCACATTCAACAATTTTTTTCTCTTCTCATGTCCTCTCTTTCATTCAACAACATAATCATTAGTTCCTCGTGAGTGTGTAATAATGTAAGAAAAATAATTTGATGCCTCATAGGAGGGATCCAAACTCTCATGGTCGACCTTCTCAGTGTTTGATATCATGTTGAAATATGGTGAAAACCAAAAAATAACTATATATTATGTCATGATTGCAAATAGTAATAAAATGATATATAGTGTTTCATATAGATTGGGTTTTACAATATCTTGCACAAATATTGGATATTGGTAACTTTCCTAAATTACCTCAAACTACCTATGGAATGCTAACTCCCAAGTAAATATTTATTCAATATAAATTTTAATGATTTATTTAAATATGTATTGTAGACACTTAAAAATGTCATGAATGATACTACACACTAACATATGATATACTAACATCATTCCATCCTAAAATCCATATTCTTTTCACTTATTTGATTAAATTAACCTAGTTAATTAATCAAAGGCTTCATTTTCACCTATTAATCTAATTAATCTAATTAAGTTAATTCACTTTTTGTCACACTAACATTTCATCTTGTCTAATCGAATAATGCAAATTATTTAATTAACCTTCTTATGTCTTCTTATTTAACTAAATAAATCCTAGTTATCCTAGTTATTTAATTAAATATCCTAATCTCAACCCTTTCATGAAATAAATTAATTATTTAATGCTAAATATTAAATTCCTCCAAAAGCAAATATTCCTATAGAATATCCCTCCCCTTTGCACATTAATTTTTTTTTTAATTTGTTAAAAGATAATTTTCCTCATCCACTTGCATGAGAATATTCTTTGAGAATATTTTCCCTTTATACTCATTCAAAAAAAGGAATATTCTTCTATGTAACAAACTTTCAACAAACTTCTTGAGAAAGCTTTGAAAGTGTTCTTTTTTGCATGATTGTGATCCCTTGCTTAAATATCAACTTGCATTCCCAACCCTTGATGGGAATCCATGATCTATGCCTCCATCTTCTTTCCATCTTGACCATTGATTGATTCTTTCCTATTCTATAAATAGACTTTGCATCTATTGAATAGGGATCCACCTTTTTAGAGAAAACTTATGTTGTTGAAAATCACATCCATTTGTGATGAGGGTGCAACTCGAGACACAGAAAACCAAAGATTCTTATTACTTTCAAAATATGAAATGCTTACATGTAGAGGATCTCAAATCCTCGAGTTCTGCAATACATGCAAATTACAGAAAGAAACTACAAAAATTCCCCTATTCGCAACATGCAATCTTCTTTCTCCAAAAACTACCCAAACAAATCATAAACCAACCCATAAATAGCCCCTTTCCCCCGTTTGGAGCCAAAAACAACATTCTAATTATGCACCAACTTCCGGAAGCCCTAACTCAAGATCTAACTGTTGGATCTTCAATGATAATACCTTTTCGGAAAGGTCTTGCGAAAATGAAGTGCCAAAAAGTGGGGCCTAAAGACTAACCATTTTTGTTTTCTGCCAATTTTCGAGCCCATCCAGAGCCTTTAAGTCCCTCAAAATTAGCTTCGAAGATTTTGTAGGGCAAAAAGCAAAAACTGAAACTTGAATAACTTTTGAACCGGGAATGATCTTGATCTGATTCTTTCACCAAAGTGCTTATCTTTCTGTCTTGAAGCTTCCCTTAAATTTTTGTCTCCTCACACCTTCAAATTCATACTTGCTAAAAATAGCAGTTGAGCAGAAAAAGCAAAAAAGTAGTTCTGAAAGTTGGGACTTCTTCTTCGATGAAAAGGGTATCTAGAAATGCAAAAACATATACAAAAATCTAAATGAAAGTAAATATATTTTTGGGTGATTTAGGATTTCCCTTACACCACTGGATGCTCCTACATCAATTTGCATCCATGTTTTAGGTTTAATATCATTTTAGAGTAATTTTCATGCATTGTTAGCTTAGCATCCATCAATGGCTTTCATGATAACTTAGGTTGCATTCATTTAGTATATTTTTGAATCTAGGACTTGCATATTTGAATCTTGTACAAATTTAGCATAGATTTGAATACACTTCCATCAATCATCTTGTCTTTTATCATGTTAATTTAGTTGTTTATCATGTTTTTGTTCATCTTTTTCATCATTTTTAATCAATAAAATCGATTAAAAAGGCTCATATTATCCAAGGGATTGGGAAAGGGTCACCATTACACATCAATGTGACACCAATCCCCCAGTAGGATAAGTTTCAATGCCTCAGAATAGATGTTTGTCAAGCTTTCATTTTTTAGCATGTTAGTTTTAATGGCTTCTTTGTTTTTATTGATATTGAATATCTTATTGGGAGTGATGCTTAGTGGATTAAATATCACTCAAATCTGCATGTATCGAATGTAGTTAACCTATATTGTGTCATTGGTTACATGTACACCTTAATATTCCAACACTAAAGAAGCTCCTAAGAACCTATTCAAAACCAAACAATTTTCTTGACACCTTTCAAATAGAATAAACGTACTTAAAATAAGTTTATTGAAAATAATTTAAAAAATTTCAAATGGAAGTAAGTTATAGATGTAAAACCAAATTCCACAAAATTTGTTAATGTTAGAATCAAACATGCTTTGATACCATGTTAGAATTGGTTATGGATGTCAAGATCTTTGGACCAAATGGAAAACACAAAGAAAAGAGAATAATGTGACAAAAATAAATTGTATTCTCATCGATATGATTATGATATGATATGATTTATTTTACAATGAAAGACCCATTGGTTATATAGCCAAGGTGAGTACATAGGAGTGCATAAGATTATGACAAGTGTCGTAATCTTATGACATGAGACAACAATGAAAATTTATCACTCCACCTATAGTGGAAAGGTGATAATATGATAACTACCGCAAATAGTGGATCACCCACAAAAGGTGGAGAGGTGATCACATGATATGTCCATGAAAGGTGAAAGTGATAAAGTAATAACATGATAATTCCACCAAAGGTGGAAAAGTTCCAACTACCTCCTATGTGGTCCCTAAGTAAACTTAACTAAAGTGTAATTATGACCTAGGATAAGGTACAACACATTTAATTACACCAACACCCCACCTTAAATGCAACTTAGGGAGGATGTACACAAAATAAAACAATGCAAGATGGGTCCTAGAAACTAGGCCATGTTAGGCACCCATGTACAAATGTAATGCAATCTCTCACAAATGGAGAAAAGGAGAAAACCTAGTGGGACAAAACTCCTCCCCAAAAGAAAGATATCATACAATAATGATATTCATCACAAATCCAATCAATTTTCATCCACATAAAGGATGACAAGAGAGTCCATTCAGTCCCCCCCATAATGAGATAACCTACTACAATAGAAGCACTGGAAGTACATTGTGGAGTAAAATTGGAATCCTTAATCTGGCAAGGCAGGAAAGATACTTTTGTTTGCTCCTGAAATCATATGCAAGTCACTGATTGACTCAAGGTGGAATCATGATAAAGCAACAACAAACTCGATGCCAAGGAACACTAGAAAACTCACAAACTAGAACAACCCTAGAATCCATGAAGCAATAGTAGAGGAATAAATGATACCCCCATAAGAGGGAATACTATGATGAAAAAATCTGGAAGCTATGTGTATCTCAATACCAATGTCAAATTGTGACTAAAATTTATCCATAGGAGCAAGTACCATGAAGATTTTGGAACATTAACCATAAAATGAATGGCCCTCAAACTGAGATGTGACCCGATGTGAATATGATGTGATTTAGGATCATTAACCATAGGCTCTCAATCTGATATGTGAACCGATGTGAACCAAAATGTGTCAAGCTATGAGCAAGATGTGGCCAAAAGAAACAACATAATCCAAATGCAACTCATGTAAGTTGTCATCAATACAAAGATGAGATCAAAATGCAACTACACTCTAATCAGATTATTATGCAAGAAGCCCCCCAATGGAACTTTATGTAAGTTCATTTATTGCAATACTTCATGATTGTAAAAGGAGAACATGCAAAACATGCATAAAGCAAAGACAAAATGCAAACCTAGTGCATGAAAACAAAAAAGAGTGCATGCATTGATGAATGTTGACATCTACCTCCATGATGAAAATAATCTCAAATTTGTCTAGATGAAAAAATCTGAAAAAATGACCTACACCATTGTGAAATGCTCAAAAATAGTTTTTCATCGATATTTCGTTTGCCAAAAACGGACACTGTGGCCAAAAGTTGTGAATTTTTCAAAAAAAATGAATTTAGCCTACAGGAAACAGGTTTTCTAGCAAAAAAAGTTTATTTCCAATTTGATTTCTGGAAAATCTACTCACTTTTTGCAGACAAAAATAGAAACCCAAAAATATTTTGAAGCTTGAAACAAAACCCAGAAATTGTTTTTTGATCCAACAAGCAGAAGATGAAATATTGAATTTTTTTTAACCTTCAATCAAGAGAAAAATAACACGAGATGCTTTTTGGATAGTGGTTTTCTCCAAATCTATGTAAGATATGCAAAATCTAAAAGATACCCAATTCAGATTTCGACCTTGGCTACAAAACCCAAAAATTTTCCTACAAATGAGTGAAAATTGGATTTTTGAAGCAAAAATGATGACAACTCTAATAAAAAATGGCTTGCAACAAACCCTTGTTTGCCAAAAATGCAAATAGTGATCAAATTGAATGAAACAAAAGCCAAATATGACTTTCTCGAGCCTCCTGGACATAATGGTGTGCTTGGATTTGCACCAGCAAGCTCTGATATAAACTTGCAATAAAGAAACCAAAAATGGAACCTCTCCAAATCTAGTATCTCTCTTTAAAAAAAGACTCTACAATGGCACCCAACCCGTTTTGATACCATCTTAGAATCAAACATGCTCTAATACCATGTTAGAATTGGTTATGGATGCCAAGATCTTTGGACCAAATGGAAAGCATAGAGAAGAGAGAATAATGTGATCAGAATAAACTATATTCTCATCAATATGATTATGATATGATATGATTTATTTTACAATGAGAGACCCCTTGGTTATATAGTCAAAGTCAATACATAGGAGTGCATAAGATTATGACAAGTGTTGTAATCTTATGACATGAGACAACAATGAAAATTTATCACTCCACCTAAAGTGGAAAGGTGATAATATGATAACCACCACAAATAGTGGATCACCCACAAAAGGTGGAGAGGTGATCACATGATTTGTCCATGAAAGGTGGAAGTGATAAAGTAATAACATGATAAGTCCACCAAAGGTGGAAAAGTTCCAACTACCTCCTATGTGGTCTCTAAGTAAATTTAACTAAGGTGTAATTATGACCTAGGATAAAGTACAACATATTTAATTACACCAATAGTTAATAATATTTCTTACTCGTGCCAAATGAAAACTTTTAAATAATATTGATAAAGCATTCAATCACATGAAAAGTTACCAAAAAAAAACAATTCATGTAATATGATTATTGTAGAACATAAAATTAATGAGTGTTAATAGCCTCATCTCCTTATGCTCTCTATCATCCTGATGATGGATCACTGAGTATGATCTGAAAATTTGATGAAAAGACTCAAACACAATCAAAATCCAGAAATAACAAATTATAAACAAAATGTTCTGTTAGACATAATGGTACAAGCTATTTAAATATTTTTCATAAAGAGAAATCATTTTTTAGAGCACCGTGACTATGGAATATACCAAAAATGGATGCATTGATCAAGTTTCAAAAACTTCAAATGAATATGATTGGTAGGTGAAATTTTGAAATCTATAGCATTCATAGTGCTCATGACCTAAGTCAACCCAGAGTATTTGAAATAAGTTATAGATATATACATCAAAACAAAATAGAAAAGGTCATGACTATCTCATTTCACAAATTTAGAAATTAATTTCTTAGTATAGTTTGCAATATTCACTTGGCATTATTTATGGAAAAGAGAGATATCATATTTTGAATATCATATTGGATGATGGAATTGATTATGAAATTTTTTAGTCTTTATTCAAAGTAATCATTCAACAAATGGCAATTGCCTATAACCCCAAGGCAATTGTTCTTCAATGTGGAGCTAACTCCTTGTTAAAAGATAAAATGTGTTGCTTCAACCTTTCTATAAAAAGGGTATGAAGATAAAATGTGTTGCTTCAACCTTTCTATAAAAAGGGTATGTTGAGTGTATATAATATATGAGGTTATTTAGCATGTCACTTTTTCTCATATGTGGTGGTAGATACATAATTCGTAATATTAAATGTTGGTGCTATGAGACAAGAGTTGTAGTCAAGATAGAGATTTAGGATGAGATATCTTAGAAACATGAGTATTATAAAGGTTTTGGACTAGATTATACTCTTCGCATGACCCCAAACAATATGGAAAATAAAATTTAAAATAAATGCTAGATAAGATTAGGCTCAAGCTATTTTTTCAAGTATTAATTCAATGTCATGTGCACCTAGTGTCTAACTTCAAGAACACCATCTAGATATTGAGTTCACTGAGGTTGAAAAAGGAGGTTTGACACATATATTAAAATTTGTAAATGAAGCAGAGAAAATATATTTTGATTCAAATAATGGTGACTAAAACCTTGAGAATCATAGTGTGGATGAAGTGGCATTCAGTCAAAAAAAATTGCAAATAGTGCCTACATGTCTAGGGAAGTTAACACATAATGCACTAACATGGAAGTTTAAAATGTTGTTGGAGATAAACTTGCAAGGAACAAACATAATATTAAAACATTAAAACTTAAGGCTATTGTGATAAAAGATACATCCAAAAAATAATTTGATAGGTGACCAAATGCTACTCTGTACCTCAAAGATGATCAATGAAAGTATCTCAAAGAGAGATGTTTGAAGGACCTAATAAAGTAACATTTAGATTTAATAAGCTACCCAATCTCCCAATGGTCTAAAGATGATATAGAGAAGGATATTCTAGAAATTGAAGAAGAAAACAAAAACTTAAAATTCTTATGAAGAAGATGAAGATGTTGGAGTGAAGATGACACTGAGAGGGGGGGTGAATCAGTGTCTTAAACCATTTTTAATATTTTTCCAAAAAATGAAGCAAAGATAAATGATGCTCTCGATATTTCAATGATAAATACATTCATTAGTTGAATGCAACCATTAAGAACTAAAAAGAGAAGTATCACAACAATACAATGAACATTACAACATTATCATAATGAAGAAAATAGGCCAAGAGACAAATGATTTATTGAGTGGAAAACCCTCCTGGGGTAGAAAAAACACTCCTAAACTACTGCCATACTGGCTTATATTTTCAAATCACTTCTTACAGTAACTTAAAAGAAAATTTTAGAGCACCCACTCAAGGAGCAACAACCCCTTATTTAGAAACACCCATTTCAAGGAGCACCAACCCCTCATTTAGTTTCAGTACAATCATATATAAGAGGATTTCTTTGTTTACTTATCAGCTCACAAAAGCCTCTCAATTAATACCCCTAATATCCTAAAGGTTCTCAATTGAACCTTCAAAATACCAAACATATTGCAATGTAAAGACTATCACTCTACATTATATTTGTAGATTTACAATTACATAAATTTTCACTTGTATTTTTCAAGAACAACCAACCCCAACAACCAGTGATCAATCACTATATCTCTATCTTTTACAAAAAGCACAAATTATATTCAAAACCTTCACCAAAGGTTTTTGATAAGACAAAATCCCATTTAAGTTATGTTCCAAGAATCCAAAAATATAATAACAATATCCACCAATAATATCATCTCTCATTTTCGAAGTGCTTTGAAAGACCAAAATACCCTTTTAGATCTGTTTTCAAAAAACCCTCATAATTAGTGATAGATAGAAACAAAATTTTACCATAGAATATTTTCCATTCACATCACATTTTACCATTCTAATAAAAACAAAATAACTATCACTGCTAAGGCTTGTCAAGAATTGTAACCGTTTCTATATCATCATGAACCCAATAAACAAAAGGCTTGAGAGAAACAAAACAACACTTTCAGAATCCTAATAATGAAGAAAAATGTAACCGAATTCAAAGCATGTTATCGTGACATGAGATTATAACAACCCATTTACACCCTTCCATATTCGAGCAAAGAGAAGTAACTGCCCTTTTAAAACTTTCTCCAAGCAAAGAGAATAACACATGTTCATGCAGCAAGAAAATCAAATAAATACCAGAGAGATTCGATGCCAACCACCATAGTTGCCTAGGTTTGTAGCTCCCATCGAATTCCCTTAAAATATCACAACCAACAACAACTTTTCATACTCAGATAAATCCCATATGTTGGCCGAGCTCTCATAATGAGCTGATTTTGATAACAAAGAATGATGACAGAGTGAGTTGTGAGTAGATTCGCAGTGGAGAAGATAACACTCTCATGGTGGAAGTTAGGGTTAACAACCCTATTTTTGCAAGAAGAGCCAACAAAATGACTTCTTCCCTAATCAATACTTTCACAAGGTATTCAATGACTTTGCCAAGAAAAATAAAACTTTGAAGTCCGAAAAGACTAATACACTTGTTTTAATAAAACAACATAATGATTTTAAGTCTGTTGTCAAAACTTTTACCATAGATGTCGACACCAACATCACCTTCATAATTGCTTCCTAACTATCGATTCATATTATCACTTAATAAACTTTATTCCATGTCCAAGTTTTTCAAAATGTCGACAAGGTTAGTGACCAATGACGATTGCCAAATGCACATTAATCTGTCAAGTATTATATTCAATAGACTTTACACAAATTCAAAACATCAAGTGATTGATAGGAATGATATCACCTCTAAGGAATGCTTAAGGAAACCTGATAGGGTTTAATTCTTTTTAGATGTCAACTCCTCTATACCTTTATAATAAATGACCTTTGATAATAGAATCTTATGAAATTAGGTCATAGTGAGAATACCTGAATAAGCATTATTCAGACTTAAAGAATGAACCAAGAATCATAGAATTCCAATGACCAATAAATGTTAGAACAAAGTGAGTCAATAACCATAACGCCTAAAGCCTTAGAGGGTAATTGCTTGTTAAAGCAATATATATAAACAATGAACCATAATTCATATGTCATATATATCAATCAATGTGTCATAACCATTGATACCATGGAAATAAAAATATGTCATGATGATATAGAATCAAATGACCATGCATTGAGTGTCAATACCAAGATCAACCTAAAAAATGATTAGCTGAAACAATTTACCTGCTGAAAATACCTGAACCTTTATCACCAAGAACATGAACAACCTGAAGCATAAAGATCCTGGGACCTGTCAAGATAATAATGACATATATATCTGAAGCAAATGCATGCCTTGAAACCAATGCATGCCCTATCACAATGAACACCATGTCAAATATCAGTACCAACATGTAACAAACTGAAACTTGACCAACTGTAATCATCATGTATCAAAACAAGTTGAATTCAAAAATTGCATGTTATGAGAAGACCATGTAAAGAAACTAACATCATCAAGAGCCATCAAGTATATATCATGTCAAGACAATGAAATATGAAGAGCATAAAGATCCTGAGAGACGAAATTTGAAGCAGTCAAACCATGAGACTCAAATAAGTGGATTTGTCATCAAGGACAACCCATGATCACAACTGAGATCCAACAAACTCCCCCTTTGTCCTTGATGGCAAAACACAAATGAATCTTCCCCTTTTTGCATCAATGACAAAGAATAGAGGAGAAGATTGTGAAAATCCATGAAAAAAACATGAGAAGTCAACCAACAACCAGAAGAACCAACTACAAGTAGAGCAATAGTGCAGCAAACACAATTTGTAAGAGAGCTGTGAATGAATAAATGCTATAACAAGCTCCCCCTAAGCCAAAAAAATGGGTAAATCAGTGAAGAAGAGATTGAGATATAACTCCCAATCGAAGCCTCAACCTTTCAAATACTTCTTTAGATAAGGCTTAATGAAAATATCAGCAACTTTCTCTTGTGAAGCAACAAACTGTAAACACGCTTCATTAGCCAACATTTTTTATGAAGAAAGTGAAACTTGATAGCAATATGTTTAGTGCAAGAGTGCATAACCATATTTTTAGAAATTTTAATTGCGCTAGTGTTATCACAGAGAATAGAAATAGGCTTAGAAATTGTAATACCCATATCAGATAATGTATGTGTCATCCACAATACTTGAGTGCAGCAAGAAGTAGCAACTATGTACTTTTCCTCAGCAGTGGAAAGAGAAACCGATTCTTGTTTCTTGTTGTGCCATGCCACTAAACGATTACCAAGAAATAATGCAGCACCACTAGTGCTCTTCCTATCATCCAAAAAAGTACCCCAGTCATCATCAATATAAGTAATTAAATAAAAATCATTGCTTCTAGGATACCAAAGTCCATAATCAAGAGTGCCCTGAACATATTTAAAGATTCTTTTAACAACAGTAACATGAGATTCCTTAGGTGATGCATGAAACCTTGCAACCATGCAAACTGCCTACATTATGTCAGGTCTAGAAGCAGTTAAATATAATAGATTGCCAATCATTGATCTATATTCAGATTGATTTACATCAAGAGAATCATCAACCTTAGTGAGTTTGTAGCCTGTAACCATTGGAGTGCTAACTGGATGACATTCATCCATTTGAAATGTCTTAAGCATCTCTCTAGCATACTTGGTTTGAGAGACAAATATACCATTTTCAAGTTGAGAAAATTGAAGTCCTAGAAAGAAAGTCAATTCTCCCAACATTGGCATTTCAAGTTTAGATTCCATAATATAAGAATTTTTTACTTAAAGCAACATTATTGCAGCCAAAGATGGTATCATCAACATAAATCTCAACAACTAAAATATCAGTACCTGCAATCTTAATATAAATATTATTGTCAACACCTCCTCTAACAAAGCCATTTGATGTCAAATGATTATCCAACCTAGAGTACCGTGCCCTAGGTGCTTGTTTCAAGCCATATAGGGACTTTTTCAACCTATAAACATGATCAGGCTTATATTTTCAAAAAAAATCCTCCAGGTTGTTCCATATAGATCTCTTCATCTAAATAGCCATTCAAAAAGGAAGTTTTGACATCCATTTGATAAACAATGAAGTTTTTATAAACAAAATAAGCCAAGAATATTCTAATAGATTCTAGTCTAGCAACAGGTTCAAAGGTTTCACTAAAATCAATACCTTCTTGTTGAGCATAGCCCTTACAAAAAAACCTTTCCTTGTTGTGAACAACATTTCCATTTTCATCAAGCTTATTTATGTAAATCCATTTGCCACCAATGACATTCTTGTCATCAAGTCTTGGGACTAATTCCCAAGTTTGATTTTTTCTCAATCTGAATTATTTCTTCCTGCATAGCATTAACCTAGCATTCATCTGTGAGAGCTTCATAACAATTTTTAGGTTCAAATTCAGTGACTAAACAAAAGGTTGTATGCTCTGCTATTTGAGCTTGTTCTTTAGTTTTAGCAGCCTTTCTTCGAGTTTGAACTCCTACATATCTATCCCCAATAATCTGACCTTTAGGATGATATCTAGCAAGAGATTTTGAAGGAGTTTTGAGCACACAATTTTTAGAACTTGTCGTTTCATCATGTTTAGGACTTGTTGTTTCAACATTTTCAGATTTTACCTCTAGTTATGTTTTTGTTTCTTCCTCATCAATTTGCACAATATTAGTTCCTAAATGTGGTCTTTCATCAACTTTCACATTGACTGCCTCAACAATTTTATTATTCCTTTTGTTATAGCATTTATAGGCTTTACTATGAGTTGAGTATCCCAAAAAGATACCCTCATCACATTTTAATTGAAATTTTCCTAGATATTCATCACCTTTCCTAATAAAGCACTTATTGCCAAAGATTCTAAAATGTTTAACATAAGTAGTTTTCCATGCCACAATCCATAAGGAGTGTATTTAGTTTTCACCCTAAGTTGCACTCTTTTTAGAATGTACACAGTTGTATGAAGAACTTCTTTCTAGTACATTTTAGGCAACTTAGCCTCATCTAACATTGTTCTTGCCATTTCCTTTACAATTATGTTTTTACGTTCAACTACCCCATTTTGTTGAGGTGTTCTAGTTGCATCATATTTCCTTTTAATACCATGTTGTTCACAATAATCAACAAATTCCTGAGAGGTGAACTCACCTCCTTTATCAAATCTTTGACATTTAAGCTTTAAATCAAATTCTTTTTCAACCATTTTCTGAAATATTTTGAACCTTTCAAATGCCTCTAATTTATGTTGAAGAAAAGTAACCCAAACCATTCTGATGTAATCATCTACAAACAACATAAAGTAATTTTCACCATTAATTGACCTTGCTCTATTTGGGCCACACAAATTTGTATGTACTAGTTGTAGGGGCTTTATTCAAGAAAGTTCTTTTGTCTTGAAACTGACTCTAGTTTGTTTACCACTTAAACATTCTTTGCACTCAATTTTTTTTTGTTTTGTAAGGACTAGTAAGCCTCTAACATTCTGATTTTTACTGATTCTAACCATATTTTCAAAGTTTATGTGTCCTAATCTTTTATGCCATAACCAAATTTCTTCAACTTGACCCATTAGACACATACCTTCATTATTATCATTACCATAGGTGTCAAGAAGATTATAGTCATTACCTTTAGTCCTTCTCCCAGCTGTAACAACTTTTCCAAACTGCTTCTTGATCTCACAACCTTGTGAAGTAAACATAACATGATAACCACTATCACAGATTTGGCTAAAACTAAGAAATTCTTTCTTTAGGCCTTCCACATAATACACATTGTAGATAGGTGTGTCCTCATTTAACAAAAGTGAGTCTTTACCTCTAATCTATATACCAGTGTTATCACAAAAATTCACATATCCACCAACATAATCTTCAAGTTTGATTAATTTATCCTTGTCAAATGTCATGTGGTTAGAACAACCACTATCTAGGACCCATAAGTCCTTTTTAGAGTGAAAAGCAGTGTGGACCAACATTGTTTTCTCTAGGCTTTCAACATTTTTAGGTCTCCAAACTGATTTAGTTTTCTATTGTTTATTATGCAAATCAGTTTTGCATTGTTTGACTTTATGTCCTAGAGTATTGCATTTAAAGCATCTGACTTGATTAACAAAGCCAATGTACTGCTTATGTCCAAATTTTGGTATTCTAGAAGTCATAAGCCTGCAAGTACTTACTTTATGGCCAATTTTTTGCAATAAAAATAGTAACCATAAAAGAATGGATTGAATTAGTAAGATGTTCTATTGTCCTTAAAGGAATAAACATGATTCTTACTAGATTCAAGATGGTTTGGACCAGAACTCTTGTTTTCAAAAGAATTTTTTTGCTTCGCATTATCAATTGAGCATTCACCCTTTTCAAACCCAACACCAGTTTTAAGGTATTTTCATACCTTTCAATTTCCTTTCTAAGATAGACAACTTCTTGTTCCAATTTTTGAATTTCTTGATCTTTGAAACTTACAGTTACTTGAAGACAGTCCTCAACTCTCTTAGCTTCTTCAAGCTGAGTTTTCAAAGAGATTATTTCTTGACCAGGTTTAAGTTCTTGAGCAAGAACTTGATCTGATTTCTATTCTTGAGCAAGAATTTTGTTTTTGAGTCTCTTAATTTCCTTTAAGGCACATTTTAATTCACCTTCTAGATCAATTTCACCATCTTCTAGATCATTGTTATTAGTCTCTTCTTACAGTTTGACTTCAACCATAAATAAAGTTTCATCTTCCTCAGCTAAAGAGTTTTTTATTTTAGTGTCAGTTTCATCTTTACTAAAAAGACTCTTCTTCTTTTTGAAATTGAATTTTATTTTAGTTTTATAGGCCTTCTTCTTAGGTAGTTTATCATATTTCTCATTCTCACTGATTTGATCATCATAGGGGCACTTAGCTGCAAAGTGTCCAATCTTGCCACAATTAAAACACTTAAAGGGAAATTTTCCGTTGTATTTTCCAGAACCCTTTTTAATTTTTCTAACAAAGTGGGTTTCTTTTGAATTAGAATATTTTGATTCACTGTCATCTATTTTTTCTTTCTTTTCACTTGTAAAGGCAGTTTCTTTTCTAGTTGAGTTGTTTTTTCTAGTTCTCATTTCATAGGCAATAAGATTTCCTTGCAGACTGTCTAAGGTAAGCTTATCAAAATGTTTATTTTCTTCAAGGGCTGAAACCTTATATTCAAATTTAGGCTATAAGGTTCTAATGACCTTTGTAACCACATCAAACTCTTTTACATCTTCTCCTAATCCTCTCATAGCTTTAACAACTACATCTATTCTTAGGAAATATTCAACCACTTTTTCATCATCTTTCATTCTCATTTCCTCAAACTGATGTTTGAGAGTAAGGATTTTTAACAGTTTGACTTTTTCATTTCCTTGATAAATGGTTTCAAGTTTTTCCCATATTTCTTGAGTAGATTTGCAATGCATGACTTTAACAAAAACATCTTTAGTCAATCCATAAAAGATGGCATGATTAGCTCTAGCATTAGTTTCATACTTCTTTTTCTCAACAGTATCTTTGGGTATTGCGGGTGGAATAGTATACCCATTTAAAACTATGCTACAAACATCAAGATATATTAAAATCATATGTGTTTCCATTTTGATTTTCTAGAACACTTAATTTGTGCCATCAAAAAAAGGAGCTCTCTAGTCACAAAAGTGCCTTCATGAGCTTGTGGAATTTTTAACAGACTCTAAGACCGGAATCAATCCTATGTGGTTTAGACCTATAAGAGGACCCCACGCTCTGATACCAATTTTTGGAGTGAAGATGACACTGAGAGGGGGGTGAATCGGTGTCTTAAACCAATTTCAAGATTTTCTAGAAAATGAAACAAAGATTAATTATGCTCTCAATATTTCAATGATAAATGCATTCATTAGTTGAATGCAACCATTAAGAACTGAAAAGAGAAGTATCACAATAATACAATTAACATTACAACATTATAATAATGAAGCAAAGAGACCATAAAAGAGACCAAGAGACAAATTATTTGTCGAGTGGAAAACCCTCTTAGGGTAGAAAAACCACTCCTAAACTACTACCATATTGACTTATATTTTCAAATCACTTCTTACAGTGCCTTATAGGAAAATTTCAAAGCACCCACTCAAGGAGAAACAATCCCTTATTTAGAAACACCCATTTCAAGGAGCACCAACCCCCCATTTAGTTTCAGTACAATCATATATCAGAGGATTTCTCTATTTACTTATCAACTCACAAAAGCCTCTCAATCTAATATCCCTAATATCCTAAAGGTTCTCAATTGAACCTTCAAAATACTAGACATATTAAAATGTAAAGACTATCACTCTGCATTATATTTGTAGATTTACAATTACAAAAATTTTCACTTGTGTTTTTCAAGAACAACCAACCCCAACAACCAGTGATCAATCACTACATCTTTGTCTTTTACAAAAATCACACATTCTATTTAGAACCTTCACCAAAGGTTTTTGATAAGACAGAATCCCATTTCAGTTATGTTCCAAGAATCCAAAAATACAATAACAATATGCACCAATAATATCATCTCTCTTTTTCGAAGTGCTTTGAAAGACCAAAATACCCTTTCAGATTTGTTTTCAAAAAACCCTCATAATTAGTGACAAGTGGAAACAAAATTTCACCAGTGCATCTTTTCCCTTCGCATCACATTTTACCATTCTAATAAAAACAAAATAACTATCACTGCTAAGTCCTATCAAGAATTATAACCATTTCCATATCATCATGAAACCAATAAAAAAAAGGCTTGAGAGAAACAAAAAAACCCTTTCAGAATCCTAATAATGAAGAAAAGTGTAATTGAATTCAAATCACGCTATCTTGACACAAGATTCTAACAACCCATTTACACCCTTCCATATTCGAGAAAAGAGAAGTAACTGCCCTTGTAAAACTTTCTCCAAGCAAAGAGAATAATACATGTTCATGCAATAAGAAAATCAAATAAATACCAAAGACATTCAATGCCAACCACCATAGTTGCCCAGGTTTTTAACTCCCATCAACTTCCCTTGAAATATCACAACCGACAACAACTTTTCATGCTTGGAGAAATCCCATATGCTAGCCGAGCTCTCATAATGAGTTGGTTTTGGTAACAAAGAATGATGACAAAGTGAGTTATGAGCTTATTCGTAGTAGAGAAGAGACCACTCTCATAGCGGTGGTTAGGGTTGCCAACCCTATTTTTGCAAGAAGAGCTAACGAAATGAATTCATCCCTAATCAATACTTTCACAAGGTATTCAATGACTTTTCCAAGAAAAATAAAACTTTGAAGTTTGAAAAGACTAATACACTTGTTTTAATAAAAAAACATAATGATTTTAAGTCCTCTATCAAAACCTTTTACCATGGATGCCGACACTATTATCACCTTGATAATTGCTTCCTAACTGTTGATTCATATTATCACTTAATAAACTTTATTCCATGTCCAAGTTTTCCAAAATGTCAACAAAGTTAGTGACAAATGATGGTTGTCGAATGCATATTAATCTTCCAAGTATTATATTCAACATACTTTACACAAAGTCAAAACATCAAGTGATCGATAGGAATGATATCACCTCTAAGGAATGCTTAAGTAAATCTGATAGGGTTTAATTATTTTTAGATCTCGACTCCTCTATACCTTTATAAGAAATGACCTTTGATAATAGACTTTTATGAATTTGGTCATAGTGATAATAACTGAATAAGAATTATTCCAATTCAAGACTTAAATAATGAACCTAGAATCATAGAATGCCAATGAGCAAGAAATTTTAGAACAAAGTGAGTCAATAACCATAATGCTCGAAGCCTTAGACAGGGTAATTGCTTGTTAAAGCAATATATATAAATAATGAACCATATTTCATATGCCATAAATATCAATCAATGTGTCATAACCATTGATACCATGGAAATAAAAAGATTTCATGGTGATATAGAATCAATTGACCATGCACTAAGTGTCAATACCAAGATCAACCTGAAAAATGATTAGCTGAAACAATTTACCTGCTGAATATACCTGAACCTAAATCACCAAGAACATGAACAACCTGAAGGATAAAGATCCTAGGACTTGTCAAGATAACAATAACATGTATATCTGAAGCAAATGCATGCCTTGTCACAATGAACGCCATGTCAAATATCAGTACCAACATGCAGCAAACTAAAACTTGACCAACTATAATCACCTTGTATCAAAAAAAGTTGAATTAGGAAACTGCATGTTATGAGAACATGTAAAGAAATTGATATCATCAAGAGCCATCAATTATATATCATATCAAGACAACTAAATATGAAGAGCATAAATATCCTGAGAGACCAAATCTGAAGCAGTCAAACCATGAGACTCAAATAAGTGGATTTGTCATCAAGGACAAACCATTATCACAACTAAGATCCAACAGAAGAGGCCTCTAGTAGTGAGTTAAGAATTTTATGTGAACAATAATGATAATTATATAGTCAACTCGAGACATAAAATTCAAACTAGTAATAGTTATGTGTTTGTTATAGTTCATCTAAATATGTTGATTTCTTATTTATCAAAGGGAGAATTGTAGGATGCATAATGATCACTATCGCTTGAAAATAATTCCAATCGAACTGTAGAATGTGACTAATTGTTGGTACTTGGTTGATTTGAGACACCCTTTGAACTTGATAGAGATAAGAAAGGGGGGAAATTAAAAAAAATCATTCATGACGTTTTCTCATAATTTTTTTAACAAAATGCTCCAAAAATTGCCACATATAGCCAACACATGTAAACTATTTGGCATAATGCCTTGAGAGTCATAAGCCCATTGAGTTTCAATGACGACTCAATGTTTAATTATAAATTTAATGTTATTAAGTTGGAAAGTCTTTTATTTCAAGGAATTAAATGTTTTATGCTCAGTTAAGTGATTTAAACATATTATTATAATGTTTTATGAAATTCTAAAAGGAAAGGAAAAAATGGTTACGAGGGAAAGATAAATACCCTTTCCCCTATTTATTGTAAAGTTATCTCTATGGTTGTTCTAATCTTGGAGGAGAATCTTTCACCTTTTGAAATAATCACTACACTAAGAAATTGTAAGGAGACCTTGCATTCCAATATTTTAAAGAAATGGAAAGAAATTTTAAAAAATTTGAATCATTATTCCCATTATTTATAGGTTTTTCTTATGTCAAACTTCATATTTTTCTTTGTATTTTCTTGTGTATGTTTGGATGTATAAGTGGAATGGAAACTTTTTGCTTTGATTTTGGGGGAATCATAAGATTTTTTTGAACTTTATGTCTTTATGTTCTTCATTTAGTTTAGGTTATTCTTATGTTTAATCTATAATAAATTATTTTGATTTCTTTTTGCACTTTGAGAAAGCAATTCATTAAAACCTCATTCCCTCATCAATATTGTGTGCACTAATTATCAAATAACTTTGTGTCTCTATTGGTTGTTCCATTTTATTTCATTCTTACCATTCATCCTTTGAGGAATCTTGTAGTGCCTCATGCATGCCTAGTTTGGGTTTCTTTCCCCTTTTTTATTTTTGTGTTCTTTACGTATTATATAGCTAAAAGTACACAAAAAACTTAGAAACGCTATCATATGCTATAATTATATCTCTCAGATATAGAGGAAAATACTTAAATATCATAATTACTCAAAGTATTATGAAAATTTATTACTACCCAATGATGAGTTAGCTAACCTTGGAAAAATACAGTAGTGATAAATTTATTTGCCAACAATGTGACAACACAAAAATATGCACATTTGGTGACTTTATTCACAAGATCCATGATCAATTTTTTTCCTTTAGACCTAGGTAAATTTATATTAAAATCCATGGATACCCCTTCCCAACTCTAGCTTGGAATATATAAGGGTTGTAGAAGACCTTGAGACTTAATTATTTCCACTTTATTTTTTTCATGCAAGTAAAATTCCTAAGTTTTCACTTTCAAGTAAATAAATCATGTTTCATAACCATTTCCATAAAAAAATTCTTTACTTAAAGGAGAACAAATGAACATAGATGACATAAAAAATTCCAATTTTGGTTTCTTTTTCAAAATAATTTTCTAAATATTACAATGTTTCCAAAGGGTGTATACAAAATACATACATAGCTCAACCGAGCTTCATAGCAATAGATATAGATGGTCCAAGAATCTCCTTTCAAATCTTGGTCACCTATTGAGGAGGAGAAGCATCACTCAAGCACTTTTCCATGAATCACGGACTCAAATGCGGTCCCTCACACATTTATCATTTGATAGATGGCCCTACCCTTCAACAAAGATATTGGTGGAGTAACCTCATAATGACAACCACTATCAACTCACTACAAAAAATCCCTGTGATTTGCTCCATTTTTTGCTTCCACCCAATGTTTTAATGTATTTTTTGCCAATTTTTTGAAAACGTCAGTGCTATTTATCAGGATGGCACTATTTTTGGTGTTTATTTGCATTGATCAAGACTACTCGGTGCTAATTTAGGTGCTAATTTATGTCGGAATTATCAACGCCTTTAGCACTAATATTGGCTTCGAGTGTGGCACCGTCGTTAGCACCGCTTTTGGCTCTGAGTTTAGCTTCAAGTTTAGTACCACTATTAGCCTCCCAACTTGAGCTTCGAGTTTAGCTTCAGGTTTAGCGTCAGTTTAGATACCCCTATGTCAAAGATACTTATTTGTATGTCTCATCAATGATGTAAAAAAGTGAAATGTCAACAAGATATGGGCATATCGAGGAGAGAATCACTTATGTCACATCGACAAGGTATATCTACAAGTGCTCAACGAAACACAACTCTTGGATATAATGAAGTAATGTTGATGATACATTGAGATATCAGTAAGACAAATGAGATTATCTCATCAACACTCTTCAAGTAATGATCAAAAGCATACACCACTATACCATCGAGAAGGTGAGAAACATATGTGGTAGAGTAGTATACACAGCAACCTTGCAGCAAGAAGCCTTGAGCAAGGTGGTAGTGCGGTAAACAATAGAAGGGAAGGGGTAAACACCTCCATACCATAGAGTGTATAATAAGAGACAACGATAGTATGGTAATCATGGTAGAAAATCACGTTAGTCACAATCCATTTGAATTAAGAATATAGCCCACCAAAATACTCTAAAACTCTAATAAACATACTCTAAAAAATTTGTCGAAATCTTATTTTCAAGCATAGCCTGCTAGAATGGAGTTTTCATTTTAATAAACATACAATAAAACCTTTGTTGAAACTTTATTTTCAGGCGTAGCCCGCCAAAATGGAGAAGTGTTTCAATAAAGAATGATAGAGAATGGTAAGGCGATGTGCATGATAGGAGGCATAGGATTCAATGTTGTTTATTAATTCTAGCTCTGATCAACAAGGGTTACAATGTTCGTGCTACTATTTGTAATCCAAGTATTTAATTGACATACGTTTGCAACATATTCCACCATTAATTGATTTGACTGTATTTATTAATTAATTGAAAATAAAAAGGGAATGCCCTTTTTATTTTCAATTAATTAATACAGTCAAATCAAAAATTTGTTGCTTGCATAGACATTGTTGAAGCAGATACCCTATTGAAATGGGCTCTATCTTTTGCAGAGGTGGAGGAAATAAGAATAGAATATTTTAGTGGAATTCATTTGGAGGAAATTTATCTATTGTAATTAATGCAGGAAGGAGTTAACGCTAGCAAGTAGAGGAATTTGTTTTAAATTCCTGAAGGACTTGAAGCATTGATGAAGGTGTTGTTCATGGCATTGGACGCACATTCAACATTAATGGCGAGGGCTGACAATATGATGTGTTTTGAAGACACACAAGTCATTTCGTCTGATTCTTCTCATTTTGTGATGGAAAGGAATGTAACAGGTCTACAGTGTGAGGCAATTTGGAAGCTAGTGTACCAGAGAAGAAATGGAGGCCAATTTCACTCTACGTTTGAGGAGAAAATTGGACCCTTTTGTTGGCAAAGCAACTATGAAGAGGCTAAGAGGATTGTTCATCTCCGATGATGTGAAGGTGGCGCCATCTATGCAAAAAATCTTGGGTACTAGCTTCAAAGATTTGATGCATAGACCTATTGTACTAATATGGATATTTACTCACTAATCATGGCATGGGGGTTGGACTTAGGAGAGCTGATGGAGGAAGTGAGGAAAGTAATGAAGGTATTGGTACACAAGGATTTCTTAGTGAATATGGAAAGTATCTTGGAATAGGCTATACCAGGAGAAGGCTTTGATGTGAGTTAAGGCATGGAAGATCATGTGGACCCTAAAGTAGCAGAGACAAACCGTCCCTTCATTAGGTGGCTAGAAGGAATCACCAAAACTATTTGGAGAGGAGGACCGAAGCTAGGATGGAAAGCCCTGAAACTTTGTGTAGAAATAATGGAGGTCAACATGGTCATTGAGGGACTCAAAGATGTCACCAGAGAGGAGCTACGAGAGAAGAAAGGTTTGTTCCCAAGGAAGAAGATGAAGCCAATCAAGGAAATATGCCCAATGCAACTAGGTAGCATGTCGAGCACTTCTGCATAAACTGAAGCTCAATTTTGGTTAAAATATAGTTTTTGTTTTTGTTGTACTATTTTTGGGGTTAAGCCCTATTTTTTATTTGAAAATGTAAATGGTATCGGGTATGGGTAATAGTAGATAGGGTTGTTTATAGGCAGATTCAGTAGTTTTTTCTGGTTTGTTGGGAACTGTGGTGATTAAACAAACATAGTTTAGAAGTTGTTGGATGGACGTAATTTTTGAAGTTGATAAAAGTTTTGCATTATTATTAATAAAATCAAATATTATCACCGATAAAAAAAACCACAATAGGTTGCATGTTAAATTTCAAACATTTTGTTTTTTCATTTTTTTGTATATATTATTTTCTGAGTGCATCATTATGTAACAACAATTTCACTTCTGAGATATATAGTAAAAATAAATGAAAGCACATGTTTGCTTTGTCAAGGGAAATGTATGGTGAATACCCTATGTCTTTTAGATAAGTGTACAAGCGAAATAAGACATAACTGATTGAATCTAATTTTCTACTGTACAATTTTTTTTTTATGCGCTTTTTACTTTTTGCATGTGGATTACCCTTAGAAAGAGACTACTTATCTTTTCTTAAATGAATCCTTTACATTTTTTGTCTACGAAAGGAATTTACTGCTTGACAATAGGTTGGTGAACTTCATACAAATTTAGATTGGTGTAAAAGGCCATCCTCACAAATGTTGTTTGGTCTAGAATTATAATGGAAAATAAAAAAGCTTGCTAGGAGAATAAAACAAGTTTTCAATTGTCCAAGTACAACATAATATTGCTAAAGCATTTCAAAGTTTAGGCCATAAGAATCATCCTTTTTTAAACATGGATTGCAAATAATTCTGAAAATTTAGAAGTCTTGGTCATTAACATTATTGTCTGCTACAATTTCCACCCACTTTCCTCTCAATGATTTAGTATTTCTATGTCATCCACGTCCTCTCTCCATGGCCTCCTCTATGAATAAAAATGTTGCTAGATAAGCTTTCACCACACTACCATTGAGAAGGAAGAAGCAACTTGCAAGACCGTGGTAGAAACCGCTATACCGCACTGAGCTAATGAAGGAGTTGTGGGATTGTGTTAGTCATTGCACTACCGTAGACCATTGGTAGAACACTTTCGGGAGTCACTACAACACAACAAGGAACATAAGGAAGACTTGTGTGCCACCAAAAAATTCCAATGCACGGAGGAAGTCCGGTGAGGAGAGTACACAGGTATTTGAATTTTCTCATAAGATTATATAAAATTTATTATACGATATTTAAATTTTATTTGTGCATAGTTAAATTGAATTAGTATATGTTTCTAAACAAGGCTCTCTTACTCGTTTGACAAATCCTTCAGGACGAGGAGCGGCAGTAGGAGGACAAGGATATGTTTATGCCTAGTATTTCATGGATTTGATGGAATTGTGATTGATTTTCGTTGCAGTGGATCGGTGGAGGTTCAAATTTTTTTGAACAACAGATTTTTGTGCTTCAAAACAAGGTTTGTGGTGCTCATCTTGGTTCACAATTTACTTTTGTTTTTTATTTTATTTTTCATTATATTGCAATTCCCTTTGTTTTTTTGTGGAAAGTGTTTAGTGTAGAGGCTAGTTTATTTAAGCCCTGAAAGGCCTTGCATGTATATGTTTTAAATTGATGCTCCTTTCTAAGAAGGATTTAGTAACAATTGGGGTTTCAATGAAAGCATTTATTTTTAATCTGCCATTAAGCTTGCGAGGATCTATTAAAGAAAGAAAAAAATGTGAGACAAGGTAGTGAAAATGAAATAAGCTCCACGAGTCTCGATCTCTTGACCTCTGGACACAAATATGTGGTCGAATACTTTTGTTCCAGAAGCTTCAATTTTATGTGATTTTTTTTGCTTTTTCTTCTTGGGTTTTAGAGGAGCCTGATCTTAATTTTGGTATTTGAGTATTTTGTGTTTTTATTGGGTTTTTTTTTTTGGTTTTTGAATTTATATACATTTTGACTATTGAGAATTTGGGGTATTGTCTATGAAGGATTCATGCTTTTTGTGATTGTAAGGGAAGGAGGAGGAGGGGGTTGTAGAAACAAGAAACTTGGACTAATTGTAATGAATATGATATATGTATTTTTATGCAAGAGTAGCTTGAGGTCAGATTAGTGGTCATATAAATGAAGAGAGGAAGGGAGGAGAGCTACATGGGGGGTGCTCAAGTGAAGCACCCTTCTACATCTAGAGGCGAATCGTAAGTTCTTATCCTTATCCTTGTTAATTCAAAGCTAATTGTTTTATCATCATATGTTTTTGAGAAAACTGTTAAAGGAATTTAATCCTTGGTTACAATGTATGCTTGTATTTTAGTGGGGAGACTATATCTCTATTTTGTTTTTGAATGCCTTAAAATGAGTGTGTGCATTATGGATAGCATGATCTTATTTGTGGGATATAATTAGTCTACAGTTTTAGCATCTTTCCTTTTTTATATGTTTTGTGTTTCTACAGTCCATGATTATGTAATCTAATCTTTTAGATGAGGTTTCTCCCATAGCTCTCTTACATGTTTTAAATTTCTACAGTCATGTCCCTCGATTGTTGGTCTTCCTCAATTTCATCACGATCATACATTGACCTTCTTTCCCCTCCTAAAGTTTGGACCACATCCATTACCTCCACATAAAACTAGACATCCTTGGTCGTCTTGGTTCCCACGTCGTGATATAGTTATACAAATGAAAATGAAACAAAGTAATCATCTCCTTCTTTGTTGGCTAGAAGAATGAATGCTTAATGTTTTGATACATGATATCAACTATCTCTTCTGATCTCATGGTTGAATACCGAAATCCATTATGGTGGGCCTCTAGAGTTCCAGTCATATTTCTTCCTCTTCCACCAAATGTTGGCTTGATCCACATGTCTACTAGCCTAATGAAGCAAAGTAATCATCTCCTTCTCCACTAGCTGGAATAATACATGCTTAATGCTTTGATATGTGATATCAACTCTCTCTTCTGCTCTCATGTTTGAATACTGAAATCCATTATGGTGGGCCTCCATATTTCAAGCCATCTTTCTTCCTCTTCCACCAAATACTGGCTTGATCCACACGTCTGCCAACCTAATTGGCTTTATTTTTCAATGCTAAGTTTCTCTTGAGTCACCAATGTAGCTCTCTCTACCTTTTCAGACTCTTTCATTGCTACAAATCATCTCTTGGATTTAATCATTTGTACAACATGGTTGATGCGCTTTGAATCCTTACATCTAAAGGAAATTTCCTGAAAATTGGCCACCAGTTCAAGTTCATTCTGCTTTCATAATACTTTATATCCATGGAGTTCACCCATTCCTTGATGCCATCAAATGAATATTGAGGAATGGCATACATTTAGAGTACATCCCGCTTGAAGTCTTTGAAAACAATAGCCATATCAAATGCCTTTTTCCCAAGTCCTACTCTCTCAAGGTTAACAATTCTCAATCTCACTAATAGCGATTACTAAGAAAGGTAATTCCACCAACTCTACCAAACAGTTTACCATAGGAACAATGAAAGCAAAGGCTTTGAAAGGAACTCCATGAAAACCAAGCTCTCTAAATGGTATATCAAACTTTAGTTCAAAATATTTTAGATGAGGATGCTCCCATAGCTCTCTTACTCATTTGACAAATCCTTAAGGAGGAGGAGCAGCAGGATGACGAGGATATGTTTATGCCTTAGTATTTCATGGATTTGATGGAATTGTGATTGATTTTCATTGCAACAGATTAACAGAGGTTCAAATTTTTTTAAACAATAGATTTCTATGCTTCAAAACAAGGTCTGTGGTGCTCATCTTTGTTCACAATATACTTTTGTTTTTATTTTCTTTTGTATTATATTGCAATGTCCTCTATTTGTTTGTCTAAAGTGTTTAGTGCAGAGGCTAGTTTATTTAAGCCCTAAAAGGCCTTACATGTATATGTTTTAAATTGATGCTCCTTTTTAAGAAGGCTTTAGTAATAGTTGGGGTTCAATGAAAGCATTTATTTTTAATCTGTCATTAATCTTGCAAGGATCTGTTAAAGAAAGAAAAAAATGCGAGACAAGGTAGTGAAAATGAAATAAGCTCTGCGAGTCTCGATCTCTTGACCTCTGGACATAAATATGTGGTTGAATACTTTTGTTCTAGAAGCTTCAATTTTATGTGATTCTTTTTTGCTTTTTATTCTTGGGTTTTAGAGGAGCTTGATCTTAATTTTGGTGTTTGAGTATTTTGTGTTTTTATTGGGTTTGCTTTTTTGGGTTTTGAATTTATATCTAATTTGACTATTGAGAATTTGGGATTTTTTCTATGAAGGATTCATGCTTTTTGTGTTTGTAAGGGGAGGAGGAGGGGGTTGTAGAAACAAGAAACCTAGACTAATTATAAAGAATCTGATTTTTTTTTTTTTGCAAGAGTAGCTTGAGGTGAGACTGGTGGTCATATAAATGAAGAGAGGAAGGGAGGAGAGCTACATGGGGGGTGCTCAAGTGAAGCACCCATCTACATCTAGAGGCAATCGTAAGTTCTTTTCCTTATCCTTATTAATTCAAAGCTAATTGTTTTATTATCGTATGTCTTTGAGAAAATTGTTAAAGGAATTTAATCCCGGGTTACTATGTATGCTTGTATTTTAGTAGGGAGACTATATCTTTATTTTGTTTTTTGAATGCCTTAAAATGAGTGCGTGAATTATGGATAGTATGATCTTATTTGCAAGATATAATTAGTTTGCGGTTTTAGCATCTTTCCTTTTTTACATGTTTTGTGTTTTTGTAGTCCATGATTATGTAATCTAATCTTTTAGATGGGGTTGCTCCCAGAGCTCTCTTACATGTTTTATGTTTTTGCAGTCTTGTCCCTCTCTTGTTGTTCTTCCTCGATTTCATCAAGATCATACATTGACCTTCTTACCTCTCCTAAATTTTGGACCAAATCCATTACCTCCACATAAAACTAGGCATCCTTGGTCTTCTTGGTTCCCATGCCATGATATGGTTATGCAAATGAAAATGAAGTAAAGTAATCATCTCCTTCTCTGCTGGTTGGAAGAATGTATGCTTAATGTTTTGATACATGATATCAGCTCTCTCTTTTGGTCTCATGGTTGAATACCAAAACCATTATGGTGGGCCTCTAGAGTTCCAATCATCTATCTTCCTCTTCCACCAAATATTGGCCTGATCCACATGTCTTCCAGCCTAATGAAGCAAAGTAATCATCTCCTTCTTCGTTGGCTAGAAGAATGCATGCTTAATGTTTTGATACGCAATATCAGCTCTCTTCTGCTCGCATGGATGAATACTGAAATCCATTATGGTGGGCCTCTAGAGTTTTATTCATCTTTCTTCCTCTTCCACCAAATGTTGGCTTGATCCACAATTTTGTTAGCCTAATTGGCTTTGTTTTTGAAATTTGAAGTTTCTCCTAACTTGCCAGTATTAGTTGTAACTTTTTAAAAATTTTAATATGGTATGTGCACTTTGATATGATGTAATATGATTATGGTTTCATCTCATATGTTGTAATATTAGATATATAATAGAAAAATAAATTATTGCATGAAATAAATAATAATTTTTTATTTTAAATGTTTTTTTTGCAAAACATGGGTCTTCCAGAAGATCAAGATGATCCTCAACATGATATAAATCCACAAAATATTGGTTCTACTAGTACGGATCATATGGCAGAGGATGATGATGATGCAGATACGGAAGACACCTAGGTCGATGACAATGATGATGATGAGACAATTAGTGATAGTAACCAGTGACATTCATGATCATATAGACTACATCATGGATCATTGTTGATATATCGTTATGATTACTCTTTTCATGGTTACTATCGTATGTATCATTTTCATAGCCTACAGTACTATATTGTTGAGTTGTATCATCTTGACTTGTATCAATTTGAGTTACATAATTTATCAATTTTATTTATATCATTTGTACATGTATCATTTTCACTTATGTCAACTGTTGGACATGTATCATTTTGACATGTTTTTGATGTACTGGCATATTTGACTTTCACGTGTTTTAGTTATAATGATGATGATCTTATCAGTATTGAATTTTCAATTTATATATATTAAAAGCGGTTGATGATTTTTGGATGGATATTTATTAAGTATGATGATTTTAATTTACTGCTCAGGATGGATGTTTTCAAATTCAATTAAAAAATAAATATTTGACTCACTTGTTTTAATTATAGATGATGATCATGTTACAATAATCATATTTTTATTTAATCATATGAGTTAAATAATTAAATTAATTACTCTATAATCATATGAGTTATTTAAGAGGCATGATATATTTAACTAATCAAATTGAAATAAAACATATTAAATTAATAAATGGAAGCAAAACAAGAAGCATTTTTAGAAGCAAAAAAGGAAGCAACAATGGAAGCCAAACTAGAAGCAATCTGAAATCAAAATTGGAAGTAAAACCGGAAGAAAACCTTGAAGAAAAATTGGAAGCAAAATTGGAAGCAAAATCAAAAGCAAAACTGGAAGCAAAACCAGAAGCAAACCTAGAAGCAAAACTAGAAGCAAAACCATAAGCAAAACTAGAAGCAAAACCATAAGCAAAACTAGAAGCAAACCCAGAAGCAAACTTGATGCAAACCCAGAAGAAAAATTGAAAGCAAAATCGGAAGCAAAACTAGAAGGAAAACTAGAAGCAAAACTGGAAGCTAAATCGGAAGCAAACCTAGAGGCAAAATTGGAAGCAAACCTTGAGGAAAAATTGGAAGTAAAATTGGACGTCAAATTGGAAGCAAAACTAGAAGTAAAAATGGGATTAGACATGGAAGTAAAACTAGAAGCCAAATTAGGCACCCATTTCGGTGCAATTTCCAATGCTACTACCTGTAACTAGTGGAACATGATAAATTGACAATGGAGCCAAATGTGATCACACTACTTTGGCCAAAGTATTCTTACTCGGTACCTCTAGTGACAATCAGCCTACTCACATACACTACTCAAGCTCGATTTGACTTTAGGCCATTATAAAGGCATAGGTAATTTCCTTCGATAGGTAGTCATTAACCTCAGAAATAACCTATTCCTTTTCCAAAAACACAATGGTATTTGTACCCATAAAGCATAAACATAAGTTACCTCTTTCAATGGATAATCTAATCCCAAGTATAACATATGAACTTTCAAGCATAATATAACTTAACAAGCTATTCCTATTTCATCAATCCTAATATCTAATACTAAAGACAACATTCAATTTCTCCTTAATATGGAGTAAGTACAAGCACTTATAATAAAATCACAATAATAAGTATTTTCCCATTTCCACAAGCAAATAGACTATTCCTCTATTTCATGTAACCTATTGCAATTCCTACTTTAAACACACAAGGCAACCAATCTTTCATAACAAGACAAAACATGAAGAGATTAGAATCTCATGCTTGATTTATGCTTATTCTAATTAACCATTGGATCCCAAGTTTAGTCTCCTATTAGAGCCAACTTAGCAACAAACTCTCTTAATATCTCTCACTAAACTCCTCTCAATAACTCATGGCAATATAAGAATTCACTCAATGGAAAAATATAGTGGAATGGAGAAACGTAATAATGCAAAGAAGGATTGTAAGAAAATGAGGTGAGTACTTCTCAAAAAAGAACTATCGACTCAGATTTACAAAGAAAAGGTGGTGGACTCTTATCACATTAGTCACCAAAAACATACAACAGATCGACTATATGATTGCCATAGTAGTTTGACTACTTCACAATGCACATGTTTAATACAATGAATCAAATTTTTGGATCATTAGACTTCTAAAGGAAACAAAAATTTCATAATATGGTGCCAATTGTTCCATACATTCCCTATTCTCAAGCCTATGGTTTAAAAGAAGAATCAGTCAATATTCATTTGGCAACACATTTTACAGTCGACTTGGTCATAGACTGGGTAATTGACACATATTGAGTGAATTGACCTCCATACTTATAGCTTTATTTAGTGCTTGACCCAATACATCTATTATCATGGTTCACATCTTCTATTTCATGTGCTTAAAAACTTTGCGCAACAAATTTAATATTTATGTTTTCATCGACTATTATCCATGTGGATAAAAGTGTTTCATTGCTTGGTATTGTGTTGCTTAAAAATAGTGCTACATTCATATTAAATCAGCCATAGCACTTATACTTTAAATTGGCCTTTATCATAGATCGACCATTTCATATTACATATATATATATATATTCATTGATAAATAAGTTTGTCTAAATATTCCACTTGATATTTGAATGAATAATTTCAAGTTAACATTTCATATATAATATCGCTTGTATATATATGTATATATGTATGTATGTATGTATGTATATGTATACATATATATATGTATTTCTATATACATATATACATACATATACCTATATTGACATACTTGTATGGGCATTCCCATTTGTCAACACATACATGTATATTGAAATATGTATACATATGTATATATGTATATGTGTATATATCTCATATATATGCATTCAATTACACAATCAAACACATAAACGATTTCTCTTATCAGTAGATATATATATACATGTGATGTACTTATATATACATGCATGTCTCATTGTCCTTATGATATCACCATGCCCATAAGCAACCTTTCCATAAGTGTTCATAGGTACATCTACCTATGTACTCTCATGTATGTGTCTTACATGTATGGATTATCATTGGCATGCATATGTATACATATATATGCATACTATGTATATATATCTCCTCAATCAAGTATAGTAATATAAAGAACTCATAAACACTAAACACATAGACATCATCTGAGAATGCACTTAACAACAATCAAGATCCTTCCTAATGCAAACACATCATGAAAAAGGATGACTTACCAATTCCCTACACTATGACTTGACTCAACCATTCTATTGTGAGTGTGTGTGTAAGCTCAGTTATGTTTGGTTATAGGTTACCCAACCAAGTTCTTCTCCTAAGTGATACATCCCCTCACTTTTGGAGGATTGATTATGAACCTACATCCAACTTAACATATTTCATGGTAGTCAACCATTCATTTAAACAAGAATTTACATAATACTTTTCATAGTTAGAATATCAAATTCAATAACCATTTTTTTCCTTATATGCATTCCATCACATAACATTAAATGAAATAAACATTCATTCATAATATTTTTGATAAAAAAAGTGCAACCACATATATTTTCAAATTGAATTCCAAATACATTCAAATATGCAATAATTTACCCAAACATGATAATAGTAAATAGGCAAACACACAATGGGGTGTGACATACTCCCCCCATGTGAATCATCATCCCCAATGATTTTATGTAGCAACATAAACTAAACAAACAAACAAAAAACATTATTTTTCAAGCACTTTCATAAGCATGTAAAACATGTGGAAAATTTTGTTGCATCTCAGCATAGTCTTCCCAAGTGGCAGACTCTTTTGCATACTGGCCCCACTAGACTTTGTACTACAAAACTTCCATGTTATGTAAGTGAATCTTACATGTTCCAAGCACCTTGATAGCCTCAATTGTTACCACTTCAGGGTCCTATACTTGTAAACCATTCCAATCAATTACATCATTATCTCTTGGTATATACTTCTTTAGGTAAGAAACGTGAAAGATGTTATGCATCTGGGTAAGAGCTGGTGGCAACGCAACTCAATAAGCTACAGGATTCATTTCCTCAATAATTTCAAAAATTCCTACATAGCGCAAAGCTAGTTTGGATGGTTTTCCAAACTTGATGGTACTCTTATTAGGTTTTACCCTTAACAACACCATGTCACCTACTGCAAAATTCTAGGGTACTCACTTTTTATTTGCGTAGCTTTTATGTCTATCATTGGCTTCATCTAGCCTTTGCTTAACATTCCTAACATGTTCTTCCATTTTAGCCAACATCTCTTGCCCAAGACTCACCCTATCCTCAATTTTATCCCAACTTATAGGGGTTCGACACTTTTGACCATATAATGCTTCAAAAGGAGCCATCTTTATTACAAAATGGTAGGAATTGTTATAAGAAGTATTCATTAAAGGCAAGTAATCTTCCCACTTGTATTGTTGATCCATGCAATACATTCTAAGTAGGCCTTTGAGTACTTGGTTCACCCTTTCTATTTTTCCATCTATTTCCAAATGATATGATAAACTTATATTTTGTTGAGTCCCAAGTGCAAAAAATAAGGTTTGTCAAAACCTTGAGGTCACACATACATCCCTATCTGAGATAATATTCTCAGGAATTCCATGCAATCTAAACACCTCTTGAATGAAATTTTGAGCTATGACAAGAGCTCCATTAGTTAGATTCCTAGGTATGAAATGTGCTACTTTATTAAGCTTGTCCACAACCATAAGAATGGAATTGTGCTTATTCCTTGACATAGGCAATCCTTGCACAAAGTCCATACTTATGACTTGCCACTTACTCTTTGGAATATCATGTGGGTATAGTAAGCCTACTGGATGATGATGTTCAACTTTCACCCTTTGAAATTCTAGGCACTTAGCCACAAATCTAGTAGCATCCCTTTTCATCCCTTTCCATAAATATAATGGATTCACATTGGTCAACATTTTTGTCATACCAGGATGTCCAAAGTAGGGTACTTCATGAACTTCTTTCCACACGAGATTTCTTAACTCTTTAAAGTTAGATACATACATTCTCCCCTTATACCTAAGCATTCCATTGGGTTCAAAATTAAATCCTCTATACCTTACATCTTGCAGATTTCTCATGAATGCTTGCTTAACTTGCATGTAGTACTCAACCTTTTTGTATTTTTGTAATACTTGGCCTTTAAAGTCAGTTTGGATTGTCACTATTGAGGCAATATGATGTCTACGACTTAAGGCATTGACAACTTGATTTTATTTTCCCTTGATGTAGTTGATATTGAAGTCATAATTGGATTTCAACTCCAACCATGTTCTTTTTCATGCATTCAAATTAGGCTGAGTGAATAGATATTTCTACCCATGATGATTATTAATTTTAATCTCAAAGGGCTTTCCCAACAAGTAATGCCTCCACATGTGCAATGCATGAACCACCGTTGCTAACTCTAAATCATGTGGTGCATAATTTTTCTCATAGGGTTTTAGCTTCCTTTATTTATGAGAAATTACTTGCCCTTCTTGCTTTAAAACTCCACCCAAGCCTTCTCCTAATGCATCTATGACAATAGTGAAGTCACCATCAAGATTTGGTACTTTCAAAATTAAGGCAGTACTTAACTTCTCTTTGAGTAGATCAAATGTTGCTTGGAATTTTTCTACCCACTCAAACTTCATCCCTTTCCTTTGCAAAGAAGTAATTGGAAAGGCTATCTTGGAGAAATTTGCAACAAACTTCCTATAATATCCTACCAAACCCATAAAACTTCTTACCTCAGAGGCATTTTTGGGTACTATCCATTCTAGCACTGCCATGATCTTGGTTGGATCAACTTAGATAGCATTTATTGAGATCATGTGTCCAAGATACTACACTTTCTTTTGAAAGAAGGCACACTTAGAGAGTTTCCCATACAACTTATGTTCTCTCAGTCATTGCAAAACTATCTCTAAATGCTTACAATGATCCTCCTCATTCTTTGAATAAATTAGGATATCATCTAGGAAAACCAAACCAAACTTATCTAGGCAATCCTTAAATATGTTGTTCATTAGGTTCATAAATGTTGATGGCACATTAGTTAGTCCAAATGGTAGAACTGTAATACTCATAATGTCCATATCTGGTTTTCAAAGTAGTCTTGAGGATGTCCTCATCTTTGATTCTTAATTGGTGGTACCTAGATCATAGATCAATCTTAGAAAATACAGTAGCTCCCCACATTTGATCAAAAAGGTCATCAATGCATGGCAATGGATACTTGTTCTTTATCGTATCTTTTTTAAGCATTTGATAATATATGCACAACCGTAAAGTACCATCCTTCTTTTCCACAAATATTATTGGTGCTCCCCAAGATGATACACTGGGTCTTATCAATCCCTAGACAACATCTCATCTAGTTGTGCCTTAAGCTCCATTAACTCAGTTGTTGTCATTCTATAAGGCACCTTGGAAATAGGTTCAAATCCTAGCACTATATCGATGGACAAATCAAATATCCTTTTCGGTGGTAATCCGGGTAGTTATTTGAGAAACACATCTAAAAACAATCACAAGATAAGATATCTTTCCATATTTGTCTATCCATTTTCCATCATTTCACCTTCTTCCATCTCTAGGTAACTCTGTGGTCCATAGTTGTCAAGACCCTCTTGAGAGTTAAATTCCTTATAATCTTCAAGATTTTCCATCTTAACTACAAAGAGCTTGCATCCTTTCTTCTTAGCCCTAAGTAATTTCATGGTGAATATTTGACACAAATTGACTTCCCTAAGTATCCCTTGTAGCATCACTGGGTTACCAAAATCATCCAACCACTCTATTGTTTTGGCATGGTAGTCTACCTTGTCTCTATGCTTCCAAAGTTACTTCATTCCCAGCATAACATCATAGGATCCTAAGGGTGCTACATAGAGGTTTACCTCCATAGAAAAATAAGGTAGCTCAATCCTAGCTTCAAACAAACATTATTCCACCATTTATCTTGTCTTATTTGCATATTCTACAACTCATGAATTTGCCATAAAACCAACTTTCCTAGATATTTTCTTTGCTATTCAAGGTGAAACAAAATTTTCAGTAGCTCCAATATCTATAAGTATGGAAATGGGAAAACCAAATAAAATACCTAGAGTCTCTACTAGGGTAGCTTGATGCTTTGCTTGACAATCATCCAAGGCAACATGAATCTTTTTTTAGAACGTCGCTTGCTAGGAAGGAAGTGGATTTCCATAAGTTTGTGACCTAGAAGGCTTATTGGGACAATTTATAGAAAAGTGGTCTCCACCACATGTGAAGCATCTTGTTGCCATTCCTTTCTTCCTTGTGAGTTCACCAGATTTACTAGCATTACTTCCAGAATTGTTAGCATTTCCACCATTGAAATTATTCCTCTTGTATTCCCTCTTTGATTCTCTTCCATTATTTTGGGGTCCCTTTTCCCCTTGTTTCTAAAAATCTTGCACACCTTCAAACTTCCTTGGAGTTGGTTTAACTTGAGCTCCTATGAACTTCTTACAATTCATATTCTCTTGGTGGATGGAGATGGCTTTGAGCTTTTTCTCTTTCTTAACAACCTTTTCATAGACTAGATCCATAGTGGTCGGACCATGAACATCTACCTCACCACCAATCTAGCTATTAAGCCCCATAATGAATTTCCTTATGTGGAAAAATTCATCCTTTTGATACATTAGTACATAATGAAACAAATGGGTAAAATTTTCCCATTACTCATTTACTAACATCTCTCCATGTCTCATATTTTAAAAATTAGTAAGTTTTTGGTCGAAAAAGAGTTGAGGTAACTAGATTTTTCAGAATATTTCCACAAACTCATTCCATGTAAGTTTCAGAGAACTAATCCTGAGTTCCATTTTCTTGTTCATCCACTAGTTAGAAGCTTCACCTACTAACTGATAGGCTCCCCATACTTCAATCATGACTTCAGGATAGTTTCTAATCTCAAAATATTTCTCCATTTGAATCAGCCATACCTCAAATTCTTCCCCACTGGTGCTACCTTCAAATTTTGGTGGGGTTATTTTCCTCATGTCCTTATAAATTTCATTACCCAACCACTTCCTATTAGTTCCTTTGAATTGAGAGTGATATTTCTCATTCTCATGTTCATGGATTTGTTTTTTATCATGAGAATTCTCTCCATCATCTTCATTGTCAAGGACTTATTCATTAATCGAAACTTCTTCTGCTAATCTCTCTTTCCCTTATTTCCTACACAAAATTTCTCAACCTTGTATTGGTTTCGTGAATGATAGCCAAAATTTGATCCAATTTAGCTTCATCACCCACTAGACCTTGTTTGACTTCTTGAATCCCTCTAGGATTGGTCCTTATTCTCACCATCCTTGCAAGAAAAGGACTATACCTAAAGTTTCATCTATATTATATTTGGTCATGTTCTTACTATCTTATGGAAAACATTTAAATGAACATTTATTCACACAAAGAAATTTCACATAAGATTTGAGCACAAGATTTTTGATAAACACGTGATTTTTATTATTCACAAGGATATCAATATCCTTTCATTTACATTGAGTGAATATTCAGATAATCAAGTGGAGAGTATCCCTTAAATTCACTCTCTGACATATAACTCAACAACTTACCACTCAGATTTGTGTTCATCTCTCATTCGCTCATATTTATCCCAAAATGGATAGTATCCTTCAAATTTATCTTCTAGTACATAGTTGCGGGGGACATAACCCTTCAATTCATTACTTGAGGAAATTACAATCACTTTCGACATAGGAAGGACTCTATGAATGTTAGACTGACACTCCCTTTCGAGGGCATATCCCTGGAAAGTGACAAGGAATCAGACTTTGTTGGCGAAACCGAAGGTAGATAGTTGAAATTGGCCTCCTCCTTCATCCTTCTCTTTACTTCACTAATCCAAGAAATAATGACTAAAAGGTTTAGTATCACTTAACCAGATGAAATTATCATATTTGGTACCCTCTATCGTACGAACAATGGCCTCTTTTTCCTTCTTGGCTTTCAGGTAGCGCTCATTCCCAATTATTGACTTTCTTATAGTTAACTTGAGATGCACCATTCTGGAATAATAATTTCCAAAAATTAGTCTCATTATGGAAAGTATGATGAGCACATAGGCTCTAGAGCTGACCCTAGTAGCTTTGATACCACATGTAGCATGCCAATTATTCATGCAAGTAAAATTCCTAAGTTTTCACTTTCAAGTAAATAAACTATGTTTCATAACCATTGCCATAAAAGAATTCTTTACTTAAAGGAGAAAAAATGAACATAGATGACATAAAAAAATTCCAATTTTGATTTTTTTTTCAAAATAATTTTTCACATACTACAATATTTCAAATATTAGTCGCCTGTTGAGGAGGAGAAGTATCACTCAAGTGTTTTTTTGCCAACCACAGACTCAAATGTGGTCCCCTACACATTTATCATTTGATAGATGGCCCTACCCTTTGAAGAAGAGAATGGTGGAGTAACCTCATAACGACAACCACTTTGAGCTTAGTGTTGTGCCCCACATAACTAGAACTTGTAGACACTACAATCCTGAACTAGCATGCATAAATGGAACACGGTGAATTGACAATGGAACCAAAGGAAATCATGGTACTTAGGCTAAAGTATTCTCACTTAGTACCTCGAGTGACAATCATCCTACTCACATACACTAATTGTTACTGTAGGTTTTTTATTTTCCTTATGTTAGGGAATATTTATTTTTCCTACACACATTATTAAGCTTGCTTAGGTTATATTGAATGGTTAGGATGAGGACATGTGGCATAAATCCATCACTCGCATGTGTCACTCACACCCACTTTTGGGTAGTTGAATGTCACACCCTCTTTTGGACTTATTTGTCACCTCCCCATAACCATTTTTTGGCTTTACCTGAGTAGGCATAACGATGTAATCTGGCATTTACCAAGTAGGTAAAAACTTCCACCTATTATAGGGAATGGGAGTAATTACTCCTCTTGGAATTATCTGCCATTATTTTTCTATATAAATAGAACTCACCCCTCCCCTTGGCTAGTATGATGGAATGCTAGTTCAATGTTATGGGAGTGTTGAGTTTATCCATCTCTTTACTTGCTTCCCTTCAATAATTCTAATCTTGGGTGGTTTCACAACCAAATCTAACATGGTATCAGATTTGGTTGTGAGTTTTTGGTTAGCATATATCTCAATCCATTCTTGAAAGCAAAGTATGATCTTCTCTTGCATCTGATGATGACCTGGAGAATCAAAAATGCTTGATAGAGATCTTAGTTTTTGGGGGGGTTTCATTTCTATTGTATCTTATTGCAGGTATTTTGGAGCTTCCTAGAGACATTCTAAGCTCGCCATTGAGTTCAAAGCAACCAAAAAAGTCAGAATTGGCTTTTGTTTCATTTGAATCAGGCATTGGGTGCAAGATCTATGAAGGATTGAAGATAGAGATTTTTAAAGAGTTTTCATAAGGTAGCCATCAATTCAGAGCATTTTTGGCCCAAACAGACCTCGCCATCGCACTCATAAGGCATAAAAACCTAAAGATCGACTGCCAATTTGTCAATTTTGGAGAAATTCAAATTTGAAGCAAACAAAAATTAGCAAACAGGACTGTACAACCCCACCTATGCACGGTATGACACAAATTTTGAAAAAAAATCATTAGTTTTTTTTGGATTCTTTAATTTCCTAATTTTCAAAAAATCATAAAAAATGTAATTTTTTTGTTAATTAAAAAAAAGTCATTGCAATTTTTTTTAAAATTATAAAATATTTTGAAAAAGTCAAGGCAAAGGTACTTGATAGGTACCCTGCACAGGGCTTGTTAGGCCCCCGTACCTACACATTTTAGGCAAAGGCTATCCAGCCCTCAAAAGGGCATGGTAAGGGGCTCTGCATCCATCCATGGCCATAAGCACCCGTGCAACCTAAGACCTGTCAATACACCTGCAACAAAAGATAAAACTATCAGCCCAACAAGTTTTTCATTTAATGCTAGTTTGTAGTTTGCCGCCAGGGGAAAGTAAGTGGGCTCAAGTCATCCACTGCCAGCCTCCAAGTTGTTTCGTAGCCAGGGGAAAGCAATATTAATGTATGAGTATTAATATCATCAACCACTATCACATTTTCCCGCTACATTGAACTGCCTAAATTTCCCGATGTTTTTTTTCATTGCTTGGAGTATAATGTAAACTTGTACATGTTTTTATTTTCAATGCTTATAATGTAAACTCCATCCTAGAAATTTAACGCTTATAATGTTTTGTAGGTATCATTTTAAATATTTTTATTTATTAATAAATTATTAATTTTACAATATAGATATTTGGAAAAGTTGGTAAATTTTTTTGCTAATTTAAAATGATTAAATAATTTTTTTATAAGATAAGTCATATAATTTGTAAAATGATGTCAAATTTTCAATTTTTAAATATTTAAAATGATTAGAAGTTATTAAGTTCATATTTCAATGTGTATGTTTATTAAACATTAATATATAGAAACTACATTAAATAAATGATAATTTGTGAATAAAGTTGGAAACCTAAAAATATGTTGATTGTATATCTCTACAAACCTTTTTTTTCTAATTCAATTTTAATTAAGAAACATATCTAGGAAGAATATAATTGAATGAAATATTTGTAATTAATTTTAACATTGTGTTATATGTGTGTGTGTGTGAATATTAACTTATGAAGGATAAATGGAGAGAAACTAAAAATGAAAAATAATAAGATTTATTGTTTTATTGGTCAAAATTAATTTTTAATTGTTAAATAATAAATTAGATTATATTTAATAATAGTTAATAAAGTGATGTTTTTAATGATTTTGAAATTGTCAAAAAAATAAAAAATAGATAGAAAAGAAAATATAAATAACAATTGCTTGAACAATATATGATAATTGAAAAATCAATAAGTAAAACTAGAATTTTAATGGTGTTCTTTATGTTTTTGAGTTTCTAAATAATTTTAAATTTATTTTATTAAATAAAATTGAAATCTTTAATCTAATTGTGCATGGGAAATTTGAAAATTGACTACAGAATTGACCTATTTTTATTTTTTCTAATCTTATAGTTTTATAGTTTATTTTCAAAATATTGTTATTTATTCATCTTTGCTCTTATTCGTTGTAGCTTAAGTTGTTGCTATTTAAGTGGTCATATATGTTTGCTCATAGACTATTTTATTTAGTTGCATTTTTTATGATTTGTTTATGTTTTCTTTTCCTTTTTCTAATTTGTTCCTTGATTCTTGTTCTTCCTTCCCCTCTCTTTTCCCTCTCTCTTTTTATCTAGTGTTAGTCTACTATCAACCATTTTTCTCCTCTTGTAGCTATACAACGAAAATTTAGTGGTATTTGATATTCCACCAAAATTTATTCTATGCTTATCTAGGGAGTTCCACCAAATGTTTAATGCAATCTAAATTGAGAAGATGTGTATAATAAATAAATTCTAAGCAACTCTATACAAATGAAATGATTATGCATTGATGAAAAGATGCTTAGAATAATCAATCCTAAACAACTTTGTGTAAAAAAATGATTATGGAACGATGAAAATATGCTTAGAATAACAAATCATAAATAACTTAATGCAAATAAAAATGATTATGAAATGATGAAAAGATGCTTAGAATAAAAAATCCTAAACAACATAATGGCATTTTGATAGAGAAATGGTCACATATTATTATAAGACAATCATATATCTAACTATGACTACCATCATGAAAAGTAAGATTGCAAGAAATAAATAACATATTATTTATAATTCAGCCATTCTAAAGTGAATATACATTCAAATTTAAATGTTTAAAGCTTGAAAACATGCAATTACAAAAAAAAAATATTGTATATTGATTTTTAGTCATCATAGAAAGTAAGATTGCAAGAAATAAATCTATAACATATTATTATTTATAATTCAGCCATTCTAAAGTGAATATAAATTCAAATTTAAATGTTGAAAGTTGGAGAAAACATGCACATAAGGAAAAATTATATTGTATATCAATTTGTATATATAAAAGCAAAGAATAATTCTCTACACATATACAAAATTGGCATTGACACCAACTCAAAATATTTTTTACAAAATGTTGCATATGTCATCTCAAGCTCCATATGCAATGTGGATGTTGAATAGCTACACATTAAATCCTAATAGTTCAATTGATACTATGTCTCAAGTGAGTCCTAAACTTGTGGTGGATCATCAATATCTAGCCTTCTCATGCCACTTGATGGATACAAAATTAACTGCACAATAACAAGGAAAACCATATTTTAATTAGCTCAATATTAAATAAATTAGGCCACTGGAAAAAATACTTATCTACTATAATTTAGAAATGTCAAATTACTATATTGTTACCATCTCTACTTTGCATTACATCCATTGTTGAAGCTACTTGGTTAAGATCAATAGAAAATGGTAACATATGTTGTTGGGTGTTTGTTGATCATCTAAAGCCACAGTAACATGCACATTTAACACATCAACTTAGACAAAATTAATTTACAAACTAAAGACATAAAATTGATAGAAGTGTGTTTTATAATTTCTATACCATCTCCACTTTTCATTGTATCTATTGTTGTTGTTTGGTTGAGATCAATAGAAAAAGGTAACATATGTTCTCTATTGTTTTGTTGATCATTTGAATCTGCAATGACATGCTCATTTAACACATCGACATAGATAAATTTTTCAAGTGTAAAATTGTATTATGTAATTAATATAAATAATAGTAAATTTACTAAGTATAAAATTAATAAATAGATTTGATAGTTAAAAAATTACCATCTATAAGCTGTATTTCATTTGTTATTGTTTCGTTTAGATCAATAGAGAAAGGTAATTAACATCGTTGAGTACTTTCTTGATCATCCAAACCTACAATGTCATATATTTAGCATATGAAATAGAAACAAGAAGTTTTATTATGCAAATTACCAAAATGCTTATGAATAAATGTACTCACAGTGTTTTTGCATGATAACAAATCTTTCTTCTTCTATTGTGATTCCTGAGCGATTTATGACCTTTTTTTTCTTTTTATTTCTACATCTTGTAGAGGCGAATTGAAAATTTCCATACTCCTCAATTGTTTCATTCAAGTCTTCAGAGATGACATTGTCTCTTTGACGAATTGAATGATGTTTGCACATTTTTCTTGGACTGAACCATGGTGATATGTGTCTCATAGACATGTTCTTCGAGCCAAGGATTGATGTAAATTTGGAAGAGGAAGGAAGAGATGTATCGATATCTTTTCTCAATCTCTCAATACATTGAATAAATTTATTTTTTCCATCTTCGCTAGTTGGTAAATTTTGGAGAAGATGATTTAAATAATCAATGGAATTTTGAAATTTATGATTTGAAGCATCACACGATTTCTAGCCATCTGTAATACAAATATAAATGATTAAATCTAAAAATATTGAAAAATATCTTAATATTTCATTATAAAATGTATACATTGAAATTTACCACTTCTTTGGTCTTCACTAATGACAACCTCAAGCACATATTGATCTTTTATTTGATTACAACCATCTCTAATTGGATTAAGATTTAATTAATTTTGAGAACCATAAAAAATAAAGTAATATTTAATTGTAAAGACCATATCAACATTATCGATGTGTATCACCAAAAAGTGTAGACTTTGACACTTTTCTCTCATTTGGATTTTTTCCTATGGATTTTGGACCCTTTTCAACCTCATTTTACCTCTTTTCAAGCCTTGTTTTGAAGTGTTGTAAGAAAAAATTCACACTCTCCTAGGCTTGTGATCACCAAATCAACCCTTTATTATGTTATAATGACCCCTTAATACACATATAAATCCTATCTTGGTGAGTTTTCATGAGACAATCCTAACAAACGTAAATAATTACATTTTAATCTCTGAAAATCAATAAAAATTGCCCAGGTGGACTAGGTTGCCACCTTGGGCGACCTAGTCCCATGTGGCATAAATTTAAAATTTAACTTAATTTCTTTCAAGATTCTTGTCTCTAAAACTCTAAGGTCGATCTGTATGGTGTTATTTTCGAGAAAAATAGGGCATAACTAGTATAAATAAGCTTCAAAACCCCAATTTCTCAATTAGGTACCCTCATTCTTCTCAACACACTCTTCTCACCTCTCATCTCTCCTTATTCTCAAACAAGCTAGGGTTTGAGTATTCTAAGTCACTAAGGAATCTCTCTCAATAAGCATTCAAGGGTTGAATCTCCATTGTTGCTTGACTCAAGATCAAACATCATGGAAAGGTAAACTCTATCTCTCCCCTTGTTTCATGTTTCACTTCCTTTATCTTTTCATCATTTGGTTTCATTACTCAAAAGGGGTTTGACTAAGGAAAACCCCTAATCTCTAACCCTGACCCTTGTCTCCTTTGTGTGTTTTTGTAGATTTAGGTATTTTTTAGGTGGAAGATCATTCAACAACTCATCCAAGCTCACTAAGGTTGGAGAAACCCTAGTTGAATCTTGGAAGACACTCACAGATCAGATTCTGTATTTTCAAGACCAAACACCTAGAAGAGCAGAAACTGCAAACAAAAGGCTCTAGATTCCACTTTTAGATTATCAAAAACCTAGAATAGGACTAGTCGCCCATAATGGTGACCTTGTGCCTCTGAGCACACTTTTTAGGGATTTTCACATTTTTGCATACCCTTTTGGCATAAACGGGCTCCAGACCAATTTTTGAGAATCTAGTACTAGGTCGGTGAGATTGGTACAAGTGTCCCTCTCAGCTTCTGTAACATTTCCAACAGCATTCCAGACCTCCATCAGACTCCTCTTCGAATTCTAGGTGCACACATTCTATCTCTTTCATTTTTGTATAGTTTAGTGTATTTTATTAGTTCATTTGTATATGTTTGCATACAACATTGTGTTTTCCAGCATAGTTTCATTTCCTAGGTTTAACATTCATAGTTAGCTTCCATTTTCCATTTCCAGCATTTAGGGCACACCACACACATCACTTTAAGCCCCTAACTCCCCCTTTGAATGAACTCGCCAATAATCCTTTAGTGCGAAAGAGACCCTATTCTTCCAAAGTTAGCTTCTAGGTGAAAAACCCTAGAAGCTCATTGGGGAATCCTCTTTCCCTAAAGAGCATCATTTTTGGTGGTTCACGATGGTATTATTTTCATGACTAAAACTCCCTCTAACATTTTCATCATCATCAAGCAATGGAGTAAAACCATCTATAGTTCAAAAAGATTAATTTAGTTAGTTTTGAGGAATAATATAATAATCATTTAACCTATAAATATTAAACTTAACTCTCAAATAACCCTTACCAACAACTTGATCTTGCTCATTATTTTTGTTTCTCTTTAGAAGATCTAAAATCTTTAACACATTTTTGCATGTGTTTCCCTTCTTTGCCCACTGATAGTCACACACGTGTAAATCTAGTTCAATTTTTTTAACAAGATACCATTTTGTTGGAACTGTTTGGCTTCTTATCTCGTACATGTTAGGGAGGAGATCATATGAATGGAAATCTATATCTGGTTTTTTTTTACCTCTCCAATGTAGTGTAATATCTTTCTTTTTTGAAGTTAGTCAAAAACCCTGATAATTGCACATATCTTTTATTTTTATAGAATGGCTCTACCCTATGAAGAAGTGTATGGATAATCCAATCCATTCTTCTCGTGCATCTCTTTGAATTATCACTTAAATAGTGAATCTTGATGTGGAAGTGATACGACTCTATGGAAGCATTGGTTTCTTGATTTGCATGAGAAAAAAATCTATAGTTTTTTGCCCACATCGCTATACAAAAAAATCATAAACTTCATCTTAGTATAAATAAAAATAAGTTAAACGATGTAAATGCATAAAAACCATAATGAATAATTTAATAGGCTTACCAATATGAGTCTCATCATGACACCAAGTTTTTTGAAAGTAATCAATAAATTTCTTCTCCTCTTTGAATTCCTCCATGAATTTTTTTATCAAGTGAGCAGTGATGTCTTCACTATCACTCATTGCATACATTATCTCACCCAATCTATCGAACATATTAATTCCAACATCCTTATTATGGACATACCTGGATTATAAAATATAATACCAAACTATGAGGTTCAAACATGTAATGTTCAATTATTCCACATATTTTAATTAAATATTCACTTATGTGTATATATTCTTCAACCATGCCCTACGTACATACCAAATACATAAAAGTACTTGAAAATCAAAGGATATAATCTACATGTTACATTATTAAATCTCATAATTATCATTCTAAAAAATAAAAATAAAAGATTAAGGCCAATAAAAATCTGATTTCTTCAATCTTAGCACTAGCATCGTCTGTCATAAATGCATTGACATTCCAATTTTCTTTACATTTTTTCCCTCTTTTACAAACTTTTGTCAACCATTCATTTATATCCTCAACTTTATCTCTTGAGGATATGGCCCATACAATAGGTATACCAACCTCTTGTTCATCGAATACAAGCAAAGTATATAACTGGTACTACACATGAATAAACCATTGATTATTTATTATATTTTTAGGAGAATAAATTAATGATTTCATTAAGATCCATAAATACAATTAGCATTTTTTTACTTACAACATATTTGTAAGACCCCTCCATTTTGCTCCTTGGACCGAGCAGTGTCCTATTGGTTATGTTGTGTTACCTTTAGTGCTTGGACTGTGGTACTCGATTTCTAATTGATCATTTTCTGCATAATGATGTGCTTGTTATACTTTGATGTGGTGGTATATTATTCAGATGTTATCATTATGACATGCTTAGATTAGCATAGCAAATATTTGAATTAATGATGTTTATGTTTGGATTATATTATTGATGTTAGGTTCGTCAGTTGGTAGTACTGTATGGGTGAAGGGGACGAGATTGCATCACTCGCTTGCGAGCGCCCTGCGATTTCGTGATTCCCTCTTCACGATGTGTTTTCTATGATGCAGATATACATGTACGATATTTTATTGTTCGCAGGTTGATAGGTACAAGACACTGACTCCACCTGGTTTCACAGGTCTGAGCGCGTCCATTGCCAACGGCAGTTGATTGGGAGATAGTAGCTAGGTTTCTTGTGTCAAGCCATCACCCTAGTCTTGTGTGTGTCGTCGGTTTTGTCAAGTTCTGTTGAATTAAATATTATTGTTCTCTTGCTTTGATCTTATTATATTGCAAGTTAGAAAAGTTAAATAAATGACTATGTGGTTAAATTGTTGATTTAATTAATCTGATTATATTGTGAAAAATGTTATTTTATTTATGGATTAATTTAATGTAATTAATAAAATAATTAAATTTTGGATTTGATTTATTTTATTAATTTATTTAAATTAATTATGTCAAAATGAAGTTATTTATGCACTTTGGTTATTATATTTTTTCTTGAATTAAAATTAAATTGAAAATGTTATTTTATTTATGGATTAATTTAATGTAATTAATAAAATAATTAAATCTTGGATTTGATTTATTTTATTAATTTATTTAAATTAACGATGTTGAAATGAAGTCATTTATGTATTTTGGTAATTATAGTTTTCTTGAATTGAAATTAAATTGAAATTAAATTGAAAATTTAAGAAAAGGTTTACATGTTATTTTTGGAAATTAGAAAAAGGTAAAATTGGAAATTAGAGTTATATTCAAAAGTTTGACTTTAGGGTTTGAGGAGATATTTTCTATTTTGCTATTAATTGGTTTTTGGGGAAAATTGTGGTGGAGAAAATGAAAAAAATGGAGAAGGGAAGAATTTCTGTTTTTGGGGGTTTTGGATTTGCATGGAGGAAATGGATTTTGAAGAGGAATCATGGCACCCTTTTTGGATCTTATCAAACTTCTGGAACTAGTTGGACTTCGGAGAAGGTGAAGGAGCTTGGATCTGAGGAGAAGGCTTGCACCATTTAGCCAATCTCTCAAATCTTCTGAAATAGGTTTTCTTCTTGTTAAATTTAGTTCATTTTGAAAATGATTCACAATTTGATTTGCTGTTTGGAGATTATGGATTTAAATCTTATTTGATTGCAAGATTAAATCCATGTTAGAATCCCTATAGTTTTTTCTTTCTTTTCTCCATGCTAAAAATTGAGAATTCTATTTGAGAAATCTAGTTGAAAAAAAAATTTAATTGTTAAAATCCTTGTGGAAATTGGGTTTTCTGGAAATTTTATAAATCTATCTGTAAATGTTTGTTTTGGAAAAAACTCCTCCAATTAAACTATTCTATTGAAATTATTGTTTTATAGATATATATATTTTATATATACATATATATGCATACATATATGATTTACATATATACAGACATATATATATATATATATATATATATATATATAAATTAATTGAAATTTATATTTTTCTTTTTTCTGGAAAAATCGCCATGGGCGAAATCCAGATGCGTAGTTATGAAGGAAGGGTTTCATTTTTTTTTTAGTTTGGGTTTGGGGGGACTGTGGGAGGCACTGCCCCCACCACCGCCCCCATACAGGGGATGGTTGTGGAGGCCGAGCCTCCATGCAGCCCCCAATAACCTTACTCCCGCTGGCCACGCCCTGCCTTGGGCTCAGCTGTGTGTAACACAGCCGGCACCCTTAGGGGAGCCGACTATGTTACCCACAGTCGGCCCAAGGTATGGGTTCGGTTGTGGCCAAACATGGCCGCCACCGCCGCCGACCCTGCAACAAGAAAAACATGCGGCCAAAGCTTGCAGTGCCCTAAAATATGGCACGGCAATCAATGAAAATGCTTGCCCTGTTTTCATTTGGGTTTTTTTATAAAACAAAAAGAATAATAACTAAATTAAAATATCATATTTTAATATCATATTTTACAATATTAAAATATTTTTAAATAATATTTTGAATATTATATTTTATAATATAGGAATATTATATATATATTAAGGGAAATTAATTAATGGCATGGGTAAATTATTAGAGAAAACTTTATGTCAGTGATGTTATAGTCAAATTATGGAATTTTATGTCAGAATATATTATTTGAAAAGGTTAGCATCGGGATTAAGGATAATATATTTTTATAATCATGATTAATTAATTTCTAGATGATTTATTTTCAAAAGAGTTGTAGATAATTTTCTTAAATGATTTATTTCAAATTGAAGGGGTAAAGGTTATTTAATTATTATTAATTGCAAATAAGGGAAAATTAAATACTTGATCCTAGGTTATCTTGTATGGAATGTATGTGTTATTCATTTCATAAGTATTTAAATGTTGTGGGTTCATTTCGTTAATGTTGTTCGTGGGTTATTAAGTAACCTCAGTCTCGTAACCTTAGAGGTTGTTGCAATGTGTAGTGAATCTTGCATATTAATTATACTTTAAAAAAAAAAAAAATTGGTTCGTTTATTTAGTAAATTGCAACTTCCTCCAGGGTTGCGTGACGGGGCGTTACAATATTTATTTGTTGAGAATGTGGAATCCATTGCAATGATTGAGTTGTGTGAATGTTTCACCATCATTTCTCGCATCCATGGTGTTTGGATTCCTATGATAAATGGAATATTTTCCACATTATTTGGTCTTTTATAGTAAAAGAAGTTATCTTTCTCCTCTACATGCCACATGCTTACACTTTTTGCATCATCTTCATTCTTTTGGGATCGAAGCGAGCGTACTCTTTTCCAAGCATTCAAAACATCTTTTCTCAACAAACATGTATCCCTCTTATTCATCAACTCAGTAAAACCATGGTCTAAATAATGTTGTTCACATATTGTGTCAATCCCCACCCCCATTAGCAATAAGGATTCAATATACGATTTGCATTCATTTGACAACCTTGGTGCAACACTACTCCTTGGATCACCAGAAGGGTCATCTTTTCCATGGAAAAATTCACCATTAGCATCACAATGACTAAAATCATTATATGTGATAATTGCAACATTTGGTCTACCATACATAACCTTAACAAGAAAGTGGGTTTGGCAACCCCTTTTTGGGATGAATCTTTGTTTCCTTTTCTTGGTTTTAGGTTTGTTTCTGTTATCATCAGGGCCAAAAGCACACCAATACCTATTTACACATGTAATATATATTAATTGATATAACAATTAGAAAATATAATTTCTTACATGCATAATTATTATATTAAATCTATGCAAACCTTGAGTACATCATGGTTGTGTTGTCTTTAGGTTGTATCAAGTTGGGTTGTTTATGAAATTTGCATACAAATGTTGTCTCTGTACTGTCCAATAAACCTTCTCCTTTGACAAAGTGAGGGAGTCTTTCAAGAGGGATTGCAGCACATATGTCTATCTCACCATTTTTACCTCCAATAGGTGTCCATTCAAGGTCAACACTTGAGAAATGATTTCCCTGATTGGGAACGTCTTGCACATCTAGATGAAGTTTTGATTGCCATTTTTTTGGCTTGCCCATTCTGAATAATATTAAGATAGTTAGTGGACCTCTATCTTGTTCAAATATGTCAAAACAACTATATTATTTTTTTCTAATCATTCTATGACCTATACTTATCTTTACCTTAGTGTTCACACTTTCCTTTGAGGTTTAAAATAATATATGAATAAAGTTCAATGACCTATTACAAAAAAGTCTATAAATCATTGGGATAAAGTCATACAAAACAATTTTCCAATAATATAATATAAACAAACATAAACCAATAATATAAACAAACATGGGAACCTTTGTGCTCTAAGGGAGGTAATTTATTTTTCCATTAAATGTATTTCATTTTAACCAAACCAATAATAATGCTTACTAAATTAGCTTCATGTAGGGAATCATTAGCACAATGACCAAGGATGACTTATTTAAAAGATATTTGAGAGGGACCCAAAGATCCATGTGTGTTAGCCATGAACCTATAGACCAAAAAACAATAAAAAATAGGAATAAAATAGGAAACCTCAATCTAAAAAAACTAACTTTTTTCAATGCAAGGTTGAATTTTAACTTGTAAAAAATAAATATAAACACTTGACTTATTTACTTGTAATTTTAAAATGAAAATTATGTTCATTTCTTCATTTTTATGCTTTCTTTAGTGTTAGTGGCTACACATACAAACCTATGGTATGTACATATAAACTATTTTATATTTTAATTCCATCTTCTTGGATTATTAGCATAGATTTATTTGAATCTTCACTTTTTAAAAAAAAAATATTTTATGATGTAGTTTATGATGAATTTTCCAAATCTTTAAATAAGCATGTCCATCTATTTTTGTAATGGCTAAAATGATTAGTTGTGCCTTTTCCTTCTCTATTTTTTACAAGAGTATTTGATTTCTTAACTTTCCAAGTATTTTGTATTTTTTACCTTTACACTAAAGGACTCGTCATCATATATATTTTTCTCCTCCTCTACATAAATTCTTGAACTTGTGTCTCATCTAATTCATTGGGATTGTTGATACCCATCCTCCTCAAGATGTGATAATGGAGACGTACAAAATAATTTTTCAACATATCTTGCTCATCCAATTCCATGCCATTTTGCATAGATTTCCACTTAAACTCCATTTAGTGTAATCCTTCATACTTTGACCACTTTTTTTCTTGTAACATATCCTCTCTTTTTTTTATCAAATTTATATCTAATAGGATAAATATTTCTATGAATTAATCCTAACTACTTACTATGATATTATTCATCTTTCCACAATTTACAATAAAATTCTCCCACCATGCAACATGATGTCCCCTTTTATTTTGTGGAATGCAAATGAATATTTTTATGCCACATTTAATTTATGCACATTAAAATAGACTTACATTTTTCAATCCATGAATTTAATGGTTGAAGATTAATTTGTTCGTCAAAAGTATCTATTTCTACTTTAGTCCTACATAAATGGAATTTTTATTTTTTCCTTCTTATTTTTGTATGGTTTGTTCAATAAATGCTATGCATTTTTTCCCACTCCACCCTCTTCCTTAATACCAAGTTTATTTTTAAGATCTTTTACCAACATAAGATTTTTCTTGTATCATTTTAACTTTCTCCCTGATATGAGTTCTTTTTGTCTTGATATAATCTCTTTTTATTAGATAAACCAATGTTAGTTCTTTATTATTCCCTTCATATATATTTATAATCCAATTAATTGTGCATTCATGTTTTTATGTTAGTCTTTTGTTCTCTCATAATTACTATTATAGACAAACTTTCACAAACCCACTAAGATCAAATTGCTCTAATTCTAAAATTAATTTGTAAATCATTATAATTTTATAATTTAAGGTCACAAAATTATTTCTACTTATAATTACTTGGATTAAATGAGTTTTAATAAAAGATAATGAAATATAGAACATAAAAAAAAAAAACTTGTACAGTAATTGTCATGAAAACTCAAATAACTCGTTATTTTATCTTAAAAATCTCGTGAGGGGAAAGCTAGACTGTGTAGTAGTGGTAATTTCCCTAAACTACCTTTTTTAATTGCATAGGAAAGTACGTGAAATAATGGTTTCCATCTAATTTTTGTTCTATCTCCTTAAAATTAGTGAACAAGAAAATTTCCTCTTTAGTATTTTCTAATCCTCCAATGAATCAAAGTCCTGCTTTAACCTTTTTTATAGATTCATTAGGATGCAAGAAGATTATCTTTGGTCCTATGATTTCACACAGTCATTAGGGGTGAAATAAAGTTTTATTTTTATTATTTTATATGTCAAGTTTGTAAATGGGCCAATACCTTACTTTTAATGTTTGTTCACTAGATCCTTTCATATCAAACATCAAGAAAATTATTCACATCTTTTAATTTAGGTCTAACAAATAAATTAAAAAATATTTTTCTTTAACATGCATGATTAACTAAATCGCACCTGCGTCTTAAAGTGGGGGTAAAATATAGAGATACAAAGTATGACCCCAAATTATAGTATTTGTCATATATACATCTTAGTGTCTTAATGTTCAAGAATTTATTATCTCAATTATATTCATAGTTGGGAAATTCTTTATTTGTATTTAGAACTACAAAGGTTTCTTACTTGAAAATGGGTTGTCAAAATTAACTAAGACCTCAACTTTGTAGCAATTTTACAAAAGGACACATGAACACATAATGAGATAGGAAAAAAAATATGTTTTAGAAAGTTGACAACAAGTGCTACATATATGTATTTTTTTAATTTTTTTATGGATTGACTTCATTTGACCTTAAAAAAATGGTGTGAAATGATAAATTTTGATTAATAAAACTGATGTATGAGACTAAACAATATATTTGACATGTAAATGTGTGTTGGTTAAACATTCTATATAGCTTGGGGGACTATGATACTACATATAATTTTAAAATGACAAATATATATAGTGGTCAAAAATATTATCTAAAATGAACTTAATCATTTTTTTCTTGTGTTCCCATAAATTTGTAAATTGATTAGTGAGACATACTAGTATACCTCAGTTGATTGGAATAGAATAAAATTACAGTGTTTGTTAAAATGTGAGTAAAATACTTACCTACAAACAAATCGTACCACCTTAAAAATTCCACACATGACGCTTTCATAATATTTTAGCTTTTACTTTATACTCACATGTTCATACTTGTAAGAAAAAGATGTTTTACATTATTAATCTAGTGTAATTAAAATAAATACAAATAGTAGTTGGTAAATCATTAATAATTGAAATGATTAATAAGTATTGTCTATTGAATAGTTTTTAATACAATCTAAAATAAAAGTTATTTACATTTTTAAATTTGGTTCATTAAAATAACTTATGTAAATAGTAATAACAATGAAATGATTAAACAAATTTCATGTTTGTAATATAATTGAAAATATAGTTGATATTAGTAAGTTAGAAGGTTAGTAAATATTGATTAATTCAGTAATTTATTTGTTTTAAAATTTATAATATAAGTTTTTTAAAATTAGTTATTGATTTAATAAAATATTTTTTAAAAACATTGTTTTATTTGTAAGATTTTGAAATCTTTTTAATAATTTTTAAATTGTCTATATTTTTATGAGATGTTGTATTATTTTCAACACAAATCGAGTATTATATAGTTATTTGAAATTTAAATAATATATTTCATAAAAAAAATTTATAAATATAATATTGTTAATATAATAGAATATAAAAATACTCCATAATTTATTTATTGCCAAAAATTTGGATGAAACATTCCAATGGCCACAAAGAGGGTACAAAGCCCAAATTCTAGTAATTAAGGTTTGCAAAATCAATCTAAATTTAAACCTAATTATCTCCTTGGAAATTTCTAATTTATGCATCACACTACAACATGACATGGGCAAAGGGTAAGGCTTCCATTGTTTATTAATTATCACCTTATCATCATATAATGTGGTTTCATATGATGTAGGTACTATATCTACTAGTTAACAAGGAAACAACACTGGATTTTGTTTATGAAGCAAGTTTTGCACATATTTAATTGTAAACAGAGATTTTACAAAGATCTTAAATTGTTTGTGTTGTTATTCTTTTGACTACCCATAATCAAAGAATACTATTCTCTATATTTTTCATATGCAAATACTACCAAAATTCATTCATTGATACTACTTTGTTTGAACAATCTAAAAAAGAAAACCTAGAGTTGTGTTGTTTGTTTATGGTATAAATGAAAGAAGCTCAGACTGGTCACTCCTTGTATATGTGTATGAATCTCCTCTGAATTCCATCTCTTATTATCTACATAACACAAACATAAGACTCAATTTCATTGCAAATAGAAAGATTTTTTAAATGGGTTCAAAACAATTTCATATATGATTCATCTTTTAAATTGGTTCAGAACAATCGCATATATGATTCATTCGCCATACCTTGAGAGTGTTGACCCATAACCAATTGGGCACTGGTCAAATAGAAAGATCTTTTGTTGCAAATAGAAAGATCTTTGGAAGGGGAGTTGTTTGAGGAAGGGAATCAAAACTCAAATATAGTGCAGCAAACTCATTTTCTACCATGGGAAATTTAGGCAAGACTAAAAGTTCAATTTAGGCGAGACTGCAAGTTCAATTTGTACAAACCGTAAATTTACAAGATGGATTTTACATTATAAGCAATAAAAAAAAAACATATACAAGTCTACATTATACTCCAAGCGGTGAAAAATTTAGGCGGTTTAATGTAGCAGGAAATTGTGCTGGTGGTTGACAATATTAATGCTCATACATTAATATCGCTTTCCCTTGGCTATGAAACAACTTAGAGGCTGGCGGTGGATGACCTAGGCCCATACGAACTGGTATTAAATGATAAACTTGTTGGGCTGACAGTTCTACCATTTGTTGCAGGTGTATTGACAGGTCTGAGGCTGCATAGGTGCTTATGGCCATGGATGGATGTAGAGCCCCTTACCATGCCCTTTTGAGGGTTGGATAGCCTTTGCCCACATTTCTTTTCAAAATTTTATTAAACGGTTGTGTGGGTTGTGGTTTGTTCCACCCCCCCATCCCACACACACACACATTTCTTTTTAAAAAATTATTTATTAAAAAAAACTTCAAATTTTTGATATATATTTTATTATTATTAAAATTTTCATTATTAAAAATATAAAAAACAATTCATTCCATCATACCAATCTATGTGGCCCTTTGTACATTCCTTAGCCTTCATGCCAGGAATTTTAAAATCCTACTAAATGTGGCGGCTCAGACAATTCTAGAGAAGTTCTATTTTTGGCAAGCGATATGCTAAATCTAGCAGCTCATCCAAATCTGGCAGTGTTCTATTTTAGATGGTGATAACTAATTTTGGCAGTGCTTTTGGCAGCCCAGACAAATTTTGTAGTTCACTAAATTTAGCTGCAATTTCACCAAATTTGGGGGACATGATTTTTTGAAAACTTGGACCCCTCTCCATTGAAGTTTTGCTTTTTGCACCCGAACTTCAGAGGTCTTGTTCTCGAGCATATGGAGGAAATTTTTAGTGCAAATTTTTTTGTTTTGAGGTAAAAAATTTCACTCTTTGCAATGGCATGATTGGGTTTTTCTCAAGTGATTCATATTTTCTAGAAAATCAGTTTTCTTAACAAATCTGAAGGAAAATTATCATTTTTTGAACTTCAAACGAATGTAACTTGCACGTATGACCTCGTATTGAGGAAATTATTTTTTTGAAAGTGAATTTTTTCTGAGCACTACACATTGGTGATGTTTTAAAGTTCTCATTCAGATATTTTATTGTACTTTCAATATTTGGGTCCTTTTTTTTGGACACTTGTAAAACTCTGGAAAACAACTCTAGCATTGCAAATGCACTGATTTATAAAGTGCCAAATCATTTTTTGTTG
>CM021100.1:926018861-926044791 GCA_007115665.2 Sequoiadendron giganteum
TGACTAAAACTCCCTCTGACATTGTCAGATCATCATCAAGCAATGGAGTAACACCATTTATAATTTAAAGAGATTAATTCAGTTAGTTTTGAGGAATAATATAATAATCATTTAACATATAAATATTAAACTTAACTCTCAAATAACCCTTACCAACAACTTGATCTTGCTCATTATTTTTGTTTTCTCTTTAGAAGATCTAAAACATGTTTGCACGTGTTTCCCTTCTTTGCCCACTGACAGTCACACACATGTAAATGTGGTCCAAATTTTCTGACAAGATACAATTTTGTTGGAACTGTTTGGCTTCTTATTTGGTACATGTTAGGGAGGAGATCATATGGATGGAAATCTATATCTGGTATTTTTTTTTACCTCTCCAATGTAGTTGTGTAATATCTTTCTTTTTTGAAGTTAGTCAGAAACCCTGATAATTGCAAATATCTTTTATTTTTATAGAATGGCTCTACCCTATGAAGAAGTGTATGGATAAGCCAATCCATTCTTCTTGTGCATCTCTTTGAATGATCACTTAAATAGTGACTCTTGATGTGAAAGTGATACGACTCTATGGAAGCATTGGTTTCTTGATTTGCATGAGGAAAAATTATATAGTTTTTTGCCCACATCGCTACACAAACAATCATAAACATCATCTTAGTATAAATAAAAATAAGTTAAACGATGTAAATGTGTAAAAACCATAATGAATAATTTAATAGGCTTACCAATATGAGTCTCATCATAACACCATGTTTTTTTGAAAGTAATCAATAAATTTCTTCTCCTCTTTGAATTCCTCCATGAATTTTTTATCAGGTGAGCAGTGATGTCTTCATTATCACTCATTGCATACATTATTCACCCAATCTATCGAACATATTAGTTCCAACATCCTTATTATGGACATACCTAGATTATAAATTATAATACCAAAATATGAGGTTCAAACATGTAATGTTCGATTATTCCACATATTTTAATTAAAGATTGACTTACCTGTATACATTCTTCAACCATGCCCTACGTACATGCCAAATACATAAAATTACTTGACAATCAAAGGATAATCTACATGTTACATTATAAAATCTCATAAGAAATGCATTCTAAAAATAATAATTGTTACATTATAAAATCTCATAAGTATCATTCTAAAAAATAAAAATAAAAGATTAAGGCCAATAAAAACCTGATTGCTTCAATCTTAGCACTAGCATCATCTGTCATAAATGCATTGACATTCCAATCTTCTTTACTTTGTTTCCCTCTTTTACAAACTTCTGTCAACCATTCATTTATATCCTCACTTTATCTCTTGAGGATATGGCCCATGCAACAGGTATACCAGCCTCTTGTTCATCGAATACAAGCAAAAGTATATAACTGGTACTACACATGAATAAACCATTGATAAATTATTATATGTTTAGGAGAAAAAATCAATGATTTCATTAAGATCCATAAATACAATTAGCATTGTTTTACAACATATTGTAAGACCCCTCCATTTTGCTATTTTGATCGAACAGTGTTCTGTTGGTTATGCTATGTTACCTATTAGTGCTTGGACTGTGGTACTCGATTTCTAATTGATCATTGTCTGCATAATGATGTACTTGTTATACTTTGATGTGGTGGTATATTATTCAAATGTTATCATTATGACATGCTTAAATTAGCATTGCAAATATTTGAATTAATGATGCTTTATTCTGTTGATTAAACTATTGATGTTAAATTTGTCAGTTGGTAGCATTATATGGGTGAAGGGGACAGGATTGCATCACTCGCTTACGAGCGCCTTGCGATTCCATTATTCCCTCTTCACGGTGTGTTTCCTATGATGCAGATATACATGTACGATATTCTATTGTTCGTAGGTTGACAGGTACAAGACACTGACTCCACCTGGTTTCACAGGTCTGAGCGTGTCCATTGCCAACGACAGTTGATTGGGAGATAGTAGCTAGGTTTCTTGTGTCAAGCCATCACCCTAGTCTTGTGTGTGTTGTCGTTTTTGGTGGGGTTCTGTTAAATTAAATATTATTGTTCTCTTGCTTTGATCTTATTATATTGCAAGTTAGAAAAGTTAAATAAATGACTATGTGGTTAAATTGTTGATTTAATTAATCCGATTATATTGTGAAAAATGTTATTTTATTTATGGATTAATTTAATGTAATTAATAAAATAATTAAATCTTGGATTTGATTTATTTTATTAATTTATGTAAATTAATTATGTCAAAATGAAGTTATTTATGCACTTTGGTTATTATAGTTTTTCTTGAATTAAAATTAAATTGAAAATGTTATTTTATTTATGGATTAACTTAATGTAATTAATAAAATAATTAAATCTTGGATTTGATTTATTTTATTAATTTATTTAAATTAACGATGTGAAATGAAGTCATTTATGTATTTTGGTAATTATAGTTTTCTTGAATTGAAATTAAATTAAAAATTTGAGAAAAGGTTTAAATATTATTTTTGGAAATTAGAAAAAGGTAAAATTGGAAATTAGGGTTATATTCAAAAGTTTGACTTTAGGGTTTGAGGAGATATTTTCTATTTTTCTATTAATTGGTTTTGGGGAAAAATTTTGGGTGGAAGAAAAAAAGGAAAAAAATGGAGAAGGGAAGAATTTCTGTTTTTGGGGGGTTTTGGATTTGCATGGAGGAAATGGATTTTGAAGAGGAATCTTGGCACCCTTTTTGGATCTTATCAAACTTCTGGAACCAGTTGGACTTCGGAGAAGGGGAAGGAGCTTGGATCTGAGGAGAAGGCTTGCACCATTTGGCCAATCTCTCAAATCTTCTAAAACAGGTTTTCTTCTTGTTAAATTTAGTTCATTTTCAAAATGATTCACAATTTGATTTGCTGTTTGGAGATTATGGATTTAAATCTTATTTGATTGCAAGATTAAATCCATGTTAGAATCCCTATAGCTTGTTCTTTCTTTTCTCCATGCTAAAAAATTGAGAATTCTATTTGAGAAATCTATTTTAAAAAAAAATTAATTGTTAAAATCCTTGTGGAAATTGGGTTTTCTGGAAATTTTATAAATCTATCTATAAATGTTTGTTTTGGAAAAAACTTCTCCAATTAAACTATTCTATTGAAATTATTGTTTTATATACATATATATTTTATATATGCATTTATATATGATTTACATATATACAGACATATATATATATATATATATATATAAATTAATCAAAATTTATATTTTTCTTTTTTCTGGAAAAATCGCCATGGGCGAAATCCAGATCCGCAGTTATGAAGGAAGGGTTTCATTTTTTTTTTTTAGTTTGGGTTTGGGGGGACTGTGGGAGGCGCTGCCCCCACCACCACCCCCATACAGGGGACGACTGTGGAGGTCGAGCCTCCACGCAGCCCCAATAACCTTACTTCTACCGGTCGCACCCTGCCTTGGGCTCGGTTGTGTGTAACATAGTCGGCGCCCTTAGGGGAGCCGACTGTGTTACCCACAGTCGGCCCAAGGTGTGGGTTCGGCTGTGGCCGAACATGGCCACCACCGCCGCCAACCCTACAACAAGAAAAACATGCGGCCAAAGCTTACGGTGCCCTAAAATGTGGCACGGGAATCAACGAAAATGCTTGCCCTGTTTTCATTTGGGGTTTTTTATAAAACAAAAAGAATAATAACTAAATTAAAATATCATATTTTATAATATTAAAATATTATTAAATAATATTTTGAATATTATATTTTATAATATAGGAATATTATATATATATTAAGGGAAATTAATTAATGGCATGGGTAAATTATTAGAGAAAACTTTATGTCAATGATGTTATAGCAAATTATGGAATTTTATGTCAGAATATATTATTTAAAAAGGTTAGCATCGGGATTAAGGATAATATATTTTTATAATCATGATTAATTAATTTCTAGATGATTTATTTTCAAAAAGGTTGTAGATAATTTTCTTAAATGATTTATTTCAAATTGAAGGGGTAAAGGTTATTTAATTATTATTAATTGCAAATAAGGGAAAATTAAATACTTGATCCTAGGTTATCTTGTATGGAATGTATGTGTTATTCATTTCATAAGTATTTAAAATGTTGTGGGTTCATTTCGTTAATGTTGTTCGTGGGTTATTAAGTAACCTAAGTCTTGTAACCTTAGAGGTTGTTGCAATGTGTAGTGAATCTTGCATATTAATTATACTTTAAAAAAAAAAAAAAATTGGTTCGTTTATTTAGTAAATTGCAACTTCCTCCAGGGTTGCGTGACGGGGCGTTACAATATTTATTTTTTGAGAATGTGGAATCCATTTCAATAATTGAGTTATCTGAATGTTTCACCATCATTTCCCGCATCCATATTGTTTGGATTCCTATGATAAATGGAATATTTTCCACATTATTTGGTCTTTTATAGTAAAAGAAGTTATCTTTCTCCTCTACATGTCACATGTTCACACTTTTTGCATCATCTTCATTCTTTTGGGATCGAAGTGAGCATACTCTTTTCCATGCATTCAAAACATCTTTTCTCAACAAACATGTGTCCCTCTTATTCATCAACTGAGTAAAACCATGGTCTAAATAATGTTGTTTGCATATTGTGTCAATCCCCACCCCCATTATCAATAAGGATTCAATATGTGATTTACATTCATTTGACAACCTTGGTGCAACACTACTCCTTGGATCACTAGAAGGGTCATATTTTCCATGGAAAAATTCACCATTAGCATCATAATGACTGAAATCATTATATGTAACAATTTCAACATTCGGTCTACCATACATAACCTTAACAAGAAAGTGGGTTTGGCAACCCCTTTTTGGGATGAACCTTTGTTTCCTTTTCTTGGTTTTAGGTTTGTTTATGTTATCATCGGGGCCAAAAGCACACCAATACCTATTTACACATGTACAATATATATATATAAATTAGAAAACATAATTTCTTACATACATAATTATTATATTAAATCTATGCAAACCTTGAGTACATCAGGGTTGTGTGGTCTTTAGGTTGTATCAAGTTGGGTTGTTTATGAAATTTGCATACAAATGTTGTCTTTGTATTGTCCAATAAACCTTCTCCTTTGAAAAAATGAGTCTTTCAAGAGGGATTGCAGCACATATGTTTATCTCACCATTTTTACCTCCAATAGGTGTCCATTCAAGGCCAACACTTGAGAAATGATTTCATTGATTTAGAACGTCTTGCACATCTAGATGAAGTTTTGATTTCCATTTTTTTGGCTAGCCCATTCTGAATAATATTAAGATGGTTAGTGAACCTCTATCTTGTTCAAATATGTCAAAACAACTATATTATTTTTTTCTAATCATTCTATGACCTATACTTATCTTTACCTTAGTGTTCACACTTTCCTTTGAGGTTTAAAATAATATATGAATAAAGTTCAATGACCTATTACAAAAAAGTCTATAAATCATTGGGATAAAGTCATACAAAACAATTTTCCAATAATATAATATAAACAAACATAAACCAATAATATAAACAAACATGGGAACCTTTGTGCTCTAAGGGAGGTAATTTATTTTTCCATTAAATGTATTTCATTTTAACCAAACCAATAATAATGCTTACTAAATTAGCTTCATGTAGGGAATCATTAGCACAATGACCAAGGATGACTTATTTAAAAGATATTTGAGAGGGACCCAAAGATCCATGTGTGTTAGCCATGAACCTATAGACCAAAAAACAATAAAAAATAGGAATAAAATAGGAAACCTCAATCTAAAAAAACTAACTTTTTTCAATGCAAGGTTGAATTTTAACTTGTAAAAAATAAATATAAACACTTGACTTATTTACTTGTAATTTTAAAATGAAAATTATGTTCATTTCTTCATTTTTATGCTTTCTTTAGTGTTAGTGGCTACACATACAAACCTATGGTATGTACATATAAACTATTTTATATTTTAATTCCATCTTCTTGGATTATTAGCATAGATTTATTTGAATCTTCACTTTTTAAAAAAAAAATATTTTATGATGTAGTTTATGATGAATTTTCCAAATCTTTAAATAAGCATGTCCATCTATTTTTGTAATGGCTAAAATGATTAGTTGTGCCTTTTCCTTCTCTATTTTTTACAAGAGTATTTGATTTCTTAACTTTCCAAGTATTTTGTATTTTTTACCTTTACACTAAAGGACTCGTCATCATATATATTTTTCTCCTCCTCTACATAAATTCTTGAACTTGTGTCTCATCTAATTCATTGGGATTGTTGATACCCATCCTCCTCAAGATGTGATAATGGAGACGTACAAAATAATTTTTCAACATATCTTGCTCATCCAATTCCATGCCATTTTGCATAGATTTCCACTTAAACTCCATTTAGTGTAATCCTTCATACTTTGACCACTTTTTTTCTTGTAACATATCCTCTCTTTTTTTTATCAAATTTATATCTAATAGGATAAATATTTCTATGAATTAATCCTAACTACTTACTATGATATTATTCATCTTTCCACAATTTACAATAAAATTCTCCCACCATGCAACATGATGTCCCCTTTTATTTTGTGGAATGCAAATGAATATTTTTATGCCACATTTAATTTATGCACATTAAAATAGACTTACATTTTTCAATCCATGAATTTAATGGTTGAAGATTAATTTGTTCGTCAAAAGTATCTATTTCTACTTTAGTCCTACATAAATGGAATTTTTATTTTTTCCTTCTTATTTTTGTATGGTTTGTTCAATAAATGCTATGCATTTTTTCCCACTCCACCCTCTTCCTTAATACCAAGTTTATTTTTAAGATCTTTTACCAACATAAGATTTTTCTTGTATCATTTTAACTTTCTCCCTGATATGAGTTCTTTTTGTCTTGATATAATCTCTTTTTATTAGATAAACCAATGTTAGTTCTTTATTATTCCCTTCATATATATTTATAATCCAATTAATTGTGCATTCATGTTTTTATGTTAGTCTTTTGTTCTCTCATAATTACTATTATAGACAAACTTTCACAAACCCACTAAGATCAAATTGCTCTAATTCTAAAATTAATTTGTAAATCATTATAATTTTATAATTTAAGGTCACAAAATTATTTCTACTTATAATTACTTGGATTAAATGAGTTTTAATAAAAGATAATGAAATATAGAACATAAAAAAAAAAAACTTGTACAGTAATTGTCATGAAAACTCAAATAACTCGTTATTTTATCTTAAAAATCTCGTGAGGGGAAAGCTAGACTGTGTAGTAGTGGTAATTTCCCTAAACTACCTTTTTTAATTGCATAGGAAAGTACGTGAAATAATGGTTTCCATCTAATTTTTGTTCTATCTCCTTAAAATTAGTGAACAAGAAAATTTCCTCTTTAGTATTTTCTAATCCTCCAATGAATCAAAGTCCTGCTTTAACCTTTTTTATAGATTCATTAGGATGCAAGAAGATTATCTTTGGTCCTATGATTTCACACAGTCATTAGGGGTGAAATAAAGTTTTATTTTTATTATTTTATATGTCAAGTTTGTAAATGGGCCAATACCTTACTTTTAATGTTTGTTCACTAGATCCTTTCATATCAAACATCAAGAAAATTATTCACATCTTTTAATTTAGGTCTAACAAATAAATTAAAAAATATTTTTCTTTAACATGCATGATTAACTAAATCGCACCTGCGTCTTAAAGTGGGGGTAAAATATAGAGATACAAAGTATGACCCCAAATTATAGTATTTGTCATATATACATCTTAGTGTCTTAATGTTCAAGAATTTATTATCTCAATTATATTCATAGTTGGGAAATTCTTTATTTGTATTTAGAACTACAAAGGTTTCTTACTTGAAAATGGGTTGTCAAAATTAACTAAGACCTCAACTTTGTAGCAATTTTACAAAAGGACACATGAACACATAATGAGATAGGAAAAAAAATATGTTTTAGAAAGTTGACAACAAGTGCTACATATATGTATTTTTTTAATTTTTTTATGGATTGACTTCATTTGACCTTAAAAAAATGGTGTGAAATGATAAATTTTGATTAATAAAACTGATGTATGAGACTAAACAATATATTTGACATGTAAATGTGTGTTGGTTAAACATTCTATATAGCTTGGGGGACTATGATACTACATATAATTTTAAAATGACAAATATATATAGTGGTCAAAAATATTATCTAAAATGAACTTAATCATTTTTTTCTTGTGTTCCCATAAATTTGTAAATTGATTAGTGAGACATACTAGTATACCTCAGTTGATTGGAATAGAATAAAATTACAGTGTTTGTTAAAATGTGAGTAAAATACTTACCTACAAACAAATCGTACCACCTTAAAAATTCCACACATGACGCTTTCATAATATTTTAGCTTTTACTTTATACTCACATGTTCATACTTGTAAGAAAAAGATGTTTTACATTATTAATCTAGTGTAATTAAAATAAATACAAATAGTAGTTGGTAAATCATTAATAATTGAAATGATTAATAAGTATTGTCTATTGAATAGTTTTTAATACAATCTAAAATAAAAGTTATTTACATTTTTAAATTTGGTTCATTAAAATAACTTATGTAAATAGTAATAACAATGAAATGATTAAACAAATTTCATGTTTGTAATATAATTGAAAATATAGTTGATATTAGTAAGTTAGAAGGTTAGTAAATATTGATTAATTCAGTAATTTATTTGTTTTAAAATTTATAATATAAGTTTTTTAAAATTAGTTATTGATTTAATAAAATATTTTTTAAAAACATTGTTTTATTTGTAAGATTTTGAAATCTTTTTAATAATTTTTAAATTGTCTATATTTTTATGAGATGTTGTATTATTTTCAACACAAATCGAGTATTATATAGTTATTTGAAATTTAAATAATATATTTCATAAAAAAAATTTATAAATATAATATTGTTAATATAATAGAATATAAAAATACTCCATAATTTATTTATTGCCAAAAATTTGGATGAAACATTCCAATGGCCACAAAGAGGGTACAAAGCCCAAATTCTAGTAATTAAGGTTTGCAAAATCAATCTAAATTTAAACCTAATTATCTCCTTGGAAATTTCTAATTTATGCATCACACTACAACATGACATGGGCAAAGGGTAAGGCTTCCATTGTTTATTAATTATCACCTTATCATCATATAATGTGGTTTCATATGATGTAGGTACTATATCTACTAGTTAACAAGGAAACAACACTGGATTTTGTTTATGAAGCAAGTTTTGCACATATTTAATTGTAAACAGAGATTTTACAAAGATCTTAAATTGTTTGTGTTGTTATTCTTTTGACTACCCATAATCAAAGAATACTATTCTCTATATTTTTCATATGCAAATACTACCAAAATTCATTCATTGATACTACTTTGTTTGAACAATCTAAAAAAGAAAACCTAGAGTTGTGTTGTTTGTTTATGGTATAAATGAAAGAAGCTCAGACTGGTCACTCCTTGTATATGTGTATGAATCTCCTCTGAATTCCATCTCTTATTATCTACATAACACAAACATAAGACTCAATTTCATTGCAAATAGAAAGATTTTTTAAATGGGTTCAAAACAATTTCATATATGATTCATCTTTTAAATTGGTTCAGAACAATCGCATATATGATTCATTCGCCATACCTTGAGAGTGTTGACCCATAACCAATTGGGCACTGGTCAAATAGAAAGATCTTTTGTTGCAAATAGAAAGATCTTTGGAAGGGGAGTTGTTTGAGGAAGGGAATCAAAACTCAAATATAGTGCAGCAAACTCATTTTCTACCATGGGAAATTTAGGCAAGACTAAAAGTTCAATTTAGGCGAGACTGCAAGTTCAATTTGTACAAACCGTAAATTTACAAGATGGATTTTACATTATAAGCAATAAAAAAAAAACATATACAAGTCTACATTATACTCCAAGCGGTGAAAAATTTAGGCGGTTTAATGTAGCAGGAAATTGTGCTGGTGGTTGACAATATTAATGCTCATACATTAATATCGCTTTCCCTTGGCTATGAAACAACTTAGAGGCTGGCGGTGGATGACCTAGGCCCATACGAACTGGTATTAAATGATAAACTTGTTGGGCTGACAGTTCTACCATTTGTTGCAGGTGTATTGACAGGTCTGAGGCTGCATAGGTGCTTATGGCCATGGATGGATGTAGAGCCCCTTACCATGCCCTTTTGAGGGTTGGATAGCCTTTGCCCACATTTCTTTTCAAAATTTTATTAAACGGTTGTGTGGGTTGTGGTTTGTTCCACCCCCCCATCCCACACACACACACATTTCTTTTTAAAAAATTATTTATTAAAAAAAACTTCAAATTTTTGATATATATTTTATTATTATTAAAATTTTCATTATTAAAAATATAAAAAACAATTCATTCCATCATACCAATCTATGTGGCCCTTTGTACATTCCTTAGCCTTCATGCCAGGAATTTTAAAATCCTACTAAATGTGGCGGCTCAGACAATTCTAGAGAAGTTCTATTTTTGGCAAGCGATATGCTAAATCTAGCAGCTCATCCAAATCTGGCAGTGTTCTATTTTAGATGGTGATAACTAATTTTGGCAGTGCTTTTGGCAGCCCAGACAAATTTTGTAGTTCACTAAATTTAGCTGCAATTTCACCAAATTTGGGGGACATGATTTTTTGAAAACTTGGACCCCTCTCCATTGAAGTTTTGCTTTTTGCACCCGAACTTCAGAGGTCTTGTTCTCGAGCATATGGAGGAAATTTTTAGTGCAAATTTTTTTGTTTTGAGGTAAAAAATTTCACTCTTTGCAATGGCATGATTGGGTTTTTCTCAAGTGATTCATATTTTCTAGAAAATCAGTTTTCTTAACAAATCTGAAGGAAAATTATCATTTTTTGAACTTCAAACGAATGTAACTTGCACGTATGACCTCGTATTGAGGAAATTATTTTTTTGAAAGTGAATTTTTTCTGAGCACTACACATTGGTGATGTTTTAAAGTTCTCATTCAGATATTTTATTGTACTTTCAATATTTGGGTCCTTTTTTTTGGACACTTGTAAAACTCTGGAAAACAACTCCAGCATTGCAAATGCACTGATTTATAAAGTGCCAAATCATTTTTTGTTGGGGGGATTCTTTATTGAGTAAAAAAGGGGGGTCTCTCTTGTGTGTGTGTGTTTGATTTTTTCACTTGTGCTCTTCTTTTCCTTCACACATGGATCATTCTAAGGTTCCTTTGCTAACACCTTATAATTATGCAACATGGCATCAACATGCATGGAATGCCTTAATGCAACTTGGGTATACTCCATATGTTGAAAAGAAGGTAGTTGAACCTACAGATGATAAGGAAAAGATAAAATGGATGTTTGAACATACAAAAGCTCTTGGATGTCTTTGTAGTTTTGTTTCCCTTGATCTTATGTTTCAGATTGAAGCAGGAATGTGCAGATTCACATGATGCTTGGGAAAAGCTAAAATATTTGTATGGTACAATAGATGGATTCAAAGGCTATTATATTGATAATGAATTAATGAGCCTTGATCCTAAGAACTTTAGCAACATCTAGGATTATATTACTAAGCTTAATGATCTAAGAGCACAATTTAAAGCTTGTGGTATTGATAAAAAGGACATTCAATTAATCTATAATACACTAAATAAATTGAGTTCTGATTTTGCAGCTTTTGTTTCTAGCTTTCATACTCACAGACTGAGTATGGGATCTGCATAGACTATGCCTTCATTTGCATAATTTTTCTAAGATATTAATGCATGAACAACAAAAGCTTCTTTCTATGGATGTCATAAAGCCATCATAGACTCAGGCTTTGTTGGTTGGTCAACCTAAGGGACAAAAAGAGTCAGCACAATCTGAAAAAGAAACAAAAGAAATCTAAGAAAAGTCCACACAGAGATCAAGCACAACACAAATCCTCTTCAATGGAGGATTCATCTAAGAAGGAGAAGTCTATTTGTTCATATTGCAAGAGGATTGGACATGAAGAACATTCTTGTTATAAGAAGGATATTGATGAACTGAAACATCTTCTTAAGAAGGATAACATTGATCTACCTTCTAGAATTTCTGAGTCCACTTTTTCTTCTTCACATTCTAAATAGTCGAGATCTAGCAAGGATAAAGGTCATGCAGGATTTGCTTATAAGTTGAAGAAAAATAAAGGTAAATCTTTGTGTGCTTCTACAAGTCATGAATCAGAGAAATGGCTCCTAGATTCTGGAGCTTCTCATCATATGGCTTCTACACAATCTATATTCTCTTCTTTTGAGCCTTGTGATATGTTAACTATTCTGATGGGAGACAAAACTTAAATGAGTTTAATTGGGAAGGGTTATTTTGATATTGGGGATGGTGCCTTCAATGATGTTTTGTGTGTACCTCACTTGATAAATAATCTTCTTTCCATCTATCAAATCACTCGTGGTGGAGCAGGGAAGACTATGGAATTCACGCCTGATTCAGTTATCATCAGAGACTTGGAGAGCATAGAGATGATTGCTACTGGGATGGTTGATCATACATCTCGGTTGTATACCTTATCAGACTTTACACCTAATGATGATTCTAATCCTTTGGTTGTTGATCACACTCCTAGTGTGAATTTTGATTTTGAGGAGAATTTTAGCTATTTGAATCTTGGTATTCCCACATCAGATCCAGTTATTGAACCTTGCATTCCTTCTCCTCCATCTATTATTGATTTTGAGGATACTTGTGTTGCTACATCCTTGGCTACTTGTGATTCAATGTAGCAGGATATACATTATCTTCCATATATAATTGCTTGGGATGACTACTTGATAGAAATTGCAGGTTTGTTTATGGAGTCTCATATCTTAGATTTGGGAGACATTGTTCATGACATCCATCTTCTCTTTGATGAAGTTGATTCTTATTCAATTGTTGTGGAGGAACCTTTGGATCCTCTTGTTCATTCTCCACATGATCATTCCTCACATTTTGACATGACTATGGATACTTTTGAGCAACATTTGGAGGAGGCATCTTTTTCTTCAGAGGAGATAGTCAAGTATTTGGATCTTGTTCTTTATACATCTCTACTAGGTTCCAAATTGGCATCTTCATCAATGTGGCCTAGAACGCCTGTTTTGATGGTGGAAACTTTCGACATCGACATGGAGACACATGAGTAGTTTTCAGAGACTTCATACATTTTAAGCTTTCTTCCCTCATATTCATTTCAAGAATGGGAAGACATTTTTCATGCACCTTTGGTTTTGTTTCTTCCTAAGGGGAGGAATGTTTTTCAACGATCGTGGACCATCTTCTACATCCAATTTTGAGCATCAACCATTGGTACAGTTGACTACTTGAGGAAAGTCTGCATAGTCTTTCTTCTCCTTTCTATTTTGGAGGGGGCTTCTTCCTTGGATGGGATTCTTCTTGTGTTGGGAAACTTGTATTTTTTTTCTCTTTTGGGGAGGAGTTTTGTCCCACTGGATTTTCTCCTTTTCTCCAATTGTGAAAGATTGCATTTGTACATGGGTACCTAACATGGCCTAGTATTTGGGACCCATCTTTGTGTCTTTTCACCCACCTAAGCTACGCTTAAGGGGGGGTGTTAGTGTAGGATTTTTATTTTCCTTATGTTAGGGAATATTTATTTTTCCTACACACATTATTAAGCTTGCTTAGGTTATATTGAATGGTTAGGATGATGAAATGTGGCGTAAATCCATCACTCATGTGTGTCACTCACACCCACTTTTGGGTAGTTGAATGTCACACCCTCTTTTGGACTTATTTGCCACCTCCCCATAACCATTTTTCGGCTTTACCTAAGTAGGCATAACCACATAATCAGGCATTTACCAAGTAGGTAAAACCTCCCACCTATTATGGGGAATGGGAGTTATTACTCCTCTTGGAATTATCTACCATTATTTTGCTATATAAATAGGACTCACCCCTCCCCTTGGCTAGTAAGATGGAATGCTAGTTTAGTGTTATGGGAGTGTTGAGTTCATCCATCTCTTTTCTTGCTTTCCTTCAATCATTTTTATCTTGGGTGGTTTCACATCCAAATCTAACACTACTTAAGCTCGATTTGACTTTAGGCCATTATAAACTATGCATAGGTAATTTCCTTTGATGGGTAGTCATTAACCTTAGAAACAACCTATTCCTTTTCCCAAAACGCAATGGTATTTCTACCCATAAAGCATAAACATAGGTTACCCCCTTTAATGGATAATTTAATCCTAGGTAAAACATATGAGCTTTCAAGCATTATATAACTTAACAATTTATTCTCATTTCATCAATCCTAGTATGTAATACTAAAGGCAACATTAAATTTCTCCTTAATATGGAGTAAGTACAAGAACTTATTAGAAAATGACAACAATAAGTATTTTCCCTTTTCCACAAGCAAATAGATTATTCCTCTATTTCATGCAACCTATTATAATTCTTACTTTAAACACACAAGATAATCAATCTTTCATAACAAGACAAAACATGAAGAGATTGGACTCTCATGCCCGATTTACACTTATTCCAATTGACCATTGGATCCCAAGCTTAACCTCCTCTTAGAACCAACTTAGCAACAAACTCTCTTAATCTCTCTCACTAAACTCCTCTCAATAACTCACAACAAAATAAGAACCCACTTAATAGAAAAATACCCAAAAACCAACTTCTTCAGCCTATATTCAAGGCTTAAGCAATGACACTTCTCAAAAAAAGGATTATCAACTCAACTTCACAATGAAAAGGTGGCGGAATCCTATCACATTACTCACCAAAAATATATAGCAGATTGACTATATGCTTGCCACAACAATTTGACTACTTCACAATGCACATGTTTAATACAGTGAATCGACTTTTTAGCTCGTTAGACTTCTAAAGGAAACACAAATTTCATAATATGGAACCAAGTATTCCATACATTCCCTATTCTCTAGCCCAAGGTTTAATAGAGGAATTAGTCAATATTCATATGGCAACACATTTTATAGTCGACTTGGTCATAGACTAGGTAATCGACACATATTGAGTGAATCGACCTCCATACTTATAGCTCTGCTTAGTGCTTGACCCAACATGTCTAATATCATGGTTTGCATCTTCTATTCCATGTGCTTAAAAACTTTAAATAATAAATTTAATATTTATATTTTCATCGATTATTATCCATGTGGATTTCATTGCTTGGTATTGTGTTGCTTAAAATAGTGCTACATTCATATTAAATCGGCCATAAAACTCATACTTTAAATCGGCCTTTATCATAGATTGACCATTTCATATTATATATATGTACATATATATATACATAATTAAATAGCTTCCAATGTTATTTATATGTATTCATAATATACATAGTTATATATATATACATTGACAAATAAGTTTGTCTAAATATTCCACTTGGTATTCAAATAAATAAGTTAAAGTTAACATTTCATATATAATATCTCTTGTATATATATATATGTATGTATGTATTTATGTATGTATGTATGTATGTATGTATGTATGTATATATATATATATATATTTATATATGCATGTATACGTACGTATACATATATTTACATAATCGTATGGACATTCCCATTTGTCAACACATATGTGTATATCGACATATGTATATATGTATATATCTCATATGTATATACATTTGATTACACAATAAAACACATAAAAGATTGTTCTTATCAATAGATATATATACATGTATGTGATGTACATATATATATATATATGCACATCAAATGTATACATATCTCATTGTCCTTATGATATCACCATGCCCATAAGCAACCCATCCATAAGCATGCATAGGTACGCCTACCTATGTACTCTCATGTACGTGTTCTCTTACATGTATGGATTATCGTCGAAATGCATATGTATACGTATATCTACATTCTATATATATATATATATATATATATATATATATCTCCTCAATCAAGTATAGTAATATAAAGAAGAACTCATAAACTCTAAACACATAGACATCATTTGAGAATGCACTTAATAGTAATCAAGATCCTTCATAATGCAAACACATAATATTAAAGGATGGCTTACCAATTACCAACACTATGACTTGACTCAACCATTTTATTGTGAGTGTGTGTAAGCTTGGTTAGGTTTTGTTACAAGTTACCTGACGAAGTTCTTCTCCTGAGAGATACTTCCCCTCACTTCTGGAGGATTGATTATGAACTTGCATCCAACTTAACATATTTCATGGTAGTCATCCATTCATTTAAACAAGCATTTACATAATACTTTTCATGGTTAGAATATCAAATTCAATAACCATTCATTCCTTATATGCATTCCATCACATAACACTAAATCAAATAAACATTCATTCATAATATTTTTGATAAGCAAAGAGCAACCACATATAATTTCAATGAAAATTCCAAATACATTCAAATATGCAGTAATTTTCCCTCACATAGTAATAGTAAATAGGTAAACACACGATGGGGTGTGACATATTCACAAGATCCACATGATCACCTTTTTTCCTTTAGACCTAGGTAAATTTATGTTAAAATCCATGGATACCTCTTCCCACCTCTAGCTTGGAATATATAAGGGTTTTAGAAGACCTTGATTCTTAATTATTTCCACTTTATTTTGTTGGAAAACCATGCATTTTGCTATAAATATTTGGGCATCCGCTCTAATCCCATCCCTTGAAAGAGTCTTGCTTGATTTTATGATAAATATTCAAGAATACTAAGTGCCCACCTACTACAGAGTTGTGTAGTTTTTCCCAAACCCTAAACTTAAAAGGGTTGAGTTCTTACATAGGTACAACCTATCCCCATACCATATAGCTTTTCCTTTCCATGAAAATTTATTTGACACACTAGAATCATGTATTATTTCAATGAGTTTGAGTATTAGTGCCCTTCATCCATTATTCAAATGTCTTATCCACCTAATCTACTTATAATATAGAAATGATAAACAATAGTGAATGTGTGCACTCATCCCTCGTAAATAGAGCATCAACCACACCATTATTATTTCCTTTATTATATATGATCTTAAAGCCATACCTCAACATATTTGTGACCCACTTTTGTTGTTCTTAAATACTTCTTGGAATACAGGGTGTCATTTTAATTGAATATCATGATTGTAATTTTTTTATGAGACAATCCTTTTGGTATACCTCCAAAAACTACCAAGTGACTATCCATAATTACTTACATATTTGCTAGTGCATGAACCTTTGATTGATAGGATTCAAATGAAAATAATTAGTCCACCAACCTATTTTCTCCCTTGTTAATCATATTTTGTATTTGATGAAAGATTACTATCCATAAAGACTTTTCCTATGAACCTCTTAGCTGAATTTTCCCACCCTTTGAGTAGAAACGTATTAAAAGCTCTAGGGAGTTCATCTCAATTATACTCAATGTAGTAAGCCATTAGACTTCAAAGCCAATGTTTATTGTACCCATAGTGATATGAAACATATGGAGATTTAGTCAACAATCTCTCATGAAAATTTTAATGCTATGGAATTTCCTCAAATAATTGATAGTACTCCCATATGAAATCATGATATGAAATATAGAGTTGGATAGATAAAACAATTCCAACAAGAAGCTAATTTCTTATTGATTCTACCACTGTTATTATTCTTTCTTTCTTAAATAAACCCCAAGTTGTCTTGAGATTTTGTGGAGTGATAATTGTAGAAAATGAATGACAAGAAATAGTTGGTGGGATATCCCTCAATTCTTTGTGTGGCTCATTTCCTAACTCTAATATATCTTATTCATCTTCTTCTTCCTCACAAGGCCCTTCAGTGCAGTACAATTTATTTCAAAAAAAATTAATACCCTTGATTATATTTGCTATCATAGTTAAATCATAATCTTATTTTACTTTTTTCTTCAATTTGTTGAGAAGTCAATCTAGTAGGTTGATGAAAAATTCAATCTACCTTGCATTCTAGGACAAAATAATTAGATAGAAAAGAAGCAATAAACATGTGTACCTCATGTTAGATGTGATCCTTAAGTCCATCAAGAAACAAGTCATCCAATTTCTTGTTATATTTGTCTCTATTATTGAATTGTTGAATACAATCTGTACACATCTAAAAATGGTCACGGTTAATCGAACCTGTTAATTAATTAAATATGAATTATTTAATTAATGTTCTTAAGTCATCTACATATAAATAAATTTAATTATTTATTTATATTGTTCATTTTCCAATTCTTCTAATTTAATTAAATAAATAAAATTTATTTAATTAATGCTACCTTCCTCTTAATTAATTAAATAGATTTTACAATTTATTTACATTAATTATCACAAGTTTAAATTCTAAATTTAAATGATATTCTTCATTCGACATTTAAATATTTTCGATATTTAATTTTCCCACTCTTCTCACATAATTAAATATTTTCAATATTTAATTAAAAAGGCTTTTTCCTCTTCTCACATAATTAAATATTTTCAATATTTAATTAAGGCCTTTTTCATTTCTCCCACATAATTGAATATTTATTTATTTAATTATGAGAGACACCTTTCAAATTGTCTCTTCATTCTCCATCCGTCTCTTAAAATTCCCTCTCATTTTTGAATTCTCGATCTCTCACCGTTCATTTTAACAGGTTTGAACTCAACTGTCGATCTTGGCCAATTGAATTCTTACCTTCAAAAATCTATAAATACCGCCCTCTTATGAGTGAAAAAGGACCTTGAATCTCAGATTTTCATGCATAGTTACTATAGTCGCATTAATAGCATTTTAATTTTCATAAGCTTAATCTTGTAGCAATGTATATACATTTTTATTAATCTCATTCTGTCAAGCTGCCATTCTACAAGCTGTTGTTTTAAACAACTAAGAGCAAGCATCTTGAAATGAATCCTTGGAGATAGAGGACAATGGGACGAATTTGAAGAAACTATGGTTTAGAGTTTGCATTTACTTTCTTTAATTTGATTTCTTCAATCTAATGTTTCATTGGTGTATTAGTTTAGATTCAAATTGATTTACATATTCTAACATACACATTTCTGGTGCCCACCGTGGGGCATCCCCCCATTTTAATCTTTTATTTGCAGATTTTTCTTACAGGTGACAGACTAGAGTTGTGCTTTAGCGCATACAAATCTCGATTTAGCGCATCCACAGACTGTTTCGGCGCATTCATAGACTGTTTTGGCGCATCCACGGATTGTTTCGGCGCATCCAGGGTCTGTTTCGGTGCATACGAGCTTTCTTTTGGCGCATCCATGGGCTGTTTTAGCGCATATAGTTTCTGATTTTTATTTTTTTTTAGTCAATCTTAAAATGGCCATATCTTGGTCATATTTTGGTCTTTTTCGGAGCTTTTTTTTTTGAAATGGGGTATAATTTCATAAGCTATCTAATGGTGTAGGTATTTATCAACTTTGAAAAAGTTTAAATTTTCAAATTCTCACTTAACTTCAAACCACAATGAAACTTGGTCTAAATTTTAGGGTTGTTATGCTGAATCATTTATCTAACCCTCGTATCTTCTTGTTTCTTGATTCCATCTAACATTTAGAGCTTGTATTGCAGATTTTAAAGGACCATGGATCATGAAAATGAAAGAAAAAACATTATCACATGATTGTAACAAGTGTTTTTAAACACTTTGGGAGCAATTATAATCTCATTCTTAAATTGTTGTCTGGATCCAACGCGACCGCGACCAGAGTTTTTATTGATGTATGGGGAATAAAATGAAGCAATCCTAGGATAGAAATTTAAAATCTGGAATTTATCAATCCTAGGATAGTCACCACACACTATTTTTGCAATTAAAATGAACCCCATGTCTATTGTGAAGCAACATCTTCACTTAGTTTAAATCATTGTCTTTTGGTGCTATAAAAAGAACATTGTTTGTTTTGTTTGTGGCAATAGGTCTATGCTCTCCCCTTAATTGGCTGACCAAAATACTAGACTACCTTTTCATTTTCATGCAATTTTTATGCTTTATTACATCCTTTAGAGGGCCTGCTCTTGTGGGAAAAAGTACTCACCCAAAAGGAACGACCTAAGTGGGAACAACCAAAGCCAACTTTTCCAACCCATTATAATCAAAAGCGAATTCGGGGAAAGTCCACAATTCGACAGCAGTGTGCAAAGATAACGATCCCCAAAACCTTTTTTCTAAAGGTTGGGAGGTCTCTTGAGGGAGTTTATCTATTGTCGCGCCGAACGGAAACCTTAACTACGAACCATAGTGTAGAAAGCCAACCGTGTCAGTAACCAAACATCATTTTAATCACAGTGTAAGGGGAGGAAAGAATCTACCCCCAAGACACTCACCATATAATCACCACAGATTTTTTGCTCAGGGGATTCCGTATCCACTTCCGTCACCTTGAGTACGCACCTGGAAAAGACAAAAACATGGGTGCCCTCTAGGGGGTGACATGGCTATGTGAGTCGATGTGAATTTAAGTTGTGGGCTGTGATTTCTATGATGACCTATTTGAAAACTAAGAGTGAGTCTACTTGGAATACTTATTTTGTTCAAAACTTGTGAAAATCTCAAGAACATACACTCAATGTTTTAGATTTTGTGTCTTTAAAAACAATTTTCTTCCTATTGCATGTTGTGTTTTCAAAACATTAATTCAGATAAGATCATCCGAAAACTTTAAAACATGGGTGATGGGGAAGAAAATCTTGTTCACAAGCTTTATGAAAATAGTTCAAATCAAGAGATAACGGAAGAAATGCTTCAAGAAGCTGAACAAGATCCAAATTTTCTCTTAACTATGGAAAAGATCTTAGAGCAAAATAAAGAAGGATACTTTCTTTTATTGGAAAACCAAGGTGCCAAATTGCCCTCTGACTACAATATGGAGAAAATTAAAGAGAATCTTAAAAAGAATGAAACTCCCTTAAACGATCTTAGTACTCTTACCCAGCAAGTAAGAGAACTCCAAAGGCAAATCAAGGAAATAAAAGGGGGCACAACTAAAAATTCCTTTGATAGAAATATGAATGTGACCCTTTCTCCTCCAAAAACAACATCAACCAAATTCAATGTTTCTGAATTTTTGCAAAGGTTAAAGGGGAAGCCCAAATCTAAGCCATCAAATAACATTGACCAATCCTGTCATGCCATGCATTTATCTTCATCCCCCATAATTCAAAATGAACCTCATGGTTCTTCCACCCAATTGAATGATCCCATTCACTTTCCTTCTTCTATCATATTCTCTACATCCAATGATTCGTTTCAATCTACACATCTCGATCAAAAACTTCTCTCCACTCCATCCCATGATACCAAAATTCTACAAACCCTTCCAATATTTGATCAAGATCCCATATCTCAAGAATCATATGATGATCCCCTCCTTTCATTATTCACCCATGATAATCCTCTTCCATCTCAAGAACAAAATATTCTTCCAAGTCCTCCATACACCCCATCTTATGAATCTATACCCTCTCATGACTTAATCACATCCCAGGAGCATGAAAATTCTTCCATCCTATCCAAAGCTTCCCTTCCATCTAATGATCAAGCTACTCCATCTCCTTCATCTAATGATTATTTTCCAAGTCAAGATCAAAGTATCCCATCATCCTCATGTCAAGGGCTCATCACACCTCTTCAAGAAATGTCAACATCATTTGATCATATGGTTGAAAACATTGACAATTTCTCCACCATAACTGTTGAAGACAATGATCAAAATCAATCCATCAATGAGCACTGTGAAGATATGTCTACCCCATCTAGTGATCAAATCAACATTCATCAAGAGCCATTTTTTAGTTATGATCAAGACCCCTCCTACAAAGATCTATTTCAAGGAGTGTTGACGATATTTGATCCTATTGACATAATCCATGATCCATTAACCAATGATCGTATTGAAAATGTCTCTACAATGCCTAATAAGTTAGAGGACATATCTCAAGAACATATTTCAAAGCATGATCAACAACTATCACCAAGGTCTAGCAATGGTCCCTCCCAAGGAATATTAACATCCTTCGATCTCATGGTTGTGAACAGTGAAAGCATCCTCAACTCACCATTTGATCCAAGTCCACTCAAAGATAAAGAGGATATTGAGCCACTTCCCATGCCTTATGATGATGTCCAAAAACCCTTTGAAAGCAATCCATCCTTTGAAATCGACCCATGTCAAGAATTTGATCCAAAACATGTCAAAAGTAATTCCAGAATTAGTCAAGATCAAGGATTCATATCTCTAAGATACTACAATGATCTAATGGGCACTCTCCTATCTATACAAGATATCACAAATGATGATCATATCCATATAGCACATACTCCTCCATCTACCCATAATATGCTTTCTTTGGATGGACACATAGATGATCGTCATTCAAAACAAGAGTCTCATACTCTTACCAAGGAACAAGAGTCTCTTACTCTTAACATTTATACACATGGTCAAAATATAGAGAAATCTAAGACATGTCAGAAATGGGTCATGAAGAAGGCTTCTACAAAAGTTGTGAATCAGAAGCATCATGTGAAAGCATATCAAGAATGAATCATGAGGAACACTTTTACAAGGACAGTGAAGCATCAACACCTCTTGAAGGAGAATTACAATCCGATATCTCACAAGATCAAGATAAACATACCAATCAGGCATTCATCCCACTTATGGAAGATCCTATCACTTATAAACTTGGATCACTCACCTTTGTAAGGGAAAATTATCTTATCAATAAGGAAGTTGCCACTTTTGAAGATCCACCACAGAGCAGAGAAGGATTAGCACCTTTTTTCCAAGGTAAAGCATATCCTATTGCAAATAGGCTTTTTCAGCAGATGAATTATCAAGGTAGAGGATTAGGCCTCCATGAACAAGGCATCCTGGAACCAATGCAGATTATTGGAAATCCTAAGAATCAAGGCCTTGGTTATTCGACAATCAAGGGATCTCAACATATCAATAATACTTTCATAAAATTGGGGGCAACTTCATCTCAAGCGAATGTCAACATAGGGGACACAAAGAATCTTTATGATGAAACCAATGCCAATACTACAACCAGCCACGTCATGAATCTTCATCCACCAATCACCCCATCCACAAATTGGGACCAACGTCAAAAGAAAGACTTGAATCAAAAAATGAAGAACGTTATCAAAGAAGAAGAAGCTAAGAATCATATCAGGCAAATCAAATACACTTGGATACCAAAAAATACAAAGAAAGATTATCCCTATCAAACTCCATCAGTCAAAGAAACTATGGGGAAAAATAAAAAAGGGGCAAGTATCCATCAAAGATGTCCACAAAGGAAAAAGCAAGCTTCTCAAGCAACATACAAAGTGTATCAAGTAGCTGGTCCTAATTCCATGCACACTTCCATATCCACTCATCATTGCTCATCTTCCCAAGTTTGGAGAGTCAAAGGTTCCAAACTCTCAACTAATCCACCTTTTATTCCTAAAAACACTCCATCCATGCCTCCACGCATGATATCCAATTCTTTCATTGACCATGTGTTGGCAACAACCGTTCATCATAAGGATTCAAAAGGCACTCTATCGCGATGTGCACACAAAGATGAAGTTAACTCCAATATCAACAAAGTAGATCAAGGATCTCAAAAGTTCAACATTAGCTTAAAATCTGTCAGAAAATACAAAAAATCAGAAAAATGTCCTAAAAAATGGTCACCTTGATGAAAACCTAGCAAACAAGCGTCTTGGCGACAACAAAAAAAAATCAATAAATACAAAAATCCAAAAAAAATAGAAAAAGGATTGAAAACAGTAAAGAAAAAAATTGTCCTCTAGAAAAAACCACTTTGGTGGCGCTTTGGACAGGTACCATGATGAAAAGCTAGCAAACAGGCATCATGTGTAGAATCGAGCATCTACGTGCACCAATTCAAGAGAAAGCATCTTATCACATCCATAATAAAGCCAACATTCCAGCCATATCATCCGTTCATCCATGAACCATTTATCTAGCCCATTACCATCTATTTACATTATCTTGATCTCGACAAAGTTTGGTAAACACTTTACACTTGTTTATGGTAAACATCTTGACATGGGTCATTTTTCATTGATCCTATCCAATCCAAACATTATCTGAGTCTTGAAGCACTATCCAAGTGAGCATCCTCTGTTCAAACACCTTATCTTATCACAAGATAATCGTTGGCATCCTTTGCATGCTTACATTATCTATCCATACACCTATTCAAGAATCCACCCATGGCCATTCCATACATTGCTAGACACTAGGGGCAAATGTTTACATCTTGTTTTGGGAATGAATCTTGATATACATCCTCCAACTTATGTGGTGATCTGAACATTGGAAGACATAAAATTGAATTGGTCAAGCATTTGCGAGCCAAAAGATCCAAATCCCTAGCCCATGGCATATTTTGACAGGAAGACGCTCCTTATCAAGTTTTATCTTTTGTCGAACATCAATTTGAACAATTCATATCAGTCACATCTAACTTGCATGTCAGTGTCACATCAAATCATCAAAATAATTTTGTTCCAAATCAAGCTTCATCAATCTTGATCAATTGAATCCAATCAATTATCACCTTGTTTGACTTAACACACTTAGTCAAACTATCATCTTGTGAACGAGTTTACTCTAGGATAACACAACTTCCTTGGGTTTACAAATTCATTATCATCTTTGTTTGGCTTAAAACACTTAGCCAAATTAACAAATCCATTATCACCTTGTTTGACTTAACACACTTAGTCAAACTATCAATCCATCAATCTAATCAATCAACCTTAGCTTGGTTTTCAACAAAATCTCAAAACAAAGTACTGATATCGTCATGCATGTCCATATCCAAATCATCAAAATCCAAAAAAATAAAAAAACATCAAAATTCAAAAAAATCAAAATATTCCTAAAATCCAAAGAAAAATCAATAAATCATATGCTTTCATCAATAAAATGGTTGTGTCTCACCCTAGACTAGGGGCAAAATCTTGAACTCGTTGGGGGAAATCAACTTTTTTTGAGCAAACAAGCAACATGTGTCAATTATCAAGTATCAGATCAACAATCGAATATCCAATCAAGCCTGGTCAAAATAGCTTTGAGACATGTCATACATTGAAACTGAAACAAACTGGATGATCTTAATCTGAATTAAATGAATGACAAACTTAAAAGCATAAGTTGCAATTATTGTTTTGATATTTGATGACATCATATCTTTGGAGTGGTTCAATGATGTACTGAACTAGAATCACAAGGAAGAAGTGTGATTTTTCTTTGCTTGTTGTTTATAAGTTAATCATTAGTATTGTGCAAATTGTTCACGGGACATGCTCTACAACGTATCATTGATGACATTTCAGAATTTGCATAGGAAAATGGTCAACTTTTGTCTGTTTATGCAAGCAATACTTAGGTCATCTTGGTTCAATTATACCTTGATGCTTGTATTAACTTGCCACATCAAACATTATGAAAGCAGTACTCAGGTCATCATTGGTGCTAACATACCCTTTGATGCTTCTACTAACTTTCAACATATCAAAAAGGCTCAATGATGACAATTAAACACAGCAAGAAATGGCAACAAGGAGAATGGTTCATTATTTCATTTAGGATTGCATAATTCATTTGCGTTTCGAGGGACTTTTTTAATAGATTTTTGAGGGTTGGCCACATTCTTGAATATCTTTTTCAGACAATGGTTGAGTATGACTGGACATTTGGTACATCTCATTTTCATTATCATTCACATTCATTTCACATCATTTTCCATTATCATTATCATTGTACTTGCATACTTACATCATCATTTCATTTCATTATCATATCCATCACATCTCATCTGCATCATCTCAATCAGTACA
>CM021100.1:926050582-926389360 GCA_007115665.2 Sequoiadendron giganteum
GGGAATGGGAGTTATTACTCCTCTTGGAATTATCTACCATTATTTTGCTATATAAATAGGACTCACCCCTCCCCTTGGCTAGTAAGATGGAATGCTAGTTTAGTGTTATGGGAGTGTTGAGTTCATCCATCTCTTTTCTTGCTTTCCTTCAATCATTTTTATCTTGGGTGGTTTCACATCCAAATCTAACACTACTTAAGCTCGATTTGACTTTAGGCCATTATAAACTATGCATAGGTAATTTCCTTTGATGGGTAGTCATTAACCTTAGAAACAACCTATTCCTTTTCCCAAAACGCAATGGTATTTCTACCCATAAAGCATAAACATAGGTTACCCCCTTTAATGGATAATTTAATCCTAGGTAAAACATATGAGCTTTCAAGCATTATATAACTTAACAATTTATTCTCATTTCATCAATCCTAGTATGTAATACTAAAGGCAACATTAAATTTCTCCTTAATATGGAGTAAGTACAAGAACTTATTAGAAAATGACAACAATAAGTATTTTCCCTTTTCCACAAGCAAATAGATTATTCCTCTATTTCATGCAACCTATTATAATTCTTACTTTAAACACACAAGATAATCAATCTTTCATAACAAGACAAAACATGAAGAGATTGGACTCTCATGCCCGATTTACACTTATTCCAATTGACCATTGGATCCCAAGCTTAACCTCCTCTTAGAACCAACTTAGCAACAAACTCTCTTAATCTCTCTCACTAAACTCCTCTCAATAACTCACAACAAAATAAGAACCCACTTAATAGAAAAATACCCAAAAACCAACTTCTTCAGCCTATATTCAAGGCTTAAGCAATGACACTTCTCAAAAAAAGGATTATCAACTCAACTTCACAATGAAAAGGTGGCGGAATCCTATCACATTACTCACCAAAAATATATAGCAGATTGACTATATGCTTGCCACAACAATTTGACTACTTCACAATGCACATGTTTAATACAGTGAATCGACTTTTTAGCTCGTTAGACTTCTAAAGGAAACACAAATTTCATAATATGGAACCAAGTATTCCATACATTCCCTATTCTCTAGCCCAAGGTTTAATAGAGGAATTAGTCAATATTCATATGGCAACACATTTTATAGTCGACTTGGTCATAGACTAGGTAATCGACACATATTGAGTGAATCGACCTCCATACTTATAGCTCTGCTTAGTGCTTGACCCAACATGTCTAATATCATGGTTTGCATCTTCTATTCCATGTGCTTAAAAACTTTAAATAATAAATTTAATATTTATATTTTCATCGATTATTATCCATGTGGATTTCATTGCTTGGTATTGTGTTGCTTAAAATAGTGCTACATTCATATTAAATCGGCCATAAAACTCATACTTTAAATCGGCCTTTATCATAGATTGACCATTTCATATTATATATATGTACATATATATATACATAATTAAATAGCTTCCAATGTTATTTATATGTATTCATAATATACATAGTTATATATATATACATTGACAAATAAGTTTGTCTAAATATTCCACTTGGTATTCAAATAAATAAGTTAAAGTTAACATTTCATATATAATATCTCTTGTATATATATATATGTATGTATGTATTTATGTATGTATGTATGTATGTATGTATGTATGTATATATATATATATATATTTATATATGCATGTATACGTACGTATACATATATTTACATAATCGTATGGACATTCCCATTTGTCAACACATATGTGTATATCGACATATGTATATATGTATATATCTCATATGTATATACATTTGATTACACAATAAAACACATAAAAGATTGTTCTTATCAATAGATATATATACATGTATGTGATGTACATATATATATATATATGCACATCAAATGTATACATATCTCATTGTCCTTATGATATCACCATGCCCATAAGCAACCCATCCATAAGCATGCATAGGTACGCCTACCTATGTACTCTCATGTACGTGTTCTCTTACATGTATGGATTATCGTCGAAATGCATATGTATACGTATATCTACATTCTATATATATATATATATATATATATATATATATCTCCTCAATCAAGTATAGTAATATAAAGAAGAACTCATAAACTCTAAACACATAGACATCATTTGAGAATGCACTTAATAGTAATCAAGATCCTTCATAATGCAAACACATAATATTAAAGGATGGCTTACCAATTACCAACACTATGACTTGACTCAACCATTTTATTGTGAGTGTGTGTAAGCTTGGTTAGGTTTTGTTACAAGTTACCTGACGAAGTTCTTCTCCTGAGAGATACTTCCCCTCACTTCTGGAGGATTGATTATGAACTTGCATCCAACTTAACATATTTCATGGTAGTCATCCATTCATTTAAACAAGCATTTACATAATACTTTTCATGGTTAGAATATCAAATTCAATAACCATTCATTCCTTATATGCATTCCATCACATAACACTAAATCAAATAAACATTCATTCATAATATTTTTGATAAGCAAAGAGCAACCACATATAATTTCAATGAAAATTCCAAATACATTCAAATATGCAGTAATTTTCCCTCACATAGTAATAGTAAATAGGTAAACACACGATGGGGTGTGACATATTCACAAGATCCACATGATCACCTTTTTTCCTTTAGACCTAGGTAAATTTATGTTAAAATCCATGGATACCTCTTCCCACCTCTAGCTTGGAATATATAAGGGTTTTAGAAGACCTTGATTCTTAATTATTTCCACTTTATTTTGTTGGAAAACCATGCATTTTGCTATAAATATTTGGGCATCCGCTCTAATCCCATCCCTTGAAAGAGTCTTGCTTGATTTTATGATAAATATTCAAGAATACTAAGTGCCCACCTACTACAGAGTTGTGTAGTTTTTCCCAAACCCTAAACTTAAAAGGGTTGAGTTCTTACATAGGTACAACCTATCCCCATACCATATAGCTTTTCCTTTCCATGAAAATTTATTTGACACACTAGAATCATGTATTATTTCAATGAGTTTGAGTATTAGTGCCCTTCATCCATTATTCAAATGTCTTATCCACCTAATCTACTTATAATATAGAAATGATAAACAATAGTGAATGTGTGCACTCATCCCTCGTAAATAGAGCATCAACCACACCATTATTATTTCCTTTATTATATATGATCTTAAAGCCATACCTCAACATATTTGTGACCCACTTTTGTTGTTCTTAAATACTTCTTGGAATACAGGGTGTCATTTTAATTGAATATCATGATTGTAATTTTTTTATGAGACAATCCTTTTGGTATACCTCCAAAAACTACCAAGTGACTATCCATAATTACTTACATATTTGCTAGTGCATGAACCTTTGATTGATAGGATTCAAATGAAAATAATTAGTCCACCAACCTATTTTCTCCCTTGTTAATCATATTTTGTATTTGATGAAAGATTACTATCCATAAAGACTTTTCCTATGAACCTCTTAGCTGAATTTTCCCACCCTTTGAGTAGAAACGTATTAAAAGCTCTAGGGAGTTCATCTCAATTATACTCAATGTAGTAAGCCATTAGACTTCAAAGCCAATGTTTATTGTACCCATAGTGATATGAAACATATGGAGATTTAGTCAACAATCTCTCATGAAAATTTTAATGCTATGGAATTTCCTCAAATAATTGATAGTACTCCCATATGAAATCATGATATGAAATATAGAGTTGGATAGATAAAACAATTCCAACAAGAAGCTAATTTCTTATTGATTCTACCACTGTTATTATTCTTTCTTTCTTAAATAAACCCCAAGTTGTCTTGAGATTTTGTGGAGTGATAATTGTAGAAAATGAATGACAAGAAATAGTTGGTGGGATATCCCTCAATTCTTTGTGTGGCTCATTTCCTAACTCTAATATATCTTATTCATCTTCTTCTTCCTCACAAGGCCCTTCAGTGCAGTACAATTTATTTCAAAAAAAATTAATACCCTTGATTATATTTGCTATCATAGTTAAATCATAATCTTATTTTACTTTTTTCTTCAATTTGTTGAGAAGTCAATCTAGTAGGTTGATGAAAAATTCAATCTACCTTGCATTCTAGGACAAAATAATTAGATAGAAAAGAAGCAATAAACATGTGTACCTCATGTTAGATGTGATCCTTAAGTCCATCAAGAAACAAGTCATCCAATTTCTTGTTATATTTGTCTCTATTATTGAATTGTTGAATACAATCTGTACACATCTAAAAATGGTCACGGTTAATCGAACCTGTTAATTAATTAAATATGAATTATTTAATTAATGTTCTTAAGTCATCTACATATAAATAAATTTAATTATTTATTTATATTGTTCATTTTCCAATTCTTCTAATTTAATTAAATAAATAAAATTTATTTAATTAATGCTACCTTCCTCTTAATTAATTAAATAGATTTTACAATTTATTTACATTAATTATCACAAGTTTAAATTCTAAATTTAAATGATATTCTTCATTCGACATTTAAATATTTTCGATATTTAATTTTCCCACTCTTCTCACATAATTAAATATTTTCAATATTTAATTAAAAAGGCTTTTTCCTCTTCTCACATAATTAAATATTTTCAATATTTAATTAAGGCCTTTTTCATTTCTCCCACATAATTGAATATTTATTTATTTAATTATGAGAGACACCTTTCAAATTGTCTCTTCATTCTCCATCCGTCTCTTAAAATTCCCTCTCATTTTTGAATTCTCGATCTCTCACCGTTCATTTTAACAGGTTTGAACTCAACTGTCGATCTTGGCCAATTGAATTCTTACCTTCAAAAATCTATAAATACCGCCCTCTTATGAGTGAAAAAGGACCTTGAATCTCAGATTTTCATGCATAGTTACTATAGTCGCATTAATAGCATTTTAATTTTCATAAGCTTAATCTTGTAGCAATGTATATACATTTTTATTAATCTCATTCTGTCAAGCTGCCATTCTACAAGCTGTTGTTTTAAACAACTAAGAGCAAGCATCTTGAAATGAATCCTTGGAGATAGAGGACAATGGGACGAATTTGAAGAAACTATGGTTTAGAGTTTGCATTTACTTTCTTTAATTTGATTTCTTCAATCTAATGTTTCATTGGTGTATTAGTTTAGATTCAAATTGATTTACATATTCTAACATACACATTTCTGGTGCCCACCGTGGGGCATCCCCCCATTTTAATCTTTTATTTGCAGATTTTTCTTACAGGTGACAGACTAGAGTTGTGCTTTAGCGCATACAAATCTCGATTTAGCGCATCCACAGACTGTTTCGGCGCATTCATAGACTGTTTTGGCGCATCCACGGATTGTTTCGGCGCATCCAGGGTCTGTTTCGGTGCATACGAGCTTTCTTTTGGCGCATCCATGGGCTGTTTTAGCGCATATAGTTTCTGATTTTTATTTTTTTTTAGTCAATCTTAAAATGGCCATATCTTGGTCATATTTTGGTCTTTTTCGGAGCTTTTTTTTTTGAAATGGGGTAGAATTTAATAAGCTATCTAATGGTGCAGGTATTTATCAATTTTGATAGAGTTTAAATTTTCAAATTATCACTTAATGTCAAACCACAATGAAACTTGGTCTAAATTTTAGGGTTGTTATGCTTAATCATTTATCTAACCCTCATATCTTCTTGTTTCTTGATTCCATCTAACATTTAGAGCTTGTATTGCAGATTTTAAAGGACCATGGAGCATGAAAATGAAAGAAAAAGCATTATCACATGATTGTAACAAGTGTTTTTAAACACTTTGGGAGCAATTATAATCTCATTCTTAAATTGTTGTCTGGATCCGACGCGACCGCGACCAGAGATTTTATTGATGTATGGGGAATAAAATGAAGCAATCCTAGGATAGAAATTTAAAATCTGGAATTTATCAATCCTAGGATAGTCACCACACAATATTTTTGCAATTAAAATGAACCCCATGTCTATTGTGAAGCAACATCTTCACTTAGTTTAAATCATTGTCATTTGGTGCTATAAAAAGAACATTGTTTGCTTTGTTTGTGGCAATAGGTCTATGCTCTCCCCTTAACTGGGTGACCAAAATACCAGACTGCCTTTTCATTTTCATGCAATGTTTATGCTTTATTACATCCTTTAGAGGGCCTGCTCTTGTGGGAAAAAGTACTCACCCAAGAGGAACGACCTAAGTGGGAACAACCAAAGCCAAGTTGTCCAACCCACTATAATCAAAAGCGAATTCGAGGAAAGTCCACAATTCGACGGCAGTGTGCAAAGATAACCATCCCCAAAACCTTTGTTCTAAAGGTTGGGAGGTCTCATAAGGGAGTTTATCTGTTGTCGCGCCGAACAGAAACCTTGACTATGAACCATAGTGTAGAAAGCCAACCGTGTCAGTAACAAAACATCATTTTAATCACAGTGCAAGGGGAGGAAAGAATCTACCCCCAAGACACTCACCATATAATCACCACAGATTGTTTGCTCAGGGGATTCGGTATCCACTTTCGTCACCTTGAGTACACACCTGGAAAAGACAAAAACACGGGTGCCCTCTAGAGGGTGACATGGCTGTGTGAGTTGACGTGATTTTAAGCTGTGGGTTGTGATTTCTATGATGACCTATTTGACAACTAAGAGTGAGTCTGCTTGGAATGCTTATTTTGTTCAAAACCTGTGAAAATCTCAAGAACATATTCAATTTTTTTAGATTTTGTGTCTTTAAAAACAATTGTCTTCCTATTGCATGTTGTGTTTTCAAAACATTAATTCAGATAAAATCATCCAAAAAACTTAAAACATGGGTGATAGGGAAGAAAATCTTGTTCATAGGCTTTATGGAAATAGTTCAAATCAAGAGATAACAGAAGAAATGCTTCAAGAAGCTAAACAAGATCCATAGTTTCTCTTAACTATGGAAAAGATCTTAGAGCAAAATAAAGAAGGATACTTTCTTTTATTGGCAAACCAAGGTGCCAAATTTCCCTCTGACTACAATATGGAGAACATTAAAGAGAATCCTGAAAAGAATGAAACTCCCTTAAACGATCTTAGTACTCTTACCCAACAAGTAAGAGCACTCCAAAGGCAAATCAAGGAAATAAAATAGGGCACCACTAAAAATTCCTTTGACAAAAATATGAACGTGACCTTTTCTCCTCCAAAAACAACATCAACCAAATTCAATGTTTCTAAATTTTTGCAAAGGTTAAAGGGGAAGCCCAAATCTAAGCCATCAAATAACATTGACCAATCCTGTCATGCCATGCATTTATCTTCATCCCCCATAATTCAAAATGAACCTCATGGTTCTTCCACCCAATTCAATGATCCTATTCGATCACCTTCTTCAATCATATCCTCTACATCCAATGATTCATTTCAATCTACACATCTCAATCAAAACATTCTTTCCACTCCATCCCATGATACCAAAATTCTACAAACCCTTCCAATCTTTGATCAATATCCCATATCTCAAGAATCATATGATGATCCCCTCCTTTCATTATTCACCCATGATAATCCTCTTCCATCTCAAGAACAAAATTTTCTTCCAAGTCTTCCCTCCACCCCATCTTATGAATCTATACCCTCTCATGACTCAATCACATCCCAAGAGCATGAAAATTCTTCCATCCTATCCAAAGCTTCCCTTCCATCTAATGATCAAGCTACTCCATCTCCTTCATCTAATGATTATTTTCCAAGTCAAGATCAAAGTATCCAATCATCCTCATGTCAAGGGCTCATCACACCTCTTCAAGAAATGCCAACATCATTTGATCATATGGTTGAAGATATTGGCAATTTCTCCACCATAACTGTTGAAGACAATGATGAAAATCAATCCATCAATGAGCACTATGAAGATATGTCTATCCCATCTAGTGATCAAATCAACATTCATCAAGAACCATTTTTCAGTTATGATCAAGACCCCTCCTACAAAGATCTATTTCAAGGAGTGTTGACGATATTTGATCCTGTTGACATAATCCATGATCCATTAACCAATGATCGTATTGAAAATGTCTCTACAATGCCTAATAAGTTAGAGGACATATCTCAAGAACATATTTCAAAGCATGATCAACAACTATCACCAAGGTCTAGCAATGGTTCCTTCCAAGGCATATTGACATCCTTCGACCTCACAGTTGTGAACAGTGAAAGAATCCTCAACTCACCATTTGATCCAAGTCCACTCAAAGATCAAGAGGATATTGAGCCACTTCCCATGCCTTATGACGATGTCCAAAAACCCTTTGAAAGCAATCCATCCTTTGAAATTGACCCATGTCAAGAACTTGATCCAAAACATGTCAAAAGTAATTCTAGAATTAGTCAAGATCAAGGATTCGTATCTCTGAGATACTACAATGATCTAATGGGAACTCTCCTATCTATACAAGATATTGCAAATGATGATCATATCCATATAGCACATACTCCTCCATCTACCCATAATATGCTTTCTTTGGATGGACACATAGATGATCGTCATTCAAAACAAGAGTCTCATACTCTTACCAAGGAACAAGAGTCTCTTACTCTTAACATTTATACACATGGTCAAAATATAGAGAAATCCAAAGACATGTCAGAAATGGGTCATGAAGAAGGCTTCTACAAAAGTTGTGAATCAGAAACATCATGTGAAAGCATATCAAGAATGAATCATGAGGAACACTTTTACAAGGACAGTGAAGCATCAACACCTCTTGAAGGAGAATTACAATCCGATATCTCACAAGATCAAGATAAACATACCAATCAAGCATTCATCCCACTTATGGAAGATCCTATCACTTATAAACTTGGATCACTCACCTTTGTAAGGGAAAATTATCTTATCAATAAGGAAGTTGTCACTTTTGAAGATCCACCACAGAGCAGAGAAGGATTAGCACCTTGTTTCCAAGGTAAATCATAACCTATTGCAAATAGGATTTTTTAGCAGATGAATTATCAAGGCAGAGGATTAGGCCTACATGAACAAGGCATCCTAGAACTAGTGCAGATTATTGGAAATCCTAAGAATCAAGGCCTTGGTTATTCGACAATCAAGGGATCTCAACATATCAGTAATACTTTCATAAAATTGGGGGCAACTTCATCTCAAGCAAATGTCCACATACAGGGCACAAAGAATCTTTATGATGAAACCAATGCCAATACTACAACTAGCCATGTCATGAATCTTCATCCACCCATCACCACATCCACAAATTAGGACCAACGCCAAAAGAAAGAATTGAATCAAAGCATGAAGAATGTTATCAAAGAAAAAGAAGCTAAGAATCATATCAGGCAAATCAAATACACTTGGATACCAAAAAATACAAAGAAAGATTATCCCTATCAAACTCCATCAGTCAAAGAAACTATGGGGCAAAATAAAAAAGGGGCAAGTATCCATCAAAGATGTCCACAAAGGAAAAATAAAGCTTCTCAAGCAACATACAAAGTGTATCAATCAGTTGGTCCTAATTCCATGCACATTTCCATATCCACTCATCACTGCTCATCTTCCCAAGTTTGGAGAGTCAAAAGTTCCAAAATTTCAACTAATCCACATTTTATTCCTAAATGCATTCCATCCATGCCTTCATGCACGATATCCAATTCTTTCATTGACCATGTGTTGGGAAAAACCATTCATCATAAGGATTCAAAAGGCACTCTATCACGATGTGCGTACAAAGATGAAGTTAATTCCAGTATCAACAAAGAAGATCAGGGATCTCAAAAGTTGCATTCAAGTGCACGTATCTTGGAAAAAAATTTTCTTCAAGTAGGATATCGATGGCACATTATGACAGAAGCATCAACATCAACACCACCAGGTGGTTTAGCATCGACTTAAAATCTCTCAAAAAAAATACAAAAAAATCAAAATAAGAGGAAAATCGTTGCCTTGATGAAAACCTGGCAAACAGGCGTCTTGGTAACAACAAAAATAAATAAAAAAATACAAAAGTCCAAAAAAATTAGAAAAAGGATTGAAAACAGAAAAGAAAAAATCGTCCTCTAGCGAAAACCATTTCGATGGCGCTTTGGATAGGTACCATGATGAAAACCTGGCAAACATGCGTCATGTGTAGAATCGAGCATCTATGTGCGCCAATTCAAGAGAAAGCATCTTATCGCATCCATAATAAAGCCAACATTCCATCCATATCATCCGTTCATCCATGAACCATTTATCTAGCTCATTACCATCTATTTACATTATCTTGATCTCGACAAAGTTTGGTAAACACTTTACACTTGTTTATGGTAAACATCTTGACATGGGTCATTTTCATTGATCCTATCCAATCCAAACATTATCTGAGCCTTGAAGCATTATCCGAATGATCATTCCTCTGTTCAAACACCTTATCTTATTGCAAGATAATCCTTGGCATCCTTTGCATGCTTACAGTATCTATCCATACACCTATTCAAGAATCCACCCATGTCCATTCAAACATTGCTAGACACTGGGGGCAGATGTTTACATCTTTCTTCAGGAATGAATCTTGATATATATCCTCTAACTTATGTGGTGATTTGAACATTGGAAGACGTGAAATCAAATTGGTTAAGTATTTGTGAGCCAAAAGATCCAAATCACTAGCCCATGGCATATTTTGACAGGAAGATGCTCCTTATCAAGCTTTATCTTTTGTCGAATATCAATCTGAACAATTCATATCAGTCGCATCTAGCTTTCGTGTCAGTGTCACATCAAATCATCAAAATAATTTTGTTCCAAATCAAGCTTCATCAATCTTGATCAATCGAATCCAATCAATTATCACCTTGTTTGACTTAACACACTTAGTCAAACTATCATCTTGTGAACGAGTTTACTCTAGGATAACACAACTTCCTTGGGTTTACAAATTCATTATCATCTTTGTTTGGCTTAAAACACTTAGCCAAATTAACAAATCCATTATCACCTTGTTTGACTTAACACACTTAGTCAAACTATCAATCCATCAATCTAATCAATCAACCTTAGCTTGGTTTTCAACAAAATCTCAAAACAAAGTACTGATATCGTCATGCATGTCCATATCCAAATCATCAAAATCCAAAAAAATAAAAAAACATCAAAATTCAAAAAAATCAAAATATTCCTAAAATCCAAAGAAAAATCAATAAATCATATGCTTTCATCAATAAAATGGTTGTGTCTCACCCTAGACTAGGGGCAAAATCTTGAACTCGTTGGGGGAAATCAACTTTTTTTGAGCAAACAAGCAACATGTGTCAATTATCAAGTATCAGATCAACAATCGAATATCCAATCAAGCCTGGTCAAAATAGCTTTGAGACATGTCATACATTGAAACTGAAACAAACTGGATGATCTTAATCTGAATTAAATGAATGACAAACTTAAAAGCATAAGTTGCAATTATTGTTTTGATATTTGATGACATCATATCTTTGGAGTGGTTCAATGATGTACTGAACTAGAATCACAAGGAAGAAGTGTGATTTTTCTTTGCTTGTTGTTTATAAGTTAATCATTAGTATTGTGCAAATTGTTCACGGGACATGCTCTACAACGTATCATTGATGACATTTCAGAATTTGCATAGGAAAATGGTCAACTTTTGTCTGTTTATGCAAGCAATACTTAGGTCATCTTGGTTCAATTATACCTTGATGCTTGTATTAACTTGCCACATCAAACATTATGAAAGCAGTACTCAGGTCATCATTGGTGCTAACATACCCTTTGATGCTTCTACTAACTTTCAACATATCAAAAAGGCTCAATGATGACAATTAAACACAGCAAGAAATGGCAACAAGGAGAATGGTTCATTATTTCATTTAGGATTGCATAATTCATTTGCGTTTCGAGGGACTTTTTTAATAGATTTTTGAGGGTTGGCCACATTCTTGAATATCTTTTTCAGACAATGGTTGAGTATGACTGGACATTTGGTACATCTCATTTTCATTATCATTCACATTCATTTCACATCATTTTCCATTATCATTATCATTGTACTTGCATACTTACATCATCATTTCATTTCATTATCATATCCATCACATCTCATCTGCATCATCTCAATCAGTACATCAAGCAAGTTCAAATCAATTTCTATTTGTTTTTCATCTCGCATAGAAACAAATTTAACAGTCATCATGACTCAATTTTTATCTATTTGACTTTTAATCGGGAAAGAAAATCTATCAATACTATTTGTTTTTCATATCGCATGGAAACAAATTTAACAGTCATCATGACTCAATTTTTATCTATTTGACTTTCAATCAGGAAATCAAATCTATCATTTCCATTTGTTTTTCATATCACATGGAAGCAAATTTATCAATCAAATCTACTTTTTGTTTTTCATATCGCATGGAAGCAAATTTATCAATCAAATCTACTATTTGTTTTTCATATCGCATGGAAACAAATCTATCAATCAAATCTACTATTTGTTTTTCATATCACATGGAAGCAAATTTATCAATCAAATCTACTATTTTTTTTTCATGTCGCATGGAAAAAAATTTATCAATCAAAACTACTATTTGTTTTTCATATCGCATGGAAGCAAATTTATCAATCAAATCAAATCTACTATTTATTTTTCATATCGCATGGAAGCAAATTTATCAATCAAAAATAATCATCAATTGGGGCAAAATCAAAGTTCTTCATCTTCATATCAATCTTTCAATAGGGGTTTTCATCAAATCATCTTTATCGATCAATGAATCAGATAGAAAATCAGTAAAAAATTTCAAAAATCATCTTTATCTAATTCATCACCCGAGGGGGCATATAGCATCATCAGTAAATTTTTCAAATTCGGGGGCAAATTCTTTGAAGCAATGTGTGAAACACATCACTTCAAAGAGGGGCAAAATGTACACATCTAAAAATGGTCATGGTTAATCGAACCTGTTAATTAATTAAATATGAATTATTTAATTAATGTTCTTAAGTCATCTACATATAAATAAATTTAATTATTTATTTATATTGTTCATTTTCCAATTCTTCTAATTTAATTAAATAAATAAAATTTATTTAATTAATGCTACCTTCCTCTTAATTAATTAAATAGATTTTACAATTTATTTACATTAATTATCACAAGTTTAAATTCTAAATTTAAATGATATTCTTCATTCCACATTTAAATATTTTCAATATTTAATTTTCCCACTCTTCTCACATAATTAAATATTTTCAATATTTAATTAAAAAAGTTTTTTCCTCTTCTCACATAATTAAATATTTTCAATATTTAATTAAGGCCTTTTTCATTTCACCCACATAATTGAATATTTATTTATTTAATTATGAGAGACACCTTTCAAATTGTCTCTTCATTCTCCATCTGTCTCTTAAAATTCCCTCTCCTTTTCGAATTCTTGATCTCTCACCATTCATTTTAACAGGTTTGAACTCAACCGTCAATCTTGGCCAATTTAATTTCTACCTTCAAAAATCTATAAATACAGCCCTCTTATGAGTGAAAAAGGACCTCGAATCTCAGATTTTCATGCATAGTTACTATAGTCGCATTCATAGCATTTCAATTTTCATAAGCTTAATCTTGTAGCAATGCATATGCATTTTTATTAATCTCATTCTCTCAAGTTGCCATTCTACAAGCTGATGTTTTAAACAACTGAGAGAAAGCATGTTGAAACGAATCCTTGGAGATAGAGGACAATGGGACGAATTTGAAGAAACTGTGGTTTAGAGTTTGCATTTACTTTCTTTAATTTAATTTCTTCAATCTAATGTTTCATTGGTGTATTAGTTTAGATTCAAATTGATTTACATGTTCTAACATACACACAATCATTGATCGATATTTTTGATGTAGTTTGGATGATTATCTAAAATAATTGTTCGGTGCATGATTATTAAGTGTGACTGTAGTTCCTTTGTAAAAATATTTTGCGTGAGATTAAATGAATTTTTCTTCCTTTGAGTAGATAGCCATAAATACTAAATGTATTGTTTAGGTTTTAGATATAAGGAAGCCATTGTCACTTTTTATCTACTTGGAATTTGATGAACAACAAAAAAAAAATCCATTTGATTTATCCAAGTTAGTGGATCCTTGCCATCAAACTTGTGCATATGCATCTTGGACATCAAGTTTAAAGATCCCATATGAATGCTAGAATTTGTATTAGAATTGCTTGGCCCAAATCATCACCTCATTTTCTTGAAACATCATGTTCTGTTAAAGAGTGTGAAAGAGATATCATCTTGATAGATTCTCTGAATTATAACATTATTTCCCTAATGGCAACTATTGATCATCAAAGCTTGCACATCTTCTAAAACCTTATGGGAAACTTGGAGAGTGGGGACCAATTTGCGCCTCACTGAATAACCTCTGAGATTTTTAGAGATTTTTATAGAAAGCCAACTCTTCTTTGTGTTGAGAGAAAAAGGTAGAAATAAAAGAGAATAAAACATGAAAATGGTGATGCGTCAAATATTTTACATTTAAAACCTTAACTTATTTCCTATGAATGATATGATAGACACATAATACAACAGACCCTTCATTGTTGGGAAGAGAATGATAAACAAAGGCTTAGTACAAGCATAGTGCATTCTTTCAAACCTCCCCATGGGAAACACCCATTAAGGTCCGATCAGACATAAGAAAACTCTACAAGTTAATAGAAATATCCCAAAGATTATAGAAACCCTTGCTCCCTTTATGACATAATATGAAAAACAATAACTTTTATAAAAAAATGGAAAAGTTCAACATACATAATCTGATTTTCGAAAGCTATTATTTAACATAGAAGCTTAAAATCATGTAAATTAGCTACCCAAACTATCAAAATAAGCTTAACACAATGTTTTTAACATGTACAAAAACATAAAGAAGAATTTTGACAAATGCCATAACATGCATAGTTTCAAAGATTTCTTCTAAATAGATCGAACTTCAATATTAAGTGAACTAAAAAAGAAAGGTTGGATTCCAATCTGATGATAGTTTGAGTTAAAATATAACATCCCAAAGAATATTAGTATTTTGTAAAGCTTTCTATTTCTGAAAACATAAAAACTTCCTACTAAATCTATCTACTTCGAAAGGGTTTTTGAAGTAACTTTTCACTAAAAAAACTTTCTTATGTTGCCAACCCCTATTTATAACTTGAAAAAAGAGAACACTGACACCAAAATTATAGAAGCAAAAACTACCAGGTGCCTGCATCTAATAGCCCACGATTTGATCCTATATCTTGATCATATTGTAGCAATCTTTTCTCATTAAGTCTCAACTACTTCATTAAGGGTTTTTAGATATTTAGCAAAGATTGCAATTAGGAAACAATTGAATTCTAACACATCCTAGCAAAAATATGATCAATCAACCATATAGATTGATGGTGTTGACTCGAAGGTTCCACCTTCAAGACAAGACACCTACCATGTTTTGACAAGCTCCACCCGAAGAGATCATTCCACAAAAATAAAAAACTGCTTGAATCAATAGATGGCGTGTCGAGCGGGCGGGTAATTTCATATCTATGAGAATAGATTTGAAGAAAATCCTTGCCAGGCTAACATGTGTCTTGGCTCACACCTAAAAGGAAAGTGATATAAAAAAGTTGCACAACCACCACATGGCACATTACGTTCCTTTTAGAGTAGTCTCTTCCTCATTAAGCGTGAACTCCTCCCAAAGCTGAAAAAATCAAAGCCAAAAACTAAAAAGATTAAAAAGAAAAATTTTCTTTACAATTTTGGCAACTCACAAGGGGCCTTTGCTTGTCGAGGTGCGAACCTAGAGCTATGGAAAATCTTGGATTTTGAGGAAGGCAGAGTATTGTACTTCTCAATCCAAGTCAGTGGCTCGAATGAGAGTCTGAAGAATCTCGTATGCTTTATCCAACTCAAAAACTTCCTTAAAAGAAACACCTCCCCACCTTGATGAAACAACCCCAATGTGGTAATATGGTTGAGAAAGGGGAAGGATCTCCTTCTCGATTTCATCAATAGTGGGTGATGAGCTTATACCTGGGAGTTTTATAAAAGTCTGGACCTCGTGTTTGATTGCATCCATGATCTGCTCGATTGATAGTGCTCCTCCATTTGGTGAGAAAAGGGCAAGCAATCTAAAATCAAGTAGAACACTAAAATCCTTCTTGATCTCATTGACCTTTCTATTCAACATTGCTTGGCGCTCTTTACTTTTTCCCATGACCTTGTAGCAGTTTATGAACTCACTTGCTTTCCTTGAGGCAACCCTTCGATCATAAATTCCTATGCCTCCTAAAGCCTCTTCAGTGGCTTTGCATACCCTAGACATAAGGTTTTATGATTTCGTGGATTAGGGAGCATAAATTTGCAAAATTTGGTCAACCACCGGGCCAACCTTCTCATCTAATTCCCAAGCATCCCTTAGAAACTGCAAGACTGGATTTAGAGCAGCAACTACAACTATGATCCTTTCCCAAAGTGTGTATATCAGTCTTTTCAACATCGAGAGGATCCTGGATCCTTACACTGCAGCCAATTCTTGATGGAATTAAGATTCCCTTGCCTTCATATTCTCCTCCATCTGGTTCTTCCCTTAGAGGGCATTTGATAGTTCAAAGTTCAACCTTCTGATCTCTTGATCATGAGTCTACAAAATGGACTCGATCTCCTACTTCTCCTGCTTTTCTCTCTTTGTTTCTATCTGGGCTTTTCATAGATTCTCAAAAGCCTGAAATCGAACATTGTCCAATTCTTCCTACATGCTCTCTTATATACATTGGTACTCTGCATTTGTCTAATGTTTATCATCAAGCTCAACCCTCAACTTTTATACCTCGTCATAAAGCCAACTCTATTCATTTCTGGCCTCCTCAAGCAACTTAGTTGCTTCTCCCTGTTGATCCCGTATTTGCCTTACATGAGCCATTTCCACCTATTTGCCTTGATTTCCACTTGTAGCCTACTCACTATTTCCTTTACATTTACCATCTCTGCTTCACACTTCTTCAATTTCTTGTTTGGCTTCTCATAATTAGTATAAAACACTTTCTGGGTTTCCTTAGCCAGAACCACTTTGTCGCACGGGCGAGTTTCACTTAAATCCAAACCCATAGCTCTGATCTTCCATCTAAATTTCTTCCTCTAGATTGGATACTAGTGGCTTCATGGTAGAAATCAACAAGGAATTCCTCTCTTCATTGAAACAAGCCTCAATCTTCTTAGGAGCTAGTTGTGCCACGTTTTTGTTTTCTCATTTTTCGGGCCAACTTCGTTGCATCGAAATGACCTTGAAGACTTTGAGGGGTGTTGATGCTTTGTGCAACGATAGAAGCACTTGGAGGGAGACTGAATAGGGTGACAAAAGGAGAAGCCTCGGTTATATGAGATTGTGGAGAGGCGAAGGGGAGTGTTATCATAGAAAATGGTGGGATACCATACGGGGACTGTGGAAGAGGAACACCCATTGGAGTGAAAAGGGAAGTGGACAAAAAAAGTGACATTTTCCTAGAAATAGATGGATTCGGTGAAATTGGCAACATGGATGCTTCATATTTTTTCAGTGGGGGCCCTTGACAAGGCAATTGAAGAATCAATCACAACTGATGTGGATGATGTTCGCTCAGTGTGCAAGGTTTCCTCACGAGGTTTGTTATTGAATATGGTTGGGGGTTCATTGAAAATGAATAGATCAGAATCTATGGAGGGAGGACTCTTTTCTACAGATGTGGGCAGGGGAATGACCAAAGATGTAGAGGCAGAAAGAAGAGGGGGAACAAAACTTACCTAGTTTGTTGAAGTCAAATATCCAGGCGGAGTAGACTCCACTTCTTCCTCTCCTCTGGTTGGTGCACCGGGTCCACCTAGGTCCTAGACTCGTCTCCTCTTTGTATGAGTGAAACCGGAAGATTAAAATTCCTTAGCAGCCGATCCCACCAAAATTTGGCCTTCTATAACCACAACGAACCTCTTTGGGAACCGTCGAGTCCTCTTTCCCTTTTCTTTGGTGCTAATGAAGGGTGTCACCTATGAGTCCTTTTGTTTCAACCCCTTTCCTTTATCAAGCTCCTAAGGTTGGGAAGTGTAGAGCAGAAGCTCTCCTTGTTAAATCTCTTGATCAGTCTCAGGATTACTATCTTCAGTGTCAGCCTCTTTGTCATAAATTTCATCATGTGGCTGGAGGTGGCCATACATGGCATTGAGGCTCATTATTTCCTATCAAAACCTCCATAAGTCCACCTTCTTTCTCTCCAACCACCCTAGATGCTTCAATTGTGTGCTTAGAGAATTTCCCATCAGAAGACTCAAATAGTACTATGTCATTTTGACATAAAAATCAAACCATGGTGGTTGGTTATGTTGAATCCCGCTTGTGCTATTTTTGTCCTTGATGTCAATTTGTGATACTCTAGCATCCTGGTGGTTACTTTCTCAGATGATTTGGTTTTATGTCTAGCACATTTACTTCATTGATTACATTATCTTGGTGGCTCTAATATCTTGGCTCCATGTGCAGATCTTAGTTGAGTTCTTCTACAGGTTGATTAATTATGGCTTGATCAACTTCAAGCATCTTGAAATTGAAACATGTTCTTGATATTCCTCAAAGGTATATTGCTCTATTTTTTTTCAGTTTGTGGCATGGGTTTGAGGAAAAATCTTATTAATGTTCGACAATTTATAAGGTGATCATTATTGTGTTAATGGCATTCTGAACTTTACATGAAATTAGCCTTCATTATACTTCTCAAGGCTTTGGAAAGTATGTTACATTGCAAAATATATGGCATTAGATTTTTATAAGGTGGAAAATTGGCTTTGGTCAAAGGTAAACAAATTATCAATGGTCAACATTTATCTAGGCCGATAGCAGGTATAAAACTTACCATGTTACCGCTAACAGTTAAATGGGTAACCATGGTAGTGTGGTAAAATCCGTTAGCGGCAAGCATAACAGCTACCACTACACTGCAGGTTGTCATTAGTTAAACTGCAGTAGTGTGGGTAAACAGTTAGCGGCAAGCAAAAAGGTACTACCGCTATACCGTAGATTGTTAGAAGTGAAACTGCGGTAATGTGGTGGAAGATATTAGCAGTTAGCTTGGAGCTACCGTTTTACCATGGGTAGTCTGAGGCGAGACCACGGTTGGGTGGTAAATGATGCGGTAACAGTTAGTGTTAGCTATTGATGTACTGTGGGTAGTCCAAAGGGTGGTCGCGGTTGTGCAGTAAGGAAACAGATGTCAATTTATTCCTATCGACATGCAAGTCGTTGATATTTTTGTAGATTTCAAAGTGTATTATGTGGTTTCAATTTTATTTTTTTGGTCCTCTCGGACTCCAAAAGTTATCATCTTCTACAAAGGAATTCGATTTTGTTTGATGTGGAAGTTTAGGGAAAAAAAAAAATTTCACGTTTTTTTTTTACATCCCTATTCTGGCCACCATGCTTGAGTTTGTATCTCAGTCATTTCTCTAAGACATTTGCAGGGCTTCTACTCTTTGACAGCGTGTGAGGGAGATGAGAGGACGAGCACTATGGTCGCTCCATTTGTCTTCTTTCATCCATTGGTGAAGGCACAGTTTTGGAAGATGTCTTGGTCGTTTCATTGACATGCAGATCTGGTAATCCATTCTTTGACAACAACTTCATTGGTCAGGTATTTATCTTTGGACTGCTCTCCAGATCAGTTACTTTGCAGACAAGGTTATTTCGAGCCATGCTATCTCGCTTTTGCACAAAATGAAAAATGAAAAAGCTAAAACGTTTACTCAAATTCTTGAATCAAAGTTCTTGAAACGTCTTTACTCAAATTCTTGACAACATGGGTAACTGTTTTTGGTGCATGATTAATAGTTTTTGGTTACTTGTTGTTTGGGGTTTCGGTTGCTTTATTTTCGCAGTAGATTCATTATCTACTTGTCTTATGAAACATGTATTCTTCAATACTACCTTTGGGTATATTTTGGATGAGGTTTCAATTGCTAAAAATATACTTCAATTGCATTGTTGGTTCTGTCAGGGTAAAATGGTTATCATTTTTGTTTTTAAGAGATGTGTTCTCATTGCTTTTGTGTAAGCATTGCATGTGCAGGCTTCTAGTGAAGATAAGTTATGTCACACCTCTATTTTTTAATATTGTTGTTCTATCCTTGACATAAAGAAAGAATCCTTATTTTATGATCACTGCAACATCAAAACTGTTACTTGACAGTTGTTCTGCAACCTAAAAACAACCTTGTATAATTTTTGGAAAGTGAAATTCGAGATATAGTTGTAATAATTTTAAAATGTAATGATGTTTTTTTTGTAAAAAGACAAAACAAAGAGATTAGGGCTCTATCATGACAAAAAAACAAATTTTAAAACAAGGGAAGTACTATAAAGACAATGAAAAAGTCCATTATGTGATTTTGATGCTGAAAATTTTGGAAAACACAGTGTGTAGTCAGTTTGTGTAGTTTCTGAATAGGAAAAGGTTGAAAATCACATAAAGAGAAAAGAAAGAAAAGATATATCAATGTAATATAGTTTGTGATGAAATATTGTATTGTCACTGAAACTATTTTATTTTTCCTCAAGTTGTATCGAGATTAGATAATGTATGGAATTATGAAGAGTCAATTTTGACTCTTGAAAATTCTATGATTTATCTGTCAAGAGGCACTAGACAGATATAAGTGAAACAAAGAGAGATCCTTTGTACTATCATACGTTCTATTGAATATCAGGAAAGGGGTTAGTGCTCCTTGATATTGGTGTCTCTAAATAGAGGGGTTGGTGCTCCTTGAGTCGGTGCTCAGAAATCAGCCATTAAGGCTTTGTCAAAATATTTATTGAAATGAAAGCATGAAAAAGGCAACAGGTTCAGGAGTGGTTTTTCTACCCCAGGAGGGTTTTCCACTCGAAATATCTTGTGTCTATTTATGTCTCTATGATTCATTTGCTTCAGTACTTTACTGCTTTATAATGCAATGTTACACTACTCATTTTAGTTTATATGATTGTATTTGAATTCATGAATGATACTATCATTGATAAATGAGAACATATGAATGGTTCTTTTTAGTTTCAGTTAATTTTTTTCAAAGAAGTTATAAACATTGATTCACCCCCCCCCCCCTCTCAGTGTATTTTCACTCCAATAGGTTAAATGGTATGAAGGCTAAGTCGTTGTACAATTTTGACCTCTCTTTGATCGGGTTCTTTCTTGATTCAAAATTCTCCTAATTTTCATGCTTCACAATTGGGAGGTACCTTATTGGATTATAATTCCATGCATTGCAAATGAGAACCAGGCCCAAGTGCGCTAATTTTTTCGTAAGCACCTCCTGCGCCTTCCTCTTTACCAGTTTTACTTGGTTGTTGGTAATGGAGAGGGGAGTCAGGTAAAGTCATGTCTTGTGTCTTTCGATGCCATGTAGGCATTGTTAGAAATAGTTACCTATCGGCATGCCTCCAAAGAAAAAACCCTATCGGTTACAAATTTAGGGAGCCTGAAAGGCTCTTTGATTAAACAATGAAATCTGATGAATGTGAACTCAACTCCCAAAAAATATTCCACCGAGGTCTACAAGGTCTTTATCCATTGCAAGAATATAGGAGAGAAATGGCCCGAAGGGCATGGGGACAAGTCTACGAGAAAATGGCCTCATAAAATAATCCAAAAACCAGTAATAATCTCATGTCTTCAAAAGCACATGGGTCCAGATTGAAATAGGTTGGTATGACCCCCTTACATCAAGCCTAAAAAATGACAAATATCTTTCGAATAACTCAGAGTTTTGGTGTAAGATCAAATGTACCAGAAAAGAAGAGTACTTGAATTTACATTCAATGCAATAATTCCTCAGTTGTTCTAGCATCATTTCAGCTATTATTTCTATGAAAACATAATATTTTTGGCTCTTTTCCCTCTTGAGCATAAAGGCCATGCCCATCTAAAAGGGATAAACCTTTTTATCATCATCAAAGCCATAGATATAGGCCAACATTGCAATAATGGCTAGAAGATTTATATTGAACTTCCCACGTGGCAAGGGAAAGAGGAGTTGACCTCCTTCTGGCTTCTCCTCAGTTTCATCTTCATAAAAAGCCAATTGTTTAGTTCTGGTGTTCCATAACTCTTCCATTACTTCCTAGTTGAAGCTCTCGGTGACCCTGTTTTTAGGGATACATAACATATCCCGGATGGTTGTTGCATTGATTGTGACCCTTATCCTAGCACCAACTATAACCCCTATTTCTTTGTCAAACCTCCTAGCACATGCATCCACTAGCTCTGGACATGGGTGTAAATCGGGCAACATGAATTATGGAAAACCACAATTCTAGAGTTGTGATGCAAAACCCTCAGCTACCCCATGTCTGATCATTCTTTGAAATGCCCCTTCCCTAAGGATCTTAGAGTTCACCACCACCTTTGGGTCAAAAAAGTTGTTTGCAAAATCTAGCACAACCTCCTTCTTAATATGGTCGCCTGCCTATACCAGTTTGGTATGGGAAGAATGTTGTTCTTCTGGCACTGGGGAATTCACAAATGACTCTCTGCCAAAAGTATCAACATATCCTAGTCCTTTAGATGAGGATACATCCTTTCTACCCAAAGTCGATGTTTCCGCTATTGTTGTACTTGAAAATTTGTAGAGAGCTTCCTCAAAGAAATGACTACTTGTGTTTTGCTACTTAACAAAAAAATTATTTTGGGTGCATTCAATTCTTCTTGCACGTAAATGCATTAAGGCAACGTTGTTACCTTTGGCTTACTAAATGCTACCACCAAGGTGATAAATGTGGATTTGGGATCCATATCCCTCGAGAATGCCAAATTTTTGGCGAGAATGTAATTAATACATTCTCCTCGCCACCTCTTTCATAAATAAGCTTTATGTTTTTGGAAAGCATGCTTTTAGTCGTGGCAAGCATGCTTAAGCAGTGTAAAGTACTCTAAAAAGACATGCATATTTAATTTTTCAAGACTTAGCACATTAATTAACGTCTTTTTGCAAGAACAAGCAAGCTGGCATTAATGACAACAAAGGACACATGATAGAGATCGACATACGTGATCATTTACTCCCAATGCACAAATTTATTTCTCAAGGCTTGGTGATAGATTTTTCATACAATTCATCTCTCGCCCTCCGATTGCTTTGATATTTTTTGTTGTCATCCGGTGGGTGATGGATTTTACATTGGTTGAGCTCATCAACATGCCTTTTTCTATAAATAACTATGCCACCTTAGTGAAATATTCACTTGAAAAAGCTCTTTTATATAGCAAGCCTTCCTTGTTGTATCCCATTCCGCTAGCTTAGCATATTTGCTATCATGTTATCTAGCCTAGGTACTCCCATTTGGCTCCTGGCACAAAGGCCACAATAATCCTTCGTGGGTGAAATTACCAACGACTGAAATAAATGCCTGACAAGGAAGAACAATCGCCTTACTTTGGTGGTGTTTAAATGAGTGCTCGGCAAGGACTATGTGAAGGATGAGAACCGGTCGTTATGTAACTCCAATGTCATCTCTCACTTCATGGCCTCCCTTCTCAACTTGGATATATCCAAGCCTTAGATAATCGATTTGTGCCATGCAATGTTTGACTCTCTATATCAAGATGGGCTCGACAAAATCGTGCAAGTGGCCATCCTTGGTGGCGGTATTTCGAGCATCATGGATCTCTGCAAGCACATCGATTATGGAGAAGACGTGGTCTGGTTGCCTCTCCTTACTAATTTTTGAACTATGGACCTTGAGAGGCATCACTCATTGTCTCATCCTACAAATTTCTTCCCATTGAGGGAGTTTGGCATGGAGTGCATTACTGGGCTCAATTGGAAAAAGCATTTCAAACTCCTAGTGTATAGCTGTGGGAATGAGGATTGAGGTCATTAGTGTGTCAAGCTTGCAAGTGTTGTGTTTTGACTCTCTTTTCCACCCTGCTGAAGAAGAAGAAGAAGAAGAAGAAGAAAAATAACTTGATGAAGTGTCATTTTGACTACCTAGCAAAGTCTTGGAGGCCTTAAATTCATTGCCTTTTTTTTTAGCATGCCTCCTCCTTTTTCTTTTTTGCACTGTAATTCTTTTAGGTTTTCTCGAGAAATCTTCAAGCTTCTCGAAGCCTTGGGCTCATACTATATTGTAAATTTTTCAATGAACATAATATATAATATGCTTATGCTTCTTCCCTATGTTATTCTCATGGCTTTATTGCAAAAATAATTGTATTTTACAAAAAAATTACATATGGTACAAACTATGAAAATTTTAAAAGCACTTGCACATGTTAATGGAACATTTTTAGATGAATATCATTTATCGGTATATCCATAATGTTTCCATCTATGTCTTCTAGCTCATACACATTATTTTCCTTACACGTGTGAATGCAGAAGGGACCCTTCTATAGAGCTTCAAATTTTGCATGTTGCCCTAGTTTTGCAATGCGCTCATCGTACTTTAGCATTAGGCTTCCTTCTCAAAAATTTGGGTCGAAGGCCCTTTTGTCAAACCACCGTTTTACTATTTGTTGGTGACCGATCATGGCTTCATAGGCTTTTTCCCTCTTTTCTTCAAGGTTTGGAAGTTTCTCCAACCTTACTTCCATTCCACTACTTTGTTCGACTTCCAAATCATTTAACAGTTGTAATGTCAGCATCTCTATAGAAACAGGTAAAACCACCTCCTTTCCATATACTAGCTCATAAGGAGAGGCCTTCAAGATTTTTTTGGGCATAATTTTGCTGGCCCATAGAGCAGCTCACAGGTGCTTGTGCCACTCCCTTTGTCTTTTTGACCCAATACACTTGATTAGCCTAATTAGGTTTTTGTTGGTCGATTTTGCTAGCCCATTTCCTTGCGGGTAGTAATTTGATGAAGTCTTGAGGTAGACCCCATGCTTGAGAGAAAAATTTGACATCCCTGAACCCACAAAATCTCACACATTATCGAATATGATAGTTTTTGGTGAACCAAACCTTACTATTAGTTCCTCAAGAAAATTGACAATCTCAATTTTTGTAGCACTTTTTCAGAGCAATGACCTATGTCCATCTTGTGAAATAGTAATTTTCCATAAGTATCCACTTATGTCCAATGCTAGAAATAGGATTTGTCATCCTGATAAAATCCAAACCCCATTGGGCAAAGGGTTCTTCATTTACAATCAGGCTTAGGGGCATGGCATAATTCTTTTGCTTGCCAACAAAATATTGGCACTGAGTACAACTTCACACGAAATGGTTCACTTTAGAAAACATGGAAGGCCACTAATACCCTACCTGCATTATCTTAAAAGTACTAGTTTTGGCATAGAAATATCCACCTTCAGGACTACTATGAAATCCATTTAAAATTATTTTCGCCTATGGCTTATCTAAACATCAGATCAGGACACCATCATAATTTATTTTGAAAAAATGACCTCAATTAGTACATACCTAATGCCTTGCAATCAACAATATCACCTTTTGTAAGACGAAATTTTGATCAGCCACTACCCTTCTTGCATATATCATGTATGATCTGTCACCCATGACTCATCGGTCTCGAACTAGTTTGTGTAAGCTTGATCTTTCTCTTCCTTTGTCGAGAAGCTTAACTCTTGCACAAGGTATTCACATAGAGCTCTTCCTCAAACAAACTTGGTTGGTCTAATATCCATATCATATTTTAGGATCTTGGTGATCCAGTTGGCCCCTTTTTTCAATTATTTGGCCCTTAGTGATATGCTCCTGAACACTGAGATGGGGGATGAGAATGGTGATTATGTTGGCTGATACTAGGTGCGAAAATTTCTCCAAGCTTTTAACAATAGTAAAAGCCCATTTTTCAACAAAGTTGTAGCTAGCTTCATATCCTTTGAGATTCCTAGAGTGTAATGTGAGGGGATGCTCTCCACTATTTTCTTTGTCTTTTTGAGTAAGCACCAAAGCTATGCTATGTTGGCCGCTATAGACGCAGAGCAAGAAATCCTTGGAGAAGTCTAGGTTAGCTATCACTGGGGTAGCAAAAAATGGCTCCCTTTATTTGCTTGAAAGTTGTCTTTCCTTTAGGGGTCCATTTGAACATTAGATTCTTCTTTAGCATCAGCATGATAGGTCTTGTGATGCCTACAAAGTCTGAAATGAACCAGCTAACAAAATTAATCTTCCCTAAAAAAGATTGCAACCCCTTTTGGTTGACTGGTAGAGGTAGCTCCATTATAGATTTTGTCCTTTTAGGATCTATCGCTATTCCTTCCTTTGATACCACAAAACCAAGCAGCTTGCCTTGGGGTACTCTAAAAACACATTTTTTGGGATTTAAGGAAATATTGAACTATTGACATTTTTGGAAGGCCTTTTCCAGATGATCAAAGTGATCATCCTTTGATTTTGAAAAGATCTTTAAGTCATCAAAATATATTAGAATAATCTGATTAATCAAACCTCTGAAAGTAATATCCATTGCTCGTTGAAAGGTCACGCCAACATTGGAGAGTCTAAAGGGCATTTTTGAGTATGCGAACGTTCCCCATTTGGTAGTGAACATTGTTTTATGTTGATATCCTTCTTTGACATAAACCTAATTATATCCCAAAAAACCATCGAGCAACAAGAACATTTTCGATTTGTCCACAGTCTTTAGAATCTACTCCATTCATGGCAAAGGGTAATGATCTTTCAGTGAGGCTTTGTTTAAATCCCTAAAATCAACACAGAGCTGAATATCACCATTCTTTTTTCAAACTAATACAAGATTAGACACCTAGGTAGAATTTTTAATTGGGTATATGATCCTTGATTCAATTAATTTAGTGATCTCTTGTGCCATCAATGCTTTGACCTTTGGATTGATTGGCCTTTTTTATTTTTTGGACGGGCTTCAAGCCTTCAACTAAGTCAATAGTATGATAAATTACGCTAGGATTGTATCCTCTAAGATCATCATAGGTCCAAGTTACGACCCCGTCGTATCTAGAACATAGCCCTTTAATCTCTCTTTGTCCTTCTATGGAATGTCCCTTTCAACCTTTAAGTTTTTGTCATTTTCGACATCGAGATCTTCATAGTCCTTCTCATCAGTAGTAAACCATTGTTTGTTGTTTCTCACATCATCATAGTCGAAAATATTTTCAAGAGAGATTAAACCTTGAGGGAGCTTGTTTCCTTTTAACTAGATCACTTTCCCTTCAGAGGGCTCTACTTTGGACATCAAATGGTTAGGATCTTTCCTTATTTCTATAAAAAAGGTGGTGATTTGAACATCGTCCTCAAACACCTACTAGCTTTGATCATTTTTGGGGATTGCCAGTCAAACGATAATCTGAACTGCATTCAACTTTTTTGTTGAATCAAAAATCAGTTCAAATTGTGAACCAATCAAATCCATCCAATCAACAAAATCATTATGAGAATGTGGAATAACTTGAATGTTAAAAGCCTCAAAAATCTCGATCAGATCCCATATTTTGTGTAGATACAATTTCATTATTATATTTTTGGTAGTTGCTTGGCCATGGACTTAGTTCACAACCAACTTTGAATCTCTGAATGCTTTTATTCTTTATACGCCTATCCATTATGCAAGGAACAAACCATGGACCAGGGCTTCATATTTTGCATCATTATTCGAGCATCGGAACTAGAAACAAAAAGCTTTGAGGGTTTTTGAACCTATCAGGGATATGATTCAGATGCTTACTCCAGAATTGGCCTTGCATTTGGCATCGTCAAAATATAATGTCAATAGACTTTTGTCACCTAGACCATTAAGCTCTTTCTGTTCTTTTACCAATTTTGGGAAGACTTGATCATCATCAAAGATCACATAGGTGCCTAACCTAGTAGCATGAATTTTTTTGTATGGGTCAGAGTCAATTAATTGGTTGAGGAGGACCTCTTCTTCCGGAGTCTGATCACTCATGTCTTCCTCGTCTTTTAACATCTATACACAATACCTCTCCCTTTACAAAAAGGAGGTATGTGCCACTTTGAAGTATAGGACTGCATTGTTCATTATGTGTTTTGGATGCAAGGATTCAAATAGGATCTTCATATTTTCCCCATGCTTGGTTCACAAAATCAAGTGAGACCAATCAAGTACTAAATATCTACCAAGATTTGTTGTAAAATCCATTGAAAAACACATCCTGAATACTGGGGGGATGTCTATCACAACTACTTCTCATGTGATCGTTTGGCTCGAACATGAAAAGAGGGTCAAAGATAGATCCTTGATGTGGTCGATGGTCAAAACTTTATTCCTACCTAATTGCATGATTCCTTTCTCGAGAGGCTCATACTTAAGTTTTAGGGCATTGGCCACTTGTTTAGGCATGACCTTTGTACTAGCTCCTGAATCAATCATGTTATTATGCAAAATATTATCTCCCACAATAAGTGTTAAAAAGAAAGGTGTGGGCTTTGGCTTGCTTACCTCTTTCTCCTCTGCATTGTTCATGATGTTCACATAAGTCATGGATCTTGAAGGTTGGGGTTCCAATGCAAGCCCTTTTTTTTAACATGATCATGCAATGGAATCACTTACATTCATGGTATTTGTTCTTCCTTCTTTAACAATTCATAGAGCAGCATATTTTGTTCAGGAATGGATATTATGCCCCACTGAGGTACGTTAGCGAGAGAATTCTGTAATTGTTTGACCATATTGAGCGTTTTGACTAGTGGGGTCTTTAGTTTGAATAGTGGTATCTCTCTCATCTTCAGGAGGAGCTGATTTGATGTGAGTGGACTCAACGCTTTATCCATCTCCTTTTTCGGCAAGGGTAGAGCTTGTGATTGTTGAGTGGGTCGAGCCTATGGAGCTTTCTTTTCTTGTGGTTGTGGAGCTTGTTGCATGTATTCTCTAGTGAGCCTTCTTTTAGACCTCGTGTTATAGACTGACTATACTTGTGGGGCACTAGTCGTCAGAGCATCATTTGCAAATACTATGTCCTCTTCCTCCATCCATGAGAAAATCACTTGGTTTGGTGCAATATCCAACTCTTGTTCTAAAGACATTCCTTGTGTTTGTGCTTTGAAGTGGGTGTTCTCCATTTTTGGGGATTGATATTCTTTCGTACTCGAGAACATGCCCTGGTTCCTCTACTTTGCTATTTTTTATTGTAGGTCTCCCCTCAAATAATTTTAGGGCATATGACTATCATTACACGGAAGCACCATGCATTCTCGTCCTCCACCAAGTTGTTCTGGCCTGGGACTAAATATTTGCTTGGGCTGCTCTTGATAGCCTGAAGCGGCATGGTAACCGAGACTATATGGTTTGAGGACGTGGGTTGCTGACCTCCTCCTTTCGAGGCTCCTTGGTATGCAGTATGTTGATAAGATGGCTTTCCTTCTTGATATGTCTGCAAGGCTTACTTCAGAGGTGTTGCTTGCTATCATTAGATGAGGACTAGCTCATTAGTAAAGGACCACATGAGATTCTTCATATCATTGATGTTCACTGCTAGTAAAGAGGATCTCAACGTGCTTGGTTGCACAACGGGGTATACATACATGGATGGTGGCATAGTTGTGGTTGCTTGTGGAGTGGAGGTTCTCAAAGTAATTTATTCTCAGGGGCTACTAGAGATTTCTGTGAACACGGGCATCGACAGGCATGGTGGAAGCTTCCTAGTGTCGATCATATTGTTCTCTGTGCGCACAACTAGATCATATGCATCAGACAAGGTATCTCCTCCCATAGAGGTTATCATGACTATGATGTCTAAATTGAAAGCCTTTAGGTAAAACATGAATGCCATTGCAGTTAGAGGCTTGGTGGTCACAAGAATTCTTTGTCAGGTTTTGTGAGACCTGGTGTTGAAGTCGCTCATGGCCTCTTGCAGGGCCCTTTTAATGGTGATTAATTGATGTAGCAATGAGGAGCAATCTCCTTTTTGGGAGAATCCTTCCAACAACCTTTCTTCGAGCTGATCCCAAGAGTGGATAGAATCGAAAGCCAAAGACCTATACCAATCCTAAGCTTTTCCCTTGAAAGATGTAGCCAACAACCTAAGAGCAACATTTTCTTCCGCTATTTTATGCACTCTACATACCTTTGCTATATCTTGGAGATGTTCGAAGGGGGTTTTGAAATCCTCCCTAGAAAACTTTGGGATGGCTTTGAGGGCATTGGCGGGTATGGCGGGCCATACATCTAGGGGCATAGGTGGTTGTAGCGGATTGCCACTATCCCAAGTTACAAAATTTCTAAGAGCGAGGGCAACTAGATGAGCCATTGAAAACAAATTCCTATGGATAGGGTGCACTAGTATTTTGATTTGAAAAATTCGGCCTCCTGGTGGAGTAGATAAAGCTTTGGATCTTGGGCTAACACTTCTTTCCCTATTGCTCCTTACAAGTGATACAAAACTTGTAAACCTTCTTCTTCTTGATACCGAGACAGGTAGTTGGGAGTACTGGAAATGGGCTCTTGAGGATGCTCTTGTTTGGATTCTGGGCATGAAATTTCCAGCCTCTTTTCTTGGTTTGATTTTAAGAAATATTTTTGACATCTAATCAAGCATTTGAAATAATTTGATCCCATTGGATGTGCCGAAAAAATAATTATTGATCATCAAAGCTTGCGCCTCTCCGATAGCCTTATGGGAAACTCAACAAGTGGGAGACCAATTTGTGCCTCACTAAATAACCTCTGGGATTTTTATATAAATCCAACTCTTCTTTGTGTTGGGAGAAAAAGGTAGAAATAAATGATAATAAAACATGAAAATGGTGATACACCAAAGCTTTTACAACATTTCAAACCTTAACTTATTTCCTATGAATGATATGATAAACATAGAACATCGCAAACCCTTCATTGTTGGGAAGAGAACGAGCAACAAAAGCTTAGTACAAGCACAGTGTAGTATTTCAAATCTCCCCATGGGAAGCACCCATTAAGGTCCAATTAGACATAGGAAAACTCTACAAGTTAACAGAAATATCCCAAAGATTATAGAAACCCTTTCTCCCTTTACAACATAATATGAAAAGTATTTTTTATAGAAAATGGAAAATTTCAACAGACATAATCTAATTTTTGAAATCTAATATTCAACATAGAAGCTTAAAAGCGTGGAAATTAGCTACCTGAACTATCAAAATAAGCTTTACACAATGTTTTTAACATGTACGAAAACATAAAGAAGAATTTCAACAAAGGCCATAACATGCACAGTTTCAAATATTTCTTCTAAATAGATTGAACTTCAATATTAAGTGAATTGAAAAACAAAGGTCGGATGTCAATCCAATGATAATTTGAGTTAAAATATAGCATGTTAGAGAATAGCAGTATTTTGTAAAGCTTTCTATTTTTGAAAACATAAAAACTCACTACTAGATCTATCTACTTCGAAAGGGTTTTCGAAGTAACTTTTCACTAAAAAAGACCTCTCTTTCTTATGCTGCCAACCCCTATTTATAACTTGGAAAAAAAAAACACCACCACCAACATTCTAGAAGCAAAAACTGTTAGGTGCCTGCATCTGATAGCCTATGATCCGATCCTAGATCTTGATTAGATCGCATCAATATTTCCTCGTTAAGTCCCAACTACTTCATTAATGGTTTTTAGATATTTAGCAAAGATTGTAATTGGGAAATAATTGTATTATAACACAGCCTAGAAAAAATCTGATCAATCAACCATACAAATTGATGGCATTGACTCGAAGGTTCCATCTTGAAGACAAGACACCTACCACGTTCGGACAAACTCCGCTCGAAGAGATCATTCTACAAAAATAAAAATTGCTCGAACGAATAGATTGTTGGAGTAATAAGGTTAATTACTTAATTATTTCAATCATATCGATTAATTAATTAAGTCATCTTTTACTTTATTTTCACTTAAGTTAAACTTAGGCACTTTAATAATTACTTTATTAAATCCTAGGGTTCACTTTAGGGTTTTGATCTCCTTTCGCAAGGATTGATCTCTTTGTAATTATTTGATTCTTGTTTATGCAATTTTACTCTCTTGGTTTGCAGATCAATATCTTTGTGTTGTTCGAATCTCTTCTACGTGATAGGTTATTTTGCTTGCAGATGATCACCGGGTTCTGTGAGGTTGGATTTTACAACTTCAACATGGTATCAGAGCTTCAAATTTGTAACTTCTTATTTGTCTTTTGAGGGATTCAAGCCTTGAAAGAGTATTCTAGTGCATCTAGGGTCAAATCAAACCTCTTCGTGGAATCCAGACCTGCCAAAACAATCAAGATTGACCTTTGTTTTGTCAAAATTGGCTTTTATTTGTCAAATCTGTGAAGGTTTGAATAAAGGATTTTTTTGCCAGATCCAAAGGGTACTTGGTTTTTCGTAGCACTTTAGGCCCAAATAGACCTCACCATCGTGTTTAAAAGGCCCAAAAACCTTAAGATCAACTACTAAATCATCAAATTTTGTGCCAAGAGCCTCTTAGGCAAAAACAAATTGCTAGGAAGGTCGTACGACCTTTCCAGCACACGAACCGAGGTATTAAAAAAATTCATCAAAAAAATTTGATTTTTTTTCTTGCATTTCATTTTTAAAAAAAATCTAAAAGCATTTTCACTTTTTTTGGTACACAACTTTTCTTTTTTTTTTAAATATGGAGGTGAGTAGGGGTCCTTGGGGTATCACCCTTGCCACATTGGCAGGGAGGTACCATGGGCCCCTCGCCTTGCATGGGGAGGTACCATAGGGGTACCACTATTAGCAAAGGTAGGCGGTGGCCCCTCGGTCCCCCCGCCAGGGTGCAAGCATGGGGTTGGTTGCACCACCCTCGCTGCCCCATTTCCAAAAAAATATTTTTACTATTTTTTTTTTTTATTAATTTAAGATTTTTTTAAAATAAGCCCAATTGGTAAAATACGGCGATGACCATTTGGCCATCAATTTTAATTTTGTATTTATGTTGCGATGGTCATATGGTCATTAATTTTTGTCTAGCAGACTATGTAATTTCCTTTTAAGGACAATTTTCTTCTGGAGGCCATAACTTTTGCCCACAGTGTCGAAATTGGGAAAACGAGATATCATCAGAAAGAGGACTCAGAGCACTATCTAGTGGTGTAGGTATTTTGTGGATATTTTTCTTAGGTCCTTTATATTTCCAATCAAAGTCAGCTCTTCTTTTCTAGAGTTGCCTTCAATGTTTTCAACATAACTTTCGCATACAATGTTGAAAATGGGAAAACAAGATATCATCAGAAAGTTGCTTCCAATCTCTTTGCAGTGGTGTAGGTGGTTTCCAAATTTGATTTTTTTTCCAAAAATATTTTTCCTTAGATGTAGTCATTTTTAGACCTTATGGGCTCACATTACATGTATTTATCATCTGTAAATGCATTGAAATAAAGTGCCTTAGCTTTGTATGTGTAGTATTTGGATTCTTGCGCATCATATTGTGCCATTATTGCACTTGCACTATCCTATAAAGTGGCATGGGGGGTTGATGTTTTCCTTTATTTTCCATCATACCTTTGTCTAGTGAGTGTTCCTTCCACGACAACAATGAATCACATTGATTCTTGCCTCATGTGTGTGTGCCTTTGTTTGCACACCCCTTATACCTTATTGGTAATTTCATGTTTTCACATTCATATGTTCTTGGTTCTTCTTCATGCACTTCTTTCTGGCACTCAGTTTCAGTGTACCTATCATGACTCTCCCTTGTCAACATTATGGGGGGTTTGTACTGTTGGTGATATTACTTCCTTGGTTTCGTTAGAGTGAGCTATGTATTTAGTATTTGTTCCTATGTACTTTCAGATACAATGTACATTAATGAATAATTACTTGTATTTCATTGAGATGGACCACTTACCATTTGGACACGCTTGCATTCAGGAGGTGACCTTCCATTTTCACTCGATCAGTTCTTCAAACTATTGGTACTTGTGCCATCAGTATCTTTGAGTTCTTGATGTATGCCTTGGTTTGCCATCAAATTCGAGTAGTGTCAATGGGGGCACTCATCCAAATTCTTATCTTCTTGATCCTAATCATCATATGTTTCAGCGAAGTTTCTTCTTTTAGCATCCCAACGGTCATTCTACGACAGTCTTCATGCTTCAGTGGTGATTTTTATGTTCATCCTTTGTTCCTATCTTTTGGGACAATTTATTCTTGATTGGAGGCTTCTTCATCCTTCACTCTTGTTGGAGGCTTCTTCAATCCTTCACTCTTGTTTGGAGGCTTCTTTAGTCCTTCACTTGTTCTTTTTTTTCTTAGACATTCTTGTTTGGAGGATTCTTAGTCCTTTACATATATTTCTCTCTTTTGGAGAGGAGTTTTTCCCATGAGTTTTTCCCCTTTTCTCTTGTTGTGAGAGATCTTTTACATTTGTACATGGGTATCTCAGCAAGCCTTGTTGTTGGGACCCATCTTTGGTTTCTTGCATTTTGTCCTTAGTTTTTTAGCTTCTCCCTAAGTTCATCTTAAGGGCGTTGAAGTAATAAGGTTAATTACTTAATTAATTCAATCACATCGATTAATTAATTAAGTCACCTTTTACTTTATTTTCACTTAAGCTAAACTTAGGGTTTTGATCTTCTTTCTTAAGGATTGATCTCTTTGTAATTATTTGATTCTTGTTTATGCATTTTTAATCTCTTGGTTTGCAGAGCAATACCTTTGTGTTGTTCGAATCTCTTCTATATGATAGATTATTTTTCTTTCAGGTGATCACTGGGTTCTATGAGGTTGGCTTTTACAACTTCAACATAGATGACGTGTTAAGCGAGCGAGTAATCTCAGATTTATGAGAATGACTTTGAAGAAAATTTCTGTCAGGATGACACGTGTCTCGACTCATGCCCGAAAGTAAATTGATATACAAAATCCACACAACCACCATGTGGTGCATTGCGTGCCTTTCAGAGCAGTCTCTTCCGAGCATTAAGTGTGGACTCCTCCCGAAGCTGAAAAAGGTATTTAGTTGAAAACAAAAAAGATTAAAAAGAAAAAATTGTTTTACATCAACCACTACTCCTTTTATACTAGCCACTTCTCTTGATATTTGATATTGCACATTCTACATACCTTCTTTCAACTTGTGCACTTTTTCATCTATTGAAGACGACACTAGATCTAAAGTTTAGCTCAATCCTAACTTTGAATTTATATCCTCTTTGTTTGGAGATTTTCTTGGTGTGTAAAAATTCTTACCTTAACCTTTAGAATGTGGTTTTGTCATGATGTTTCCAAAATAATTTTTATAATAACATTCAAAATAAATGAAAATATGCTAATTTTTTTATTGTAAGTTAGTTGGGTCCGATCCCACTTGGTTAAAAAAATCTCTAAGTTTTTTTTTTGTTTTGAAGCCTTAGTGGTGAATTTGGTGATAACCTAAATTTTATAATAAATCCTCCAAATAACCTCAAATTTAGATTATTGTAGCTTCAATACATCATTGATCAACCCTCCAATTTCTTTTTTGCCAAATTGAGAGAGACATGCACTTCATAACTCAACCTCCAAAATTGAAAAAAATCACCTTGTTTCTTGCCTTATGAATTTGTTAAGATCATTATTTAATACCACTTGTAATGAAATAACTTTCTTAATAGAAGAATGCATTGACAAGTACTTGAAAATATAAGAAAAATGCTTGCAAATGCTCAATAATTCTAAGCCACTTTGAGGGGAAAACCTTTTGAAGTCTTCAACAATCTAAATATAATTTGAAATATGATGATAAGTTACCACTCACCACCTCTTATATACTAAACTTATGTCAGATGCCACCCAAGCTAACCAAACTACCTATATAAGGTTACAAAAATTATTATATAACTTAGTTAAAGGTTATGCTAGTCATAAGTCGACTATACATATCCCAATACAATAAATAGGTTAAGGGCATAGTATTAATCTAAGCCAATAAAATAAATATATGCAATTAAATGTAGATTAGATTAAGTTAATCAAGTATACTTAGAAGTGATTGAAAATTAGACTAGTTTAGAAACAATTGTTTAATATAGGACTATAAGTAGAAGCAACAACACTTATCTATGCGACTAAAGAATGTACATAAATCTAGAATGACATAGAAATTTACACACTTTAAAATTTGACAAGGATAAGGATAGTCTAAATTTGTCTTGGAATTAATATTCTATTTTCTTTATATAGGGACCAATTCAAGGATTAGGAACAAGTTCACAATTGTAGATCTATCTTATGCTTGCAAACTCAAGTACTATGAAATCTACAAACTTTTGTTCTTCACTTTGCCTTGATGCACTCATGTGTCTTTTATCTTTTTCGATATTTAGGGCTTGACATTATTTTTAAAGACTTTGGTAGGCTTGCTACTATGTCACAAGGGAATATGTTCTCTTAGGTCAACCCCTATAAATATGCAAAAAAAAATGAAAACAACACTCTTTAGTCATGCATATGCTCCCAAGAGTTAAGTTCCTTTTATTACTCCAATTAAACTGTGTAATGCAAACAATTTCTTGATTCCTTTATAATTTAAAATGAATTCATCAAATGTCTTTGAATATGAAGACATAACAATACATAATGCAATTTTGTGTTTAATTAGTTCTAAATAGGAAGAGTATACGTGAAAATTGGCCAAGTTTTAATTTATAATTTATAATTTGGAAGGATGATTCTCCGACCACAAACTTGTCTTAGAATGTGAAAGGGGTCAAAAATTTAGAATAAGTAAAGTGTGTAAAGAAGTAATATGTTTATAGGAGTAATTTACGCTGAAGGCGTATCCAATATTTTACGTCAAAGGCGTATCCAATATGAAATTGATCAACCTCATTTGTTTAATCGACGGCTCATTGTTATCAATAAACCTCTCCATCGATGAAAGTCATGCTAGCCTTTAATTTTCCGGCCGGTCTTTTATTAGCCAATAGACTATATATAGAGTGACGTTGAACTGAAACCTGTCTCACGCCGATTTACAGCTTTTTTTCGTCATAAACAACTCTCATCCACTACCGGTATACAACTATTTTTGTCGGTTTATACCTCTCGTCCACCGTTCCTGGATTGTCGTTCCTTGCAAACAGACATTATAAATGCAATTGTTATGAGGGCGGCTGAATATATGCGTAACTATCACTTTTTAATTGCATGTCAGTGGCCGAGGGCCACTTTCTTTCTCGCCACTTTCAGTTAGAAGAACATCAATGCCCATTAAATTGCACACTGATAATAATGCACGATCTGGGTACTGATCTTTGTAAGAGAAATGAATGGCATGAATTTCGAAGCACTAACAGATTAGTTCATTTGAAGAAAAACTAATTCTTTGACTGAAATATGAATTAATTTTTTTTTGTCCAGCACATAGTATCATTTGTCTGTTGATTTTATTCAGCAGTTTTTCATTCAAATGATTCATCGATGTACTATTCATAGGCGCTCCTTTTTTCAGATATGATTCAATTTTTTGTATCTTTTTCCTTACAAAATTACCTTTTATCTCATAGTTTGTACTGATATGCAGAGAAAACTGCATCAAGTCTATCTACCCATAATACTTACATTTATTTTGATTTTATCTTGTGATTTTACGTACTAAAAATTAATTCCAATAGATTTTTTTTATAGAGATATTTCGATGAAAAAAATTACATCACTTCATGCAATGGCTGAGCAAGAACTTCTTTCTAAATGTAAATGCAGAATAATATTGTGAAGAAGCTTTGTGGGTTTCAAATTTCGAGCCAAAAATATGTTGTTCAAACATAATTATTTACTGTAGTTGGGGTGAATTATGTCGGTATAGTTTATTCTTCATGTTACTAATATGACAAGGTATATTGAAATGATGTTGAATCATCATGCCTATTAAGACTAAATTGCGAGTCTCTTGCCCTGTTTTGTTTTATAAGTATGTCTCCTAAATTTTGTCAGTCTTTTGTTGTGTGTTTTTTCCAAGTATGGCTTTTACTTTCAAGGTAAACATTGCATATTAATTACCTCACTTTACAATGTTATTTAGGGTTTCAGAACAGTGCTTCATAGCTTTAGGATACTGTTGTTCGAACGAGGTTGATTAGAAATTGGTGCATGCACAGGAGTTGGTTTCTCTAGCAGCCCTTCAACTTTGTCTTTTACCTCTTTTGGACTGTCATGCTCGATAATCAACCACCCGCATTTCATGGCCATTTCAACTACGAGGATAATTGTTGTCCCAATCTTCAACATTATGAATTAAACTAGAATTTTCATTATTTCACTTCAGTCAAAAGTAAGAATTAGTGTACAAGCATAGTGGAAGAGCTCTGCAAAGTTTCAACCAAGTCACCCAAAAATCAATAATCACAGAACTAATCCTTTAGGGTAAATTGTGTAAAAAATTATTCTCCATTTTACTCCAATGAGTCACCACCCTCAAATAATCATGAATTGTAGGTGTATAGTCCTATGTTTGAGTGATAACTAGGGTGTGCTTGCTATTACAAAAACCAGGTTCCAATATTGTGGACATGTTTCCTGACAAGGTCATGCTTGAAAAGTTGTTATGTGGTATTTGTATTCACTTGGATGAAGAATTTATTCAACAAAATACTTGTGACCTGCAATGCTTACAGATTAATATGCACGGTTGACATGACAAAACTCAAATCATAACTATATTTTTTAGAGCCCTACCAAGTGCAATGCAAAAATTTAATCAAATGTGCTTGCTGAAACAAATCCTTCATAAATATTATATACAATAAGATAAGTGCGAGCTGGACCATAAACAAGACATGCATTTGAGAGAGAAACTCATTTGATGAATGAATTAGTAGGATAACTAAAGAGCATCTACAACTTTTTATGATTATGTTTCACTTATTGACCAACATGCCACCCCTTAAGCATAATTTTTGTAGCTAATCTCAGCATATGCAAACCTACAAGAATTCCATTAAGTTGCTATGGATTTTGTGGTTACCCTTTCTTTAATGGTTAAAATCCAACTACATCTGATAAGATCAAACACCAAAAAATATTCCATGGCTATATATTATTTGTTCCTATGGACAACTCTTATCTAAATCCTTAGGATAACCTTTGCATTCATTTTTGAGAGCTAATTATTCTCAATCACGCATCTTGCCAATAATGTTATTGTGTTCCCTCTTAAATTTTTTAAAGATTCAATAGACCATTCCATGAGATACTCACTAGTATTCATCTTTCTTAATTTTATTTCTTTAATACACATGCTCTTTTAGAATCAAGGGTCTTTTGCTTTGCTTCATGCACATCTATATAAGTGAAACATTCTCTAAGGAATACAATGCATTAGTTTAACTTTTAATTAGTATGAAATTATGAATGGTCCATGGTGTCGTACCAAAAAACTTCATCCATCTCTATGTTGGCAAGGGGCTATAATGATTGATTCCAACAAAAAAGTCTTCATTAATAGAAAATATTAATTATAAGAATTTTTATATAACTTTTCTAACTATAAATGGTCATGGTATTGTAGCAATAAACTATCAATTTAAAACCCTTATGTCGCAAGTTTAATTCGAAGTATGCCAAAATAATATCATCTATGGTCAATGTCATTCGGGGTTTTAAAATCATTATGAAAGGGAAGCAACTAATTTGTACTTTAAAAGATGCGTACAATCAATTCATTCGGTCAAATAATGAAAATTTCTACTTTCATTTTTAATTTGTAAATAGTATCTTAATTATAAGATAATATGATCTATGATTTATTTTTTATTTTTATATTATTTAATTTTTTGATTTATGATTTTTTTAAAATTTATTTATTTTATATTATTTAGTTTTCCTCTAACAATCATAAAATAAATAGATCGCTTATTGCTTCTCATAAAAACAAATTTTGATTTATATTTAATATTGATTGATCTGTAGGTTTCCTTATCCTCAGTATGCAAAACATGTCAAAGGTGTTTTCTACATATCTTTTTATATTTCAAGTTTCAATTCTTAAAGAAAACTAAAGAATATGTCTCCAAACATGTTAAATTACATATATTTTTCTATCAGACCCTTTCTGGTGCAAGTGCTAGTTTACGAATATCAAACTGCAAGTTGGATTTTACGTGGCTATGCAAGTTGCGTTTAACGCCGACTACTGCAAATTCGTGTTCATTACGAAATGGCAAGAAAAGTTGTACGAGGATGTTGCAAATGCAATTCTACTCTCTGGCGTGCATTTAATAATATCTTTGAGTGGGTACCAAACAACTCTAAAAATATCTCAAAATTCTTTGATTCAAGTCCTTCCTGAATCCTCCCTTAAAGATCTCCAGGAACAAAAAAAACACCCAAAATATTCTTACTAATGCAGCCAGAAACGAAGTGTATGCCTTTCTAAGAAACTTCCGCGATGGAACACTAGATGCCTCAAAAAATTACTGTCAAAGTTTTTCACAAATGTTGCTGGAGGAATTTAAAGATCCACCTATGGAGCTTCTATGGTGTCTTTGGTGGTTTGAGCCACTCCTCCCACATGAAAGGCGTGATGACTTTGATAATCTTGCCAAAATCTGATAAATCCCTCTATGAACGAGGCAACCTGTAAAAGCTTATCGACGACTATCTTTCGTCCGTATCGATGCAAGACGAATAAACGAATCTCAGCCGTTCATATTTTTTTTTTGCCATTTGTTGGGTTGTTTTTCGCCATTTTTTGTTGTTTTCCCCGTCGCTATTGGTTCACACTCCTCCAAACTCTTCCTCATGTTGTTTACCTCTCACTTCTCCAATTTGGCGAGCTTACAGCTTCAAAATAAGGTTTTGATGAGGGTTTTAGAGTATGTTTATTAAAATGAAAATTATTGCCAAGATCTTAAGAGTGAGCATATTTAGGTATTAACATGGCATCCTTTACCCTACGTAGTTAAGTATATATTGGCATAATTATTTTATATAATAAAAAATAAATTATAAATAATATTTTTATACTACTTATTATTATATATTATATTTCTTAATAAAATTATTAAATACATATAATGTTTATTTATGATAATATATTATATTTAAATTTTATATAATAAAAATTATTAAATATATTTGAATATTATTATTATATTGTAAAAGTATATATTTGTATTAATTATGTTAAATATTTAACACATATTTATTATTTATTATTTAATTATTATATTCTACAAAGGATGGTGAAAGTGACTCCCATATCTTACAAATGATTGTGTTCAACTTCAAACTTTTGTACAAAGAGTGAAGGCTTCTATGAGGAAGATAGCTCTCTGTAACTTTTTTGGTTTCTTGAAGTAAACTACGATGTGTTATTTATAAGGTAGCCACTTTTGTATAGATAAAAAAAACCATCTTTTTTTCTTAGAGCGTTAAGGGCTTTACATTTAGTAAGACTGGATTTCTAGTGAGTTTATTCAAAAGCATTCAACTTCACCAACAAACTAAAAACTGTGTGATATAAATGACATAATTTATATTCATTTTTAAAAATTGAAGAAACAAAAATTGTAATATTTCCAATCAATATTTATTCTACCATAAAATTTCATCATTTATTTATAATAATTTAGTAAAATAAAATATATTTTTAATATTTATTTTAAACTTTATAAAATTAAAACAATAACTATCTTACTAAAAACATTACTCGGTAAATTAATTCTCATTCAGTGAAAATAAAATATTACAGTAGATTTGTTGATCATTTGGAACTTGAAACAACCTCTTATATCACTAAGAAACATGAGGGTACTAAAACAATCACCCTCAAAATAAAATATAATAAGGGCTTACAAGGCAACACACTCCAATGATCAAAATGTTATTATAAATTATACATTAACAAATAAATTTATATAGAGATTTAAAACATTTTTTTTTTTTTATGATAAGTGTCATATTATTTATATTAAAAAAATATATCACACAAAGATTGAAAGAGAGGAATACACAACAAGAGATGGACAAAGATTCATTCTTTATATTCCTCTCTATCTCTACCCCTATCTCTAACTTCCTATCTCTCCCTCTACTGTTATCTATTTATCTCCCTCTTCCTCTCTCATTCAATCTTCATCTCATACCTCTATTTTTCTCTCTTCGCACTTTTAAACATGTCTTCCTCTCTTTATACATCCATATCTCTCCCTCTTCTTAGACCTCTATATCTATATTTGTTTTCCCCTCTATCTCTATCATTCCATATTTTTTTCTTCCATCTCTCCTATTTGTATCTTGTTATCTCTCCATCTTTCTCTACCCCTTTATCTCTCCATCTCTACCTCTATTTATCACTTCACATCTCTATCTTTATCTTTCTATCTTGAAATCAATAAAAATACAAACAAAATACACAATAATGTTTCACATCGGAAAACTTGATTCATCTTGATCATTCATAGAAATGTATATTTGTACAAGTTTACATCAAACATAATCATGTAACTATTGTTCCCGTAAATAACTGTTTTGTTAACTAAAACCTAATCGATAACTTAACAATGTTTATTATTTATCCAACATTCTTCCCCATAATAAACATTGGAGAAAAAATTGGTCATTACAATATTCTCTCCCCCATAATGATCATTTTGATGTGAAGAAGAAAACTACAAAAAACAGTGTTGCAGCACTCTAGCCATCTCCAATCATCAACACAGTCATTCTGCAATCTCAAGCTACAATCTCAATCGATAATTTCAATCCGAGGACTGATCATGCAATCCAACTACAAACCAGAAACTCAACTAATGTCTTATAAGACAATATTTGGTACTCTTCGTAAACCACCAAATTGGACTTGAATACTCACATCTTTCATATATGAATACTGAATTGTGTACAACCTCTACAACATACCTGTAATTTTCTTCCAACCTAAACCAATACTCCATCCGCAGTTTATACGTATGCACTCTGCATTTTTCTGTCTATGCCTACACAACTTCTCACAATGATTAGTTAAACCACAAATACGACAAGGATTTAAATCCCAACATCTTTCCACTATATGTCCATTCTTATGACAATTATCACATTGCACACTTTGAATTGTTCGAACAAATTTGTTAGAATCCATAACTCCAGTCCCTTTTGCTGAGACATAACCCAAACCTTCATACTTAGACCTCCTAACCGATTCAATTGGTTATGTAATCCCTTGTGCATATTTACCCAATCCTTTACCTGTGTAACCCATTCTTTCTTCTAACCCTTTCAACTAGTTTTCCAAATCAACATTCTTCATTTGGAGTTCTTTAAACAATTTTAATTTAGCTTTTAATTCATCATTTTTGTTTTTGACATCTTCCAACTCATCTCTAAGTTTACTATGTTCACACAAAAAATCATATTTTTGCTTCTGAACTTCCTTATGACCAGCTATCAACAAAGAATTTGATTCTTTAACTTCCAATAATTCTGTTTGTAAAACAACATTTGAGTGTTTAATTTCCAAAATTTCTTCTAAGATAGAATTTTCCTTTTTAATTCGTTTACCAGTTTTGCCCATGTTGCATACAATACACTCTTATTTCTCCAAACAATGTGCTTCCAAAATTAAAACAATTATGAACCTTATAGCCCCTAAAAAATTACTTCTTCCAATTACAATTATGAACCTTATCAACTGTGGATCAATTGAAAAATGTTTACCTCAAAACCATATCTCCAAGACTGAAACAATTATACTTATCTGAAAAATTTCTTGTGCTTGACCTCCTCTGTGAAAGGTTCAGACTCTAAAACAGATTTCTTTACATTCAGAACAATGTTGAAAGTCTCACACTGATTTCATTATCACACAACCAAATATTTTGAGCATACCTTTTCCATGAGCCGTTGCAAATCATATAAATCTACTCACAGCACATAAATCCAAGATATTTCTACAGATTTCATCGCTTAGGGCAAATTATACACCCTTTAAATGGAATCAGCCGCTTTTAACACTTTCTATAGGCACAAGTCATTCACAACAACAACAAAACAAATAATAACGTTATCCCATTCACATAATCTTTATTCCGCCTTCGTCTTCATTCTTCACTCAGACGCAAAACTCTGTCATTTATCTCACGCCATGTTCTTGCTGCCTTTTTCTTCTACCATGATGGCACGCCTACACATATTTACATCGCCAGGCTAGAAACTGACTGGGTCGGCTTCTGATATGGAGATGTAAAAAGACCGGAGTTCTTCCGACAGTACTTATGTCCCCAAAATATCAATCACAGGGTTTCAATCACTTGTGAACACCAGATCCAACAATACTCTTGTCGACGCTATCTTTAGAATGCATCTTGATCATGTTTCAAACATTCGTCATACTCTCCCTTCCAAGCTTCAGACACCACCAGACCTGACTTCGATTTGAAAACGCCCAGGCATCCCACAGATGCTTTGATACCAAATGAAAGCAATAAAAATGCAAACAAAATACATAATAATGTTTCACACGGGAAAATTTGATTCATCTTGATCATTCATAAAAATGTATATTTGTACAAGTTTACATCAAACATATAATTTTGTTCTGGTAAATAACTATTTTGTTAACAACAACTTAATCGATAATTAAACAATGTTTATTATTTATCCAACATATCTCTCCTCTGTCTTCCTTTATATATATTTATCTCTTACAAGTTTACATCAAACATATAGTTTTGTTCCAGCAAATAACTATTTTGTTAACTACAACTTAATCGATAATTTAACAATGTTTATTATTTATCCAACATATCTCTCCTCCTATCTCCCTCTATATATATTTATCTCTTCCATCTCTATATCTCTCCCTTTCGCTTCCTTTATATATTTATCTCTTCCATCTCTATATATCCCCATTTTTATCTCTCCTTATTTTTATCTCTCCCTCTCTTTCTATCCATCTCCATCTCCATCTCCATCTCTATATCCTTATGTTTTTCTCATTCACTCACTCACTCTTACTCCTCCTTTCTCTCTCTCCTTCTCTTCCTCTCTCTCTTTTGTAAACATAACAGGAGCCTATTGACAATGGACCTTGTTTATCTTCCTAATTCAAAGTTTTTGTTTGTCATGTTTGGATCCTCCATTAAGACCGTTGTTGCACAAACAATGCCATTTGATAAATGGCCTATCAATTGACCTCATGTACTTCACAAATGAATGTAACAAAAATAGACCAAAATTTTCCTTGATTGACCTTCCCTACCTATTCGGCGTACCCATTTGCACACCAAGGTGCGATTGCTAGTAAGTAAATATATAGAACAAATGTATAGAGATGCGCAAATATAGGAATGGAAATAAGTGACAAGTCTATTTAAATACATGTAATAGATATGCAATGACATAAGTTTATGAACCTAACTTTGTACAAAATTACTTTATTTGTCATTATTTCTATGTATCAAAACACTCTTTTCAAAATAGATCCAAAACTAAATAAAAAATATCATGAATTTACAAATTCACCATTACAAATATCTTTACCTTTCTTAAAATATTATATAACATATTGATTAAAATCATTTTTAATAAATAATATTTTTACAACATATATATATCAAATTATCAAATATTTTCTTTAATAATTTCAAATAAAATAACATAAAGATCACATCCAAAAAAAACATTAATAAATTTTCATTAAAATTATGAAATCTCATCTTAATTTCTTGAACACTATAAATTTTGTAATAATATTAATTATTTCCAATTGAAGTCCTTTGTAAGCTTCACCAAGTAATTATTAATATAGACCGGAAAATCATTTCTTGCAGTCACACAACCGCAGAAATGGGGTCACTACATACTTCTGTGACACCACCTTGTCCATCGAAGTATTTTAGGTAGTTTACACAGAAGGTAACTTTAAAAAAAGTTGTGTCAATAAAATCTGTAAGGAAGATACTTGGAGTTGTGGGTACCCATTTTTACCAATCGGATGACCTCCAAACTCAGGACACAATCCAGTTTTCTCCACTGGGTGTCTTCCATTAAGCACACAATCCATTTTTCTACACTGGGTATGCCCTAGATAAGGATAGAAGCCTCTAATTTAGGGCGCTAGGATTTATGGGTATCCAGAAGGGCCATGGAATCTGATATGCTAATAAAAAAAAGAAGATTTGTTTACAGAGATGGTGATTTTATGTTCTTAATTTGGATTGGTGTTTTGGGATCTAGCCAATAATGGCAAGCCTGTCCCAGTGCCTATGCGGGCAGTCATTGTTGGTATCTCCTTCGACTGGTCATGCTGCTTTGCGCATTACAAGATTTAGGAACTACAATACCAAATTAATTGGGCGTGTGGTTGTTCCTCCAATCAGAAGACAGTGTACTGTCAGACCCCTTTGCCCTGTTAGCTGGTGGCAGGAAGATGGTTCTTCTACTCCGAAGCCTTCAAAACAGGTAAAAGCATACACCATTTTTTCGTCCTATTAATTTTGGATGATTTTTAGGGGCAGTTGTAAAGAAGCCTGGTTTATTTGAAGCTTATAAACCATGGTGAATTACTTTCATAGTTCATTATTTACTTACGATATATGTTTGTTATACGTTATATTAGAAACTCGAGCAAATCTTTATTTTTTTCCCCCTAAAATGACCTAGGGAGAGGGCCCTAGCACAGCAAAAAACCTTTAGAGACCGTTTAGCTGCTAGCCAGAAGGCTCAGAAGTACCGCAAATGAAGAAAGCATGTTATCATGCTAGAAACAGAATAAAGAGTGGGAGAAGAGATGCCAACTAGAATTTGACCCCACAAAGCTGAAGTACAACAATCAGCAATATTCCATCACTGGATTCCAACGCAGCAGGGGATAATAAGGCACAGGCACACCTATATCCCAAAAGCTTATGCATTGTAAGAAAATAAAGTTTTTGTATCCATCACTACCAGCTTTCTTAGATTGTTGGGAAAATTGCGAGTCTAGCACTGATCCAGGGCTACTTTAGTAGCGAAGAGAATCACACCTGGGTTTGCAGTCCTCTCCGCCACCTGATCCCCTGTCCTTTTAATATCTAAAAAGGTCACCTCAGCCAATTTTGAGACCAGCCAATGTGCTTCTTCAATGATCATTCCATGGCGCTAAGATTCAATTTTGCCATCCACAATAAGTCTCTTCCATTCCCTCATTACACTTGTCTCTAAACCTTTAAGCATAGCCAATACTTCCGCTTGATTGCTGGTCTCAATCCCCACATTTGTTGCAAAAATTAGAATAGGCTGTCAAATTTCATCATGAAAGATACATCCGCCACCTGCTGGAATTGGGTTGCCCTTGGCAGCTCCATCAAAATTCAGTTTAATGAACTCCTTAGGAGGGGGAGACCAAGTTATTTCACAATTCATGGATGGAGATATACCGCCACTATTATAAGGGACTATTAAAACTTCATTTTGAAATGAATCCAAACTATAAATATAATCTAGAGAAAAATGGAAACAACAGCCCTTTGGCAAACGTTAAACACTAAAGTTGTCCCCACAGATGTTATGAACTGCCTTTAAGCCAAAGTGCTCTGTGGGATATATTAATCAATTTTTATTATGGGCCTTTAGTTTTTAAATAAATTCCATAATGTTCTTTTGGTGGTCTTCATATGAGATGCCATTTATCAGTTTGCAACTACAACTTTTGGTGTAATTGTTTCAATATCATTATAGGTAGGTTGAAAGGGGATGTGTCTTGTTTTCTATTTCATTGATATTATTCATCTAATAGAGTCTATGTTTCCAAGGTGCATGTGAGAGGTTCTATCTGATAGATTAACTAGGTAATTTGTAGAGTTGGTTCTTCATTATTTTCTCTGAGGCAGGTTACCCCGACTTATCATATTGAGTACTCTAGTTTGGGGTTGATGTCATTCTTGTAATACAAGAGTTTTTAGTTTATATTATTGAAATTTCAACTCATGTTTGTGACGACACAACATTACCACTAGCCTTTTGAATCTGTGTCATGCTCTTGCATTGTTACCTGTACACCTCAACCCCTTAAACCATTTATCTCTGGCTTTTAATTGAAAAGTTATAATATTAGGCTGCAGAATCTGCTGCCTTCTGAGAACCAGAAGGATTTTGCTGATTTTAATTTTAAAATTTCTTTGATATAGAAGTAATTCATAATAAGATATAAGGGAGGGAGGCTTTAGGTGAATGTCAAAAATCAGGTGAGATTAGCATATTGTTACCTACACAACATGAATAAGACCGGAAAGAAGAAGGTAGAAGATAGTATATAATAGGTTTCAAGAACGAAGGATCCTTTTTCCTTTGGTCTATCTCTAAATAAGTCAATTGTGACAGTTCTGGCCTCAATTCAACCATGTAATAGTAATAATTACAACACTGGCCTCAAGTTGGCCTTAAATTATTTATGCTAAACTGCCAAAGGATTATGGACTGCAGTCATAGTTTATAAGGTACAATTTTGAAATTCTTGACAGCATTTAAAGTGTAACACGTACATAAAATAGAGATAATCAGTGGCATCACATTTTTATGTAAATCTAAAGTGGAGGAAAGGCACTTGCATCCAGTCATTGTGTATCATTTGCTTACGTTTTTTTGGAGGAAGATCTATTATTTCTCTCTGATGCTGTGTTTCTGCTTCAATTCCTCTTGGTTGATTGAGGATGGCATTCATAAAAAATATTTATTACACTCCTTAAAATTGAATTACTCATTATCTAGTTTTCTGCAATTTGCTGCAAATGTTTCTCAGTAAGGACATAAAATTTTGTAGACTAGCCACCTCACAAGGTCATTGAAGTATGCTGTGTGATGCAGTCCTGAGATGGGTACCCATAACGGATAGCCAACTCAGGCAGCCTCTAATGCAAATTCGTAAAAATTTCAACAGTAACCAACATAACTGATAACAAAACTCTAATAATATTTTAATGAACTGGTAACTGGAAATCAGCTATATATGCAACGGTTACTGCAACTCAGCAACTGATTAATATAACTTGGACAATGCTCAAGGATGGCTTATAACAAATGTCTGAAGGCATTAACTACAGGTTTACATGGACATTACACTTACAAACCTCTCTGCATACAATGTACATATAACCAAATGTCTGAAGATACCAGCTATGGCATTCATGGACATTACACATAATATCCTTTCTGCATATGTAATTCCATATGTACCTACAGAATACATATTTATATATATCCCCTTACATGGCCCAACAACCAGCTTGAAGCATCAAAAAGTAAACTGCACAAAAACTCGGGACTGTTACTAAGATATCTACCCTTATTTGAGGCTCCTTCAGGACTGATACCACTTCAAAAAGACAAGTCTACCAGAACTTGCAACTTCCTCCTAGACTCCAACAGCTGTGACTAACTAAGGACATAAAAAATGAACTTGAGTCAAGATGAACTGCTGCAACTAAAATAATTCAAGATGATTTGATTATCTCTGCCACTCTTTAGTGGGCTACTGCTCATCGGCTCCTCTTGCTCTCAACAGTTACGTTCATTTTGTTTAAATAGAATTCGGTTTTTAATGATTTTTATGAGCTAACTTCTGCACGTGCTGAGGAAATCTAAAACTGAAGACAAAAATAGAATTTGTTTTGAGTCACCTCCTCTCATTCTTAAGCCATCACCATAAAAAGACTTGAATACCACTGGCACCACTACGTGGAAAATTAAAGGTGAAAATATGCCAAATATGAATCCCCAAGCCATCACTGCTAATTGGAAGTGGCTCCCAATGTCCAGAATTGCAGAGTAAAAGTTATGCTCCTGCCAAAGGAAGGTTTTGTGGGCCCCAGCAAATCAATATGCAGCACCCAGAATTTTAAATAATTTGCTCTTTCTTCTCCTCATGTCCATTTTCCCACGATACCATTCTGCATTAGACTTATAAATTCAACTAGCATATAATTTTGACATGACGAAGGCAGGCGAATTTGCAAGAACGAGGATTTTAATCTGCAGCAAAAACTTTCAGGACAGAGGTAAGTTGGATGCTCCTGCATGTCATGTCCTTGCCATGATCAAACTACAACAGACTTTCATAAAAGCATGTTTATATTTACATGATGGCCGACCACCCTTGTCAAGCCACATATTCATGAAATCGCCCAAATACATACTTTGCTGGCCAACCACAACCAAATAATTTATATCGACTAAAGTTAATATATATATTACAGATAGTGAAGGTCATTAAGGGAGTTGCGAAGGTTAATGAAGGCAGCGATCAAATCAATAACAAAGCAGTGATTTTATTAAGGCAGAAATAAAGGAAGTGTAGCGGTTCATTAGAAAATGCAGTAATTAAAGGCAGATATTAACATATTAAAAGGCAGCGATCAGAAATAAACAAAAAGACAACAATTAGTAATTAATGAAAGGCTGCGATCAGTTTGAAGGGACAGCAGTTAATTATTAGGAATATTCACCTCCATTCCTAAGGCATACGATGGGGATATATGAGGGAACACACATCATTGCAAGGGACACCAAGACCTGAATGGAAATCATCGAAGGAAATCAGAAATAGATATCTGCATTCAGAAAAGCAGCAGCCATTGCTGTAATAAGCGATTGGTGTGCAGTGGTTACATATGCATTAATCTGCTAGTCATATATATATATATATAATCATATATATAAAAGTTCATATATATATATATACAATTATGCAATAATGATGCTTGCAGTAATTATTGAGCCTTATAAGTAATTGTGATCCTTAATATAAATATGGATAATAGATTCTCATAAAGCAATCATTTTAGGGTTGGCAAGGAAACATGATTGGAAAAGGCGACTTAGGGATTGCCTTGGTGGATGTCCCTAGAGAAATTGTCTTGGTTGGGTGTTCCGAAAGGGATTGTCTTGGTGGATGTTCCTAAGATGGAAAGGAATTGTCTTGGTTGGATGTTCCTTTTCTGGCGCCCTACCATGTGTTTCTCACCCATGCCTACCATGATTGGTTATTGGAAAGGAGTCTATAGATTAGATCCAAGTTCAAGTTGTTATTTCATAAGTGTTAATAGTTCTTTTATTCTTACGTTCAATATCTGTTATGTTTTGCTATGGAATATTATTTGTTAAACAATTTCCTGTGATGTAATTGTCCCTTAAGGCAAAATCAGGCATACTCCAAGTAGGGGACATTACACTGCATCACTGTAGTTCTGGAGACTCAAACCTCTTCTCCAAAATTGTCAGCCTTTTGGAGAAAAATTGTTTGTGTCCCGTTGCACACTTGCTTTGATGAAAGTTCTCATCAAATGCCTTAGCTGCCTTTACTCACGATCAAAGATTACTATGTTTTGGATGAGTCTTTGTTATGTTTATCTGCTGATCTCCTGCATTTGTGACCAATCTGATCTCCTTGGTTATGTGTGTGCCTACTTCTACACTTCCATTTACAGTGTTGAGTAATACCAGCAGATAAAAAGCTGTTTTTTTATATGGAATATGATTGTGTTGAAAATGGTAAAATGTTGAAAATAGAAATGCATCAGTCAAACTTGAACTTAGCATATCAAGATTATGGGCATCTACTGATTATGGGCATCTACTTTATCTTTTAATTGGATATAATCTATAGACATTTTTTCTTTCTCAATCAATAGGTTCTCTTATAGAGTTATAAAGTTAAAATGTAAAATTAAATGTAGTGCAATTCATTCTTCTAAACTGTCCAGTAACAAGAAAATTGACAACCATGATACTTTGAATAAGATTATTCATTATTGTAAGAATGTTTATTCTCTTATTTTGACAGGTGGCCCATTGCATCCAAATTCACCGAAATCCTCATTATTGAGTATGCTCTGTGTTCTACTTTTAGATCCTTATTTTCCAGGTCATTTTCAATTTTAAAATCCTTAGAGATGTTGGTGCACAACCAAACAGTTATGTACAAACGTTTTCGTTTTTGGATACAAATGAATGAAATAAATTCTTTATCTTTTAAAGAGGTGTACTTGGGCATATTGAAAATAGCGAGTCTTTCAAATGCAAGTCAAAGGGGTTTTTAACTTCAAAAGTAGCAGCAAATTTTTTGGCAGGTTGCCACTACAACCTGTTTTAGATCCTTCTCTTTTTCTCTGGTGTATTATTAAATACATTGATGACAAAGTACTCCGCTTATAAATACCCAATTTTGGTTGTTGTAGTGTTTCTTAGAAAATTCACTAAATGAATATATGAATGCATTTATTATAGCTGTTGATGTAATTAAAACATAAACTTGTGAATGAGTCTACAATTGTATTATGCCATTGACAATGCTAACATGGATAGACCTCATGAATATGGATCTTTTGCAAAGTGTTGGGTTCTGTATGGATCATAGTAGCATTACTGATCTGTGAACTAGGATGGATTCCATACATCAGTTATCAACAGATGGATTTATTAGAGAACAAGGACCAATTTCAATAAAGTAAGAATGTAACAAGAATTGTAGGCGAAACAGTGAGAAATGCAAGAACACTACAAAGAGTACATTGATATACCTTGGAGAAATCCACTTGTGGTTGAAAAGTCCAATAAATTTGAACGGAGTCTCACTTATCACTATTCCAAATGGCAATTACAATAGTCTAAGCCTTTTGGACTTGATATACAAGCATGAACAAAGTCTGATTTCAGCTACTATGACCTCAAAGATCTCTCACGACCCACTGGAATGCTAGTGAACTTACAACAGTGTAATGCCCCTTTTTTCTAGGCCAGTGTCTTTTGCAAAGATTAGTCCATCACTTGGTCCTCGTGGACTAACATGATGGTTAGGGGGCCCTTTGAGGGCGTTGCAGACTTGTTCCGTCCAACCTTTTTGAGCTCAGCTAGTGGTTTTCCCAGCCCAGTGTTTACCAGGGAGTTCGCAGAAGCTATTCAGTTATTTTAACCATACTTACTATTTTTAGTAAGTTACATGGACATTTCGTCCATACTTACTATTTATAGTAAATCACTGGTATGGTCAGTTGGCAGAGTTACTATATTGGGCATAATGGCAGATTTATATTCTAGATTAATATTGGTTTTATTATGGTCCTATGCATTTATTTTTAATAACGTTATAAAGTTAAATTAAAGTATTTAACTTTACGTGTTATTTAAATATATTTTAAAAAGGACTTTATATTAAAGGGGACATAAGTTGTTTTTAAAAGAATACTTTATAATATAAAGTATTGTGCCCAATAAAATAAAATATTATAGGGGATATAGGGTGAGATTTGAATTAAATAAAATATTATTTAATTTGCCAACTTGGGGTGTGGGAAAAATGGAGGGAAAAGGGCAATTCCATTTTGATAGTTAAAGTTATTATAAAAGCCCTTTGAGAGCTCATTTTATTCATTCATTGTTGAGAAGAATATTTTGATAAGGGTTTTTGTAGGAGACTGGAGAGTTTGGAAACACTTAGATTTTTTAGGACGAAATCCCTTAGGGAGAATAACTCGATGTAGGAGTGAAAGATCTCCCAAGCCAGCTTACAGACAATTTCATTCAAAGGTTGTGCTTGTGCTTCACCTATTTACATGAGAGATTTAATATTCAGAGTTCAAAGGAATCAACAGGAAATTGGAAGATATATTGATTGAATTGGGAGAATTTACTTGCTAACAATCCTTGCTGATCTGGACATGGGATTTGGAGATTTTTAATATTGCAAATATTGGGATTGTAGGGTTTCCTATAGCTGGTCGCCATCTTACTGCATATTCAAGGGTTTGCATTGCTGATTGATACAACTTATTTTGGTTGTGGGATTTAAAGGAAGATTGTCATTGCTTGGTTAGTTGGACAAAATATATATATATATTGTTGAGTATCGGTGTTTTCAGAGGTCTAGCGTGAAGTTTGAAAGGCATATATTGGCAGGCATGAGAGCACTGTGTTGGCACCATTTCCTCCATTGGAGATGTTACTTGCAGCTGGCATCCATTTTCAGAGGGTTTCAAGGCATATTTTACCTATGAGTTCATGATTTGTAACTCCCAGATTTTTTTGGGTGTTGTTGTTTTAAATAATAGGAGATATTTTATGAATTGGGCTATCGATATTTTGTGAAAATACTGAGTGTTTAAGCTGATATAAAAATCTGAAATTTTCAGCTGTGTATTCCCTTTGTAATGTTCAGTTTTTGAGTTGAAAATATTTTTGCAGTATCTTCTATTTTGCTACATTATATTGTTGTATCAAACATTGCAAATATATCATAAAACATTCATCAAAACAAAAAAAGACAAAGGCAAACAGGGCTACATATTACAAACAGTCACTTCGACTCTTAGAAAAATTGCAATTTGCTACTCAAAATCCCTTTACTATGCTCTCACAATGCTTCTAGATTATCAAATTGTGTTTACAATTAGCTTATTATAGCCTTACAAAGGAAAAGGAAGTCAAAACAAATGAAGAAATTTAAGAGACATCAAAACTGGAATGCCACAGGTCGATTTGTTGAGCACAAGCAAAACTATCACTTTCCACAGGAGTTGATTATGAAACCACCCTGTCAATTGTGAAACCACCAATCTGTTGTAAAACTGCCTTGTCATTTGTGAAACCTCTGCTTGCAAAACTGTCATGTTCTCTAATCTTTTGGAAGCCATAACCTTTGCATATAGGCTTTTATGAGGTGCTGTTTTTTGGAATTTGCACAATGTTTGAGAGGAATCCAAGTATGCAATAATACTTAAGACTTTTTGCCATCAAAGACCTATTTTTGGATCTGCAACACAAGTCCCCACCTTGCCATGTGGTGAAATCTGATTCTTTTTGGATGACACCTCCCCATTCGGGAGGTTTTCGGTCTCCAATATCTACAGAGACTCAAAACAAGAGGAATGCCCCCCTTGAAATTTGACTTGGTTGCCATCTCACCTTGCATCATTCTATCCAAGACCCGTAAAAGCTTTGCCACCAACTATTTGAATGATTTGCCAGAACCATAGAGCTTAACATGAAGGAACTTGTTCAAAATCAGTTTCCTCAATGGAGATGACTCTTGTGCTTCCACTGAACATCTTCCCTTCATGAAGATTTAGGATCTCAGATTTTTCTGTCTTGCCTTTGTGAGAAACAATATAAAACTCTCGCCTCCTTTAACTAACTTGTTTGTCCTCTAGCAATAGACAACTTCCTGTCAAACATCTAGGACTATCAAACACAACTAAATGTGCATTGTAAAGAGCAACATCCACAACCAATTCGTCAACAAATTTGGCATTAAAAACAATCTTCAATCTACATTGTCTACTCACATGCAAATTAACACCTTCTTTGATCCAACCCAAAGCATAAAGGCTTGGGGTTTTGATAAGTTTTTAAAATTTAAGTTTGTCAACCAAATTCTGAGATATGAAGTTAGCTTGACAAGAATTGAAAAAATACATCAACCTTAACACCCTTTACTTGAATTTTGATGTTAAACAAAGCTTCTTGTGCCAAAAATCCAACCTTCTGAGTAGTGCAATAAATTTTACAATCAATATTAGAAGTGCAATCAATCTCTCTACCATTATTAATTACTACACTATCTTCTTGCATAGCAGGCAGGCATAGAGTGTTTTTAACCCTTTTTACCTTTCTTATAAGGGTTTTTTTTGGTATGCAACTTCCAACAAAAGAACTCTTTATGATCATCCTTACCACAATGATCAGAATATGCAATTTCATTTTAGTGCTTGTGAAATTTACCTTTTCTGTCTTGGCTTTAGTTCCCTTTATCCTAGGAGACAATGGAGGACCATCTACTTCAAGATTGTGCGCGTGAGCACATGCTATTTCAATGTTCATCAGTTTGGAAAGAAACATAGGCCTATGAAGATAGACATGAAGGTCTCCATTATACTTCATGAAGACCTCTTCATCTTGCACATCTTTCTCCATTTGGACGACCCTTCTATCAAAGGTATTAATGTACTCTTGAACACTTTGGCCATCTTTCTCTTTCAAAACTTGCCATTCCATACATTATTCATCTATATGAAAAATATGATAAAACTTTTTAAATTTCCTTCTCAATCTTTTAAGTTGCTCCCAAGAACTAAAAGAGGCTTTATTTCTTAATGCCATAGAATATAAGAGATTTTAAAACCAGTTAAATCACGCTTTGCTAATCTCAACCTAACGAAGGAAATCTTCTGTTCTAAGGTTAGAGAATGCACGGTAAAGTACACCTCAATTTGTGCCAACCAATGGTTAAGCTTCTCCACATCCATATCTCCTTTGATTAGAGGTTTGCTTGGAAGACTCTTTTCACTTTTTGAAGTCTCGTCCTCTTCATTAGAGTTGGCCTTTCATGGTCTCCATTGATTGAGAAAGGCTTGCTATGGTGTTTTCCATCTTGAGGAACTTTCCTTCAGTTTTTGAATACTCATTCACCTTCCATGTTTCTCAACTCTCTTCTTCACCTATAGGATTCAATGTCCTATTGCAAACGTAAAATATATTTTCCACTTGAGATTTTGTTGACATGAATCTGCAAAATGCTCACAACAACTTCCCAAAAGAAAAAACTTGCTCTGACCCACTTGATTTGTAAATGAGAGTAGATGTTCCATACACCAGTTATCAACAAATGGATGTTTTAGAAAACAACAAAGAATGATTTCAACTAAGCAAGAATGTAATAAGAATTGTAGACAAAACAAAGAGAATAACAATAAAACCAAAAAGAGCACACTGATATACCTTGGAGAAACCCATTTGTGGGGGGGAACTCCGTTAAACATGAGAACAATCTCACTTAGAACTACTCCAATGGAAATTACAGTGGGTCTAAACATCTTGGGCTTGATATACAAGCTCAAAACAACTCTGGTTTCAGCTCGTATGGCTGCAAAGATCTCTCACAACCCACTTTCTATAGTCATGTTGGAACTTAGGAATATTGCAATTTGCTACTCTAGATCCCTTTACGATGCTCTCACAATGATTCCAGATCATCAATTCATGTTACAGTTGGCTTATTCCTTACAAAGCAATATGAAGTTGAAACAAATGAAGAAATCAAAGAGAAAAAACTGGAATGTCATGTGACAATTTTTTTGGCATAGGGAAAGTCGCTGCTTTCCGTAGGAATTGTTTGCAAAACCGCTTGGCTGGTTCCAAAACAACTACTACTTACACATGTGAAACTGCTTCTTTTGATTGTTTTTGTTCTCCAATCTTTTGGAAGCCATAAATTTTGTATATGGTCTCGAGGTGCTGTTTCTTTAAACCTTTTATAATTTATTCAGAGAATCCAAATATGCAATAATACTCTTAATTTGATGCCATTAAATTATTTTTGGACCTGCAACATAAGTCCCTACTTTTCCATGTAGTGAAACCTGATCCATTTTGGATCAATTCCTCTCAAAATACTTATGATTAACCCTGAGCAATCACCATCTGCCTCATTTGCTGTGCTGTTTCCTGAGTTTTTTCCAAGTTTTTCAAAAACAGGTTTTGAATATTTTTATATGTATATGATATACTTTCCCTTGTTTGGCTTGTTTTTACATTCAGGAGAAGAAAAATAAAAAGCATGAGAAGACTGGAATTTTTTTTGTTTAAGGTTAATGCTAGGGCATTCTAACTTTTCAAGCTTAACTTTGAATAGATTAATTTTTGAGCTAATTTTTTAAACACAAGTAACGGTTTTTCTTTTAACTTTATCCTGCTGAGGGTTTGTTATAAAATGTTGGTTTGTCCCTAAAATACCAGTCTGTGCTCAGTGATGGCAGCTCTCAGCTACCATATAGGACCAACCATATTTTTTTACATTAACTGTCTTAGGTAAAAGTAAAACAATTATTAAAAAAAATCTTGTTTTTAGGCCACAAGGGGCACCTCCTTCCCTAACATAACATCTACTTTATTCTACATACCGAGCTTAGTAGCCACATATTCACTTTCAATCAACTTAGAAGACATGATGGAAGTCCAAGTGTCACCACTTGAAATTCCATCTTTAGATGTCACTATGGTGATTCGAACTAGGATCTTTATCTTGAGAACCCCATGGCCTTGCCATTTGAGGGCAACCCCTTCAACAGTCTATGCACTATATTTTACATGAAATAACAAAACTAATTTTTTCTGTTTTTACAATTATAATATTCATTTTTAGTTCCCTTAGTTTTTGCAAGTGCTCCTATCTGCCACCCCCTCCCTTTTAAGACTAAGGTATTGGGTTCTATCAATGGGCCCCAACCCTAACTGAAAACAAAAGAAACATACTATATAGAAAACAAAAAGCCAAAATCAACAACCCGATAAGGGTGGAACAGGCACAAACATAAGCATAGAACCATAGCAAGATATAAAATCAGCAGGGAAACTAGACAAGACATATAAAATCAGTGTGAACAGCCCTCACAGGTGTAGCTGGATCAAAACAGGGAAAAAACTGAACGAAAATCTGTTATAGACACCAAAAAACTAAATAATGCCACCGCCACCAATACATGAATAGGGCACCATCTCACAAGTTTTTTTGGACTGAATCATGGAGTGTGATTTGAAACATTGATTCAAAAGTCTTTGCAGTTTTCTACTGGAAGATTTACAATTACATTGTCATGAACCATAGACGTATCTTATCTTTTAACAGTAGACTGTTTCTTGTTTAAAACCTGGTAATTGAATTCCATTTATACTTTTGCCACACTTAATGACATGTGAATGGATTGCCACTATGGTATGGAATCTATGGATCAGTCCTTGTTAGCATTTATTATCGTAGTTTTGTGCTGGCAATCATTTGTGGTGTCAGCGGTATGAAGGGTGATTTTTTCCTAGTGTGCTCTTGAGTAATTATTAATTAAAATGTTACTAGATATGTTACTAAAATAGCATTGGAGTATTTTTTGATCTACATGATTTTGATAACAATTTTGTGCTATCTATAATACATCTTGTGATAAATAAATTTGCTTCTTTCTTAATACGTTTCCTGGTGAGTATGCTTACCTTTTGCATGTTGTTTGATCTCAGTATAAAAAATGTGTTGCTTCAACCATATAAATTAACCGTATGAGACTCATTTGGCAGAAATGGCAATTTTTCTGGTGTACAAGAGATAAATCAAGCGACCCAACTGCTTCCACCAACAACTCTGAGAATCTTTCGCAAGAATCAGGCAAAGATGACACTGCCTCACCACACTTCATTCTGAAGCAGATTCAAAAGCTACGGAAGGTAAGATTCTAACTCTCATTTTCTGTTAAAGTTTCAAATTGTTCTATGAATTAGGGCTCTTTAGATTTCAAAATGTTGCACCAATTTCTATCAATAAAATTGTAACACTTAACATTCAATGACTTTGCTTTGACTCTTTTGCTGTTGAACTGAATATTTCTATCATGTATTTTTATCTCCATATTATTACCTTTAAATGCCTCAACTATGTCATTGCAATTGATTTTTGGCTTGCGAGATCGCATATCTTTTAAAGTTTAGTTCATGTTAAGCATTGCTTGGATGGCTGAACTTATCTGGCACACAAGCTTGGTGTACTTTGGTCACCATAGCAGTGGCCCCCATTGCCCCTAGACAAATCTTCCCTGTTCGTCCTCCCCTTATTCTATTTCATTGCTACAACTGTTAATCATTATATAATGAGGACGTGGTCACTGCAACACTAATCTCACCCTAAATCATTATCATTGACCATCTTGGAAGACAGGGTTAGTTGTCAAGTTCAAAATTGTTGTCATGGTTAAGACCGAATGGCGTGGATGTTCCCAACTCAGTTGCTGTTCCCTGTAAGAGTTGGTATAGAATACTCTACACCATGCAAGATTTGGCTGAAGATTATAGCCACCCAAGATCAAGGAACTTCATGAAAGCACAAGAGAGATCAATATGCAATTCTCAAGGTTGCAATGGAATTAAATCCAAGAATTCAATATAACAATTGTTATGAGAACCCCTTGGTTATATAGCCAAGGTGAGACATAGGATTATGACAAGTGTCTTAATTCTATGTCATCTGACAACTTATCATAACTACCTAGGACACATGTGTTAAAAGCTAAGTTGTTGAATCGAAATCAGAATCGAAGTCGGGTATGTGGATACGATATGCCGATACGACAAAAAAACTTTAGCGACTTGGATACGTTTGGGTATTGTTGACATTTCATGCCCCCCTTTGATGACCCATCACTGATATCCAATCTGAGAGATCTTACATGGGCTATCTTGCATGAATTCTCCTTGAAGTTCCAAATTGGCTAAGTCCCAGATTTTTGGGGTTTCAAGCTGTCCCTTACTTGTTTACCTTCATGCTTTCCCCATCGCTCCTTCTTCTCTTCCTTCCCCTTTTTTCTTCTAAGTATTTCGGGTGTCGGCCTTTAGCCTTACCCTTTACCCCTTACCAATCTTTCTCCTCTTCCATTTTTGCCTTTCTCTTTTCGGCCTTCAGCCTTCAGTCTTCCCTCTTCCCTCTTTCCTCTTCCCTTGCGCTTTTCTTCTATTGGCCTTCGGCCTTCGCCCTTACCTCTTCCCTCTTATCGTTTTCACTTCGCAACGGGTAAGGCTTCCTCTCGACACTCGACCTCCGACCGCCCGATCGCCGATGTCCAACAAACACATTTTCGGGGCTCAGCACCATTTAATTCATAGGTTTGTAGAGGCGTTTTTTCGGGCCCGATGCCCCGACGATCCACATATTGGCGCATTTTTTGTCAACGATGCCATTAATGCACAACAATCTCCCCAACTACCAAGCGTGTTTTTTAGGGTTCGAGGACAACTTTTATTGCTTTCCACGACTTCTCCAAGTGATTTTGTAGTCGCCATGCTCATTCATTGCTGTTGTTTGTCCCTTCTGATGGATTCCATACCCAAATCGCAGATTTGGTGGAGGATTTTGGACGGCTTTTCCAAGAAATCTTCACGGCAGGGGGATGGTGTGCTGGTTTTGCTCTCTCCAAGTTCTTCTTGTTGTGATTTTCACAGCAAGTATGGGCGCCCATGCTCATTCATTGTCTCTTGTTGACTTTACTGGTGGATCTATGCCCTAGTTGCGATTTTCATGGGATAGCTCAAATCTTTCACACCTAGACTTCATTGTTAGCCCTAGTAAGGGTTAGGGCTCAGTTTGTTCTTCTTAGTTATGCCTGAACGATAAGGGGAAGACTTTTATTCATTTTAAGGGTTCTTCTTTTGGCTCCTCTGGGATTTTTCTTTTACAGACATTGTATTTCACATTCTGCCATTGTAAAGATTGGCTTTTTGCCTCAATGTTATTGAAATTGATCAAGCTTTCCTCTTCTCATCTCTTTTGTGTTTGAGTAAGTTACTACCTTCATATCTGAGTGTTTATTGTATTTTCATGCATGCATGCTTGTGTCAAATGGTTTATAGTTGTTGGGTTGAGAAACCTTGCTTTCCTTCCAACGCCTTGTGAAACCCTAACCTCCATGATTGCCTCTGAAATCAACCAAATAGAGAACTGTGTGAGTCTTTTGGTCCCTCTTCAATAATGTATTGTGCAGTCTAAGTCAGGAAGAAGCGACCTTTCCATTTTGGTATTCCCTTTCATGTTCTCCTTCTCCCCTTTTCTTTGTGAGTTGTTAGTGGTAGGTTTTCATGTGTTGGGTTGGACTAGCACATTGCACTGGGATTGAAAAAGGAAGCCGACCTTCTCTGAAGATTCGACCTCATATGCGCAAAGGTCCCACACCTTGAGGTCGTTTCCATTGTGTCATTGTAATGCTGAGTTTCGTGCTCAACAGGGTGCAATTTCATGTGACAACAGGTACACCCATACAAATAAACATATAAAAATCATAAATATATAATTATAAATTATAAATATATATTTATACATTAAAAATTAAATATATTAATTATATAAAAATCATTATATATATTAAAAATTAAAATTTATATATACATTAAAAATTTAACATACTAACTATATATTAAAAATTAAATATATAAATTTAAAAATTAAAAATTATTATATTTATATTTTAATAATGTAGTATAAATATAATTTTTTAATTTTTAATTTTTAAATTTTATATTATTTTTAATTTACAATTTTATTACATATTAATATATAATTTAATAAACAATATTTTTATAATATCAATTATAAAACTATTTTATAATATCAATTATAAAACTATATATTAACTATCGAGAGATTCTCGAATTCACCACGTCCTCATCCACATAGTCCGTAAGGCAAACGGAGCAGCAGTCCCTCTCAACCTTGGAAGCCCGCTTCTCAAAGTAGATTATATTCAAGTGAGTATCCAGCATTGCCTGGTTGAGCCCACACACAACTTCTCCCCGCTCCATCTTTGTCAACGCTCCACCCAGGTTCCTTGCCCTGTTCGCTCTGCTCAAGCTCAGTCGGATGCACACATACGATGCCATTAAAATCATGGTCAAAATCACCATCGTTCCCACGTATATAACAATCCCATAGCTAAGGCCCAACCTGCTAAGCTCCGACTCGATTGAGGATTTCATATGACCTTTTACTCGCCCAAATCGATAGCATTCGTTGTGGTGTCTTTCGGGCGGGCCATCGCATTGCCTTCCCTTTCCTTGGCGGTTGCTTGTTCCATTGTCCAAACAAGGGCCATCAAAGAAAGCGATCGTTCTTTGCATTGGGTGGTGTTTTCAATTTTCAAGAGTAAATTTTAGGGTATTTAAAAGCTCAAAAACTCAAAGAAAATTAGAGATGAAATTTCCGAACCCTAATGGATGCCATGCCGATTCTAGTGTGATTCTGATTTCGGGGCATATCGTATTTGGAATCGGCCCAATTTTCTAGCGATTCAGTAACATAGGTTAAAAGTCAAAAGATAAGATCTAATGACAATTAATACCTTCTAGAAAGATTCCCTCCTAGGACCTAAGTAAACTTAACATGTAAATAAGTCGCCTAAGTCTTTTAGTAATGAATTAACTATGTACAAGACTCTATTTATACCAACACCCCCCCTTAAGTGCAACTTAGGGAGTAGCTGATTATTATGCAAATGGCACAAAGATGGGTCCTTTAGTAGCTGATTAGTATGCGAATGCAATTTCTCACAAATGGAGAAAAGGAGAAAACCTAGTGGGACAAAACTCCTCCCCAAAAGAGATAAAAAACAAAATGCTCTCATTGAAGAATGAGAAGGATAAAACCCCATACGAGGAAACCATAAGAGAGAAGAAGAGAGACCATCCAACCCCCCCTCAATGTTGAGTTTCCTGTAATGATGGTAGAAGCTCGACATTGAATGCTGAAGATGATCTAAAAGCGTTGAACAACGTTCCTCCCCTTAGGAAGAAACAAAACCAAGATGGTATGCAGAATGTCTTCCCATTCTTGAAAGGAAGATGCAGGAAGATGAATGATGGATGATGTCTTTGAAGAATGCTCAAATGTCTCCATGTTGATGCCGAAAGTTGTCACCCTCCAAACAGGTGTTCTAGGCCACATTGCAGAAGAAGACAATCCAAAATCTCCTAGAAATGATTTGTGAAGAACCTTGCTGGTTCTAACTTTGCCTGTAGGTGCTGAATGCACTTTCTTTGTGTTTTCTTGTTGTTTGATGAATTTATAACAATTAAATAAAATATTGCTAGGCGAGATTTAACAGAGATATAATTGGAAATATATAAATGCTGGAATGATTCTTATTCATCATGAAATATATATATACATTCAATACAAGATAGAGAGAGAGATTATAAATAAGGTTGCATACCCGAACATGCCGGCAAACCCTTATTTAAAAATCTGGAAATAAATTGAAAGGTAGATCTCCTGTAAGCACAAATGGACTCCAGAATGAAGCCCTCTTTGTAGCAATGATTCAGCTGGTCTTTCACAACTTCAAGATTGTAGATCACTGAAGAATTCTCGTTCTCCAATGGTGGAAGATTGCTGAAACCCTTGTCTCAAGCAAAGCTTTGATGAAGCCAAAATGAGCCAATATCAAATGATCAATCTATGAATGAAGTCGAATTGCTTCTTTTGCCTTATATGCCCAAAAAGCATGACTTCCAAGAAATCACGCCTAATTTGCCATTTAAATACATTTAAATGCATTTAATTCATTTCAATAGTCTTGGGCACACCTTTAATGACTTAAGTGATTTGATTTTCACTTTATAACATTTAAGTCATTACTTTATAATATTTTAAGTGGCTTCTAATTATTATAAAGTCAAATTATAACTTAATAATATCTCCATAGTCAATTAAATATTCAACCACTAAAATATTAATATCTCCCTCAATTCTTAGTGTTTTGATGTGTCGTCAGAAGCTGGCAAACACTGAACTTCAAAGGCTTGCACTGAGCCCAATACTGAATTGAAGGGGTGGAAATGTCAAAACCCACCATACTTTGCCTGTGAGATCCTCTATCCAACACACTAGCTTACAAGGATCAAAATAATAGGCCAACCCATCATAAAACAAGATTATGCTAAAAAGGGGACATTACATGATTGTAGAACACAGTCCAAAGACAAGAATACCTCCTTTGAAGACAAAGAAGCCTCCTCCAAATGCTGTCCAAAAGAATCCACACTCATGTCAAACTGAAAAGGATGATCATGTAGAGAATGAACGAGAGGGTCAGAGTGTTCCCTCGCAACAACTAAAGAAGGATCATCTCCATCAAAGAGAAGATGAATGCAATTGATGTTGTCTCCCAAATCTGAAATGCGGGACTCACAAAACAAATTGCCAATGTTTGTCAAGTACTCATCCCAAGTAGCCATCTCTAGAAGATGATGAATGGCATCATCAGGTACAACATTAGATGAAGGAGATGGAACATCAACACATGTCACTTGATCCTTAGTGGATGAAACAATACCAAGAATCAAATGACCATAATGAATCTCCTCAAAAATGTCCACACAAGATGCCTCAATGCGAACATCTGCTGAATCAATAGTAGGAGCAAAATGTGAGAAGGTGTAGTCTCAAGATTGGTGATCAACCTCCCCAACTGCAACTATATCTCTGCTATGAAAATCTCGGATTATGACAAAATCTGGTGTGAACTCAACACTCTTGCTACTCCACCATATGTGATCTGATAGATAGAAAGGATATTGGTTGACAATGAAGGCACACAAAGAACATCATTGAATGATCCGTCATCCATGTCAATGAATCCCTTTCCACAAACACGCATATATGTGTTCATAGCCATCAAGATGTGTGCTGATGAACAAGCCTCAAATGAAGAGAACATATTCTCTGATAAAGCCATGTGATGTGACGCTCCTGAATTGAGTATCCACCTCTCTGACTCAGAATTTGCAACTGCAACAATTGCTTTGCCCTTATGTCTAGTGGACTTTGATGAAGAAGAAGATGAACATTTTGATGATGAAGACTCATTGATTTGAGCCTTCTTAAGAAGATGCTTCAACTCGTCAATTTGTTTTGAATAACATTGATGTTCATCATGCCCTGATTTCTTGCAATATGCACAAGTAGGCTTCTCCTTCTTAGATGATTCCATTTTAGAGGGAGAGGATTCAAATTCTTTATGTGGCATGTTCTTTTTCTTCTTTTGCTTCTTATCAAGATTCTCTAATTTTTTTTGTACCTTAGCCTCACTAGGCAATAATGCTTGTGACTTGGAAGATTTGATTAGACCCATGTTCATTAACTTAGCTTCCTCTTGGATTAGGAGATTCGCAAAGTCATCAAACTTAGGATCAACATATGATGCTCCCATAGAAAGTCGATGGATATGAAAGACAGAAGCAAATACTGAATACTCAGGACCAAGCTTGAATAACATGCTCAGAATCAATTGTAAATCCTCCTTATCAATGTTGCAATCTTTCAGTTGTGTTCTTAATTGCTTAACTTTGGAGATGTAGTCTTGGATGTGGTCAAAACTTTTAGGATCAAGATTCATCAAATCATCATCATCTAATATCCCCTAATCTTATATGTTTTACCATACAATTTTTCAAAAGCTTCCCAAGCCTCTTTAGGTGTTCTGCATGATTCAACATGAAATTGTAAATCAAATGAGACTAATGAACATATGCATCCAAGTGTTTTCTCACGTTCAATCTCCCATCTTGCTAGTTCTTTAGCATCAGTAGGTTGAGAAATGGTTTCTTTTAGATGACCTATAAGACCCTTTCCCTTGAGATAATTCCATATGGATTTTCTCCATGTGGCATAATTGCATAGAGTTAGGAGTTCAATTTGAGATTTCCGCATTGCAAGAACACAAATCAAGCAAAAGAAAGCAATCAACCACTGCAAGATTACCCCCTCGAATTACTCAATCGTGAAACTCCCCAAGCGAGATATGAGGTTGGCACTTTATGCTTAGTGCGATTACAAGTGCTACTTGCCAACAACAAAGTGGACTTGATCTTAGTGCTTATAGATTGCCAACTTTGGCCACAAGCTCAAAGTAAAATTTTAACAATAGATGAGATCAAATTGGTTACACCACTGGAAAGTACATGAAAAGTTTTGCACTTTCAAAAAAAATTTGACTCAAAAATATTATCGTAGGAGCAAAAAACAAAGCCTCAAAAGTTCTGAAAATGAGAACGGCTCAGCAAAACTTGTGAGAATCTGAAATTTTTGGAAAAACTAGGCACCAAAATCAACCAGTTGCACCACTGCGTATAGCATGAAATTCTACCCCCCAAAAAAAACATTGCTCGAAAAACGAAGCTCGGACAATTGAATTATTGGCATTTGAAGTTTGCCTGCCAAAACAAAAAGTGCATTGGAGAGGGGGGCAATTTTTTTTAAGGCTGCCGATGTCACTATTGATGAGTGATGATGTCAACAGTTTAAGCGATTAAAAATTACGGTCACTTGCCAATCAAAGGAATATTCGTTCCTTTCGGAATATTCGTTGCAACGGAATATGCGTTCAAAATATTCTATGATCGGCAGTTTGAGGAATCTATTAGAATATTTGTTTGGAGGCATCATTATATTTTGGGCACGTCGTAGTCTCTGGAATGTCAACTGCATATTCTTATATCAGACGATATATTCTTCGACGGTCTTTGGCAGGTGTGGAGGCGAGTCCAACGGGTTTGGCCAAATGGATGTCCACCACGTGGCGGTCTAAAATAAAAAGGTATAGCTGTATCTTGCTATGTTGTGTGCATAGACAATAAGTCTGCAGAAAAAAATCCACAAAAAAACATATTTGTATTTTTTAATTTAAAATCTGGAAATAAAATATATATATATATATTTTTTTCTAACCTGTGACCGAATTTTTCTGCCTTGGACCCGCTTTTTGACTGTGATGGAGTCGTTCGATTGTACGGTTGGTCGTATGATCGAATGGGAGAAAAATTTCCTCTAAAGCCTAGGGCAAACAGTTTGGATTTTCGCTGTTTGATAGTCAATCTTGGGGTTTTTGGGCCTGCTGGCTGTGATGTTAGGGTTTGTTTTGACTCAAAATGCTCCAAAATTTCAGCGTCCTTCTGGATTTGGCAACCTTTTTTCAGCTTCAAATCTTCATAGATCTGGTCTCATATATTCGATTTGGACAAAACAAAAGGCAAAACTGACCTTCTCAAACCCTCTAATCTCAATAGTGAGCTCAAATTTGCACCAACAAGCTTTGGTTTGAACCTACAATAGAATGCCACAAAGAGGAAACCCACAAATCTGGTATTTATTTCAAGCTTTTCTGATTCTCTAGATCATCATTCGATGCAAGAGAAGAGCATACTCAACTTTTCAAGATCTACCAAGATTCACAACTTAGATCTCTCAATAAAGACTAACAAGAAGCAATCCCACAAGCTCTGATACCATGTAAGAGTTGGTGTAGAATACTCTACATCATGCCAGATTTGCTTGAAGATTATAGCCACCCAAGATCTAGGAACTTCATGAAAGCACAAGAGAGATCAATATGCAATGCTCAAGATTGCAATGGAATTAAATCCAAGAATTCAATATAAGAATTGCTATGAAAACCCCTTGGTTATATAGCCAAGGTGAGACATAGGATTAAACAGGATTATGACAAGTGTCTTAATCCTATGTCATGTGACAACTTAGCATAACTACCTAGAACACGTGTTAAAAGTCAAAAGATAAGATAAGATCTAATGACAACTAACACCTTATAGAAAGATTCCCTCCTAGGACCTAAGTAAACTTAACATGTAAATAAGTCACCTAAGTCCCGTAGTAATGAATTAACGAGGTACAAGACTTTATTTACACCAACATTCCCCACTATGACACTTTAGTAGACTTATGGGCATGCATTGAGACTTTGCCATGTTTTCTTGTTGAAATGCTACAGTAGTGGATCTTGAAGCGTATTCGACTTCAATTTTGATTGTAAACCTTTTTGAATTGGGTTTGTTCCAAATTCAGCACCACTAAATCCGCTAGTCCGACTTGAGGTAAGAAAACCCAACATTTTTTAATTTTCATGATGAGCTTATTTTTTGTCTGTAAAAACCTCCATTTTCTGTGTTTAACTATTTGGGTAAATTCTTTTGGTAAATAATAAACACATGCTCAATATATCTAGAAGACAAATGCACTGAGATTTTTAAGGCTTGTTGATTGTGTTGTATGGAAATCCAAGACATTTAAGCCGAAATCCCAATTTTTTTTGTGCTTAACTGTTTGTGAAAATTCTTCTTGTAAATAAAAAACACACTCAATATATCTAGAAGACAAATGCACTGAGATTTTTAAAGTTTGTTGTCTGCATTGTTTTGAAATCCAAGACATTTAAGCCAAAAACATCCATTTCTTTGTGTGTAATTGTTTGTGTAAATTCTTCTGGAAGACAAATGCCCTGAGGTTTTTAAAGTTTGTTGTCTGCATTGTATGGAAATCCAAGATGTCTAAGCCAAAAACGCCCATTTCTTTGTGCATAACCACTTGTGTACATTCTTTTGGTAAATTAACCTTAACAGTTACCCATTTGCATTGCTCTTGAGTGTTTCTTGTAGAACCCTGGTAAAATTGGCCTACTGCAGCAAGATGGTGAAAACAAACCATGCATGATAACTTCCACAGGGAAAAAAGAGTTTGAGAAAAGTGCATTACATCTGATATGCCAAATATGTTGAAGAATGGTTTGTCTAAGAACGATTCAAAGATGATATTAGAGAAAATATGAATCCCAAGTAGAGTAGTTTTCCATTTGATGAGCCTGTTGAAAATAACAGGAGTAAAGACATCACAACTTGCCATATGGTTTTTAAAGTTTGTTGTCTGCATTGTATGGAAATCCAAGATGTCTAAGCCAAAAATGCCCATTTCTTTGTGCATAACTACTTGTGTACATTCTTTTGGTAAATAAACCTTAACTTGGAAGACAAATGCCCTGAGGTTTTTAAAGTTTGTTGTCTGCATTGTATGGAAATCCAAGATGTCTAAGCCAAAAATGCCCATTTCTTTGTGCATAACCACTTGTGTTCATTCTTTTGGTAAATAAACCTTAACTTGGAAGACAAATGCCCTGAGGTTTTTAAAGTTTGTTGTCTGCATTGTATGGAAATCCAAGATGTCTAAGCCAAAAATGCCCATTTCTTTGTGCATAACCACTTGTGTTCATTCTTTTGGTAAATAAACCTTAACTTGGAAGACAAATGCCCTGAGGTTTTTAAAGTTTGTTGTCTGCATTGTATGGAAATCCAAGATGTCTAAGCCAAAAATGCTCATTTCTTTGTCCATAACCACTTGTGTACATTCTTTTGGTAAAACAACCTTAACAGTTACCCATTTGCATTGCTCTTGAGTGTTTCTTGTAGAACCCTGGTAAAATTGGCCTACTGCAGCAAGATGGTGAAAACAAACCACGCATGATAACTTCCACAAGGAAAAAAGAGTTTGAGAAAAGTGCATTACATCTGATATGCCAAATATGTTGAAGAATGGTTTGTCTAAGAACGATTCAAAGATGATATTAGAGAAAATATGAATCCCATGTAGAGTTGTTTTCCATTTGATGAGCCTGTTGAAAATAACAGGAGTAAAGACATCACAACTTGCCATATTCATTGAGAATATTTACAAACTTAATAGGCATGTTTAATTATTTCTTTTTTACAACAGGATGGACACTTGACCATTTGAGATTGTAGGAAGGTGTAATCTCCCCTTTGGGAATATACCTGATTTTTGCCCAAAAATAACAATTCCAACAATATAATTTATTTCACAAATAGTATTCTAAAATTAAATCATATAAAAGTTATTGGACTTAAGAGAAAATGAACAATTAAGATACATAACATCCCTTAATTGAAGCTAAATAACCAACCAGAGTAAGAATTGGAGAGAAAAGCACGATAGGGCTCCCGGAGACTGTTCATCACAACTAAGCCCAAGAGCATGGTATAACACCCCTTGGCCCACAAGTGGCAGGAACTCCCGCCCATCCAACATGGGGTGGCCTACTTACATTGTGGAACTGGTTTGCTGCCTCTCCCAACTGTGTTTCCTTGATATCCTTGCCTGATTGCTTATAGGGAAACAAATAGATTAAGATAAATAACATCACCTAATTGAATCTAATCTACAACTTCATTTCCAATAACCAACCATAGCAAGGATTGGAGAGGAAGGCACAATAGGGCGCCCAGAGACTGTTCAACACAATTAAGGCCAAGAGCGTGGTATAACACCCCTTGGCCCAAAAGTGGCAGGAACTCCCGTCCATCCAACATGAGGTGGCCAGTTACATTGTGGAACCAGTCTACTGCCTCTCCCAACCGTGTTTCCTTACTAATCCCTTCCTAATTGCTTATAGAGAAACAAATAGATTAAATCACTAATTATAAGAGCCTAATGATGCATAATACTCACTTACTAAATCCAAAGGCTGCTGCTTTTCTGACTGCAGATCTTTATATCTTATCTGATCTCCTACTTGATGCTTTCGCAAATGATTTGACCTCCCTTATATATCCTCATATCTTCATGAAAGGATGCACCCTTAGGAAGAGACATCCCATCTCCAAAGGTTATGACATTTTGTTCAAACTTAATGTTATTATATTTTATTCCTAATTGCTGCCCTTGTTAAAATCACTCCCTTTATTAAATCGCTGCCCTTTTTAGAATCACTCCCTTTGTTAAATTGCTTTAATTTATTTCCTACTTGGACGGGGGCATGACAAAAGGGTAGGTATTTACCAACAAGAATTTGCTAATGCAATATCTTCTAGGCTAGAAATTATGTGAGTCAAATTTGGACTAACGCAGGGAGAGACTCAATTTGTATACCATCCAAAAGCTTGTATACTGCATCTGCACTTAATGTTGAGACTAGTGTCAAGTTGGATTCTTGGAAGTAACTTGTTATTGACTATTTACCCAGTGACCCCTTACATATTTTGATCTGCCCCCTATGGGGGATGTTTTAGGGACATGGGAATGGGTCAGACATGTCCCCACCCCATCCCCAATTTTGGTAGAAAATCGGAAAGTGGAAACATTTCCAAAATGACAAATTTCAAGTAGGAAATGGTAGGGGACATCTCCTAATCATCCCAGAGATGACTGGCTGTCCCTTATCCAACCAATCAGCTTCTTACATAAAACAAATCTACAATTTATTGCTGAGTTTGATGATCAAGAAGTGATTATTAGAAAACACAACCCTAGACGTGTTCAAGTTTTGGTTAGAGGAGTTTGAGATGGTGGCCTATACAAGTTACTTGTTGATCAGAGATCTAATCAAGCAGGTATGGCAAGATGCCATGATGAAGGAGTGTCTTATCTTTTATGGAGACAATTTTTGAATCTACTGTGGAATCATTTATTGATTCTATGCATGCAACTGATGGAAGTATTGAAGAGAACGAGGACAAATTTATTGCTGAACCATCCCCTTCAAAAGAGGGAGTTGACCTTGATGACACTCTTACTCCAGTTGCTGGAGGATTCTTGAAGAAAGAGGGAGTTGATTTAGTTAAGGTTTTTGCTTCATATGGCTAGGTTGTAGATATTTTGACAAAGCCCTTGCCAATAGGAAGTTTGAACTATTGAGAGAGAGGCTGGGGTTAGTGGAGAACAGCTTTCTCCCGAAGAGGGAGTGTTAGAATTTCTGATAGTTGCTCAACTATTGTTTTGGGGACATGCGCAACAGCTAGAAATTTCAGAATTTAGACTATTTTTGGCAGGCAGGCTTTTGTGGGTGCAGCTATGCAGCTTTTTTGGGCACTGAAATACCCATTGATAGTCTTTGTTTTTATTGTAATGTAAAGTGCAAGCTCAGTTTATCTCTAGGAATTGGAAATAAATATTTTGGGCATAATTATCAGATTTATTTTAAGGGTTTTTTTTTTTAATAAATTTTTTATTTTAGTGACTGAAGGATTATTTAGCACATTTCCTTGGGATAATGATGTCTAAAATAAGATGATATATTTATTCTGGGAGGCTGGGTTATTTTTAGAACAGTTTTTATCTGTGATGTGAAAAACTAAAAATAAGACCTTGTTTGGTACAAGTTTGTGGGTTATTTACTACCCTTGGCATCTATATGTTTGTACTCAATTACTTTCCAGAATACTATAATTATTTTTTGAGTGCATATTCTGATTTCAAAGTTTATTGTTTGCTTTTTCTGTACTTGCAATTTTCTATGTATGCAGGGTAGGGCACTCCATTTGCAGGTTTGATTGAAGTTTAAGTTAGACAATTTGTGTTAAACTCTAGAGTGCATAATCTGAATACTATGTGCTGAATTTTAACATATAGTTTCTATGAGTAGGAGAGAAGCAACCTTGTATGTGAACTGGAATTCATCCTCAGTTCAACATACTTACAATTTAGTTGTTGGAATGGATAAACTACAGTTCCTCAGCAGGATACAACCCCACCAAATTCTTGGAAAAGGATAGAAACACACTCAGCTACACTCCTTCAAACAAAGTTGTGTACAAGGACACAATTGTCCACAATGTGTGACTAGGGAGTAGGGACACACAATTGCTACATTTGATCAGCCGGATGGGCCTCATCGATCTACAACACTTCATGAATAGGGACAAACTTGACTATTCACAACAAGAGTGGTGTGGACCTCCACTTGAAATATGTGTTGGTCTAGGACTTACTAAAAACCCTTTTCTTTTCGTACCAAATTTTCTATTAAAGCAATTACTCCAATTGGAAGTTACCTTCCAACCTCTTGTGGTCCTCCAGACATTGTTATCTTCAAGTTACTCAAGTAGGTTCATCCGAAATTCCGAATGCTCTCGTGGACCATATATGTGCCATAGAGATCTTCAACAACTCTATCGAGTATCTTGATGGCATTGGTCTTCTCCACAAGAATGGACTTGCTCCCCCCATTCAAATTATGTTTATTCAGGTTAAGGTTACTGAATCAGATAATTTGCTGGAGAGAAGTACTTGCAGTCTACAGTTAGAATTCTCTTTGTCAGCCAGTGAAACCACAATCTTGTATATTTATTACTTGGGTTTGAAATAAAGGAAACATTCTGTTTTGAATCTTCTTCCTGGTTTTGAATTGTTGTAAAATTCATTAGTTTGAATTTGCATTTTCAACCGTCAAACTATTTGTTTCTCAGGAATATCCATTGGATAAGGCCAGAATTTTCTCAAGTTATTATTTTTTGTTTGAAATGACCAAATTGATATATCTTTTAGAAGATGCTAACTGCAGTACTACTTTTACATTTTGGTTGACTTAAGATCTTGGCTCTATGCAGGTAGATCTGTCACATGCAATTCTTGGGTTTTCAAATAAAGATGAAACCTGGGCAGTACCTTGGACTGGAGAAACCATTTTCCAGGTAGTTATTTGTCCTTCTAAACTTAATGCGCTGTATCTGAACACAATTTGGGAGAGCAATTATTGTAAACAGGAGTTGCAAATTATTCACAAGTTTGACTTTTCTTGAACACAAGCTTGCATGAGAAAGACATGGAATACATGAATTGTTAAAAGATAGGAAGGAACTTTATTATTTGACTTTCTTTTTTTCCATCATTTTTAGAATTACCACTAGCACAGATTGAAGCACAATTTGTGTGGCCTGTGGTATGTTTATGCAGTGGTAGTTGGCTTCTGCATTTTCACATTTCATTGATGAAGCAGCATATGCTGTTTTCTTTTGAGAAACATGTTCAGAATCTATCTTTATCTGACTTGCAGGTTATGTTTCTTTGGTATTCTGCTTTCTGGCTTGTTGGATTCTGGATAATTCCAATTCTGGCTTATGCCGCTGGTGTTAGTAAAGAGTCTTTATCATACAGAGGCCAAGCTTTGTATAGTCTTATTACAGATCTTGCTGAGGGGACAGTTGGAATGACTATATTGTATCGATGCTTAATTCGTGTCCATCCTCTTCCATATAAATGGTTCTATATCAGCTGGAAAGGAAATTGGCTCATCAATGCTTTTTTAGGGTGCTTGATGTTCCCTTTGGTGCACATGTTACAGAGAGTTAATCTATACTTGCTGCCAGTTTCACCTCCTTTAACAACATCTCATATTTTAGAACAATCAATACTGGCTCGAGACCCTATTGCTATGCTTCTCTATGCCACAGTTGTTTCAATTTGTGCACCTATATGGGAAGAGGTCATTTTTCGAGGTTTCCTTTTGCCTTCTTTGACTCGTTATATGTCCATATGGAGCGCTATTTTTGTTAGTGCCATTGCATTTGCAATAGCACACTTTAGTGTGCAGCGTTTTCTTCCCCTTACATTCTTGGGTCTTATAATGGGCATTGTTTTTGTACGTTCCCGCAATCTTCTTGCATCGGTGCTTGTGCATAGTTTGTGGAATGGATTTGTGTTCTTGGAACTATTCATGTGATGTATTTGCCCAATTCATTTGTGGATGTGCACTGTACAATAACAGTAAAGAGCAATGACAACTGCAAGGCATTGTAGCAAGTCAAGATATTTCATATTTGTATCTCCATTCTCATTCGTTTTCTTGTGGCAGACTCTATTTGTTTTGTTGAGCACTGCTTACCATTTATTACTGAATAAAGGTAATAAAATTTTTCTGGAAGTGCTTGTAGAAGAGGATAGATATTGATTTTGCGTTGTTAAAATTTGATTTTATTATTTCTGTACTACTAATTCTTCCTGTAACTCTAGCTTGCCCTGAAATTTTTTTGGGTGATGAATTTTCAATTGTCCAAAGACTCAAAGATCTCATAGATTCTATCTGGCATCAAATAAAGTACATTTATGATTATCTTTTTTATTGTTTTTGAGAAATAAATGCTTACATTGTTACTAGATATCCCATAATGCTGTTGCTCATGTGGTAAGAATATGTTTTTGAAAGCCTGATTCAGAGATTAATATATCTCCTTGTTAGTTTTGGTTTCTTCTTGGACTTTGAAGTTTGAAGTCATGTGCTGGTCTTCTGTTTTGTGCATAAGCAATCCAACATGGCCATTAGCCTCTTGACTGTTTGCTTCCGAGCACTCTTAAATTCTGAGATTGAAAAGTAAAAATTGAAACCAGCTGTAATTTCAAGAGAGCATGTTTTCTTTTGCTTGCACATTGTTCCTTTTTTAAAATTTTATTGATATAGGAGGGTTAGTAATTTTCACGTAGTGATGATGACCAATGAGTCAAGGAGAAAATGAATTGCTCTTGTTAAGATGTTTTATCATGCTGTGTAGAACATGTTCTGGATGCACTTATATGGTTACGTAAATCTGATCCAGGGTTGATTTTATGAGTAAATGGCTATCATCATCAAAGCTATCATGGGCATGGGTATGATTTGGCAATCAGTAAAGATTATGAATTCTGTGTTTCATCAAGTTTAGGGCTTTTAAGATGCTGTAGACATACATAATTTAAATGAATTATACCGTAAGCAGTCTAGCAGTCGACAGAAAACTGCAGGGGTGAATGCATATCAGATGGGATTTAATGTTGTCTTTTGGATTTTAGATGGTTTTCGTTTTTGCTATTTTTTGCTTTGTATAAGATTGCTTCTCTTTGTGCACATTCATCTGATAGTTTTATTGTGAACATTGAGGCTTGGCCATTTTCTTGCTGGTTTGTAATTGCATATGATTGCTTTCCTAATACAGTTAGTAATAAAACATATCTGGCTTGAACAATTCCTACATTTCTTTGGGCATCTTGCCTATTACCCTAGTTAGAGTTTAAAGATTAGAAAATAAAAACCTTACATATAGAGTTAAAATATAACACTTTAATGCTTGATTGCAGCTTTTTTGCAAAATAAGAAATAAAAACATAATTCAAGTTTTTGTAGAAGAAGACCTTGGCATGTCTTGCTCTTTGTGGGTTATGGCTATCCTCAAAACAGCCAAGTTCATTTTTATCATGGTTAGCTTGTGATGCCTTTTATTTGGCATAAGAATAGACGCTTTCAATTTGTTGGGTATTACATATTTACTTTTTCAATCATTATAGCAAGTGGTCAGGTGTATGTGTACGTGTGGGGTGGCGGTAATGGCTGTCCTCAAACAGCCAAGCTCATTTTCTTCATGGTAATAGGTGCTTTCAACATTGTTGGGTATTAAATATTTGCTTTTTCAATTATTGTAGCAAGCAGTAGGTAAAAGCATTACAAGTAAAAACAATCTGGTGATTTAGATTGCATTAGGAATTGATTTAACAAAGGTAATATGAAAGATGGTAATGTAATTGATAAAATGAATGAAATTGTAATATTTGTATGTGTAGATCTTAAGTTTGAGTGATTTATATGGTTGTTAGTGTAAATTTAGGATGTAATTTTGTTCTTGGAATTTGAATGGCTAAAATTTTAGTACTCTTTTAGTAGCAATTCAAAATTTTAACATCATGTTTTCTGAATATCTAATAGTTTTTTAGTAAATGTCTGATATTTATGTGTTGAATGTTTGATATTTAGCTCAATTTCAACTTGTATGTTGTTGAGACTCGAGTGTTTTGGAATGTCCACGAGCCCACACAAAATCAGGTGCTTATATCTGTAATTTCTGTGCAATATCTAAGCCTAAAGAATTTTCTATAAGCTGTGCTAATAGGTCTTAAAATTGTCTTATTGTATATGTTCAATTTTTTAGAACATTTGGAGGAATTAAAATCCAAGTTCTTGTTCAGTATGGCTGCGGTATTACTGTGATGAAGGCTTTACGTTTTTCAGCATGTTTTGTAGTACAACTTTGAGGGAAGATTTGTTTGGGTAAAGTTCATAAAAAACAGTCAAACAGGGTGGACTTTAGGCCCATGTTCACATTGGTCCCTTTACATGCACTAATGGAATTATGGGTAAGTCTCTTTTTCTTACATGCACTAATGGAATTATGGGTAAGTCTCTTTTTCTTCTGTACTTTTCCCTTTTATTCTTTTTGTTGTTCTTGCTCTAACCATTTCTAGACTAAAATTGCTTCTGTTTTGTCTTTTTGCATGTCGAGAGCGAATTAGATACAAATTTCTTAGGTGTTACAAGATTTGGTAGTCTATGATCTAAGATTTTCTCAAAGACAAAATGTTGTTTGAATGAATTGTTATTACATATTTGGTACCCCACTGTGTAAAAAGAGCCTTTCTGCGAGTCCAACACAAACATAGATAACAAATCCCGGTGAATTTTCACAAGTGCCACTTCTTGTTTTTCAAAAAAAAAACATTTCCAAATCTCTTATCTGTGTGGTATCATTGGTAATTTCTAGGCACAGATCGGTGTTTTCTATATTATGAGATGCACGTCAGTCTTTGATATCTCATGAGCTAGACATGTTTTTACTAATTTATTGCTCGGGAAAATTCCAAATCCGCACATGGGTGATATGTTCATAACGTCACATAGCTCTACTCCTATTTCTTGTATAGAAGGAATGTGAGGATATGACCATTATAACATGTTTATAAGCTTTATGCAATGAGATGAATGGCTGACTGTAGGAAACATTGTTTCCAGTTTCTTGGAGACTGTTCTGGGATTCGTTCTGCATATGCAGTGCTGTTTTAATACTGTAATCTTTTGCACTTGCTATTATATTTGAGCATTACAATATGTGAGAATAGCAAATAAATGTCTATTATTTGGTGATACAAGTCTGCATTTACAAGTGATGCTTTGCAAATTAAATCACTTTCTTTTAGCATCTGGATGTATATTATATGGATATGTTCTACTTAGCATATGTTTTTAACGGTATGCAACTATCAGTATTCCAACTATTTGGAATTTTATGTATACCTATAAGGTCTTTACCTATTGGAAAAATGATCATTGTTTGAAATAGCTTTGGACACTAGGGCCTTGGTAAGGCATGAATATTGACCCATGAAAGCAAGAAATTCAAGCTAATATTTGGATTCCCTACCTCACATATTTTTCAACAAAGTACCTTATGATAATCCTCGACTCTATACATATGCTAACACAAACTCACTTTCTGTATATATACAATGAATATATTATATGCAAAGAAATAATCCAAACAACCGAAATCATGTCCAAATATATAAATTGATTTATATTATACCGAAAGTGATTATCCACAACTCAATAATGGGTGGCACATAGGTGTATTGAACCGAGGTCAAGTACTCATTGGCATGTGGAGAGGTGATGGCTGGTACTCTATTGGGAGTCCCTCTTAGTTGGTTCACTTAGTTTTTTTAACTCTTGTTTATAACTCATCTGAGATTAATTTGTATGGGTTTGCATTTCAATATTTTGCTTACGTATGAACCTCTTTGTATGTTGTTAAAACAAAAAATCTGCTTAGGTCTGAAAATTTCAAGTTTGGAATGTTTTTGGGTGTTTTTTGTTTTATCAGAATTGTCGGAGTTCCTTGCTAGGCATACCTTTCTTCCCACCTTCCCACCTTCGCATTACTTTGTTCTTTGTCGGCATTTCACACTTCCCTTTACCATTATGTTTCCCATTTGAAGTTTAACTTTTCTTATATTTATTGGCTTGTTGGGCTTTTCCCCTTCTCTTGGGTACCTATTCCAAGGCATCCCCAAACTTCGATCTTCGACATTTTACACTATATCTTCTTATCAAAGTAAAACCATTGAACTTCCTCCATTCCTCTTACCTCTTTGTTATGAGTCTCCTACCACTTTTGACTCTTGACAACTTGACCAAGTGCATAAGGTATAACTTTTCCCTTGTTCCTCGACAATTGAAAACTTTTGCTTGTTTTTTGTTGGCTTCTCATTTACTCAACAAAATGGCTTGAAGAGGTCATGTGGTCATTGGAAAAGGTCTAGGTACACAAGAAACATATTAACATCTGATTCCAAGGCACTTTTAGATAGAGAAAGCTGGTAAGTGATTAGGGTTTTGTTCGATGATTGTTTTTGCCCTGTGCCTATTTGCAATCACACAAACAATTGTTTTGGTGCTTCAACTTCACAAATCAAGTAAAATGAACATTGTAGAATTTGTGGCGACATTAATGTGGTGATAGAATCATTGTAGGGGTTGGATTTTCACACAATTTCAAGTTGTAATAAAGGAAATGGCTTGTATTTGCCATTAATGCATAGTGATGTCATTTGTGATCGTCCAAATTGATTTGGTTGACTACCTTGATGGATTTTGTATTGCATGTGAGGATTCAAAGAGGAGAAAGAGAAATAAAAGCATGCTTGAGTTAATGCAATAGCTAGGGTTTTAGAATCCAATGCATTTGTGTCGTGTTTTGGATTATTCATAGTGGATTGGCAGACCAGTTTTGGCTTTGCACACTTAGAATCCTTAGCCATCATTGCACACAACATAGATCCAAATGATGAGGATTTTCAGCCATTTGAACTACCTTGTGAGTCTCGATGATGTTGTTCTCATTTGCAAAGATTAATGGTAGCAATGATGATGGTTTGAGCAACCCATGCAACACTTTTATGTTGTGTTTCCTCAATTCATCCCAATTTCAAGGTTGAAGATCTATATATTTGTAGGTTTTCTTTAAGGGTTGGTTGTTCCGGGTTTTCACAAAATGCCCATGTAGGGCATTCTAGGGTTCCAAATTTGTTTGTTGGTTTGTCATTAGAGTTGTTTGCTTAGAACTTGCATAGGTACTTATTGGAGTAGATATCTATAATCATATTTCTTCTTGGTCAATTGTTGGCATTTTAGAGATTTTTTTAAGGTGTGACAAACCTTGTTTCCTATAAGGTTTTTCTCTCACCACATTTATTGGTGTGACTATAACAAGAACTTGATGAATATTGCAATAATTTAATCCATTGCAATTTCTTAGTTATAATATATATATATATATATATATATATATAGAGAGAGAGAGAGAGAGAGAGAGAGAGAGAGAGAGGATTATTAATTAGATACGGTTACTATTTATCATACCTCAGCTATAACTTTTTGTTTGTTATTCTAACAGTTGAATATGACTTTGCAACTCAACAAGGTATTGGCCTTGAAGACTTAGACCTTCCACACACACATTAAAAATAATGAAATCATTCACCAAGAGTTATAGGAAGTAAAAATAGGAATTGTACAAGTTCATGGTTAGAAATATAGACTAGGGAGCTATCTTATGCAAACCTTAAATAGTGAATTCATTAGAGATTTTGAACATGCATGAGTAAAAATAGGAATTGTACAAGTTCATGGTTAGAAATATAAACTAGGGAGCTATCTTATGCAAACCCTAAATAGTGAATTCATTAGAGGTTTTGAACATGCATGTTTGCACCTTGCCATTGTGTAAAATGATAGTTGAAACTAACTTTAGGGATTAAAATGAAGTTGTATATGTAGGTGCATGTGCAAGGTGTGTATTGGCTATGTAGTGGTCTTTTGCAGCCAACTACACTTGCTCTAGTGACATAAATTGGGGTTAGGTGTGTAGTTGGGTATGGTTGTTGTGCATTTTATGAATTGCTACAATATTTTAATTGGTAAGAAGCTTGATAAAAAGACATGTGGGAAGACCCTCCCACATTTATGTTTTTTTGGTAAAATTTGAACGAAATGGTAAAATAAATTTTTTTAGTAAGGAAAAAATAATTTTAATTGTATTTTAGTAAATGTATGGATATAGTTTAGATTGATATGACAATATTATTATGGTGTTATATAATTAATTATTATTTAGATATTTTAAATATATTTATCTAAAAATATATATTAATGATGATAATATTAATTAAATATCTTAAATATATATTTTTTAAAGATATTTGAAGTGTTTATACTAATTTTTTTTATTTAATATGGATTATGTTTTTAAATGAATATATTTAAGATTAAAAAATATAAAAAATATTTTTTATTCATAAAGAGTTGATTTATTTTATACACATTTTTAAAAAATGACGTCTTTATTTTAATAAGGTAATGAATGATTTGGCATAGAATCAAACAATAATTTTATTATTTCAATTGTTAATCATTGTTAGTAAAATAATTATTATTTAAGACTTGTTATTCATGTTACTATTTAATTTGATTATTAATATTAACCACTAGCTATAATATTAAATAAATATTTATGATGTTCTTTATCTTTGCAACTTCATTTATATATTATTTACTAATATTTATTTTCATATATTTAAGTATTATCATACATATATTAATTTAATTACTTTTATATAATGGTTTCTTTATATAAATGTTATTTTTATCTAGTTGCTATTTTCCACTCACCATAATTTTCATCAAATGAAATATAAAAAATACAAATAATTAACGGATAGGCTACATATAGTGGAAAAGATCTAGATTTGTCAAAGTATGTCTTATTTCATTATTTAGCACTTATTATTAATTGCTTAATCCAATCACATGCAACTAAAACTTGCAGCACATTACACACTTACCCACCCATACACAAACACTACTCTCTAACATATTAACATACATATAATTTTCTATTGGCGTTACATTTATGTTTTCGCCGCTTGCCACTATTACCTTTTATAATATTTGCACGAATAATTTAAACTGCTTTTATATTTTACTTTTTACTCTCTCATACTATTAGATTTTGATTATAGGGAAGTGACTGATCCTTTTCTTATTGTATTTGATATTGTTTTGGATGCATGTTCTTAAACTAACTCGTTTATTAAGAAAAGTGGATGCCAAATTATAAGAGGAAATTATATATTTTCTATCGGCTAAACCCTTGCACCCCCCTGGTGCAAGTGCTAGTGATAAGATAAGCAACATTTACAGGGTGTTGTACCCTTTACACAGAGAGCCCAAAGGGCCAAAGGAAAGCATAGTTCAAACATAACTTGAACTAGAGGAACAAACATAAACAACTGACCGACAGTTGTAGAACAACCAAAAAATTAAACAACCCCCAAAACAGAGGGGTCCAAACTGGCTCCTCGAACTTGAGGCCGTGAAGAGGCAACAAATTTGGGGAGATCCTTCTTCTTCTGCAACACAACCGACCAGGAAGGCTCAAAATTGAGAACCAACGAGCGAGGCGAGGGGAGCGAATCCACAATAGCCACCCTGGGAGAGTAGCCACCACACAGTGAGGGCAACAAAGCACCAACAAAGTCGTTCATCCCACATTTATGTTGAGCATAAAGTGCAGGAGAGTTTACCCACTCTTGTTGTAGGCCTTCAACTATCCTCAATCTATTGATAAACATTTGCTTCACCCTCTTGAAGAAATCATTGGCCCTGAAGGTGTAACACACATGCTCTAGGATTATGGACTATGGTTTTGGGTCTTAACATATTCTTTACAAGTTATGCATTTATGCTTGCACACTTTGACAATGGTATTAAGTTTTATGATGGCAATGAGCTAGCTTGCCATTTTATGATGGTTGACATTTTCTTTGGGCCATATGACTTCCAGAAGTGGTGTGCTTCTTTAGTCTGGTATGTTGAGGGAGTTTGTTATTGGCAAGGATAAGAGGAATATACCATGTAAGTGGTGTGTTTCAAGTGAAGGGTTGATGGTTGATTTTATAGTGTATGCAGAGAGATTAAAAATCTAGAACTGCGTACACAAATTATAAGGATTTGAGAATTGGCCAAAGATATTGATGGTGCTCACAATGTTGTCATTTGGGAGGCTATCATGATTTTTCTATAAGACCCTGACCATACTCATGAGAGGCATAATGTGTTTTGACCTTGTCCAAGCTTTCAATGGCTACAAGTTTTTATTTGATTCATGATGATATTGGGGACATGGTGCATTAGGGAGATGTTTATTTCGACTACATCTTGGGACGTTTGCATGCGTTTAAGCATCACCAGGTTAGTTTGCAACAAGTGGTTGAAGAGGTGGAAAAATGTTTGAAGATGGCATTGTTGGTAGAGTTGACTATGATGATTTTTGAATGTTGTGAGGATGAGGATTCATAAAAGGTGGTTTCCATTCCTGCTTCAAGTAATGCATGTAGTAAATGATGTAACTGTGATTGCATGTTTATCTTTGGGTTGAAGGGGCATGTCTAATTTGCCATGGCTTTGTTTGATAGACTCTGGTTTTGGCAAGTTTGACAGTCTAGTTTTCTAAGTTTTTTTGTATGGTTGGACAAATGACAATAATAGTTCATGTGGAATCATATATTCCTCCAAAATTGTTTTTAAGTTGTGTGGCTCTTGGCCTCTACTAGGTTTTTTAGTAAAAAAAGTGACAATTCACATCATCAAAGATAATCAAGGTCCATGACAACTTTATCTTTTTAGCAATGAATCTGTTAAGTCAAACTAGCTTTGGCCACAACAAATACCCATAAAACTCAACGAAATGTGCATTTTGGATATGAGTTGGGGATTGTAGATTATGAAGGGCCTCTACATTTATGGAACACAAAATTTAGGTACTTTCTAAATTATAAAGGCATGGAGAAGGCCAACAATGTCTTCCACAAGATCTACATGTTTGCCTCTCTATTTTGGAAGGTTGATTAGAGAGTTTATGGTCTTTGAAGTTAGAAGCAATTGCATGAAATGTTACATTTGCTATGACAATCATTTGATGACATCATGAATACCAAATTAAGTAAACCCATGAAATGACATATTTGGATCTATAACCAAGTCTTGTTAAGGAACTATGCAACAACGTTATTGGCTTAGATGCCATAGTGAACTTAAGAGTGGGTTAACATGTTGGTTTGTGCTCCTACAAGGATGTGAACTACTAAGGATGTGGATGTGGAAGCATGCAAAATTTATAGCCTTGGAAGACTATAGAACATTGGGTAGCTTCTAAAACTATAAACTTTTGTTTCTTATTTTCTCTATTGTAAGGGAATTTTACTAGTAAAGATATTTTAAATGTTTGAAGTGTCTATATTGAATTTTCCAAAGCTAAATAGACAACTTTTTATATAAATAAATATATATCCTACCCTCCCCTACTCCCCCACTTTTAGGGGTTTTCTAGTTAGTAAATGTTGATTTGCTTGGGTTGTGGCTAAAGTTTTTTGTTTATGATTTCAAATCTTGATTTTTTTTTACAAATAATGTTATATTTTGATGTTGGTTTTATTTTGGAGGATGACATAGAGGTTTTGGTGGTAGTAATTGTAGAGGTGAAAATTTTCATAGAGGAGAAAGTTCTCAAAGTGAGTGGGCCTTGGGATTTTCCTTCAAAGATGTTTCTTGAGGAGTGTAGATTCCATTCTAAAAATGTTGTATTTGAAACAATGAAAAATTATGAATATATTAAAGAAATATAAGAGCTCATAATCATTAAAAGATAGGAAGAGGTACCCATTGTGGAGATATCGGAGGATCAAACAACAATGTGCTTATCAACCTCATAGAGGTTGCCTTGGTGGGTAATTTTATTGGTTCCTAGTCTTCCCCAAATTTCTTGTAGGTTGGGTTGATAAGGCATGTATACCAATGGCATAAGGAGACATTGAGATGTCTTTGTGTGCTAGGGTTGTTTTTTGTTGCCATGTTTACTTTGAAAGAAGAAAAATAAAATGATTTGGTTTCTTGGCCCCTATGGGTTATACCTAAATCATTGCACACCAAACTTTGATCCTCTTGAAGAAACATCAAGAGTTTCAATTTGGGTAAGGATTCAATTTTTACCTCTTTGTATGTGTCGTAAAGATGCTTTGAAAGCACCAAATAATACAATTGGAGCATTCAAGCCTTGGGTTGAATAAAAAAAGGGTAATTATTTGGTAGCTTACATTTATGTGGAAGTTGACTTCACCCAAAAGTTGGATTATGACCAATCCCTTTCAAATGTAACAATTTCCATAAGCACAAGAACTTCTTAGGGAACCGCCCACAAAAATACAAGCTTACCAAAAAGCATGAAGATAAAAATGAAGGCTTCAAGTAGGTTCGAAGAAAAAATATTAGAGGAAATCATAAAACTATTGTCCCATTCAATTATCTTGCTTCCTCAAATCCATTTAATGTCCTTAATAAGAAAAGAAAAAATGGTTTCAAAAAGTGAAGAGATGAATGAACACGTAATAGAGGAAATTCATGTAGAGGAAAATAAGCAAGAGGAGATTCATGTAGAGGAAAATAATTAAGAGGAAGCCCAAAAATCATATCTCCACATTGAAGAGAGGCATGTGTCTATTCTATAAGAAGATAAGGAAAATAAAGAAGACAACCATTGCTTCCCCCAAACAACCACAAGAAAATGAGGGAGAGGTGTTGGTGTTGTTGGAACGTTCAGTTTTTTAGGGAGTTCTTTAGGGTTTTTTTGATGTCTTTTGCTAAAACCCTAAACCCTTCAAGTTTTGACATGTATGCTATTTATATAGCTTTTCTAATTTCACATTGGCTGGTTTATCTAGTGTAATCACTTAAGTGCTAAAGTTAATGCCCTTGAGGGTTGCAGCCTTATTGGCCCCTTCTTATTCATAGGTGTGTGCTTGTGTTAATTGTTTTTTTTCTTATAGATTCTTGGTCACATGCATTTATTAACTTGTGTAGCGCTCTTACTAGTAAAATATGTTATCTTCTTAGTGGCATCCAATGTACAAGGAGAACCAATATTTTGACACCTTATGAGTCGTTTTCATAACCACAACTGTGTACACATCCATTTAGCTGCTATGACAACTACCAAGTCCATCATTATAGATTGATTTGAATTTTTCCATTTTAAATATGCACTTCTTGATCAAATGAAGGAGATATAATGTTGCAAAAATTATATACATTTTTTTTGAGTTGTGACATGTGTTTTTGATAAAGTAAGCAACATTTATAGGGTGCTGTACACTTTACACGTTGAGCCACATGGGCCAAAAAAGATCAAGTCCAAGTATTAAAAAAGCTACCCACAAAACACAAAAACAACAAAAAAACATGTGTTATCATTAATGTAGTTGGTCAATTTTAATTGCAGGAGATTGTTAGGAATAAGGTGTCTCAACCTTTGATAATTCCTAGAATTGATTATTTATTTGATGTTTATTATTTTCTTATGTTTGTAATCTTATGTTCATCATATGATGTTACTTTGTGGGACCTACCTCAGTGAGTTGGCATCCTACATGGAAGGTGACTAGGATGACATGCATCCTATGTTGAGGAAGTAGGAATCCCACTTTGTGGGCTCCATTAATGGAGGCTAATTTTATGGCATGTGTGAAAGAGTAAGTCCATATGATACATTATGATAAGTTATGATAGATTATACCATATGATAGACTATGACAAATTTTATGACATTGTAAGAGTTGGAAATAGAAAAAGAAAGATACATGGGACCCAGTTATGTAGGCGCCTATGCATTCAAGGGTGTTTCATGCATGCAAGCACCTTACATGTCAAGTGGGCCCTTTGCATGTCAAGAGGGTAAATGCATGTCAAAGGTTATGTTTTGCATGCATGCAATGTTGGAGATGATCATGTGGAAATCCTAGGTGTCTACTTTGGAGCTCTATAAATATGGGTGCTTAGTTCTGTTATTATATGGTGACTCATTTATAAGAATTATTATTCAACATTGGTGTACTCCCAAAAGAAAATTTCTCTGCAAGTGTTTGTAATCAGCTTTGTTTACCATAATACATTGAGTAGGATTTTAGAGTGTGGGGTTTTTCTCTTGAAAGGGTTTTCCCCACATATACCTTGTGTTATGTGCATTTGTATACGTGGTGACTCATTTTTCTTCTATTTCTTGAAATGTGCATCATTTGTAGTATAATTGTTTAAGGTTTTAACAATTTGTACTCTCTCCTTATTAGATTGGTGTAGGAAGTGTTTACATGTACTTTGCTTCCTTTTAGTTGGTATCAGTGTAGGAGTTTACACCAACAATTAGAACCAGGCCATTTTTGGTCACATTGTTGGGTAGAGGGTTTTTTGTACTAATCTTCTTTGAGTGAGAGTTTGTTGCAAAGTACTTTTTGTGACTTTGTTGCAGAAAGAAGATGGCTAGAAAATCTAGAAGAAAAGAGTGAAAATTTTAATGGAGGCAACTTTGAGCTATAGAAACTTAAGATGGAAGACATGCTTGTAGAACAAGATCTATAGAGTGTTGTATTTAGAAAGATTCCATCATGCATGAAACAAGAAGATTGGGATTTGATGGATCAAAAGGCTAAGGTTGAGTGAAAGCATGAAGTTGAGTCCACTTAACGTGGAAGTTTCAACCTGAGAAATAATGTCAAAATCAGGCTCAATGAATCGGGATCCAATTTCAGCCCTTTTGATTCCACACAACCCTTCACCCAACCTGCACTAGGCACCTGGGCAATACTAGTCACCCACATCAGACAAGTAATGCTCTGTTCCATTTTCCCCCAATGTCTTTCTAGCACCTCCGATTTCAAGGTGCAGACAATGGGGAATTTCTTCAACCCCGCCCCTCGGTTCAACATGTAATAGTTTTGTGGTAGCAATGTGAGTAGGTTGGCATCCACATTATTTAGGGCTGCATCAATTTCATCAAGGCATGCAAGAACATCTTCTGGATCAACAACTTAAGGTGGAAGTTTTGACCTTAGAAAAAATGTCAAAATCAGGCTCAATGAATCGAGATCCAATTCCAGCCCTTCCGATTCCATGCAACCCTTCACCCAACCTGCGCTAGGCACCTAGGCTCTGTTCCATTTCCCCCCATTGTCTTTCTAGCACCTTCGGTTTCAAGGTGCAGGCAATGGGGAATTTCTTCAGCCCCGCCCCTCAACTCAACATGTAGTAGTTTTGTGGCAGCAATGTGAGTACGTTGGCATCCACATTGTTTAGGGTTGCATCAATTTCATCAAGAAAGGCATGCAAGAACACCTTCTGGATCAACAACTTGCCCTTGGCCTTGCTCACCCCCATGTATAAAAGAATTGTCAAGAACTTTTCCGTAATGTTAGTATTAACACTATACTGATGGTGGGAGATCAAGAATTCCAACCCCAACACCTTCACCGCCAATAGAACTAGAGGGTGGTCTGAGGCGAGAATGGCCTTTAGTCTTTTATCTGTGACCACCCCTTGAAAGGACATTTGCTTTCTTGTGGAGTTTAGGCATATAGGCATGTCCATCACACCACTAACAACACTTCATAGTCAGAAAAGGAATGAGTCATCCACCCCCATCAGAACCTATTTGTAGTTGCCAACCATATGTCGACATGATGGGCTACTTAATCACTCATTGATTAATGTATCGTCTATCACTATACTTTAGATTTTTCAATCTACCTTGTACAAATAATACCTAATAAAGCCAGCCATCCATCGTATCTTGCCACGTCATCGCACACAAGAAGACAGAACCTGATTTTTTTCGTCATCCTACTCGGCGCCAGCTGCCCCACCAATTCTTGGACTTAACTTCTCATCATTCAAGCGCAGTAGCGCACTTGACAAATAATGAGTGCGACCAGTCATAGAAATGTGCGAGGGGCACTGTCACCCACAACATTGCCACTAGGATCCACCTATTTTATATACTCATGTGCCATATAGCTTTAGTGTTGTGTAGAAAAAGACAATTTCAAATTATGGTGAAATGAAATAAATCTCTCTACCACAAATTGGTAACTATAAACAAATAAAAATAGATAACTATACTAAGATCACTTTTCTAAATGATGCAAGATTAGGTCACACTGCCTAGGGATGCTCCTACATAAATGTTGTATAATATGTAAAGACCACTAGATGCATTGAGTAGTATACTAAGCTATAGACTAGAGCCTTCCCATTAAAGAAAGAAGACCAAAAGTATACTCATAAAACAACCTAGTTTCTTACAAAATAACCACATTTGTAAGGGAAGATATGAGGAAGTTAAAAACTGTTAGAGTAATTGGTTATTTAATTGATTAATTAAACAATTAATTAAAGTCCCTTTTATCTCTTTTACACTTAAGCTAACATTAGGTGCATAATAATTAATTATTTTATTAATTATTAATGTGCAAGCCTAAAGTTTTCCTTTTTAGGGTTTTTGACCTATATGTGGTTGAAACTTTTCTTTTGTATCATTATGTTGTTACACATTTTTGGTGAATACAAAGCTCCACATCTTTGAGCACATTTCATTGTTTGCTTCTCTTTGCTTCTCCCTGTAACAAGTATTCTTGCTTGCAGAGATCACTGGGCTCCTGTTAAGTTGGATTTTCTCAACTTCTACAAAAACCACCTTCCACTTGTTAGGGGTGTTAAGGCCTCAAACATTTCAAGAGAGGCTTCTCATGGAATGGGAGAATGAACCTTCCCTCTCCATAGTGTCACATATGAGTCCATGCTAGCTTATGCACTTGCATCAATATCTTGCTATATCTAAAAACGAAGGCATTCTATTTCATATTTCCTTCCACTCCTTTTATTCATAGACTTTGAAGACGATTAGGGAAGGAATATAAATTACCAATACTAATCAAGAATTCAATAACCATTTTAAGATCTAGCTCCAACAATTTGTCAAGACACATTTTGATTTTCTCTAAATATAGGAATTTCTATAAATTCAAGGGTAGACCATAGAAACTATCCTATGAGATTATCATGAGAGATGGGTTCTTGTGAACCACTACTCATGAATCATGGGTCAATGAGTTTGACTCGAAAACTACACAATTCAATCTTGATAGCAATATCATAATTTGACAAACTGTGGAATAAACCTCCTACTTATCAATTGATGAGCTAAAGGGGCTCTATAATGAATGGTTCATAAGGCACAACACTTGCTGAAGGTTTTGCAAATGGGGTAGCAAGCTAAGTGCGCTTAACCTTGGGGGAAACTCCATGGTTAAGCGCGCTTGAGCTGGAGCAGTACTGGGATGGGTGACCTCTCGGGACGGACCAATGCTTCACCTCTGTGAGCATCACCTAGATGCAATGAGTGCTAAGTGGACCATTCATTATCATGAGAGATGGGTTCTTGTGAACCACTACTCATGAATCATGGGTCAATGAGTTTGACTCGAAAACTACACAGTTCAATCCTGATAGCAATATCATTATCCTAAATTGTCAAAAGTGGGGTAATTTATAGTTGTATGCTTAATTCCTCAATCATAGAAGTTATCTAAGGAAATAGACAATCTATTCATAAATTCGAAAATATTCATAAACTAATGTTTTTGATAAAATAAGCAACATTTATAGGGTGTTGTACCCTTCACACAGAAAGCCCAAAGGCCAAAAAGAAGCTAGTTCAAACTAGAACATGAACTAGGAAAAAATAAACAAAAAAATTTGACTGACAACTATAAAACAACATACAAGGATTAGACAACCCTAGAACTAGAGGGGACTAATCTGACACCCTAAACCTGAGGCCACGAAGAAGCAATGGATTTGGGGAGTCCCTTCTTCTTCCTTAGCACAACCGACCAGGAAGAATCATAATCGAAGTCCACTGAATGAGGCGAGAGGAGCATATCCACAAAAACCACCCCAGGCGAGGAGCCACCACGCAATGAGGGAGTCGATAATGAAGAAGAGGAGATAAGAGTGATCAAAGGATCGACGTGTTCGTTCAATGAGGGACGAGCATGTTCTGATAGAACAATGATAGTAGAACAAGGCAACAAAGGTTCCGCACAAGGGGTAGCTAGAAGAGGAGCCTGAAAAGGCTCTGAATCCGAGGGAGAAACAATCAAAAGAGTGTTTCCCTCCTCAAAGGAATCATCTGAAGAGGGAGAGCCAACCATGAGATGGTCCGAGAGAGAATTATTCCACCAAGTAGCAACACCCTTGTGTCAAGCAAGAGGGCAGCCAGAGGCCAGGTGACCAACAAAGAAACATCTCCTGCACCGAAAAGGGAGTCCCTCATAGTCCAAAAGATGCTTCCAAGGTTATCCTCCACCATCAAGACCACATCACCATGGAGGCATTTGGAGATTTCCAAATTGATTAAAATACAAGCCGCTGTAGTATCCCCAAGATCCCAAGATGTAGAATCCACCTTCAAAAAGCTACCAATGGCATTGCCAATGGCTTCAAAACAAGAATCCTCCCAAAACTGGAGAGGGAGATTCAGCAAACGAACCCAAACTGGTCTGATATTTAGAGGCTCTGTAAGAGGATTGAAAGAGCGAGACCAAGGATGAATGGACAATGAATGAACACCCCACATCCACACCTTGTCCAACACTCTGTCCCGATCCTCAGTGGAAGAAAATGTAGCAAAGAAAAAACCTCTAACATTGATTCATACACTAATGTTCTTGCATATGTGATGAATGAATATCTAATAGCTGCCAATTTTTTCAATTAAGTACTTTCATTATCTTATACCTTTTCAAAATACTTATTTAATTTATTTATCATTCCCCATGTCATAACATTTGTCATAAAGGATGAATTTTGAGTATTTATGTTATTTATTAACTAGCGACATATGTATGTAAAAGGGATTTTATTCTCCATCTAAGGGTAGTAAAGGGTTGTTTATTATCCTTTGCAATATATAAGAAAATAGCTTTTAAAAAAAAATCATTTGAAAATAAATAGTGAAGTATAAGTTGTAGAAAAAGTATTATATAGTTGAGGTGGATTATCAAATTTTATTTCTAACTGAATGTGAATAGTTAGATTTTACATAACTACATAGCCAAAAAAAAATTGAGTAATGACATGAAAAGGTATTTGTAGGTCAAGTGAGTTAATGTAAAGATTGTTATGTTTTAACTTGCTATTCTACTTTCCCCTAATAAATGGTGTAAGTTATTTGGAAGGAACTCATTTTGGAAGCCTTTTATGTTTCAAAACGCAACTAACATTGTAGTTATATCATGAGTAGCTCAACCAATAAGAATTTTATAAAACATTGCAACCTTTTGATAGCCCTTTAAAATATTAGTATAGTAAACACATAGAGTTGAGAAAGATAGTGCTTCATGATTTACCGTGTATTTAGTTTGACATTGATGTAAAAAAAATAGTTAAAGCTAGAAGCACTATCTTTCACTTCACAAAATTTTATCCCCTTAAGCCATCAAATGTACTATCCTAGGACCTTACTTCATAGATCCCCTTAAGCCATCCTATTACCCTAAATCCTAAACCCTAAACCCTAAAGCCATCATTTTGAACTAGGAAAATTAAGCCATAAATCCCTTTGAAACTATACTTAGGACCTCTTAAGCCATCATATGATATTAATTAACTCCGAAATATACATTTAAAAAAAATATATATTTAACTTAATGAAATTTGGTTGCCTTGGGAAACTTCACCAAATTTTATTCCCTTAAGCCATCATTTTGTCCTAGGACCTCAATTCATAGATCCCCTTAAGTCATCCTACAAGGACCACTTAAGCCATCATAATTTCTCCTAATTTAATGTAATTCTTAATGAGATTTCACATCACATTAACAATTATTTATTTTTTCATTTACATGCCTTAGACATAAATGAGCCTTACACTTTTTTTCATTTGTATTCAATAAGGTCATTTATATTGAATGATTTAAGGGGATTTTTAAACATGTATATTACATTTTGAAATTTGTATGTATGATCAAGTTGAATGATGTATGTATATTTATGTACATGTATCCTAGATTTAAACACTCATGTACATTGAAAATTTAACTATTTCTTGTAATTTTCTGCTTGTTTGTTAATTTTGTATAATTTAATGCAGGTCCACTTATATAGATCCTAGATCAATTTGATATTGATGATATCCTTAATCCACCTCCTCAACCCCCTTCACCTCCATGCCCTCCATCTCCACCCCCTCCACCTCCACCTCCACCTCCACCTCCACCTCCACCTCTCTCTTCTCCCCCTCCCACCTCATAACCCCCCACCTCTACCACCTGGATCCGATGAGGCTCGCTTGCGAGCACAGATCAATGATAATCTTAGATCCATTCAAGATCAAATAAATGCTATTCAAAATGAAGAAGTGATTCCACCACATTTGAGGAATTTTGCATCTAATATGCAAAACACTATTGATGCCATTAGGTCCATTGATGTGGACTTAGACATGCATCAATGATGGTGAGAGGAGAGGAGATGATTCTATTCTAAAAATGAAAACACAAAGATATGATGAGATGTAGCGGAGAGCCGCAACACTTTATTAAGACCTAAGAAAAATGACGATGATAGTGAAAACACAATGATGTTATTGAATTTTGATGTTAGGGTTTTCATTTGATGATAAGACAAATTTGTTAATAGTATAATGATGAGACAAAAATTTAGTAAGAAATATTAAATACTATATTAATTAATATTGTATTGACTTTTTAATTGGTGTTTTTTTTATTCTAATTTTTAGAGGTGTAGATGATGGATTACATTCACACATTTTGAATTTTTTTAGAATTGTTTTGATATACTTAGTTTGTGATACATATGTAACATTTTTAAGTTGTCAAAAAACTTATATCAAGCAATAATGCAATGCTTAAGATTAAACATTTCAAAAATGGAATGAAATTTGAGTTCATCTTTTGAATTTATTTGGCATTAATATTGATGATAACATGATCATCAACATAAAAAACTACTATCACAATGTTATCATCATTAATTTTTATATAGTTATTTGAATCAGATTAACTCCTTACTTTATATATTTAACTTAATAAAATTTGGTTGCCTTGGGAAACTTCACCAAATTTTATTCCCTTAAGCCATCATTTTGTCCTAGGACCTTAATTCATAGATCCCCTTAAGCCATCATAATTTATCCTAATTTAATGTAATTTTTAATGATATTTCACATCACATTAACAATTATTTATTTTTTCATTTACATGCCTTAGATATAAATGATTCTTACACATTTCTTCATTTGTATTCAATTAGGTCATTTATATTGCATGGTTTACGTGGATTTTTAAGAAAATGGTTTAAGGGGATTAACCCTAAACCCTTTAAAACTATACTTAGGACCCCTTAAGCCACTAGATGTTACTAATTACCTCCTAAATATACATTTTTTAAAAATAGTATACATTTAACTTAATGAAATTTGGTTGGATTGGGAAACTTCACCAAAATTTATCCCCTTAAGCCATCATTTTGTCCTAGGACCTTAATTCATAGATCCCCTTAAGCCATCCTATTATGACCCCTTAAGGCACCCTACAGGGACCCCTTAAGCCATCATAATTTCTCCTAATAAATTAATGTAATTTTAATGAGATTTCACATCACATTAACAATGATTTGTTTTTTCATTTACATGTCTTAGACATAAATGAGCATTTTGTGTATGTTTTAAGTTTATTTTTAAGTATGTACATGTATTAAAATTACATAGTTAGATCTTAAATTTTGAAATTTCTATGTACATGGTCAACTTGAATGATGTATGTATGCATTGTACATCCTAGTTTTTCTTTTAAACATGTATCTTAAATTCTGAAATTTGTATGTACATGCTCAAGTTGAATGATGTATGTATGTGTATGTATGTATCTTATTTAAACATTCATGTACGTTTAAAATTTAACTATTTCTTGTAATTTTCTACTTGTTTGTTAATTTTGTATATTTTTTGTAGGTTCACTTATATAGATCATGGATCAATTTTATATTAATGATATCCTCAATCCCCCTCCCCCTCCACTCCCTCCACCTCGCCCTCACCCTCCACCCCCTCCTCATAAACCCCCACCTCCACCATCTAGATCCAACGAGGCTCGCTTGCGAGCACAAAAAAGTGACAATGTTAGATCCATTCAAGATCAAATCAATGCTATTCAAAATGAAGCATTGATTCCACCACACTTGAGGTGTTTTTCATTTGCGGTGTAAAACGTTGTTGATGTCGTTAGGTCCATTGATGTGGAATTAGATAGGCATTGACGATGGTGAGAGGAGATGAAATTTTTTTATTCAAATGGTCTCTCCTAAAAATAGATTTTGGACCTGAAAATAACAAAACCCCATCTTGCACCTTATGTTGTCGACCCTGTCACCAACCAACCCATTCCTACAAAAACCTATAATATCGATGAGGCTGTGCAGACATCCACAAATGTCTACCAATTTTTGGGACCGATGGTGGATGGTATTTGACCAACCACCACATGCTAATTTGGAGGTCCCTTTATACTTTTTGAGGAAATTATATACAAAGTTTTTTTGGGGGAAAAAGCCCAATTATTTTAATTTTAAATCATTTCACGGTGTTGGTGGTAGCATGCCACAATAAAGGTTAGGGGCACAGGTTGATCCTTGACACCTCGTGCATGCCCAACCTCTTGTAGATCCTCCTGTTCTTGCCATTACTACACCTATGTGTCATCGTGTAGTGATATCCACATTAGGATCTTTGAGTATGCTCGCAACCAAACTTGATGAGCAGACTTCTGCAATGGTGGTTGGGGTTAGAGACAACGACCATGGAAGAGCGCTGTATGGAGCTAGTCCTAGTACCACTCTGCCAGTATCGACACCCCACACATGTACTAGTTGTCATCAATATTTAATAGACTTGATTAGGCTACGCCCAATTCAGGTGCACGTGGATATTCTGATGAGGTCGGTTCATATGTTGATTTTCTTATTGCAAAGCATCAACCTGTAGATATTTTGACATAGGTATAAATTTATGCATGTACATGTTGAATTTATAAGAATTTTTAAGCACACATATTTTTAATGAACATATAAAAAAAAATCGTAATGTTTTAACAATCAAATTATTTGGTGTAGATGGTGACTATAGGGGCATATTTTTCTTGTCGAGTTTTTATGTTGACACTAGTGCAAGTCGGCAACCCTTATGGGATATTTTGATTGATTTTTTAAATATATGGAATAATTTTTTATTATGACTTTTTAATTTTTAATTCAAGCATGAACATGTGTTTTAAATATTTATGTTGGTTCAGGGAAGTCAATCAAATTCCATGTCAGTTCCACTAGAGGGGTTGTCGAGCGCTCCTCTATTGTTGGGCTTCTTGCATGAGGTGTAGGTACATGTATATTGTAAATTATTTAAAACTATACTCTTACAATTTTGTATTTTGAATTCACTATATCAAGCATGCATGTACTTAAATATTATAAGTGTTATGTCTATGTACAGGTTGACACCACCATGAGAATAGGGATCAAATGCCCATTTGATGTGCAAGCAATTCATGAGACATTTGAATTTTAGTTTGTTTAAAAAAAATTCTACACATGTGTGTGTAATTTGTTGGTATTTTAAATAGATTTCAAAACACCTATTTGTACACTTGAATATATATATTTTAACCTAATTCAAGTACACATGTTCTTTAAATTTGACCTTGTGGGAATTTGTTGGTGGCACTTTCTGCCTTGATGATGTCACACCACCTCAACCAGGACATGTAGAGCAACCTCATATGGTAATTTAAAATTTTGATTATATTTGAAGTCAATTACAAATCAATTTTTTTTGTGACTTATGTTTAAATGATTTTGAGGATGACTGGTAGCTTGTTGAGCACACGGGCTCCTTGCTGCAAGTCCACGGCCTGGTAAGGGATGTGGTCTACAGGCTCTTCTTTGGCCGGTCCTTGCTTGTGCTTGGGGTGTGACTGGTGTGGAGTATTTTGTTGTATGCGGGGGGTGGGTTTTTTTATTCGGTTTTGTGGTGGGTTTTGTTGCAGTCGGGGCTTCGGTTTTTTTCCCTGCTGCATGGTGGGGGTTGTGCAGAGAGAGGGAAGTGGGTGGTGGAAGCGGTGTGGGTTTGGAGGTGGTGGCTCAGTGAGAGCTAGGTGTAAGGGTTCGGTGTGGGGGTATGGTTGAAGCTTCCAAAATCCTGGTGCTTTCTAGGCCAAATCCATCTCAATCTTTTTTGGTAGCCATGCATGCACAAAATATGGATTCGTCCTTTGTGAGTGAGAGCTCTAAGCTCAAGAAAGTGAATGGGTGCTTGCTGCGGAGTCAAGATTGCCCTGTTCTGGTTATTTCTCCCGAATCAGTTCAGGAGGACATAGCTTATTAGAGCCAACATATTTTGATCTGCAAGTTCTTGGGTATTCGCATCCCTCTCTCGACGCTTGAGTCTTGGATCTGTCAGGCCTGGCAGGTTGAAGGTGATTTTGATCTTTTGGTGGCTGTGAATGGCTATTTTATGGTTGTTTTTTCTTGCATCTCGGATCGTAATTGTGTTTTCGAGGGAGGGCCATATTTTTACAATCATGTTGGCTTGTTTATTAAGCCATGACATGGAGGTTTTAATGTGACAAAGGATCTTCCTACACGGGTTCCTGTTTGGGTCCGTCTTCCATGGCTGTCGTTGGAGTTTTGGAGGGAGGATATTCTGCACTGGATTTCTATTTTGTTGGGGAAGCCAACTACCATTGCTCATAATACTTTGGATAAAAAGGTATTCTCTTATGCTCGCTTTTGTGTTGAAATTGATTTAAATAACCCTTTGCCGGATTCTTTGGAAATTTGTATTGGCTCTGCCTCATGGATTCAACCGCTAGATTATGAGTCCCTTCCTTTTCATTGCCATTTTTGTCACGAGTATGGACACTTTCAGCGCTAGTTTCCTCGGGCACCCAAAGCGGCAGGGGCTTCTTCTTCTCCTTCTTCTGGGCCTTTAGTGGAGAAGGGGGATAAAGGAAAGGCATCTATGGTTGAGGGTGGGCCTGATAAAGATGGATTTATTCATGTTAAGCAGAGAAATAAAGGGAGGGGTTAGAAGCGGGCCTATAAGGATAGACAAAGTGATCAGGGTTTCAATCGGTTTGAGGTTTTTGATAATCAGGCTTTGGAGGAAGGGATTTCTGTTGAGATTTTTTCTTGGGCCACTGGTATGGATGTTGGGTTGGATACAGGGCTAGAGTAGGCAATTGTTATTCAAAATATCTCTCTGGCATTGGAGTAGGGGATTTCTGAGCCTCCTGGGGCCTCTGTAGATGTGCAGGATGATATTGTTTTAGTAGGTTTAGCTAAGGCAGTGTTCTCTTCACGTAAAGGTCAGGGATCGCCTCCTGCTTTGGGGGTGCTACAACGCCCTCTCAAGAAGGGCCATTTTGAAAATTCTTCAAAATATGGTCGTAAGAAGGATGCAGACAATCTTAAATCTACCGGGGATCTGTTGGTGGAATCTAGTTCTGTTAAGACTCTTGAGGCCCAATTATCTCAACCTTCCTCATGATTATTCTCTCATGGAATGCAAGGGGGTTGAATAGCACCTCTCGTCAAAAAGGATATTCAAGATTTGATTGTTGTTCATTCTCCAGATATCTTTTGTGTTCAGGAAACTAAGCTTCGAGTGGACCTCATGCTTCAACATGCCCCTCGTATTTGGTTTTCTAGCCAGTGTCAGTGTATTGGGTCTAGGGGAACCTCTAGGGGTCTGGCTCTTTTCTGGGATCCTTGTAAGGTTGTTCCTCGTTGGTGGATTTCAAGCTAGTCTGTTATTTCTGTGGTGGCTTCTGTTTTGGAATCTAGTGAGACTATTTTGGTTAGTAATGTTTATGCTCCAATTGACATCCGTGGTAAAATCCAACTTTGGGATCATATCAAGTATGTTAGGTCTTGTGCACCCTTTCTGCCTTGGATCTTAGCTGGTGATTTCAATGCTGTGTTGAGCTTGGAGGAGAAAAGGGGAGGTATGCCTAGGCTTGGTCCTGCTTCAGATTTGTTTCAGAATAATGTGGACTTTCTTGCTCTGGTAGATGTTAAACCCTCTAACAAAATTTTCACTTGGAATAATAGACAGAGTGGGCCTGAAGCGATTTCCCAGTGGCTAGTTCATTTCCTTATCTCTTGTTCTTGGGTTAGAGGTTGCTTGGTCATTTGCTCCAAGATTCTTCACTGGTGTGGCTTTGATCATTGGCCAATTAAGTTTTCGACTTCAACTTTCCCAAATCCAAAGAATCCACCTTTCAAATTCCAGCTTATTTGGCTGTGTGGTCTATCTTTGGGTGATCTTGTTGCTCAGTGGTGGCAGGATGGTACCCCTGCATATGGTACAACTGTGTATTCTCTGGTTAAGAAGCTGCAATATGTTAAGTATCATCTTAAGTGATGGAATACGTCATGTTTTGGTAATTTTTGGGCCAGGAAAAGAGAAGCGAATGATCACCTTGTTATTATTACCCGCCAGATTCGGGATTTGGGATTCTCAGAGGCTCTTGGGAATGCTAAGGCCCAGGCTCTGAAATTGGTGGAGGAGTGGGAGCTTCATGAGGATATTTTCAGGAAACAAAAGGCTAGGATTGATTGGCTTCAAGAGGGTGACAGGAATACTGCATTTTTCCATCATTCGGTGTAAGCTCGTTGAAATAAGTGTTTTATTTCTTCTCTTGTTAACTTTTAGGCTCTTTCGATTTCTTCGCAACAGGCTTTGTCTAGAGAGGCTCATCAATTCTACTCTAATTTGTTCACTGAGGATTCACTTCCTGCTGAGGCTGATGAGAATAGGGTCCTTGCTTGCATTCCGTCTTTAGATTTCTAATGAGTTGAATGCTTCTCTTATTTTCTCGGTGACTTTTTCAAAAGTGGAGGAGGTGGTTTTTGGGATGAATAAGGGGAAAGCTCCTAGCCCTTATGGTTTCCTAGTTGAGTTTTTCCAGGAGTTTTGGGATATTGTGAAGCTGGATTTGTTGGAGGTGGTTCGAGAGTCTCTTCATAGTAAGCAAATGCTTCATGCCCTAAAAACTAATTTTCTGGTTCTCATTCCTAAGAAGGAAGGTGCTGACAAGCTTGATCTCTTTAGACCTATTGCGCTCTGTAATGTGGTGTCCAATATTATTACGAAGTTTATTGCTGAGAGGCTTAAATATTGTTTTCCTGTGATCATTTTTGAGGAGCAAGGTGGCTTTGTGGCAGGTCATCAAATTCTGGATGGGGTGGTGGTTGCGTCTGAAGTCATTCATTCCATGGCAACCTCTTAGGATAGGTCTATGTTTATCAAGTTGGATATGGCCAAAGCTTATGACATAGTTAAATGGAGTTTTCTTCAAAATATTCTGTTGGCCTTTTATTTTTCCTCTGATTGGGTGAGTTGGATATTGAGCTGTGTGACCTCTTCCTCCTTTTCGGTTATTGTGAATGGGGAACCTTCTGAGCTTTTTGGGGCTACTAGGGACCTTTTTTAGGGATATCTGCTCTCTCCTTATTTTTTTATTATTATGGCAGAGGGGCTGGGTCGGCTTCTTAAATCTCAGGTTTCACAAGGTTTGATTCATGGGTGGCAATGGGGGATGGGCTTGCCAATGCTTTCTCATCTCCAATTGTGTATGACACCTCTCTTATGGGACTGTATCGTATTAGGGAGGCTGAATCCTTGAGGAAATCTCTGGACATATACCTAGCAGCTTCAGGCCAGAAAGTCAATGAGAAAAAGTATTCTATATTCTTCTTCAATACTCCTCAAGATATCTAGCGATGGATTGCAACCATTTTGCGGTTTCAAATTGGGTCTCTTCCCTTTGTCTACTTGGGTATTCCTCTTGTTGTTGGTCATTAGCCCAGGTCCTCCTAGCAGCTATTGCTTGACAAGCTTAGGTGGAAGGTTACTCATTGGACTCATCATTGGTTGTCTACTACTGCTACAATGACTGTTCTCAAGTCTGTTATCCAGGCCCTTCCCATCTAGAGGTGCTTTGTTCAAGTGGCTCCTATGTATTTCCTTAGGGAATTTGATGCTCTTTCACGTCAATTTCTTTGGAGCGATAATTTTTTGTCTTCAAAGTGGAGCCTTGTTAAGTGGGAATCTATGTGTAGACCAAAGAAGGAGGGTGGTCTTGGTTTACATTCTGCTATTTTGAATGGGAAAGATCTTGTTTCCAAGCTTTACTAGCGATGGTGTACCAATCAACATTAGTTATGGGCTTGTATTCTCAACCATAAATATCTTCGGGGTGTTGCTTCTTTTGAGGTTCCTCACTATCCTTTGGAAGGGAGTGGTTCTATGATTTGACATACTTTGAAAGTGGGGGAGCAGTTGATTAAGTGTGCACTCTTTTGGATCTATCATTCGAGGTCACATGCTCTTTTTTGGTCAGATTCTTGGGATGGTCACCCTCCTATTCTCTCTTCTTTTTCTCACCTCCAGTCCCTTTGTGATGTTTTTGTTGCGGTTGGCTAGGATACTATGGAGGATTATAAGGTGGTGCAACATGGTGGATTGGCTGTAAGTTTTCACTGGAAGCATCCTTCTGAGTGGTCACCTGGAGGGTCTGAGGGGGATAGGCGTGAGCTTTCCCAGCTTTTGGCTTCCCGTGGTTGTAATTCTTTGAGGGGACCTGATGTCTTGGCTTGGGATGGTTTAGATTTGTCCGGAAAGTACTCTGTGGCGACTGGTTATAAGCAGTTAGGTAGGCAATTGTTTGGGGACATTGAGGTCCCTTAGTGGAAGCAAGTTTGGCACAAGTTGTCATGGACCAAGTGCACCTTCTTTATGTGCTTAGTGGCTCAAAACCGATGTCTTACTTGGGATAATTTATGTAAGCGTGGTTTCCAAGGACCCTCTATGTGTGTTTTGTGTCATGGCTGTGAAGAGAGTGTCTCCCATCTCTTCTTCCAATGTTCCTATGCTAGGGAGATTTGACATTTCTAGTAGGGGGTGTGGAATACAACTTGCTGGCATGCTTCCTCATTGGTGGAGTTTGGGGAACAGTGGGGTAGGGTCCCTGTTTCTACCTCCTTTCTTCAGGCTGCTTGGGCTCTTGGACCATCCTTTATTAACTGGAACCTGTGGTTGGAGAGGAATAGGCGGATTTATTAGGATTCGTTGTTGATGGCCCCTCACCCATGGTGGAAAATTCTACACTCTTTAGGGGAAACTATTGCGGCTAAGTGTGATATGACTATGTTGGTGGACCCTCGTGATGTTGGTTGTTGTAATCCTCTTCATTTTCCTCCTCTGCAATGACAACTCATGCACAAAAAATGTAGACATCCTACCCCGAAGGTGAATAGGGAGGGAAGATGGACCCCTCCTCCTCATGGGGTCCTAAAAATAAACTCGGATGGCTCTTCTCATGGAAATTCGAGTCATGCTGGCATTGGGGGTGTTGGCTGGGATAGCTCTAGAGATGTTCAGTTTATCTTCTTTGTGTATAAAGGTCTGCATACTAATAATCTTATGGAGGCTTAGGTCATTTTATTGGCTATGGAGCGGAGAAGTCAATTGGGATGGTGAAGGATCATATGTGAGTCTGAATCCCAAGTTGTGGTGAACTTACTGAAAATGCGGTATTTGGATGATGTGAGCATGCAACTCGATTTGATTGTTGAAAAAATTCTCACTCTCTGTGCTTCTCTGGAGTATATTAATTTCACTCATATTCCATGAGAATGGAATTGTGTTGCTGATGGCTTGGCTAAATGGGCTTCTGATCATATTCATGATTGGAATTTGGTGGATTAGGCTCAACGACCCCCAAATTTGTCTCATCAATTGGATCACTTGGTTGAACTTGATAGGGCCATTTAATTCCCTTGTTTTATAACTTTTCCTTATTTTAATAAAAAATTTACCCCTCCTTGATGTTAAAAAGTCAATTACAAATCATACATTGTGAATAACTTAAATTAAATTTAAAATTAAATATATATATGATCATACATGTTAAATTATTTTTCTTTTATAGCATGAGACATGTCCTGTAGCTAAGCATGCAAAGACAAGTCCTGCACTAGAGCATGCACAACAACCTCTTTTTTTTTTTTGATCAGTGATAATTTATTTTATTGAAAATGAAATATAAAGATTACAAAGCAAGATCTGAAATAACTTCCAATATATTTCCTAACAAAGTCCACTATTAACCTATTAAAGATCCAAGGAGTAATCCCCAAACCCCACTGAAATCGAACCCATACAAAAGATTAAAAGCAACTAACTACCAAGAATAGAAACTACATTCCAAAGGAACCCATTAGCAGGTCACATCTATGAAGCTTTTTTTGGATGGCCTTTAGTGTGAGATCGAAGGACCATAGAAAATGATTTCTTCTTCTCCTTCTTTGCTTTCTTTCCCACAACTGATTGCCATCCATCCTCGACCTTTGCAGCCTTGTTCTGCCAGTTCAAAGAGCTAGCCCTGGGACTCCACCAAGTGCCACCTCCACTACTGTCTTGCTGATGTTGATCATTTTCCTTCCTCTTTCCATCATCCTTCTGGGAAAATAAACCCCAAGGGCTCCTCCCAACACACTCACCACTACCTGCTTGCTGATGCTGATTATCAACCTTCATCTTTCCCTCATCACTTTTTGGGGTCTAATACCTCCTTTCTTTTCCCTACAATCAGGGGTTGCAACCCCGTTTTTAGTGGTCATCTCGTTAACACTACCATTGAGAACACCATTAACATTGTTTTCATCCAGACATCTTTCTTGAGTCGAGACCACCTTAATTTGTTGTTCCTCCTCACATCTTTCCTCTTGCACCACTTGTTTCTCCACCATATTCGGTTCTGCTAAAGCTTTAATCTTCTCCTCCAAGCCGTTCAGCTGGGTACTCCCTTGCTTCTTCTCTTGATTTTCCACTGTGTAGTGCTTGGTGGATGCATCTTTCCACCAAGAAACAAAATTTTTATTTATGTGTTTGACACATTCAACTGCCAAGTGCCCCATTTGATGACACTTTATGCATCTAAAAGGGACCCCTTTGTAGTCCAGGGGCTGCACCCAACAACCCTTTGAATATTTTAATCGAATCTCCTTCGGGGGCACCTTGGAGATTTTTATTTCAACCAATATCTAGGCGTAAGTGGAGTGTAGGAGATTTGAGGAACCTTCATCCACCATTATGAATGTTCCTAAAGAGTTTCCTATAGCCTTCAAACATGCTTCAAACTAGAACTATAAAGGGAGGTTAGGAAGCCTTACCCAAAGGGGAACCATCTCAAACACCTCTGTAACTGGGTTGAAATCCAAGTGCCATGGCTTTAACAACATTACATGCTTCTCTTCCCAATCCAAGTGATACTCATAGAGGATCTTATTTATATCTTGTTCCTTCTCAAAAACAACAATAAAAAAGCCTTTGGCAATAGGGTAAATCTAAACATACCCATCCAACAAGGGCTTCCAGTGATTGGAGATCCATTGGTGAAGATTAGGCAAACATGGCCAGAAACCCGTGAATCTCCTGATCAAGCCCAACCCATAAAATACCTTTTCATTGAAGTCTACTTCTTTCTCCAACTCACCATCTAACTCCAAAGTGATTGTTTTTGAAATTGGGTGAATAGAATTTTTCTCCCCTTCCCCCCCCTGATCCTCTGTCTGGTTGCTTAAATGCCTTGCCCAACCCAGATTTGTTGCTTTCTAGCCCCAACTTTTTCAAAACCCTATTAGCAACCTCTTCCTTCATAACTGTGATGCCCTATTGAAGGTGAATCTTGCCTCCATTGTCAGTTGAGTCTCCATCCTGATGCTCGTGCGAAAACCTTTCCGCCATCTGGTTTTCATGTCCTTTAGGAACATTGGCGCCGACACCAACTAGAGAAGAAAACCCATACGCCCCCTCCTGCAGTGCCTTGACTAGAGTGTTTGGCTCGGGCAAAGCCCTAGCCACTTCCGCCAAGATCCAACCGTTGGAAGACATGGTCGTATGCACAACAACCTCTTACTGTAATTTAAATATGATAAATTATAAATTAAAATGAAATAAATCATTTTTAATCGTCTTACATATGATTTCAACTTTCTTTCTCTTGTAAGTAGATTGATTCAGAGCATGTAGAGACAGGTCCAGGTCCACCAGAGCATGTAGAGCAACCTCACACAATAATTTAATTTTATGATAAATTATAAATTAAATTGTCATTAAATCATTTTTAACCGTCTTACATCTGATTTCAACTTTCTTTCTCTTGAACAAAGTGATTCAAGTCATCTAGGTAGTCTACGTAGTGTGAAGAGGTCTCTTGATTATAGAAACGATATGGGCTAGATAATTTCATGGGTTGTATTTGATGCTTTTAATACATGTTTAGGATTTTTCATGGACTTGATCTATATACATAAAGGTTTCCTTATTTCATGGACGACATATATGTACAAGTTTTAGTATTTCAATATAATTTCATGGATTATCGATCTATCATTACATGTTTTAGTATTTTCATGGACTTGATATATTGTTTCATGGGCTTTATTAATTTTAGTATTTTATGGTCTATTATTGTTAAATAGCAGTTTGCACATGTACATTTATGCATTTTATGTGAAATTAATATGAAATTGATAGGGCATTCAAATATTTGTACTTTACAAAAGATTCATAGTCAAGACATTAATAGGACATTAATGCAAAATTAAATACAAAAATGAAATTAAAGTTGAAATTAATAGGACATTTAAATATTTGTACTTAACAAATTTAGTATTCATAGTCAAGGTATTAGTATCAAAGAAGTTCTCAAAAAATTTCTTAAGGGGATCAAATACTTCAAAGTACATGTCTCATATTTAATCACTACAATTTCTTAAGGGGATCAAAGAAGTTCTCAAAACAATTCTTAAGGGGATCAAATACTTCAAAGTACATGTCTCATATTTAATCACAATTGATATAATTAAGTAGTAGAATTTAGGGTGACTCATCATAACAATCACAAAAGTTATAAAAAAATAATGTTAATATTAATATATTTATGTCGTAATAGGATGTCTTAAGGGGTCCTAATAGGAATTCATAAGGGGATCAAAGAATTCAATGTACACATCTCATATTGGATCACAATAGATATAATCAAGTATCAAACTTTAGGGTGACTCATCATAACAAATGATATAATTAAGTTTAAATATTTAGGATATGTCCTAATAGGAAGTCTTAAGGGGATCAAATACTTCAAAGTACATGTCTCATATTTAATCACAATTGCTATAATTAAGTATTAGAATTTAGGATGACTCATCATAACAATCACATTTTATACAAAAATAGTGTCAATGTTAATTTAATTTATGTTGAAATAGGATGTCTTAAGGGGTCCTAATATGATGTCTTAAGGGGATCAAAGAAGTTCTCAAAATTTTGTGAAGTTACCCAAGGAAACCAAATTTAACAATAATATACATGATATTTAGTGATTATACAATCAAATTTAAAGTTTCAAAGTAGGAAAACATGCACATTTAACAAACAAAATATATAGAATATTGATTTTGATATATAAAAGTGTATAGTATAATTGTGTATGTACATGTATACAAATTTGTACAAAATGTGTAATTGTGTATGTACATATATGCCAACTCAAAACAATGTTTACAAAATATGGCTATGCCATCTCAAGAAGATCTGAAACTTGTAGGGAATGTAGTAGGTCTTCATGACACCTGATATCAAAATTATACAAGTAATATCAATATATCATCAAAACATGTATTTTAATTTATATAAAACTATCTATATACACAAGTACCTATATTTACAAGTATTCCACACATGTGTGTAGGTTGAATTTACATCCTCTCCTTTTTGTTTCAAAGTATGTGATCAATGTGAAGATGGCTTAAGGAAACAAAAAGGATAATAAATCAATTTTAACTATTAATGTACAAGCAATATCAATATATAATCAAAACATGTATTTAAATATATAAAACTAAAACTATATAATTACCTATTTTTACCAAGTATTCCATGTTGTCTAGGTTGAATTTGCATGGACTCTCTTTTTTGCCTCAAACTATATGATGAATTTGTAATGATAAATTAAGGATACAAAAGGACAATAAACCAGTTTTAACTATTAACGTAAAAGTAATATCCATATATAATCAAAACATGTATTTAAATATATAAAAGTAAAACTATATAATTACCTGAACTTTTACCAAGTATTCCACATCTAGGTTGAATCTACATGGAATCTCTTTTTTGTCTCAGACTATGTGATGAATTTGTGATGATGGCTTTAGGATACAAAAGGACAATAGATCAATTTTAACTATTAACGTACAAGCAATATCAATACACAATCAAAACATGTATTTAAATATATAAAACTAAAACTATATAATTATCTATTTTTACCAAGTATTCCATGTCGTCTAAGTTGAATTTGCATAGACTGTCTTTTTTGTCTCAAAGTATGTGATGAATTTGTGATGATGGCTTAAGGATATAAAAGGACAATTTAAATCAATTTCAACTAATAACATGCAAGCAATATCAAAATATGTATTAAAATATATAAAACTACAACTATATTTACCTGTATTTACTTATTCCATTGTACCATCTACATCCTCTCTTTTTTGGAATGCATCTATGATTGTCTCATGCTCTTCCATAGAAATTGTCCATAGCTCTTTATTTACAGGTCTTCCATGACACCTCACTAGTTTTATATTTGTTGCCACCACCAAATGTGAGTAGTGTATAATCTTCTTATGTGTTTCATAATATTCGAATGTAGGCAAACCATTCTTCCTTATTAGGTATTTTTGTAGCCAAGTGCCAGCAACCACCACCGACCCTATTGGATAATGATAGCCATCATCAAAGTTCTCAAAATTTTCTTAAGTGGATCAAAGAAGTTCTCAAAATTTTCTTAAGGGGATGTCTTAAGGGGATCACCGAAACTGTTGGATAAGTATAGCCATCATCATCTTCTCGAGTTGCTATTAACTTATGTTTAGTCTCCACATAATGAGCCAACCAATATTCGGTTTCCTCTTCATTCTCCTCAAGTGAAAAAACAACATACACATGTTCTACAAACAAAATTTGATTCAATAACTTGCATGTGTCTATATAAAATGAAACAAATTGAATTAAATCACCTTCTTGTACAAGGTCTGAAATAAGGCCATAGTCGTCTGATCCAAACACCTGATCATTATCTTCAATTGTTGTTTCATATTGATCGTGTGCTTGTGCAAGTGTCAACGATCTTTGCTTCCACTCTTCAACTCATTTTGTATTCTTACATGCTTCTCAATATCCTAAAATACAAAGCTGTCAAAAACATGCAAGCTCCCTTGTATAGATAATCCATGTGCTTGCATTCAAACTATTAAATGAATGCCATTTAGTAGATCCACTAATTTTCTCGAAATCAAGTCTAGGTAGAATGTTCTCTTCTTCAACCAACCAAAATAATTGACAAAATTTAGAGTACTCACTTGATCCAGGTGTAGATAATCTTGTATTGCACTTATCCACAATCCCACGTGCATCTTTAAATTTTAATGCATCCTCGAATTTTAATTGATTTCTAACAAGATTTATTTTAACACACACACCAACTCCATCATGTTCTCCTTTACCATGTCCATATTCAAAAAAACTCCACATATGTTGGACATTATATTCCTTGTGAACCCTACTTAACCAATACAACATTCAAGCATTCTTGAATTGTCCTATATAATTATCTGACCATATGAGATGTTTTGTTATTTGGATTATTCTTTCTCTTAAATTTGTATAAAATATATTGAAACAATATTGAACAAAATTTGACGAGTGTAACCAGTTGTCACTCAAATAGAAATGATACTCCCTCAAAAAAATTCTATCATCCTTTGTGCTATCATCTGCATGTCTGTAAAAAATATGAACAAATATAGCCACTTGTACTAAATTGTAATATTGTGATTGGATTTTCTCTTGCAGAGCTAGAGTATAGTTTTCCACAAAATCAACCATTGATAGTATAGTTCCAACTGGAAATGTGTTTCTACATGTGCAAAATTGTCCATCAAATCATCAAGCATGTTGAGAGTACTTGACATATTTTGTTACAATCTTACTCTTAAATTATGATATGAATGCATGTACACTAACTTTTTCTGAAATTAAATCACAACGCTTTCCAACTTTTCCATCTTTTAAAGAATAGTCAAAATTCTTAAATCTTTTAACATCCTCTAATTGTTCTCCAAAATAATTTTCAACACTTTCATGTGTACAAACTCCTAAGAATGAAAGATTGCCACAACTAGTGCATTGTCTAGAAATACATGAACTTAAATAAAATAATTTCCCATTAGATCTTTTACAAAACAAACTTGATATAAACTCCTTGATTGTTTCAAGTGGCATATTAATACCACATTCCTACATAATCATGTTAGTATGTAAAGTACAACGCATATACCAATAAACACCATAATAATAACAAAATTGCACATGTGTTTTACAATAACAAGATATTCATTGCTTATTAATTTTCACATACCAAGGTTACATTTTTCAAAAGATCTTTGACTTATTCTAATATTACTAGGTAACACTGAATCACCAATTTTCTTTTATAAAATTTAGTTTGAGTTGTGTCTAATAGGTGTTTGGATGGGGATTGCAAACTTTGGACCCCACTCTTAATTTTAAAACATCTCAAGCATTAGATGATACCCTACTATTATTATGTCAATATTTTTCAATCAAAGATTTGATTTCAATATTCAATTTTATGTCAGACCTCGAGATTCGACTACTAAAAATCCAACATTGGTTGATTGGATCATTTTCTAAACTTTCTCTTCTGTTTGTCGCTCTTACCAATGTTTTAGGATTTATTTTTAGAATTTCACTAATAAAGCTTAACATTATTTTATTCAAATTTCTTTATTAACTATATAGCAATTGTTATGGCTCGTCGTGCTGCATTCTTATCTTTAGATTGACTATTCTTTCCAACAAAATTGATGGCACTAGCAACAGTAGACATAACATGTTTTAGTGATTGGTCTTTTCTTCTTGGTTTAACAAAAATGCCTAAATTTTTCATTACTTTTCTCATTTTCCACATTCTCATCAATTGCATCATGAGTTGACATTGAAATGATAGTTTTTTACAATAAAAAAAATCTTTGTATAATCTATTGGCATGCATTCTTATATGTCTCCAATAATTCTTACCAGGAAGATTATCCAAAACATCTCTTTCAATTTTTTAAAAAATATTTTTATTTTCAACATCACATCCTAGATTTTCATTTTCATTTTCAACTTCAAAATGATTTTCATTTTCATCTTCATTTTCATCAACAAAATGGTTTTCATTTTTATTTTCAATAAAAGGATTTTCATTTTCAACACCAAAACAATTTTCATTTTCATTTTCAACAACAAAACAATTTTAATTTTAATTTTCAACAACAAAATGATTTCATTTTCATTTTCAACAACAAAATGTCTAAAGTTTTCATCTCTACGAATATTATTGATCTCAACACCGTTAAATCCATCTTGTTTTAAATCTCCTATAAACAAAGTTTTCATATCATTGGAAGGTGGATTTGAATATGTACCTAAATTTATGCCTATTGAAACATTCTCCATAGCATTGAAAGGCAGATTTGAAGACATAGCAGGAGCAGTTTGTATAATCATATTATTTTCCACATTCACCTCTTGCAAATTTTCATCGTCTACATCCATGGTCTCCTCAATGTTTTTATCTTCAATAGTTGTGGAATTGGATGCTTTGGCATTATTCATTGATTGAATCCTCATTCTTCTATCTCTCTATCTTTTTGCCTCCTCTCTCTTTGTTTCAATTTCTTCAGGGGTCAATACCTTCCTATCTTTATTACAAGCTTGTGATCCCATGATTACAAAATTTTGAAGTACAAATGAATGTCAATAATGAAAGTCTTCCTCCTTTGTTCCGCCTTCAAACGAGTAGAAAATGAACAAAACTCCACTCAAAAATTGTCCCAATGATGCCTCCTTCCAAAAATTCAATTCAAATTGCAAGTTCAAGACCTTGTAAAGAAAACAATTGATAGAAAATAGGTGAAATTATCGTTGTTGGCTGTACAATGTCAAGTTGCAGAATTGACAGTAATATTTTACCAGTAAAAATTAAAAAAAGGTCAAAAAAGAAATGAAATCTTGTTTTATAATTGGGATATTGTAGTGAATGGGATCTCGTTTATAAATGGGATCCCATTTGATTTTTCAATGGTTAAAATAGTAAATTAAGGAAACGAGATTCCGTTTACAAATCGGGATCCCGTTTTGTAAATCGGGATCCTATTTTTTAAAATTTGAATTTTTGGTCAAGCTTTGCCTTGTTTTTCGGTTCAAGAAAAGTCTTGGGCACCCAAACCTAAGATTTGGACCTACTTTGACCTGGAACTTGAAGGTCATGTGAATGTCACAAGAAAATAGTGACTTTGGACATATGTCTGAAGACCTTTTTTGCATAATTCTTTGATGAAATTAAAACCCATTTTAGATGAGATAATGTAGATCCAAATATGTAATTTTTTTACAATTATATTATTTTTCTTATTTTTCCATTAATTTTTGATGAAACTAGTCCATCGACTTTTTTTATTAAGAGAGGTAAACGCTTTTGACCTGGAGCTATGAACCAGTGAGGTCACAAATGGGGGACCTCATTCCCAATATAAATTCTCAACAATTACACCCCAATGGGGTTTGAACCTTGATGGAAAGATTACAACACAACTTAACCATCACACCATGCCACTATTGGCAAAAACTAGTCCATGAACTTGAAATATCATGATTTTTTAGTATTTTAATAACTTTTTATCAAAATATTTTTTGAGAAACGAATTGTTCGAAAACGTACTTTAGACAATTCTTTTCAATTTTAAAAAAAATCAAAAAATATAATTTTAGGTCATCTTATGCGTGATGTACATGACGCTTTTTCAAGACAACAATTATGGCCGATAAAAAAATACAAAAGATATCGAAAACGTGCTTCAATGAGTTACAAATATTTTCCCTAAAAGATTTAGAAAAATACAATTATTTAGGTCAAAATATGGATGAAGTACGCGTGCATGGTATGATAAAAAAAATGACTTTTAAATAATGGTTTTTATAAATGCCTATTGAAAATCAATTTGTATCAATTGGGTATTAAAGTAAATTACATATTTGGAAACTAGACTCCGAGTACTACATTTATGATTATTGACTTTTTTTAAGATTCCATCTCTAAGTGCTTTAAATTTTAAGGTGAAATGTGACAAATTTTAAAAATTAGGGAAAACACTTCCACATTTCGGCCAAAAAGTGGACTCAATTTCTTGCACACATTCGGTTTTGATAATAATCTATTTGGTTGACTCCATTATTTAGAATGTCCATGAAGAGAAGATTGTTGAAATTTTTTGGATTAAACTTGTTTAAATTTATCATGATAAATCCTTGGTAAATAAGTTCCTGTGAAATAAAGTGTATTCTCTAAAGATGGAAGAAGGAGAATATAGAGTAGATCATCTTAATGCATTCAACATACTTGTTGCCTAGATGAAATCCATTGGTGTAAAGATGGAGGAGGAGGATCGTTGAATGAATTTGTTGTGTTCATTCTTGGACTCGTGGAACCACCTAGTCATGGCCATTGGGAGTACCACTACCACATTCAAGATGGATGAAGTGGTTGTATCCTTACTTTTTGAAGAGATGAAGAGAAGATCTTTCAAAACGACTAAGGAGGCTCTTGAAATTTGTGGTAGATCAAAGGAGAAAGGAAAGAAAAAGGAAAAGAAGCAATAAAAGTTTGGATTCAAATCCCATATGATATCTAAGTCTTTTGGAAAGTCCGAGGCAAAGTGTAGGAATTGCAAAAAATATAGTCATTTCCACAAAGAGTGCAAGGAAGAGAAAAATAAGAAAAAGAAAAACTTCTCTATTTCTAAATCCAATGAATCTTCTAAAGATGATGCAGATTCTTTTGTTTATACCTTGGAAAAATATGCATCACAAGATATATGGTTGATTAAAATTGGTGCATCCTTCCCCATGAACTCACATCGGGATTGGTTCTCAAAGTATGAATAATATGATGGTGGGAAGGTGTACCTAGGTGATGACTCTCACTTGAAGATTATTGGTCATGGAAGAGTCAAGATCCAATTCTCAGATGGTAGAGTGAATGAGATCAATGGTGTGCTACAAATCCCTAGTTTTGCATGGATTCTACTTTTTGTAAGAAAATTGAATGATGTGGGTGTGTATTTTTTATTCTTGAATGGAGGATGCAAGATGATGAGAGGATCTATGGTGCTTGCTAAGGATGTTAAGAAAGATACTTTATTTCAATTGGATGCATGTACAATTTAGTGCAATAGTTCTTTTGTTGATATAAATAAAAGAGCTTCAAAGTGTTTATACTCACCATTCACCATTGGAACCAACAACAACGAGGAGTGTTGCATCTACTTCTAATGGTCATGCTTTTTGGGTACCTAAGGGTGCTCATGATTTGGAGATGAAGCTTCCACCTGAGAAGACAAAGGTTTGGAATTAAAGACTTGGTCATATTAGTGAGAAGGGTCTAAGAGCCTTGAAAAAATAAAATCCTTATTGAGCTCGGTTAGATGATTGTAACCTCAAGTTTGATTTTTGCAAACATTATATATATGGAAAGCAAAACCATGTTTATTTTTATTCCAATTCTCATATATCTTTTTGGGTGTTGGAATTGATTAAATCTAACATGTTTTGTCCTATTAATGTTCCTTCGTTATCTAGATCAACTTATTTTGAATTACTCATTGATGATTTTTGTAGGACATGAGTGTATTTCCTCATAAGTAAATGTGAAGTCTTTGGTTAGTTCAAAGAGTAAGGATTTTGTGGAGAACCATATTGGTAAAAATAATAAGAGTTTGAGGACTGATAATGGCAACAAATTCCACTTTGAATATTTTGACATGTTTTATAAAGAACATGGGATTTAGAGGCTTAAGACAACTCCATATACACCTAATAATTTAATGGAGTTGTCAAGAGGATGAATAGGAAATTGATGGAGAAGGTTAGGATTATGTTGAGTGGCATTAGCCTTGAACAAAGTTTTGGGCTAAAGTTGTTGCCACTACCTGTTATTTAGTTAACATATCTCCTACACCAATGCTTGTTGAAAAGACACTTATGTAGGCATGTTCAGGAAAGAAGCCCTCATTGAGACATATCTTTGTGTTTGGTTGTGAGGCATATGCTCATATGTTGAGGGAGAAGATGTACAAGTTGGAGAACAAGGCAATTAAGTGTATCTTCATTAGCTATGGTGTTGGTGTGAAAGGATACAAGGTTTGGGATGCAATGACTGAGAAATTTCTCTATTGTAGGAGTTTCGTATTTAGAGAGATGAAACCTCATTATGTTGTTTTGTAGTTAGAGAAAGAAAAGAAGAAATAAAAAGTGGTTCAACTTCATTTTAACCCTAAGAAAGTTGAATTAGAAACTCATGATGGACTTGATGATGAGGTGATTTCATCTCTAAAAGTTCAAAAGAAGAACCTCAACCTCAGCTTTTGAGGAGGTCCACTTGAATTAGGCGACAACCTAAAAGGTTTGGTTATTCATTGTTGGATTCTAATTGTATTTTTTCTTTTAATGCTAACATTGATGGGCCAAGGATTGTAGAGGAGGCTGAGTATAAGTAATACAAATTTCTAGATAAAATCCATGGAAGAAGAGATGGTTGCATTAAAGATGAATGACAAATGGGATTTGGTACTTTTTCTTGATGGATGTAACTTCTTGGTTGAAAATGGGTGTTCAAGAAGAAGTTTGGTTTTTATGGAAAAGTTGAGAAGCCTAAAGCAAGGTTGGTCATGAAGGATTATAGAGAGATATTCTCTCTTGTTGTAAATCTAAAGTCCATCAGATTTTTTTTTATCACTTGCCACAACTTATGATTTAGAATTTGAGTAGATGGATTTGAAGACAACATTCCTTCAGGGTGACTTGGAGGATGAAATATATATGTCATAGCCTAAGCATTATATTATAAAAGGTAAAGAACATCTGGTTTTCTGTTGAAGAAGTCTTTCTTTTAGTTTGAAATAGTCCTCCTAGGATGTAATACAAAAATTTTGACGCCTTTGTGTTGAGTTAAAGATTTTTGAGATCGAAATCAAATCATTGTGCATCTCAAGATTGATAATGATCACATTGTCATTATTTCTTTATATGTTGATGCTATGTTTTTTTTTTTAGAATGGTAAGAGTTTGATTTCTGACTTGAAGTCTTCGATTTCAACATAGTTTGAGATGAAAGATCTAGGGGTATCTAGGCACATCTTGGGAATGGATATTAGAAGAGAAAAATTTAGCATAAAGCTTTGGTTGAGCCAAAGTAGGTATACAAACTTGGTGTTAGAGAGATTCAACATGGCAGCTTGTAGATCCTTGGTTGTTCTTGTTTTGTAGGGACAAAGTTATCTATAGAGGATTTTCCAAAATATCCTATTGAGATGGAGGAAATGACTAGAGTACCTTATGTGATTGTTGTTGATAGTTTGATATATGCCATGGTTTGTACAAGACCAGACATTGCCTAAGAATTGGAAGTCCTGATTTGATTTATGGCTAATCCTAGATAGGTACATTGGGATGTAGTGAAGAGGGAGTTCAAATATCTGTAGGGTACTTCTAAGTATTCCCTATGTTTTTATGGTTATCCTATAAGACCTCAACATTCAATCAATATTCATGGATATGTGGAATCAGATCGGGTAGGTGACATTGACAACATAAAGATCCACTAGTGGATATGTGTTCACGATGTTTGGTGGTGCTATTAGCTGGATGAGTAAGCAAAAAGTTGTAGTCACTTTGTCTATGATAGAAGTAGAGTATATGGTGGCTACTCATTCTTATGAGGAAGCCATTTGGTTTAGGAGATTGTATTCAAATGTTGAGTTTGATGCATGAATGATTGCCATTTGTTGTGATAGTTAGAGTGCCACATATTTGATAAAGAATCCAACCTTTCATTCAAGGAAGAAACACATTGATGTCTAGTACCACTTTATTTGTGACATGGTAGAGGATGGGAAAGTGAAATTAGATAAAGTAGACACTTTGGCAAATTTTGTAGATTCCTTGACAAAACCTATGAGCACGAAGTTCATATAATGTTTGGAGTCTATGGGCCTCATGGCCCCTAGTAGTTAAAATCTTGTCTTATTTTCAACTCTTCAAAGATGTTTGACAAGTGAGAGAATGTTAGGAATAAGATGTCTCAACCTTTGGTAATTCCTAGCATTGCTTATTTATTTAATGTTTATTATTTGCCTATATAATTTTAAGTTCATCTTATGATGTCACTTTGTGGGACCTACCTTGATAAGTTGGATTTCTATATAGAAGGTGGATAGGGTGACATGCATCATAAATTGAGGAAGTATGCATCCCACATTATGGGCCCCATTAGTAGAGGCTAATTTTATGGCATGAGCTAAGGTGTAAGTCCTTATCATAGATTATGAAAAATAATGACAGATTATGCCATATGATAGACTATGACATATTGTATGATGTTGTAATAGTTGGAAATAGAAATTGCAAGACAAGTGGGATGCAATTATGTTGGTCCCTATGCATGCAAGAGTATTACATGCATTTGGGACCTTTGCATGTCAAGAGGGCAAATGAATGTCAAAGGTTATGTTTTGCATGCATGTAGTGTGGGAGATAGACTCCCACTTTGGAGCTCTACAAATATGGGTGCTTAGTTTTGGAATTATATGGTGACTTATTTACATGTACTGTTGTTGAATTTATTCCAAAATTCAACACTGTTATACTTTTAAAAGAAACTTGCTCTACAAGTGTTTGTAATGATTGTAGACGCATAAAAATGTCCTCATAATCATTTTTATCCATCATCTCCATATTTATAAAACCATTCAAATATTATAAGCATTTATAGGCATTTAATCATAATCATTTATCATTTAGGCATTAATCACTAAAATAACATTTGCATTCACATTAATCATCATCCATTTATATAGTCGATAAAATCATTTAAACATTTATCCATTTCATTTAGAAGACACATTTACATATTTCACTAATCCTTATCATTTCATTAATCATCTATGTTCACAAATCACTTAAATCCATTGCGTAATCATATCTCCATAAATTCATTTAAATATTGCATATTTTATTTAAATATATTTGCATTAATCATTAAAATCCATTCACAAATTTCATTAAGTACTTTAAAATTCATAAATCATTTCCATGAAATTAGCTCAAAATTGCACATTAAACTCATAAATCATTTTCATGGAATTAGCTCAAAATTGCACATTTTAAGCTTCCAAACATGAATCATGGCATGAATCACTCCACTCATTTCTCATTTCTCATTTTTCACATTACACATTCATCTATATAAACCCCCTCTTCTCACCAAAAAATGGATTTTTTTCAATCATTCAAATCCATTCATCATAGCCTCTTGTAGCATTTGTGCTTGTGCAAAATTTGAGAGCATCAAAATGCTTGAAAACAAGATCTTGATGATAGGATGACAACGAAGTTTGATTTATTTTGAATTCTCATGTTGTTTTAGTTTGCATAGTTAGTTGCATTTTGCATGTGTTTTCATTTAAAGATGCTTCGTTGATGTTATGTTGAGAGGTTGGTTTGGATTCATAATTCAAATTATTCAACTTTCAAATTTTTCAGCATAAACAAAATAGTGAACCCGACGTGAAGTTCATGATATATGGTTTATTCCATTGAATGACTTCTATTTTCTCAGTATTTTAAAAAAGTCTTAAATATTAGATGTAAATTTTGTTGCATGTTGATCATGTTCTTAAACATTTTGATCCTCAGTGGATAGTTTTTAAGTTTGCTGCATTTTAAAAAATGATGTTATATTTTCTCAGATCTCTTTTTGACAGTAATTTGAAATAATGGATTTGAAACGATCTATAGTTTTCTACACTTTGGATTTGAAATAATTTGGACAGCTTTCTACAAGTATTTGGACATTAAATTTGTTTTGATAAGATTGTGGAATTCACTCAACAATCATAACTTATGAATATGCACATAAACTTAAAGAATTTTAGCATGCAAAACTGTTTGAGCTCTTCTTGAGAAGAAGTATTATACAGATCTCAACAAACACTTAAAACTTTTGTGCACTTTCCAGAGAAAGATCATCGCTTGAGTATGAGTGGCTCCAAAGAGACTTTGGTATCCACAATTGATGATTTTAAGCTGCTGTAATTTTCTCTCAAACTACTATAAATTCTATGTTTACCACACTGGAAAAATGAAGTAGAGGCCTGCAAACATCAATTTATCTAAAACTTATTCTCCAAACATGTTAATTTAGCCTGTCATCATGTCATTTCAATCTGCAATCATTTTTTTTGAAAGAGGTTTCTATATGTGTTTTGGAGGGAGTTTTCTTTTTCCCTATCTCACATTTACTTTAGATTTGATTTTTTAATTTAGAATTAGTTTTAATTCAGTTTAGATTTTAGTTTTAGTTTTGATTTTTTTGCTTTTGTTAATTCAGATTAACTTTAAAATTAAATAGATTTACTTAGTTTAGATTTTCAGATTTAAATTTTGATTTAGATTTAAAAATAAAATAAAATTAGATCTAACTTTTAGATTTAGATTTAATTTTAGTTTTAATTTAGATTTAATTTCTTAAAATTTAGGTTAGATTAACTTTTAATTAAGATTAGATTTTTTTTAAAAAATTAGCTTTTAAATTAGATTAGCTTTTAATTTTAGATTAATTCTAGTTTAGATTAATTTTAACTTAGATTAAGTTTTTAATTTTAGATTAATTCTTAATTTTAGAATAGTTTTTAAATTTAGATTAATTTTTAATTAAGATTAGATTTAATTTGGATTAAATTTTGATTTAGATTAGTTTTTAATTAACTTTAATTTAGATTTAAATTAGATTTTAAATTAACTTTAAATTAGATTTTTAGATTTAAATTTAAATTTAGATTTTTTAGCTTATAGTTAGCTTTTTAATTTAGATTTCTTAGATTTAACTTTAGATTTAATTTAATTTTAACTTAGATTAATTTTAGGGTTAATTTAATTTAGATTTTGATTAATTTAGGATTAGATTAATTTTTATTAACTTTTAGATTAATGTTTTTTTTTAATGTTTTAGTTTCATTTAGATTTCAGGCCTAATTTAGTTTGTTTTTCTTGTAGGTTCATTTGACAGAGATTTGAAAATCAACATACGCTTGTCAAAGAAATGAGACATGAAACTAGTAATGAGATTGTGATGCAGGACATTCGTTGAAGACATGATTTCGAAACCAATTGTCTTTTAGATTAGAAAACTTTTCAAATTGGTGCTTTAAAATGAACAATTGTCTTCTCTCACACAGGCTTAACTAGGGGGTCAATGAACACTGTTTTCTATGCTTGAGATGGTAGGGAGTATGCTCTCACCTTGTGCGAACTTGGTGATTAGAAATCAAACCCATCTATTTTTAGTTTATAACCTTAGAGGGGCCTACCTTGAAAGAGGGAATGACTACAACCAATTTTTTGCTTGGGCTGGTATATAAAAGGATGAGACTAAACTATCAAGTCCTCATGGTATGTAGGCCTTAACTGTGTAGTGATATTCAAAAATGGGTACTTACCTTTTCTTTTAAAGGTATAAGAGCCCCTAGTAGAGTGGCTAAAGCCTTAAGTGGCTTGTTTTATGCTCACGAGGTGCCATGTCCCCAAGTATTCACTAGAACCCTCTTGTTTAGCCAAAATCCCATCTATTTGCTAGTGCAACAATGGTCGTTGTGAAGGCATCCACATTCTCACAATTCTTAGTAGAGGTGATCAACCGACCATGGGAGATTTATGGGGGTTGGAAGCTTGGTTGACCTAAGAAGTGAGTGCACTGTAAGGGGGAGCCCGTGTGGCCAAGCTTCTAAATTCATCCACTAAGAATAAGTGCGATTGGAGAAACCCATGTGGAATCTAGCAAATATAGTCCTTGCCAACCTTAGGATTTGTGCTTGTATTGTTAAAATCAAACATTTTGTCCACTATGTCTTACAGGTGTGCTAAAAAATAGACCTCAAATAAACATCACACCTAGTAACTTGCAACACCTCAAAACATTTCCAAACCCATCAACCAAACATATCTAATCGTTACCCTCCATATTTATCCCTGACTTATGAATGAAACCAAAGGATTGAATATCTTGAACATCGTTTGAAAGAGCTTGAAAAACAATTGGAATCCCAACATTTGAATGAAGTGATGCAATCATCCCATGAAAATCCTTTATCATCACCCAGAACTACATCATCGAAGTTCAATGTCCATAAATTTTTGCAAAGGCTAAATGAGAAATCCAAATCTAAGTCCTCAAACAAAAACAATATTGTGCAATCCTACCATGTCATGCATCTATCTTCATCCCCCATAATTCAAAATAAACCTCAATGAGTCTTCCACCCAAGTTAACAATTCCATCCAACCATCCTCTCCCATCATACCAGATCTACATCCAATGAGTCATGTCAATCTCTTAGTCCAAATCATGCTAACATAGACTCCCCTACACATCAAGATCAAAGTATTCTTTCCCCTCCATCCAATGATACCAAAATTCTGCAACCCCTTTCAATCTTTGACCAAGATCCCATCTCTCAAGAATCTCATGATGATCCCCTTCCATCTCAAGAGAAAAGTATCCTTCCAAGTCCTTCTTCCACCTCATCTAATGAATCCATACCATCTCATGATTCCACCATATCCAATGATGTCCTACCATCTTATGATCAAGATATTCTTTCCACAAAATCTCAAGATTCCCTTCCTCATCAAGATCATGATATACCCCCATTCAAGGACACCCTTTCATTCCATAGTGATGTTCATCCTTCTCATGATCAAGATATGCCTTTCACACCACTTACTAATAAAGAGCAAGATATTCCATCTCCTACACCTCATGATTCTTTTCCAAGTCAGGATCAAAGTACCCCATCATCCCCATGTCAAGATCCTATCACCCATCCTAATTCCCCTCATGATCATAATCCTCCACAAGATTCTATCACCCCTATTCAAGCTATCCATGATCCCCTTACCTATCAAATGGGTTCCCTCAATTTTATCCAAGGTGGCTTACTCCAAGATCTTGTTATTCCTTCCATATCACATCCACCTCACAATGGACTCACATCTTGTTTCATAAATAATACATATCGCATTGGCAAAAAAATGTGTCAAGGTATGAACTACAAAGGAAAAGGATTAGGCCTTCATGAACAAGGTATCCTAGAAACCCTTTATATCCAAGAAAATCCATATTATCATGGCCTTGGTTATACACCTCACACTCAATACATTGGTACCCATCGTAAGTCCATATCCCATCAAAATAAACCCAAGTATCCTAGTCCATCAAACCTTCCATCTATCCTGGGTCCTTATCCTAGCCCATCACACCTTCCATTTGTACTAGGTTCTTATCCTATTCCATCAAACCTTCCATCTATCCTTGGTACTTATCATCCAAATCCTAGTTCATAAAACCTTCCATCCATATTGGGGCCCTACATCCCTCCATATCCTATTCATCAAGAACAACAAAGGCACACATCCTTGATGCCCTCTCAAAATTTAACCTACATTAACCCATACATAATACATCCATATCATTCATGTCCATCCAACTATCCCATTGCTCTTGGAAGCAATTTGGGTGCCAAATGTCAAAAGCTTCCATATCAAAATCCACATATATCAAAGGATCAACATGTCTCCTCGAAGAGACATGCAAAAATAAAAGAAAATCTGATCCAAAGTCAAAAGAAAAAATTTCAAAGGCCACAAAGGCCCAAAAACCAAAAAGAACATTTCCAAAGGCCACAAAGGCCCATAAATCAAAAAGAAAAATTTCAAAGGCCACAAAGGCCCACAAAGCAAAAAGAAAAATTTCAAATGCCACAAAGGCCCATCAAATCAAAAGAAAAATCTCAAAGGCCACAAAGGCCCACAAAGAAAAAATCAAAGTCAAAAGCTATGTGGATTCCTAAAAGTCTCATAAAAGCAATAAAATCTAAATTGGAATCCAAATTTGCTAATCCAAAAGCTTCCTCCAATCTTCTATCTAAAAACCTTTCACCTTCAAAATCCATTTTTCCTCCATCACTCTACCACCCTTCAAGGTGTGTGTCAATGTTAATATTTCCATCCTTTTCATCTATCCATTAACAAGCTTTGCAACCTCCTATCCATTATCCAACATCCAAACCTTTGCATAAATCCTTAGCTTATTCCATCATACCATTAATCTACCAACGTCTATGAGTCTAATCCTCATTGCCATGGTTTATTAGAACATAAATTTGAGGGATATTAGTCATGGAACTTGATGCTTGGGTCCTCCCTCCATCTTCCTATCATGCATATACTACCTTCATCCATATCATATCTTCCATATTCCTCTTGCACTCTACACTTGGGGGAATTTTTTATCCATCCTATCATTCATATACATTATCCTCTTTACGTTCATCCTTTACCTTTCCACCTTTGATCTTGATAAGGTTAAGGATTTTCTTGAACGTCATACATCTTATCCTATACACTTTATCCATATCTTTCATACCATATCCTTCACGTTATCCATATTCCACCATTCTATCTAAATACATCCTTTATTACCTTCCTTGATCTTGATGAAGAATAGGGGAAAAATACTTAGGAATTGTGTCGATATCTTATCTAGTTGATATTGATCATCCAACTCATTATCCGTATCCTTGCATTCTTCCATTCCATATCCCCCAACTTATCCAAATCCTTGTCTCATTTCCTTCCTTTGTTCTTGATGAGATTAGGGGAAAAATTATAAATGCATGCTTTGAATTTCCTTTCATACCCTTATGCATTACCATTCCATCATAGTTCACATCCTTATCATTTATCCATGATTAAGTTACCTCCAATTCTAGGCATCATGTCCCTTTGCAACCTTGAATCTTATCATGTAAATCATATTTGAGCCTAGTTGTATTTAACATTATCCAATCTTCATATCTTTTGTTAATCAATCATCAATAATCATCAACCTTATTGTACTTAGAGGAATTAGTGATCCTAAGTACTTATCATCATCATGCCTTATATAATCAATCATTCTTGGCATCTTAATCAATCAACCATTACCATCTTTTGACAAGAGATATGTTGCTTGTGTAACATGTTTTGTAGTGAATCTTTCATTTTGATCAATCATTTATCCATGGTTGTATTACCTCTACTGTGGAAGATCTTATTCCTTCAAATAGTTATATCATCTCATTCCATCTTAAATGTCCTAAAAAAATCCATAAAAATCATAAAATATCTTGAAAAAATCCATAAAAATCATAAAATGTCTTGAAAAAATTCATAATAATCATAAAATGTCATGAAAAAATCTATAAAAATCATAAAATGTCTTGAAAAAATTCAAAAAAATCATAAAATGTCTTGAAATTTAAAAAAATAAATCAAATAACCTTAAAAATCTCTAAACAGTGACACTTTCAGATCACCACACAACTTTGAACTTCAAACTACTTCACGATTGACAATCAAACAAATATTGCAACGTACCTATCAATCCATCTTTTCAAATCCAGCCAATCGCATAAACTGTGACAATAATCAGTTCTACATTGAAGCACGATGCATGTTTTTTTGTTTATTTTGTTTATTTTATGATTTTATCTTTGGTGGCATGTCTTTTAGCTTCTCGAGGATGTCTTGGACTAGAGAGGTGAGGATGGGGCATGCTCACTTGTTTGTTGTCTATAGATTGTTTCTTATTCACAAGATGACTCATCTTAAGACATGGTTATTTAAAATCATCGAGAACATACGAGTCTAGTGTGGATGAGAACATTCCTTGTCTGATAGTGTCTTCTATGCAATAAGTATTTAGGTCATCTAAGGTCCTTATACCTATATGTTTATACTTCACTCCTAAATAAAAACACAAGTAGTATTCATGTCGTCTAGATGTTCATGTTATCTAGATGCTTATACTAATTTGTGACATAATAAGCTCGATCATGATAAAGCACTCTGTAAAGTACAAGAAGTTTCATCAATTTCATATCCTTCATATCTATTTTTGTCCATCATTTCTCCCATCATCCATCTCCTTCATCATTTCATTTTCTTCATGCTCTCGATTATAAAGAATGATTAATTGGTTTATATAATTGATGCTTGTCTTCAAATATCAAATCAATCAACTTGCTTTTTAGCATGAGAATTCACTGCTCCCTGATCACTCAATCTATTAATCAATCATTGTTTTGTGCTAGCATCAATCTCAATCAACCTAATTAACTCATCAACCCGACTATACTGATCATCTCAATCAATTGTTTAGTTATGCCTACCAGTTATACATTTTCATCAAATGTACATCTTCGCTTATCAATTGTGCATTTTCATCAAATGTGCATCTCTACTTAATCACTAGTGCAAAGTCAATTATCAAATCTTCTCCTCGTGATCTATCGAGAGATTAATCTTATCATATCTTGTTCGATCAATCTCTCGAGGGGGCATATCATATTCACCATCATCCTTACCAGGATATCACTGGGGCATGTACCATTTAATCAATCTTTTTTCTTTGAAACAACATAACAAGTTGCATTGTCTCAAAGAGGGATAAAATATAGATGCATAAAAATATCCTCATAATCATTTTTATCCATCATCTCCATATTTATAAAACCTTTCAAATATTATAAGCATTTATAGGCATTTAATCATAATCATTTATCATTTAAGCATTAATCACTAAAATATCATTTGCATTTTGCATTAATCATCATCCATTTATATAGTCCATAAAATCATTTAAACATTTATCCATTTCATTTAGATGATCCATTTACATATTTCACTAATCCTTATCATTTCATTAATCGTCCATGTACATAAATCACTTAAATCCGCTACGTAATCATATCTCCATAAATTCATTTAAATATTACAGATTTCATTTGAATATATTTGCATTAATCATTAAAATCCATTCACATTTTTCATTAAATAACTTAAAATTCATAAATCATTTCCATGAAATTAGCTCAAAATTGCACATTAAACTCATAAATCATTTTCTTGGAATTAGCTCAAAATTGCACATTTTGAGCTTCCAAACACGAATCATGGCATGAATCATTCCACTCATTTCTCATTTCTCATTTTTCACATTACACATTCATCTATATAAACCCCCTCTTCTCACCAAAAAATGATTTTTTTTTAATCATTCGAATCCATTCATCATAACCTCTTGTAGCATTTGTGCTTGTGCAAAATCTGAGAGCATCAAAATGCTTGAAAACAAGATCTTGATGATAGGATGACAATGGAGTTTGATTTCTTTTGAATGCTCATGTTGTTTTAGTTTGCATAGTTAGTTGCATTTTACATGTGTTTTCATTTAGAGATGCTTCATTGATGTTATGTTGAGAGGTTGACTTGGATTCATAATTCAAATTATTTAGCTTTCATTTTTTCAGCATAAACAATAATATTTATTTATTGCAATATATTAAGTATACTTTTGGAGTGGGGTTTTTCTCCCAAAAGGCTTTTTCCCATGTATATTTTGTGTTATGTGCATTTGTATATGTGGTGACTTATATTGTTTTTTCTATTTCTTGGTATGTGCATCTTCTGTAGTGTAACTATTTAAGGTTTTGAAATTTTGCACTCTCTCTCCCCATTATATTGGTGTAGAAAGTGTTTACGTGTACCTTGATTCCTTGTAGAGATGATGTATATTTCCATGAGCTTTTTGAGTGGTCATTTTTTCATTTTCTATATTTAGAAGTTCCTATTTCATTCGAGGGGTTGGTCATTCCTTGGAATTCTATTAGTATCATGAACTTTTTAGGGTTCCAACTATTAAAATTTCAAGTTTTTAAGAGTACAATGGGTTCTAAAACATCTAAATGTCAATGACTATTGTGGATTTTTGTGATAGAATGTATTTAGGGTTGTATTTTTGTACAATTTCTCTCAACACATTTGCCTACATGAATGTGATGAATATTTTATAAATGTCATAGCATTTTTAGAACACTATAAACCATGCAGTGATCATTTATTTCTTACATATGGATTTGTATATCATAACTCTAGATGATTAGGTATATTTTGTGTTTGATGTTTACTCTTTGATGTATTTGTATTTAGATCATCCTTTTATGTTTTCATTGAATATTTCGCCCCTCTTGTAAACTATGATTTTGTTACCCATTTGAATAGGAATCAATCTAAGGAAAAAAATAATTCAATCATGCTTCCAAACAAACAAAATAATTAATTAATAATTTAAAGTTAGTTTTCATATCTCTACAATTCATGATATGATTAAAAAAAGGAAAAATATTATCTAGCATAAATACTTTGTGAATCATGTCTTTGTATCATTATCTTGCATATATTGCAATGATGCTATTATCAACTTTATAAGAAGCATATTTGTAATTAACCAATCTTTAATCTGATGACAAATTTTGAGGTTGAACTTGTCTTGGATACAACTGTAGAACTATTTTATTGTTTTAATTTTTTGCACCTTCAATCCCATTTAGGATCACCTCTAGGAATACCCTCTAGAAATTTTATTGCTGTTTGTGAACAGCCCCAAAATATGGGCTGTTCTCTCCTCATTGCCCCACACTTTTCTCCTTCTAACTTCCCACTTCAAGCTGCTCCCTTTTTAACTTCTTTTTGCTGTTATTACATATGAAAAATAGCCTTTTAAAAATGGACGAATCCCATTTCTACGCCTTCTTCTCCCTCCACTAACTGTAGTTTCTTTTATTTTTTAAAACCCCATAATAATGGCGCCCTTCTTCACGTTCAACGCCTTCTTGAAATGGGTAAATGTTGATCAGAAATAATTAAACAAAGTGGGAGGTTAAATACCCATGCCCTCCCATCACTCTCTCTAATTTCTCATTTTTAAAGAAAATCAAATAAAAATGCCAAAATCTGATTTTAAAGCCACTCTTAATTAAATATGAAGTTTTGCCTTTGAGAATTATAGCAGCTCCAATTTTAATTTTAGGATTTTTTTTAGTGAAAAGAAAATTAGCTCATTGGATGTTCAAATTCACCTGAAAATAGATCAAGATGTTTGGAAAGATGTCCCAAAAACTCTAGCAAAACCATTTTGTTGTAGCTCTAATAAAAAACTTCAATATAAATTGTTTTCATTATTTGAAAAACAAAGAAAATTATTTTTTCTCAATTGTAAAGAATATGATCATGAAAACTTGTCACATTAAGAAAAATACATCCATGAACATCCATGAACATCCACGTAAAAGTATTTTGCACTAGATCTCATGTATTTATAAAACAATTGTTTCTATAGAACAATATGCAGGCTTTCAAACTAGGTTTTGAAACAATCTTCAATTTTGCAATTTTGACTCAATAATGAAGTTTCTTGATGTAGAGAGATGCCAAGAACACCCATGAACATCCACGTAAAAGTATTTTGCACTAGATCTCATGTATTTATAAAACAATTGTTTCTATAGAACAATATGCAGGCTTTCAAACTACGTTTTGAAACAATCTTCAATTTTGCAATTTTGACTCAATAATGAAGTTTCTTGATGTAGAGAGATGCCAAGAACACCCAAACAAATCAAAATTCAAAGAAAATAAATCAACATTTTTTGGGGTGATGCATGATTGTTTATGGACCCAAATGCTCGTGCATCATAAATTCTTGATGAAAAGTATAATAGATGCATCGCAATGCTAAAGAGAGAGAAAAAATTAATTAGTTAGCTTTATTAGACCTTGTGAAGTAGAGAAATGAAGAACTTAGGGCCGTGAATGAAATAATTGAGTAACAAAACTAATAGGCCATGCTCTAGCTCAATCTAGAGCAATCCAACAACATAACTTAAATCAACACCAACAATAATAAAAAATAAAAATAAATGATAATTAGGAATCATAACAATAATCGAGCTCCGCAAAATTAGTACCAATAACAATTCAATTAATAACAAAATCAATGGTTTCATAATGTGCCAAATTGTAGACATCAAGTACGAAGACAAACTCAAAGGTTTTCTCTTTTTAGGAAGCCTTTGGGATTATAAATATATATATAGTTGGATTTATATAGATTCCCTAATTACACCAACACAATCCCCAATGAAATAAGATGAAGGATTTCTAGGTTTCAATGTAATAATGTAGTAACTGGGGAAGAACATCTAAGGTATTTCATCATGTCTTATTTGGAATTAAATAGATAATTATTATTGATTTTTTACATCCATTCTAACTAAAGTCTTGATTGATAGGTTGATTGAAAAACATCTATAATTCTTAAACGACTTAACATTTTTTGAATCCAAAAGATGTGACACATTCTATGCTTCCCATACTATAGGATACAAAATAAAAAATTGAATTTCATAAAATTGTGACCAAGTTATGGTGATCAAACAAATAATTTTTAATATTTTTAAAAACGCCTTAGTAAAAAATTCATAACTAATTATTTACTTGCAAAAAAATTATAAAAAAAAATGTGGCACATCTGGGCATGTGTCCTCTACTTATATTGAAAGTTTCAAAAATAAATATTAATTTTTGCTTGTACTTAGGTTGGTCAGACATACACCTACTTTTTTATTTTTTCCTAAAAATTTAGTACTACAACATTGAAATTTCAAATTTTCACCAAATAGACTTACTTTTTTCAAAAAAACGACTAGTATCTTAGAAAATACATTCATTTTTTTACAAATTTTGTTTTTACATATTTTTAAAATTATGTTAATAACTTATTCAAATTTTTATGTCAAATTGCCTAACTCCGTTTTTCTGAATTTTCATTGCCACTTAAGAATTTAGTTTGGATCCCCATGATCCCGCACTAACTCTAATCCTTATGGGTGTTTGCATGTTTAATACCACTTGATGAGATCCGATGATTTTATTAGATTGTGATCTTGTAATTGTCATATCTAAATTGTAAGACCTTAAAAAAGATAGGAATTTATTTCCAATAGTTTTATACTTGTACAAAACCAAAATAGATCAAAGTTAAGCTAGATCTAGATAAATGATAAAGACATTGTTTACTTGAACTAGACTTGTAAGTCTAAGAAAATTGATATTGGTTGGTGTAGTGTAGGAAATTGAATATCTTTACAATTTTACACTATGTTTGGGTCCCTTAATTTATTGGATTTAATTAACCTTTTAATTTTCCAAATTATGCATTCCAAATCTTTATTTTCTCGTTTTTTGAAAGGGAAACCAACATTAAATCAATGCATTCAATAATTAAATCATCATGAAATATGTGTGTCCTGGAATTATAGGTTAGGACCCATTTTCCCATGGGCGAATGGGTTTTGTTTAAGTGCCAAGACCCATTTAAAAATATTTTTTTGGCAGTATTTTAATGATTCAAACTTAATTTGCAAGTGTCAGCTTTTAAAATCTAATTTCAGGGAAATTAGATAAACGCCTATACATACATAGTCTTTTTATCACTTTGAAATCTAACACTCATTAAGGATAAATTATCAAGAGTTATTATGCAAAAATATTATTGTCAAGAGAGTTCAAGAGTAGATTTATTAGTCATTTAATTTAACATTCAAGATCCTAACATCACGTTCAAACTTATGTGTGTTCATGTCATCTTGTGAAGGCTAATGTGCATTGTTGATAAGTAAAAGTACAAAGTTGTGTCACACTTTTGGCCAACTTATCAACACAACTAAATTTAAGTATTTCTAACTAAAAATCAATTTTGGTCAAACATATGATTTAGTAAGATTCATTCTATCTAAGTTAGATACTTTCACAACTTTTTCAACTAAAACTATTAGCTAAAAATATATGGAGCACCACTTTGAGGCCAATTTACCAAAACAAAAAAAATTATTTGAAAAACTTGAAGTTTCAATAACTCTTACTCATGTAAATAACATTTTTTTAAAATATAAAAAATATCTTTTTGTAGATCCATAAGTGTAGTTTTTTAAAATATATCTATTTTAATAGTTTAATTATTATTTATATTTTATTTTTTATTTTTACTAAAAGTAGGTTATTATGACAAAATATTTGGTTGATTACTATGCTAAGGAAAAATACTAAAACTTATTAAAAAAAATGAAAAAAAATGATGCACTAGATAAAAAAATCTCTATTAATATGGTATATTATTTTTTCCCATTTTAGATAAATATTTAATATGAAAGTTGAAGGGTAAGTACAAAAAGTGGCCAATTTACTTTTTCATCCCGAAATAGTGAAAACGCAAGTGCATTATAACATGCTTACATTATGGTTTAAATTTTAAAAAACATGTGTATAATTCAAAAAATGTGTATTTTTTGAAATAAAAAATATTTCCAAAATGCGAGCGTGTTATAATGCGCTCATGTTTTTGTCTACATTGAAATTTTTTTCTTCTCTTTTTCTTGTCTCTTTTCTTCAAATTTCGAGGATTTATAATGCAAATTCTATTTTTTGGAAGATCTTATAATTTTTAGACTTAGCCAAATTTCAGTAATCAACATATCAAATATCAGTAATTAGGTCAAATTTCAGTAATCGACAAATCGTATCATCTTTCTCTTGCTCTATCTCACTCATTGTTTATCCCTTATGCTCTAGACCTCTCTCTCACACTATCTCCTTCCCTCTATACTTCTATCTATCTCACCTCTCTCTTTCTCTCTCCCTCCATCCCTTCTTCCCTCCTTACCTCTATTTTTCTCCATCTCCGCCCCTCTCTCTTCCTTCCTCCCACCCACCTTCCTCTCTACTTTACTCTGTCTAACCTATCCCTCTATCTATCTCTCCCTCCCTCCTCTCTCTCTCAATCTCTCCACCTTCCTCCTTCCCTCTCTCTCTCTCTTCCGTATCCCACCCACCTTTCCTCTCTACTTCTCTCTATCTAACCTATCCCTCTCTGCCTGTCTCTCACCCTCCCTCTCTCTCAATCTCTCTTCCTTCCTTCCCCTCTCTCTCATTCTCTCTATCACACTTCTCTCTCCCTTTGTCCCTCCATCCTTCCCTTTCTACTTCTCTCTATCTCTCTCCATCCCTCTCTATCTCCCTCCCTACCTCTCCCTCTCTCTTTACTCCTCCCTCCCCCTCTCTATCTCTCCTTCCTCATATAATATCTCTAGATATCTCTCCATATCTACCTATCCCTACCACATTCCCTCTCTCCCTCTCTCCCAATCTCTCAATCTTCCTCCTTTGCTTTGTGTTTTTTTCTCTGACACACACACTCTCCCTCCCCCATCTTTATCTCTAACTCTCCCCTTCTCTCTCTACTCTCTATCTCATCATTATCTCTCTCTCCCTCTCTCCCCCTCTCTCTACTTCTTCTTTGTCTCTTATTCCCTACATACTTCTCCCTCTCCCTCCCTCCTTCCCTCTCTCTCCCTCTCTCTCAATCTCCCCACCTTCCTCCCCTCTCTCTCCTTCCTTATATAATTCTCCCTATCTCACCAATATCTCCCTCCCTCTCTCCTTACCTCTTTAATTCTCTCTCTCTCTCTATATATATATCACCTCTCTCTCTACCTCACCTCTCTCTTCCTTCCTCCCACCCACTTTCCTTCTCTACTTCTCTCTATCTAACCTATCCCTCTTTGCCTCACTCTCTCTCCCTCCTCTATCAATATCTCCACCTTCCTCTTTCCCCCCTCTCCATCTCCCATTCTCTCTATCTCACTTCCCTCCATCCTCTCTCTCTATATCACCTCTCTCTATCACATCTCTCTCCCTCCCTATCTCTCCCCCCTCTCTATATATCTCTCTACTTCTCCATCCCTCCTCCCCCAAGGTCTATATCTCTCCTTCACTATATATAATTATCTCTATCTCTTTCTCTCAATATCTACATCTCTCTCCCTCCTTCCCCCTCTCTCCCTCTCTCTCCCTCTCTCTCAATCTACCAAACATCCTCATTTCTTTCTCTCCATCTTTCTCTTTATCTCTTCTTTCCTCTCTACTCTCTATCTCACCATTCTCTCTTTGTCTATGTATCCCTCACTATCTCACCTTCCATATATACTTCTCTCTATATCCCTCTCTCCATCTCCACCTCTCTTTCCCTCCTTCCCTCTTCCCTCTCTTCCTCTCTCTCAATATCCCCACCTTACTCCTCTCTCTCTCATATCTTTCTCTCTCACTCTCTCCTTCCCTCTCTACTCTTTATCAAGCACCATTCTCTCTCCCTCCTTCACTCCCTCCTCTCTCTATCTCACCTCTCTCTCCCTCCCTCCCTCCTTCCCTCTATAATATTATTTATCCCCCCTTTCTCACTCTCCCTTCCTCCCACCCACCTTCCCTATCTACTTCTCTTTATCTAACGTATCCCTATCTCTCTCTCTCTCTCTCAATCTCTCCACCTTCCTCCCTCGCTCTCTACTTCTCTCTTTATCACCTCTCTGTCCTTCCCTCTTTACTTCTCCCTCTTTCTCTCATTCTCACCCTCTCTCTCAATCTCCAAAACCCGATATCTAATATCATAAATCCTAATACCTATACCCTAAATCCTCATCCCTATACCCTTAACTTTATAACCTATACCCTAAACATTATCCCTCAACCATAAGCATAAAACCTAAACCCTACATTAAATATTGCACCCTAAACCCTCATTGTATGAAATTTAAATTCCTCAAAGAAATGGGGTTCCAATAGTGATGTATCACCATGAGACCCGATTTCTTTGAGGCATATTTTCATACAACAAGCACTACATTGTTAATGCATCAATGTGGTAGCATTGACAAGGTAGTGCTCGTTGTATGAAAAATTTCTCAAAGAAAGGGGATCTCACGGTGATAATCACTGTGAGACCCCATTTCTTTGAGTTATTTTTTCATACAATGAGCACTACCCTGTCAATGTGTCAATGCGGTAGCATTGACAAGGTAGCGCTTGTTGTATGAAAAACATCACCGTGAGACCCCATTTCTTTGAGGAATTTTTTCATACATCGAGATCATGTTGTATGAAATAATGCCTCAAAGAAATGGGGTCTTATAGTGATGTCATATGGTAGTCACTGTGAGACCCCATTTCTTTGAGGCATTTTTTCATACAACGAGCACTACCTTGTCAATGCGTCAATGCGGTAGAATTAACAAGGTAGTGCTCATTAAATGAAAAAATGCCTCAAATAAATGTGGTGTACATCACCATGAGACCCCATTTCTTTGAGGCATTTTTTCATACAACGAGCACTATCTTGTCAATGCATCAATGCAGTAGCATTGACAAGGTAGTGCTCGTTGATGAAAAAACATCACCATGAGATCCCATTTCTTTGAGGCATTTTTTCATAAACAAGCAGTCTCTTGTCAATGCATCACCATGGGACCCCATTTATTTAAGGAACTTTTTCATACAACAAGCACTACCTTGTCAATGCATCAATGTTGTAGCATTGACAAGGTAATGCTCATTATATAAAAAAATGCCTCAAAGAAATGGGGTCTCATGGTGATGTACATCACCATGAGACCCCATTTCTTTGAGGAATTTTTCATACAATGAGCACTAAGCTCACTTCCTTGTCAATGCGTCAATACGGTGGCATTGACAAGGTAATGTTTGTTGTATGAAAAAATGCCTCAAAGAAATGGAGTCTCACAACCATTTCTTTGAGGCATTTTTTTCATACAACGAGCACTACCTTGTCAATATGTCAATGCGGTATAATTGACAAGGTAGTGCTCATTGTATGAAAAAACATCATTGTGAGACCATATTTCTTTGAGGCATTTTTCATACAATGAACACTACCTTGTCAATGCATTCATGTGGTAGCACTGATGAGGTAGTTCTTGTTGTATGAAAAATTCCTCAAAGAAATGGGGTCTCACGATGACGTTCTTTTATACAACGGGCACTACCTTTTCAATGCTACCGTATTGATGCATTGAAAAGGTAATGCTCGTTATATGAAAAAATACCTATCGTGAGATCCCATTTCTTTGAGGCATTTTTCATACAATGAGAACTACCTTGTCAATGCGTCAATGTGGTAGAATTGACAAGGTAGTGCTCATTGTATGAAAAAATACCTCAAAGAAATAGGGTTTCACAATAATGTATCACCATGAGACCCCATTTCTTTGAGGAATTTTTTCATACAATGAGCACTACCTTTTCAATGCATCAATGTGGTGGAATTGACAAGGTATTGCTCATTGTATGAAAAAATTCCTCAAAGAAATGGGGTCTCATGATGATGTACATCACTGTGAGACCTCATTTATTTGAGGCATTTTATTATACAATGAGCACTAAGCTCACTACCTTGTCAATGCGTTAATGCGGTAGCATTGAAAAGGTAGTTCTTGTTGTATGAAAAAATGCCTCAAAGAAATAAGGTCTCACAACCATTTATTAGAGGATTTTTTTCATACAACGAGCACTACCTTGTCAATACGTCAATGTGGTAGCATTGAAAAGGTTGGCTCATTGTATGAAAAAACATCACTATGAGATCCCATTTATTTGAGTCATTATTTCATACAACAAGCACTACCTTGTCAATGCATCATTGTGAGACCCCATTTCTTTGAGGCATTTTTTCATACAATGAACACTACCTTGTCAATGCATCAATGTGAGAGCATTTCCAAGGTAGTACTCATTGTATGAAGAAGTGCCTCAAAGAAATGGGGCTCACTAAGATACATTACTGTGAGACCCCATTTCTTTGAGGAACTTCTTCATATAATGAGCACTACCTTGTCAATGCATCAATGTGGTAGCATTGACAAGGTGGTTCTCATTGTATGAAAAATGCCTCAAAGAAATAGGATCTCATAGTGATGTACATCGACGTGCAACCCAATTTCTTTGAGGCATTTTTTCATACAATGAGAACTAAGCTCACTACCTTGTCAATGTGTCAATGTAGTAGCATTGACAAGGTAGTACTTATTGTACGAAAAAATGCCTCAAAGAAATGGGGTCTCACGACCATTTCTTTGAGGAATTTTTTCACACAATGAGCACTACCTTGTCAATACGTCAATGTAGTAGCATTGACAAGGTAGTGCTTGTTGTATAAAAAAACATCACTGTGAGATTCAATTTCTTTGAAGAATTTTTTCATACAAGAAGCATTACCTTGTTAGTGCATCAATGTGGTAGCACTGACAAGGTAGTGCTCATTGTATGGAAAAAATCCTCAAAGAAATGGGCTCTCACGGTGATGTACATCACTGTGAACCTTGACACCCCATTTCTTTGAGAATTTTTTTCATACAACGAGCACTACCTTGTCAATGCATCAATGCGGTAGCATTGACAAGGTACATCACTCTGAGACCCCATTTCTTTGAGGAAATTTTTCATACACTGAGCACTACCTTGTCAATGCTACCAAGTTTATGCACTAACAAGGTAGTTATCGTTGTATGAAAAATACCTCAAAGAAATGGGGTCTCACGACCATTTCTTTGAGGAATTGTTTTATACAATGAGCACTACCTTGTCAATACATCAATGTGGTAGCATTGACAAGGTAGTGCTCATTGTATGAAAAAACATCACTGTGAGACCCCATTTCTTTGAGGAATTTTTTCATACAACGAGCACTACCTTATCAATGCATCAATTCACCATGAGACCCTATTTCTTTGAGGCATTTTTCATACAATAAGCACTACCTTGTCAATGCATCAATGCAACCACGTTGACAAGATATTGCTTGTTGCATGAAAAATTCCTCAAAGAAATGAGGTCTCACGGTGATGTACGTCACCATGAGACATCATTTCTTTGAGGCATTTTTTTATACAATGAGTACTAAGCTCACTACCTTGTCAATGTGACAATGTGGTAGCATTGAATAGGTAGTGCTCATTGTATGAAAAAAATCATCGTGAGACCCAATTTATTTGAGGAATTTTTTCATACAATGAGCACTACCTTGTCAATGCATCAATTTGGTAGCATTGACAAGGTAGTTCTCTTTGTATGAAAATATGCCTCAAAGAAATGGGGTCTCATGGTGATGTACATCACCATGAGACCCCATTTGTTTGAGGCATATTTTCATACAACAAACACTACCTTGTTAATGTGTCAATTCCTCAAAGAAATAGGGTCTCATCTCTCTCTATCCCTCCCTCCCTCCTTCCCTCTCTAATATTCTCTATCTCCCCTTTCTCTCTCTTACTTCCTCCCACCCACCTTTCCTCTCTAATTATCTCTATCTAACTTGTCCATCTCTAGCTCTCTCTCCCTCCCTCCTCTCTCTCAATCTATCCACCTTCCTCCTTCAATATCTACTTCACTCTCTATTATCTCACTCTCTCTCCTTCCCTCTCTACTTCTCCCTCCCTCCCTCTCTCTCTCCCTTTCACCCTCTCTCTCAATATCACAAAACCTATACTAAATATCATAAATCCTAATCCCTATACCCTAAACCCTACACCCTCAACCCTCATCCTTATACCCTATACCCTCAACCTTATAAGCTAAACCCTAAACATTATCCATTTACCATAAACTTAAACCCTAAACCCTACATTCAATCTTGTACCCTAAACCATCAATCCTAAACCCAATACCCTCAACCCTGTTGAAAAATGAGGTGTTTTCTTAGCTTAATACTCTGTGAAACTTTAAGATTGTTTATCTAAATAAGATTTTCCTTTTGTTACAAATTATTTGTGGGTGATTATCTTGATTAATCCATTTTACTGTTTTAGAATGTAGACAGAAGTTGATAGAAGAAGTAGACAAGATATTAGAAAGATTACACAAGCATATATCATGGAGAAAACCATTTTGGGTAAAAAATTCCACCAAGAATTAATCTATTATTCAATATTTGAAGTAGATTACAATAGCTCCAATTCTTGCTTGAGAATCTGCCTTCACCAAACTTCTTCACAACCTGCAAATCAAACTTAAAAACTTTCTCTACAACTTGTTTGAGATATATAGAATTTCTCCAACATTGTAAACTCCAAATGAGTTACACAAACAATGCTCAAGCCCTAATCCTTAAAGGTACGCCTATTTCATGCAAGTGGAGTTGTACTGTGAAAACCAATGTCAAACCATCTGCCTCTTCCATTTGGGTGTACCAAAATAAAGTCACAACTTAGTTTTCATCCTATAAATATCTTAAGGCTTTATCCTCAAATTTGGCTCCCAAAAGAGGGCCCCACTTAACTAAGCCTTGAAAAATATCTCTGCATGCAAAAGAGTTAATTCCAAGAAGCCAACTTGGGTGACCAAAGTGGGTCCAAGATATTTCTTGTTAACTGAAACATTTCTCAACACCATTCATGCAAGAATGGTCATCTCCTGTTAACTGAAGGTAGTTCCTGTTATTTGTCATGCAACTCAAGTTATTAGCCATGCATTCCAAGTTGACTAAAGTCAACTAACATGCAACTAAAACTAACTGAACCATAACTGAACTTGAAATGAATTGAACTTCATTAAACTGAACCTCGTACACATCACCCCCTATTTTATAGGACCTCAACATGCATAAATCAAAATCCCTATTTTGTAGGAACCTAGGATGCATTTATGAAGTGTACTCAATTTACCAACCAGTTAACTAAACTCAAGGTGAGTTTTCAACTACCATATGTGAGCCCATGTGCTTGTATTTTATAGGAGCTAATTCCAAGGCGTCCACACATTCTTTTAACATTTAGAATTAATTACAAATGTCAATTAACATGATTATTTCATCAAATATTAATCTCTTCCTAGTCCTAGTGTTGTTGAACATATTCCAAGGACTTAAGAGATACATGAAATAAATAATGTTTAGGATTGCAATTAAATGGCATCCTATTTCCAACAAACCCTATACACTTAACCTTGTATCATCAACCTTAAAAATTAGCCCTCAACCCTATACCTTAAACCCTAAACCCTAAACCCTCAACCCTCATCCCTATACCCTATATCCTCAAACTTATAACCTAAACCCTAAACATTATCCCTCAACTCTATATCCTCAACCCTATACTTAAACCATAAAATCTTCACTATCAACCCTAAACCCTATACTTTATATCCTCAGCTCTCTACCCTATAACCTATACCCAATATCCTAAACCCTAATCCTTATACCTATAATGTCACAAAATTGCACCTAAGGGAAATTTCACATTTTAGTACTTTTCCTAGCATTTATGGCACCTAAATGCATTAATAGAAAAAACTGTATGGGTCAAAATTTCATGATTCTAGCTCTTGTGGTCCAATGGTGAAGCAATAGTAGCCCGATGAATCGTTTTATGAAAACTTGTATTTTGGATGCCTGCACGACACGCTAGTGTCCTAGTGGTTTTTGAGTTTGAAATGGGGAATCTTGAATTTTGTTTCTCGACACGTGTCTCTACAACCAAGTCTTTAGGTGTAATGGCTCTTTGTTGCCCTTACATTAAAAAAACCCCCTCTTTTTCTCTCATTTTGGGGGTTCATTCATTCATTCAAAGGCTCTCTTTCCAACTTGACTTCACTCTCAACCTCTTCTACTCTTGGCAACAACACTTTTACAAGTGAAGCTTTGTCGGACTAAGGTATCTTCAACAACCAAAGCTCTCTGGAGATTATTCAATGGTGCATCTATGTGTTCAAGAGGGGGATGTGGCCTATTGCTAACACTCTCTCACTCTTTTCTATTTTCGGATAGATTAGATCTCTTTGTTCATTTACTACTTGGTGGTGTAGGTTCTCCTGCTAAAGTGGGGATTGCTTTCACCACCTCTTTTTTTCCATTTAAGTTACTCTATCTATCTAGTTGTCCATGGAAGTGGGAGCACCAAAGAAAGTGTTTGACTACCAAAAACCCCTATACAACCCCAACATTTTTCTTCATTCATCTTGTGTGCAGGTTGTCAAAGCAGAGCTCAAAGTGAAGATTTAGACGTTTGATTGTTTGTAAGATCCCTCTTAGCTCTCTTTGTGTTTTATTTTAGTTTTTGTTCTTCATCTTGTTAGTCTACCAAAGAGACCTCAGATCTAGGTTATAAAGTGAAGCTCTAGTTTTCTTTTTGAAGTTCTTGAGTTTTTTGTCGCTTAGGATGCCAACACATCATTTATACTCTAGTTAATTGTGTTGGTATCTTGAATCCATGCTATAGTCCTTTGGCCGAGAGATCCCTTGTCAGAGGCATAAATCTAGATTTTTTGATCTTTAGGTTTTAAGACGGTCTTTTATGGTTATTAATCTAAATATACTTTCTTTGAAATTTCTTCATTCATCTTATATTGAGGTGCATAAGGGTATTTTGTTCCCTGGGATTCTCTTGAGAATGAAGAGACTCGTGTGCAACAAATCCCTCTTATCTCACATTTTGGTGATCCCGACGTGAACATGTCAAATCTATTTCTACATTGTTTTAATGTCTACATATGATAATGATTTCTGTAAGGAAGATTTTAATATGTTGGATGATACTCTAGATGATTTCTTAGAAGTATCTTCCCCTATCTTTAAATCTTTCGAGAAGACTTCTTCTCCGCAAGCTGATGAGTCGATAAATGTTGTGGTGGCATCTGTGGTTTCTCCAAGCCCTTAGAAGCTCATCATTTATTTGAATCTAGATAGCCCTTCTCCTAAGAAGGATCATTTTGTCTATGGAATTTCATATCGCGATGATTCACCAGATTTGTATTCAAGGTTCATAAATGCTATGGACTCTGCTTCTTATAATGTTGTTGGGAACACATATAATACAAGAAGAAATAAATAGAATTTGGATCAACAAACTTTCGTTACTACATCTCAACCTACTCAAGTTCCTACTTATTTTACACCTTCTCAACCATGTCTTCCTCCACCGCCTAAACTTGTGACTAAGACACTTGGTGATTATGGTCTTGTCGAGAAATTTTGTGGTACTTTGGCTAAGATCTCACTTTGGGATTTTTTTTAGATCGCTCTGGTTTATTAGGAAATGCTTAAGGAAGCCTTGGAGAATATTCTCTTTCCTTCCTCTGCTAGGCCGACGAATGTTAATGTGTTGATGGCTCATATTCGTGCAGATTTTCCAAATATCATATTCTATCAATAGGAATTCTTGCCTCCAGATGTGCAAAAATAAGTGGATCCTTTAATGATTATAGTTAATGTTAATACTATTGGTATTAGGTGTACCCTCGTTGACATTAGTTTGAATCTCAACATTTTTGGTATCGATCTATTAACCAAGATTAAATTTGACTCTTCTTCTTTAGCTACTTCTTCTTTGTATATTCATTGGTTTGATAATGTTGGCTGACAGGCTCTAGGCACGATAATATTGCCTTTGCAGCTAGGCCCCGTTACCTTACCCACCTTACTTTATGTGATGCCTTGCCCTTTTCCTTATAATATTCTTCTAGGGAGACCCTAGATTCATGCTATGGGTGTCATAACTTCCACTCTACATTGTTCTCTTAAGTTTGTTATAAATAATCGAGTAGTCACAGTCAAAGCTGACTCGAAAGCTGTCCACCTTTGTGAACTAGCAGTTGTTGGTCGAGCTTTGATTGTCTCCACTCTTAAGAATTTTATTACATCTCTAACTTTTGATGCAATGACGTGCTCCTCAACGATACCCTCTATGGAGATTGTCCTCGAAGTAAGCACTGCTAAAGACGAGCCACCTAAAGAAAAAAATCCCAAGTCCTCTCTATCTACTTCTTCTCCTGAGTCCAATGCATTCCTTGGTGATGATTGGGGATCCTTGGAGTTCTTTGAGTTATTCATTGGAGAATACAAAGTTAATCCTTCTCATCTAAAACTTCTAATAACCTCAAATGCCTCTGATGAAAGAGTAGATAACACTACCGTTGAGGAGGAAAACTACAATTATAATCAGGAGACCAGTCTTTCCCCTAATGAGGAGGATAAGCATACTCTTACAAAGGAGGTTAATATTTGTGAAACAAGTAAAGGAGATGGTTGTGTTCTCATAGATGTGTTCGATTTCCATTGGTGGAATGAGACTCTCTATGTGGAACCACCGCCTACCGAAGTTTTGTAAACCCATTGTGGTTTAAGATAAGACTTGGTTCTCGGTATGAATATGGGAAAAAAGGTCTTGGACGTATTAATTAAGGAATCCAGGTCCCTATCCAGTTTAAACCTTGTAAGTGTTATCTGGGTTCGAGTCTATTGAACAATCCAAGCAGAAACCTTGGTGAAGTGTTAACATGATTTCGGTCAAACTGCTTAATCTAGTTCATCCTAAATTGATAGAGGACAAGGTGCAGATTGAAGAAGTCCCCTTAGGTTTCTTCTCTTTGGATGAAGCACTCAAGGAATTCTTAGGTGCCTACTCCTCTTGGCCTTCTTTTCATCATAAGAGACGGTTGCCATATTGCCTGAGTAAACATGCATATTTTGGGGAATTTATCTTGAGTATTGATGATGAGAACCCTCTAGCTAATGTTGATAATGGTGTTCCAATATCGTATCCTAAAGATCGTAGTTCTCTCCTCAAGGGACATACTACCGAAGTCTCTATGGATCCTAATTCTTTTGAAAAGGTGATTAAGATTAGGAAGTACCTTTATTTTGAAGAAGCTAAGGAGAAATCCGATCTTCTACATTCTCACCCTAATATCTTTGCTTGGATGTATGAGGAAATGTTCGACATTGATGAGTTTATAGTGGTTCACAATATAATTTTATGTCCCGATGTGAAGCCGGTTAAGCAAAAAATATGAAAGATTAATCCCAAGTTTGCATTGTTGGTTAAGACCAAGATAGAGAAGCTGTTGAAAGCAAGATTTATCCATCCAATCAATTACTATGTTAATGCAATGCATCTTCTTTGATACTATGTGTAGTGTCTAATGTGCCATATGTGTAGTGTTCACTCTCTAAGGGTCGTAGCACTGCATATGTTGACATTATTCATTAACACATGATTTTTTTTTTATGTTATGATTTAACCATGTGTGTGAGTGAGAAAGACATACATACATTTGTTTTACTATGTTTTGTATTCGTGCATTACATTATATAATTTTAGGCAATTATATCATTATTGTATTTAATTAACATATATCCATGTGTTTATTAAATCATGATAGCATCTAATTAAAACATACATCCATAAAATCCATAGCATCAACATACATGAAAGTAAGGGACATACACATAAAGAAAGCAATAGCATGATATCAGAATCAATATCTCATGTATATATGTAGAAACATCAAATGTCATGTACATGTATGATGCCATTGTCATAAAAAAATGAGTGGTTGTTGTATATATGTATCAATGTCTATACACAAAATATCTACAAATATATGTCTCGTGGCTACAAAAATTATATACAACAGGAGGCTCTCTATTGCCTGGGATCCTCGTACTCATGTTTGATTGATATTTTGATGAATTTTCTCTCACAAAAGTGAACAAAATCCTTATGATGAATAATGCAAATGACCCTTCTTGGGGCCCACCTAGGTATAAATAGGCCCCCCAAGACCCATTTTCCTAGAGTTTGTGGCTCCCTAGTTTCTCATGATTTTACCCTACCTAGCTAGGGGAAAACTTAGGAGGGGGCCTATAGTCAACTCTTTAGCTTATTTTTTATTTTGAATCGCCAATTTTTTCTTGACCATTCTTCTCACCATTGTAGCTTTTTTCAATTTTTGGAACTGACTTAAAATTGAGTTTTGCAAAGTAAAATTTTGTACGATTTTTCGTGGTAGGTCCTGCACTTCCCACTGAGTTCAATTGCTAGGGGAATCTTTAGTAATTTCCAGCTTGGCCTTTGTGACCTCTATGATACCTTATTTTGGCACACAAATCTGTAAAACATCAAGTTTTTGGTGAAATTTTTCTTTTCTACTTTAGTGTAGTTGATTTTTCCCAAAATTGAGCCCACTAAAGTGGGAGAAAAATGTAATGTTGTAAAATTGCACATAAGGTAAATTTCACATTTTAGAACTTTTCATAGCATTTATGGCACCTGAACACATTAATTGCAAAAACCCATGGGTCAGAATTTCACGATTCTAGCTCCATAAGGTCCAATGGTGAAGCAACAGTAGCCCATTGACCTATTTCCCAAAAACCTATATTTTGGACACCTACACGACACACAAATGTCTACGCAACGTGCTAGCCTCTTAGTGGTTTTTTGAGTTTGAAATAGGGAATCTCGAATCTTGGTTCTCGGTATGTGTCCTTGCAGTAAAGTCTTCAAGTGTAATGGTTCTTTGTCACCCTTGCACGCAACAAAACCCCTCCTTTTCTCTCATTTTGGGGGTTCATTCATTCATTCAAAGGCTCTCTCCCCAAATTGAATCCACCTCTCAATCTCTTCTACTCTTGACAACAACACTTCTGAAAGTGAAGTTCTATCATAGTAAGATCCCTCTAATAGCATTCAACGGTGTGTCTGTGTGTTCAAGAGGGGTTCAAGGCCTATTGGTAATGCTCTCTCGCTCTTTTCTATTCATGGATAGATTAGATCTCTTTATTCATTTACTACTTGGTGGTGCAAGTTCTCCTCCTGAAGCAGGGATTACTTTCACCACCTCTTTTTTTTCATTTTGGTTACTCTCTCTATCTATTTGGCTATCTGTGGAGGTAGAAATACCAAATGGGGCTTTGACTGTGGAAACCCATATACAACCCCAACATTTTTCTTCGCTTGTCTTATGTGCAGGTTATCAAAGCGGAGTTTGAAGTAAATATTCAAATGTCCAGTTGTTCGTAAGATCCCTCTTAGCTCTCTTTGTGTTTTCTTTCAATTTTTGTTCTTCATCTTGTTATTTTGCTAAATAGACCTCAAATCTAGGTTAGAAAGTGAAGCTCTGGTTTTCTCGCTTGAGTTTTTGAGTTTTATGTTTCTTAGGACAATGCTAGTAAGTCATTTGAACTATAGTGTGCCATTTTGGCATCCTAAATATGTGTTGTAGTCCTTTGGCCGAGAGCTCCCTTGTTAGAGGTAGAAATCTAGAAGTTTTGATCTTTTAGGTTCTGAGATGGTCTTATGTGGTGATTAATCTAAATATACTTTCTTTTCAATTTTTTCATTCAGCTTATGTTGAGGTGGATAAGGATAGTTCATTCCTTGGGATTCTCTTGAGAAAAAAGAGACTCATATGCAATGAATCCCCCTTATCTCACAATACCCTATACACTTAATCTTGACCCTCAACCATGGACATTATCCCTCAACTGTAAACCCACAAGCCTAAACCCTATACTTTAACCCTAAATCATACATTCAACCTTGTTCCCTAAACTCAAAACTCAAAACCCTCAACCCTAAACCCAATACTCTCAACCATATACCGAATATCCTAAACCATAACCCTATAACCTATACACTTAACCCTATACCTTGAATCCTGAACACTATCCCTCAATCCTCAATCCTAAACCCTACACCCTCATCCCTATCTATCTCTCTCTCTTCCTTCCTCCCACAAACCTTTCCTCTACACTCTCTAACCTATCCCTATGTATCTTTCTCTCTACCCCCCTCCTATCTCTCAATATCTCCACCTTCCTCTCTCTCTCCCTTTCCCTCTCTACTTCTCTCTATATCACCTTTCTCTCTCCATCTCACTCCTCTCTCTCTCCCTCCTTATCTCTCCCTCTCTCTCTCCCTCCCTAGCTCTCACACTCTCTTCCTTCCTCCCACCCACCTTCTCTATCTAACATATCCCTCTCTACCTCACTCCCTCCCTCCCTCATCTCTCTTAATTTCTCCACCATCCTCCCCTCTCTATCCTTCTCTCTCATTCTCTATATCTCACTTCTCTGTCCCTCTTTCCTTCCCTCCCTCATTCCCTTTGTATATATATCACCTCTCTCTCTACTTCTCCCTCCCTCCTCCCCCTCTCTATCTCTCCTTCCCTATATAATTATCTCTATATATCTACCTCTCCCTCCCTCCTTCCCTCTCTGTCCCTCTCTCTCTCTTCCCCCATATTTCTCTTCCTCTCTCCCTCTCCCTCTCTCCCTCTCTCTCAATCTCCCAACCTTACTCCTCCATTTATATTTCTCTCTCACTCTCTCCTTCCTTCTCTACTCTCTATCTCACCATTATCTCTCCCTCTATCTCAATCTTCCAAACCCTATACCAAATATCCTGAACCCTATACCCTATACCCTCAACACTAAACACTAAACACTATCCCTCAAAACTCAACCGTATACCTTAAACCCTAAACCCTAAACCCTAAACCCTCGAACCTCATCCCTATAACCTATGCCCTCAACCTTATACCCTAAAATTTAAACATTATCCCGAAAACCTATAATTAAACACTAAACCATACTTTCAACCTTATACCCACACCCTAAACCCTTAATCCAATACCCTCAACCTATAACTAGTATCCTAAACCCTAATCCATATACCCTATGCACTTAACCTTATACCCTTGAAACCCTAAACACTATCCCTCAATCCTCAACCCTATAACTTAAACCATAAACCCTAAATCCTCAAACCTCATCCTTATACTGTATACCTCAAGATTATACCCAAAACCCTTAAAATTATCCCTCAGCCCTCAACCCTCAACCCTAAACCCAATACCCTCAACCCTATACCCAATATCCTGAACCCTAATACCTATACCATATACATTTAACCCTATACCCTCAACCTTGAACATTATCCCTCAACCCTCATCCCTATACCCCGTACCCTCTACCTTATAACCTAAACCTAAACATTATCCAACAACCCTATACATAAACCCTAAACCCCACATTCAACCTTTTATCCTAAACCCTAAACCTAATATCCTCAACCATATACCTAATATTCTAAACCCTAATCCCTATACCCTATACACTTCACCTTATACCCTTAACCTTGAACACTATCCTTCAACATAAAACCCTATACCTTAAACCCTAAATCTTGTACCCTCAACCCTCATCTATTTACCCTATACTTTTAACGTTATAATCTAAACCCTAAACATTATCCCTCAACTCTATACCCTCAAACCTATACTTAAATCCTTAACCTTACACTCTCAAACCTTAACCCTATACCTTATACTCTCAACCCTAACCCTAAATCCTATACCTAATATCCTAAATTGTAATCCTTATACCCTATACACTTAGCATCATTCCTCTCTACTCTCTATCTCACCATTCTCTCCCTAGACACTTATCTTTATCCCCCTCTCCATATCTACCTCTCCCCCCCTCCTTCCCTCTCTCTCTCTCTCTAAATCTCCCCACATTCCTCCTCTCTCTCCCATCTTTGTTTCTCTCTCTCTCCTTCCCTCTCTACCCTTTATTGAAAACCAATCTCTCTCTTCCTCCCTCTCTCCTCTCTCTCTCTCTATCTCACCTCTCTTTCTCTCTCCTTCTCTCCCTCCTTCCCTCTCCAATTTTCTCTATCTACCCCTCTCTCTCTTCCTTCCTCAACCCTATACCTTAAACTCTAAACCCTTCACCCTCAATCGTCATCACTATACCCTATACCCTCAACCCTAAAAATTATCCCTCGACCCTAAACTTAAACCCTAAACCCTGTATTCAACATTTTTATACTCTAAACCCTAAATCCTCAATCCTAAACCCAATACCCTCAACCTTGAACACTATCCCTCAACCCTCAAACTATACATTAAACCCTAAACCCTACGCCCTCAACCCTCATCCCTATACCCTATACACTCTACCTTATACCCTAAACCCTGAACATTATCCCTCAAACATATACTTAAAAACTAAACCCTACACTCTCAACCCTTAACCCTATACCTTATACCCTAGACCCCACACCCAAATCCCTATACCCAATATCCTAAACCCTAAATATTGTACCCTATACACTTAACCTTATACCTTATACCATAAACCCTCAACCCTCAACCCTATACTTAAACCCTCAACCATAAATTCAACTTTGTAACCTAAACCCTCAACCCTAAACCCAATACCCTCAACCCTATATTGAATATCCTAAACCTTGATCCCTATACCAAATATCCTAAACCCTAATACCTATACCCTATATACTTAAGCCTATAACCTCAACCCTAAACACTATCACTCAACCCTCAAACCTATACCTTAAACCCTAACCCCTCATACCTATACCCTATACCCTCAACCTTATACCCTAAACCATGAAATTATCCCTTAACGTTATACTTAAACCCTTAACCCTACACTCTCAACCCTTAACCCTATACCTTATACCCTGAACCCTACACCCTGAATCATATATCCAATAACCTAAACCCTAATCCCTATATAGTTAACTGTATACCCTCAACCCTACATTCAACCTTGTAACCTAAACCCTCAACCCTAAACCAATACCCTCAACCCTATACCAAATATCCTAAACCCTAATCCCTATACCCTATACCTTCAACCCTGAACACTATCCCTCAACCCTATACCTTAAACCCTCATCCCTCGTCCATATAACCTATACCCTTAGTCAAACCCTAAACATTATCCCTCAACCCTATGCTTAATCCCTAAACCCTACATTCAACCCCTTACCCTACACCTTAATCCCTAATCCTAATACCCTCAACCCTATAACCAATATCCTAAACCCTAATCCCTATTCCTTATGCACTTAACCTTATACCCTTGAAACCTTAAACACTATCCCTCAACCCTATACATTAAACCATAAACCCTACACCCTCAACCCTCATCCCATACCCTATACCTCAAGCTTATACCCTAAACATTATTCCTCAACCCTTAAACCTATAATTAAACCCTAAACCATACATTAAATCTTGTACCCTAAAAATTGCACCCTAATGAACACTAAACCCTAAAATCTCAACCCTAAACCTAATACCCTCAACCCTATATCTAATATCCTAAACCCTAATCCCTATACCCTCAACCTTGAACACTATCTATCAACCCTCAACCCTAAACCCTACACCTTCAACCCTCATCCCTATACCTAATACCCTCAACCTTATAACATAAACCCTAAACATTATCCCTCAACCCTATACTTAAACACTAAACCCTACATTCAACCTTGTACCCTAAATCCTAAACCCTAAACCCAATACCTTCAACCTTATACCCTATACACTTAGCTCTATACCCTCAAACTTGAACACTATCCCTCAACCCTCAACCCTATACCTTAAACCCTAAACCCTACACCTTCAACCCTCATCCCTATACCTTATACCCTCAACCTTATACCTTAAACCCTAAACATTATCCCTCAACCCTATACTTAAATGGAAAACCCTAAACTCTCGACCCTGAAACCTATACCTTATACCCTAAATCCTATACACAATATCTCAAACCCTAATCCTTATACCCTATACACTTAACCATATACCCTCAACCCTGAACATTATATCTCAACCCTCAACCTTAAACCCAAAACCCTTCATTCAATCTTGTACCCTAAATCCTAAACCCTATACCATTAACCCTAAACTAATACCCTCAATCTAATACCCTCAACCCTATACCCAATATCCTAAACCCTAATCCATATACCATATACACTTAACCTTATATCCTCAAACCTCAACCCTCAACCCTATACCTTAAACCCAAAACACAAAACCTTAAACCCTCATCCCTATACCCTATGTCATCAACTTTATACCTAATATCCTAAACCATAATCCCTATAACCTATATACTTAACCCTATAATCTCAACCCTATACCTTAAACTCTAAACCTTACACCCTCAACCCTCATAAGGGGAGAGAGAAAGATGGGGGAGGGAGGGAGGGAAAGGGGAGATAAAGATAAGTATAGAGGAAAGGAGAGGTAAAGAGAGGATATATAAATAGTAGATAAGGAAGGAGAGAGGGAGGTGAGAGAGATAAATAGTGAGAGTGTGGTAGGGAGTGATGGAGGGAGAGGTAGGTAGAGAGGGATATGTGAGATAGAGTAGAGAGAGATAGAGATATAGGGAAGGAGGGAGGGTTGGAGAGAGAGGGGAGGAAGGGATAGGTGATATAAAGATAAGTAGAGAGAGAATGGTGAGATATAGAGGAGAGAGTTATAGAAAGATAAAGAGAGAATGGTGAGATAGAGAGGAGAGTGAGAAAGAAAGAGAGTGAGGGAGGAGGGAGAGAGAGAAAGAGAGAGAGAGTTAGAGGGAGGGAGAGGAGAGATAAAGATTAAATAGGGGAAAAGGTAGGGAGGGAGACATATATGAGATAGAGAGAGAGAGAGAGAGAGAGAGAGAGAGAGAGAGAGAGAGAGAGAGAGAGAGAGAGAGAGAGAGAGAGAGAGAGAGAGAGAGAGAGAGAGAGAGAGGGAAAGGGGAGATAAATATAATTAGAGAGGGAAGAAAAGGTAGAGAGAGAATGAGGGAGGGAGAGAATTAAGATAAAGAGGTGTAGACAGAGTGGTAGAGAGGGAAGGAGAGGGAGAGGGTGGGAGGTGAGAGAGAGTGGCAAGCAGTGATAGATGAAGAGGTAGGTAGAGAAGGAGAGGGGAGATATAAATAAGTAGAGAGGGATGGAGAGAGGGAAGGAGATGTAGTGAGGGAGAGAGGAGATAAAGATAAGTAGAGAGGGAAGGAGAGGTAAAGAGAGAGAAGAGATACAAAGAAGTAGAGAGGGAATGGGGGAGAGAGGGAGAGATAAGGAGGGAGAGAAATGTGAGATAGAGAGGTGTAGAGAGAGATTGGTAGGGTGTGATGGATGTAGAGGTAGGTAGAGAGAGAGATTGGGAGATAAAGAGTAGATAAGGAAGAAGAGAGGAAGAGAGAAGTATGGAGGGAGAGGAGGGAGGTGAGAGAGAGGTGAGATAGAGAGAAATAAAGAGAGTGGTAGGGAGTGATGAAGGGAGAGGTATGTAGAGAGAGAGGGGAGATAGAGAGAAGTAGAGAGGAAAGGAGAGAGAGAGAGAGATGGAGAGAGATAGTTCTTGAGATCAAGGGAGAGAGAGTTAGATAAAGGTATGGAGATAGTGAGAGAGAGGTCTCGAGTATAAGGGATTAAAAATGAGTGAGATAGAGAGATAAATAATAAAACTTTCTGATTATTGAAACTTGACCACTTGGTTACTGAAATTTGAAATGCTAATTACTGAAATTTGACTGTTTGAAAATTTGTAAGATCTTCCAAAAACTATAATTTGGATTATAACTCCTAGAGATCCAAAACCACTCTTAAACATCTTGAAACTATATAAATGAAATATAACTTAAAGTATAAGAAAGTAAATATCCATATGTAAATGTCAGCTTATACTTTCATGTATATAGTTTCCCTCAAAGATAACAAGACGAAAGAGGAAATAAGAGAAAAATAAATTCAATGTAGACCAAAACACGGGTGCTTTATAATGCGCTCACATTTTTTCAATACATTAACAAAACATGAGCATGTTATAACACATACGCGTTTTGCTAATACATTCACAAAACACAAGCGTGTTATAACACACTCGCGTTTTTTCAATGCATTTAAATAATGCAAACACGTTATAATGCTCTCACATTTTTTCTTTCTTTGAGAATCCCTAGGCCTTTGGCTTGGATTTTCTTTGGATTTCCAACCCAAAGGCTTGGAGGGCCTTCCCAACATCTAAAGACATGTTTTCACATATTTTACAAAATTTCACATAATCTCGTTCGTGCTAATCGTCAGGTTTGCATGTGTTTCAAGGTTGATTAAATCAAACACTTGGGTAATGTTAGGCTCTCTCTTAGCTATCTAATGATGTAATTTTTTTCACATTTTGACAATTTTAAGCCTTTGATCTTTAATTTATTTTACTTGTGTGTCTGTTTTTGGAAAAACCCACTGTTTGGTATTTTTTCTTTATAAATTAACCATTCATTGAAATTTCAAATAAATTACATTTTAAGAAACTAGATTCCATTCTACACATATTAAAAAAATGATTTTCAATTAGTTTTCAAAATTTGTAGAGGTAGCATGAAAAAAAATAAAATTTTTAGGATGTGTCCACTTTGAAAATTAGTAAAAAATAAAATATTCATTAAAAAGTTATCAAAAAAATCAAGCATAAACTACATGTTGTTAGCTAATTTTTCACCAAAGCGATTTTAAAAATACCAAAAAAAGGTTAACCTTTTGAGGGATCCACAAAAGTCGCTATGTTATGTTCTTTTGTTAAAAACAACACCAATTTTTTTGGCTCCCTCTTTTTAAGCCCTTAATCTATATCATTTTCAATAAAAAATAGTAGTTTAGAAAGAAGACTCAGAGCACTATGATCCTTGTTTTTGTTGCATCTAAATTTTTTAAGTGTAAATATCCTCAATTTCTCACCCAAGGTCAGTATTTCTTGATTTCAAAAAAAAGTGGCCACTTAAGACCCCTTTTTGGCCCTCCATCTTTTTGCACTTACCTTGACATCAAATGGAAACAACTCTTTTTTGGTACACACACATTTTAATATTTATTAAAAAAAAAATATTTATCAAAATTGGAAAAAAATATATCCATGCACTAAAGTTTCAAGTTATAAATACACACAAAAAAAATGAATGAAAAAAAAAATTACTATAAAAAGTTTGATGTCTCATGTAACTTTCTTTTTTCAGCATTTCATCAACAACTAAATTATAGTGCTAATTTATTAAAAACTATTTTAAAATAATTATTTTTTAAATACATACATAAAATATACTAAAAAATAAATATTTTACTAGTTTACATCATTTCAAAATTCAAAACATATATGCCACTTTTTAGTGATTCAAGTTTAAAAGTTGGATTAGTGTTGGCTATTTCCTTTATAAAGTGTGATACATCTTGAAATCCTAAAACAACCAAGCATTTCAAGTATTCAAATTCATCTAGCAAAGTAAGATCTAATTCATTAGAGAGATGTGTTTGTCTTCAAACCTCTAAGGGAAGCCATTGCAAGGTGATGAGTTGTAGCAAGCATTGTTCATTCATCATTTCCTTCTCCTTTATTTTTTAATCTTTCTATCAAGTTTTAATTACCAAACTGGGGTTTGACTAAGGAAAACCCCCATTCAAACAAAACAATATTTCCTTCTTGTGTGTGTAAGAAATACAGGTTGAAGAAGGATTGAAAAGATCTGAAAGGAGCAATTTTGCATCATTGCACAAGTTTCCATCATTGTTGTAAAGTCACGAAAATATTGTTGTAGAATTTATTTTTATCACTCCGATAGTAGGAACTATGTCAAATAGAAGCCAAGATCTAGCATCATAGGACTATCAATGTTATCTTGAAAGCCCTAACTAGGACCCATTCACCCAAGGGGAAACCTATCCTTCAGTAGGTCTCAAAAGAAAATTTTGGTGATAGGTACATGCCATTAGACCCTTCTTAGATCTGCCTACAAATTATCATTTCAATTTTTGCACTTTCAGGGATTTGCATTTTATGTATTGATCTTATTATTCAATTATTTTGAATGTTTTAAATCATTTCAATTTAATTTTAGATCTTCCCTATTGTCCTAAGGACTGAGATCCAAGTCTGATTGACTCACCATTGAGGTTGAAATTGAATCTTTACACCTTGTGATCTCTTTACTAATGAAATCCCTAGGGAAAGACACCCATTGTGTCCTTAAAGTTTTGTAATACACTTTATAACCTTTGGGGACCCCTTTCCCCACATTTCATTTTGGTCAACGTAACATTGTGCATCATACTTTTCTAATTTGGAGATCCTTAAAACCCTAGATCTAGGTTTTTTATCATCTTGTTTTGCATTGCATTTAGGGTTACAAATTGTATATTTGCATCATTTAAACTCATAAAAAATCCAAAAATAATGCATACATTCTTCATAATATCTTACATCAAAGTGTGTTTCAATCATTTAGGTTAGAACAAAATTCAATACTGCATTAAAAAAATGTCATTTTGTTCATATATTGTCATACAAATTGCATTTACATTTCATCAAATTCTTTGAAGAATCTATTTGCAATTAGGAATAGTGGACTTAAATATCAAGTTAAATTCTTATATTTAAATTTTTTAGAACCCTATGCAAGGACCCATTCACCCTTGGGCGAACTTGTCCTTGTACAAGTGACTTTGAAAATTTCTACATATATATGTTTCTATCTATTTCATTTCCCCATACTTGTAGATCTCTATTTCAGTTTCAGAAATTGTATATTTTTGTAGATATTTGCATTTAGTTCAATTGGTGAAAGAAAGGGCATTGTTTAAGATCAAAATTTGCATTCAAAAGCTATAATTTTTAGGATTTTGCATCTAAAATAAGTCAATTATCATGTTTTAGATCTGAAAATTGTAATATATTCTTCAATACTTACATTGTGCTTCCTATTTATGGGTGTTTACTATATTTATTTAGTGTTTTTTTGTCTATTTTGGCTGCACTTTTGGTTTGGTGAAAATTGTATGAGTATCACAACCTAGTGTCATACTGCCAATACTTTAGTGAGATGTAGTTTGAGACTCACGGTATCCCGTTCTGGTACATCCACTATGGATCTTGGGTTTTCCAACTCTTTCACTCATAGTGTTGGTCCACTAGTCAATTCATTTTGGAACACACCTTTGATTTCAATGCCATGATTGGATACATTGACATTCAACATCATAAGGGCCAAACAAACTTGTCCATGGACATTGCTTTCTCACATAGTGATATAACTAAACATGCACATGATTGTCCTCTTTACATAGCCAATAGAATCAATGACAAATCTAAAAATGGGATATTAATTGATCTTGTGTGTGTAGAGAATGCAATCATTGAGGAATTCTTATTTTTGCATGAACTTTACCAATATTCTTATGAACAATCAATAGAATGGATCAAAAAACATGATGGTTTTTCTTTCCCTATGATCTAGATTCAATCACTCTTCCATTAAAATTTTCATGAAAAAAATTAGATGTATCATTCTCCATCATCCTGAAATCGAATCAATTCTATGTGAAGTTAGGTTATCCATGGCTACACTCCATGAATTCCATCTCCTCGGTCATCCATGAATGCTTGAAGTTTCCATTTGACAACCAAGTTTTTACATTGCATCATACTAGTTTTAATCCTTTGTCTTCTTGTGAGAACTTTTCATTGGATTTCTTTTGGCCTGAACCCATGGAACCTATAAAGCCTCGTGAAGGTTTCTTTTTTGAATCTTATCAAAAGTTAAGGAAAAACACATAGTACAATTATCTCTTAGCAATATTCCTGAGTCCATGATTGTTCCTCCTCCCCAACCTATTATTGATGAAATTATTCTTGAGCCAAAATCCCTTCCAAGTAACCAAGATAAATCCACCACAATTCATCCACCCATTTCTTACAAAATACAAAGAGACCATAAGACAATCCCTTTTGTGCCTCGAAAGACCAAACAAGTCTATAGACCTAGAGAGATAGCAGTTTCCCAACCCTTGATGGTTCCTCCATTCCTCCCTTATGGAAATAAAATAAACCAATGGTTGATAAACCTGCTCCTACACCATCACAACTTAGAAACCATGCAAGAAGAAACTCAAATTCTAAAGAGTATAGGTGTAGACGTCATGCTATTGCTCATCAATTGGAAGAAAACAATAAACCAAATCAAAAAAAGGATGATGATTCTACACCTTCACCACAAAATGGAACTTCTCTATCACAACAAACATAAGAACATACAATGGACATTGTCATTAGACCTCCTATTTTGATTAACTTGGATTATGATGATAAGATTTCTAATATTGATGAAGAAGTGCATAATGAATTGAACTTATTATTTTCCACTTCTATAAATTTAGATGGGGGAAACCATGACGATCCTCCTAACAAGAGTGACCACCACGTGTTGAACATAGTGATTTTCCTAGTATGGAACTTGTCGTTGCCCCTTTGGCTCGTTATCTGCCTTCTGTATATAATGAACAAGATTGTGATGCAGACAACCTACTCTAGGTTGGCTCACATGTAACATACTTTATTTTCTTTTTATGTTCTTTGTGATTGCATGTATGTAATGTGATCCCCCATATTGTGTTGCTCAACATGTCTTTGTGTTTGTGAGCTTTCTTTGTATAACCCTTGTTACTCAGTTGGTGCAAGGATACAAAGGAAGTGAATTTGTCGTGGCATTCTTCTATGTGTATCTTGATTCTTTTGTATGTCATAAACTTTATCATTTATATGTCTTGTGATTTCCTATTGGGTACGATGCAAGGCGTCAATAAATTTAGGTCTCTTCCATGTTGACACAAAATATTTCTTTTTTTTTGCTCTCTATGTGTCATTCCTCCTGTAAGTGGTGAATAAGTGAATAAGCACAAAAGACACTTCTTAATATGACATTATATCAATAGACAAGTTAAATGAATCAATTCAAAGGAATTATCTATCAAAAGCGTCATATTGCCCTCTATCTCCAAAGATTTATTAAATCAAAATGGCTCTCAGATCGTGAGTGCAATATGATTTTTAAAATGACTATTCAAAGAACGAGATGATGCTAATGCAATATTAAATGATAAACAATGTAAACTAGCATCTATGAAACAGATAATTGCAGCTACAAGAAGCAGCCATGGTTGAAAACTTGATTGCTTGATGCTTGATGTGTGAATGCTTGATGCTTGATGCTTGAATTCCTGCAGAGTAAGAGTGCATAAACTTGATTATTTGGATCCTTTTCTTGGTACAATGAGGTTGTATTTATAAACTTCCTGGCTGTAGAAATGCACAGGGAAAGCTTTGAGAGGCTTGGATTCGATCTAGAGAATTGAATGGTGAGAGATGGAGGAGATTGAGAGAAAGATGGAGATTGTCTCTACCCATGAAAACACTAGGCAAGAGAAGAGGAAGGATTGATGGAGGAGGATTGAGAGATCAAGTTCCAAATTTTGTCTCCAATTTGTCTCCAAAACTTCCCGTGAAGTTTCAATCAATTAATTTTGACATATTTTAGACATAATTTAGACATAGGATATCTAATTCATTTTTGAGAGAATATAGATGGAATATTCTTTGTGCTTTAATTCAAATATTTTTTATTTATTTAAATTAGCAAAAGAGAGATAAATAATTTAATAAAACGAACTATAGGATAGTTGTTTATTAAATTAAATAGAGGAATAATAGTAATTAATCAATAAAGTGTTTTGTCTTTATTTAATTAATTTAAGATGGATGTGATAGATTGACATAGGGATTTGATAATTAAATTGAACAAAGTATTTAATTTTGTTTATTTAATTAAGATGAACTTAAATGTGAACTATATAAATAAATATTTCTATTTATTCAAAAGTAGAAGAAATTAGGATAATTAATCAAATAATTTGTATTTAATTAATCAGATGCTCTAGACCAATTTTAGGTGTATACACCTCCTTTATGTTCGTTGTTCCATGAAGTATTTGGGGAGTGATGATGGTTCTAAGATCTATTATATCACTGTATCAAAGACATCTGATGACCCCAAATTTGTGGATCCCTTATGTGTTATATTTTGGATTGCATGTGGGGACAACCCTTCTTTATGACATAATTTTATTTAGAAACATATCATTGGCATAGGAATTCCCAAATAATCTCTCATGGCCCCTTTTATCAATTGACATTTATCATTTTCTACTTTAAAGTAATTGCTCACAACATGGTGTTTGGAAATTCCTTTAAAGTGGGGGCATACATTGACATTATTTCATTTTGGAATTATTTCTTTTCACCTTCTGAGGTGAGTTCCATTAACATGAAAATTTTCTTCACTTTGTTCATATAGGTTGAACTTAGTGTAGCATAGGAATAACACATTGATCATTTTATGGCACCATGTCAAAGTTATCAAGGAATATAAATTTTGGTATGGTTGACATATGGGTACACACCTTGTAGACCTAGTGTTTGTTTTCTCATCTGCCACTCATTTTTATGGGTACACACCTTGTAGACCTAGTGTGTGTTTCTCATTTTCCTTAGGGCTCACCTAGTGTATAATAGACTGCACTAGCCCTTGTGAGAATATTTTGTTGGAATAACAACTTAGGATTGATCCATCCCTTTTGGACAAAAAATTGAAACTTGATCCATTTTTTCTTTTCTTTATTCCTTTTTGCATTAACTTTGATATTATGCTTGTGTATCTTGTCTTATTGCACATATCTTGCATTCATGTGTATCCCTTTGTCCTTATGTTGGTTTGCCATGGGATCTTAGATCCAAGGGGATTAGCCACCTCCTTGATCTTTGATGTCCTATCTCTTCAACATTTGTACATTTGAAACCCTCTTGATGTATATCTGTCTACTTTAGTGTGAGTTTGAACATAATTTCATACTCTCACTAAAGTGAGGGTTAAATATAATGTAGAAAATTGTAACCTTTACAATTTCACACTATGTTTGGGTTCCTTAATTTATTGGACTTAATTAAGCTTCTAATTTTTTAAATTATGCATTCCAAAGCCTTATTTTTCCTATTTTCTAAAAGGGAAACCAACATTAATTAAATCATCATGGAATATATGTGTCCTGGAATTATAGATTGACTATATGAAATGCCTTCTTACGCAGTTTCAAATGTTAGATTATCAACATAGACTATATTCTATGAAATATTGTATAAGACTGAGTTCCTTGGAATATTATATCTTATATTTAATTATCTTTGATTCTAGGACAAGATTATATATTGTGGAATTTTCAATGTGACAAGGTAGGTAATATAAACATAATAAATGATGTAAACAAAATTGAATCAGATTTCAATCCTTGTTGAATTTAGACATGTCTAGTAGACCTTTTCAACATGACTATATGAAATTTCTTCTTATGTAGTTTCAAATGTTAGATTATCAACATAGACAATATTCCATGAAATATTGTATAAGATTGAGTTCCTTGGAATGTTATATCATATATTTAATTATCTTTGAATCTAGGACAAGATTATATATGTTGGAATTGTCAATGTGGAAAGTTATGTATTATAAACAAAATAATTGTTGTAAAAAAAATTGAAACAAATTATCAACAGAATATATTTTCTAAAATGTAGATTATATGACAATCATTAAAAGGCATTCACATAGTATGGGTCCAATATTCGTCAATGGGCCCCATAGTAGAGCCTCTTAATATCCAATTGTAAAAACAATTTTGTATCCATAAAGTAAACAGAAGAAGTCAAGCCACTGTATGAATTTTTTTTTCAACCAACTTATGCATGTAATGAACAAGTTGGTTAAATTGAACTGAAAGCATTGGTAGGCATTAAGAATTAAACACAAAAAGAAACTAATCAATTGCAGCTAGAGCAGGCTGGGTGTGACAATCACAATTTATACAACATATTTGCATTGAATTTCATATAGACTACAATTGACTAACATTTACATTCAAAAAACATTAAATTGCAGTGGGTAACAAAATAGCATCATAAAACAATCACATTGATAAATAGTTTTAGTTCAAATCAAAAAATGATATGGTTGCAACACACTGAAATTGACATTCCCAACTACAAACATGATCTTGATGTGCACAACCAAAAAAACCAAAATATATGGTAGACTTTTAAAGTTAGTTCCTCCCAACCTTAGTTGAATGCTCCAAGAAAAGAATCTGGAGATGTGTTCTTGTCTCCTCCTATTGCATTTTGACTTGTCATTTAATGATTTGCAACTTACATTTGAAGGGGTTACTGGTGAAGAAGTCAATCCAATTGGAAATTGAGTGTAGCTTACTTGAGATGGGTTGAGACTCAAACACACATTACCTGTAGTAAATTGAGGGATGTTATTGTTCATTATTTCTTGAAAGAAACCGTGATTTTTAGAAAAGGGGGTTGCAGGACTGCTAAATTGTCTATCTTGTAGCAATGCTCTATGGGCAACTTTGATCTCTCTTTCTTTCATGTCTTATTATTTTTTATCCTTTTCTTGCTCCTTCTTCTGCTCTTTTTCCTTTCTTTACAACTATTTAAGCTACTCTCTTTCCTTGCATTAGATTTCCTTGTCAATTTTCCTTTGTTCCTTCAACTCCAAGGCCACAATTTGTGTTGCCTTTTTGTCTGCATTTTTTTGCTTCTTTCTGATTTGTATTTCCTCTAGTTCTTGTTTTCTTTGCTCCTACTCCATTATGAGAGTCACATAACTATCAGTTGTCAACAACTAAGACTGTTGGCTAACCTGAAGAGCCCCACCAACAGAATTTCTTGTTCTTGCATTGAGAATGTGAATTGGCAGCTTAAGGACTTTACTGATTCTTGAACCAATTTGGGTTTCAACTGTTTCAATGATTTGGGAGTCAATGAACTCTTGCTCAGCTAAACCTTGAATTTCCTAGTTGCCATCTACATATTAATATACTATTTGGTTTGGAGGTGTGGCAGTTGGAGATGTGAATGTAAAATTCCCCATCTCTTGTTGGCAATGTAGGAAGAAATTTCTTGAGCTAGTTGTCTATTTCATGAAATTGTTTCTTTGCACCTTTTTGCATCTTGAATTTTCATTGCACTTTGCAATATTTGTGCCACTTCATTTGTTGAAACAAAAACTCTCGAAAGACTAAGGATGTTTTGCACTGAAGAAGAATCATTTGTGTCATCGATTTGATATCTCGTTTGGACGCATGTCACATGCAAGGGCATCGGGATTGAGGGGACATATTCCCATCCTTTTAAAAACATCTTGTATGTTTGATGGTGTCAATGCTCTTTGTAGTGCCTTGCTGACTAACTCCGCTAATCCCGCCCTTCTGATTTCAATATTTGAGAATCTAGTAAAAATCCAACTTGTTCAGATTTGAAATATGACTTGAATGGTGAAAACACGCTAGCATCCAAAGGCTATATCTTGTGTGAAGTATATACATGCAGTGTAAGGAGGTCAATGCCTAACCGCCTTGCCTTGTGGATAGTTGCCACTGCAACATGACTTCCATGGCTATAAAAATGGAGAAGGTACCTATTAGTTGGTGACACCCCTTGGAACTGAGATACAAAAATGTTTTAGCTAGTCCAAAAAAATCTCCTTTGTCATCCACATGTGTGCTTGGGTTGTCATACATGCTAGTGGTTCACAATTAACAATGTAATGTTTTATCTTTGTATTTCCCTTGAACAAATAGAAGCCAGGTATGCTTTGACTAGGTGCATTAACACAACAAATTATTGTTATCCATTCTCAACTTTTGGGAATTATGTACGAGACGTTCCTCTTGCCTTGTTGTGCCAACACCCTCATTGTTTTCCCAATTACTAGTATATATATTTGTACATATATAGTTCACAAATAGTATACTAACACATGAACGAACATTGGTTAAACATTGTTGAAATGAAAGACAACGGTACATGCCTAGTGAGGTAGAAAAATTCAACTGAAAGACAAAGGGAGCTTTCTTGATTGTAGAGCTGAACAATAAATTGTGCAGAGCTGAACATGAATGGGTATCTAACCAAATGAAGACTCCAGAACAAAAACACTGATAGGAATTAAGAGTCGATAGGCATTGCTAAGATTTAAGACTCGAAATGAAATGGCATGGTCTTGTGCACTTCGAGTATAAAGGGAGTAACAATAAAATTGAAAGGAACATAAATGCATTGACATCCATAAACAATATAAGTTGAAACCCTAGATATTGAGTTAAAGGGTAGTGGGTGACAAACATTTATAGTACATACAACATTCTCTATATTCCCAGGCATATAAAAAATAAATAAAAAAACCCACAAATTGAATTGAATTGACTTGACATTCATAAAATGTATAAGTTGAAACCCCAAATATTGGTTACAGGGTAGTGGGTGAGAAACATTTATAGTGCATACAACTGATCTATATTCACAGGCATATAGAATAAAAATAAAAACCCTAAAATTGAATTGAAATGACTTGACATTCATAAATAGTGTAAGTTGAAACCTTAGATAATGACTTACATGTTATTGTAACAAACATCGACATCACATACAACATATTTGCATTCCAAGGCATAAAGAATATAAATGAAAAACCCAACTGGTTAAAAATGAGTAATGCATTTTTTAATAGAAATGCATTGACATTCATTAAAAATATAAGTTGAAACCCTAGATACTGAGTTACAAGGTAGTGGGTGACAAACATTTATAGTGCATACAACTGATCTATATTCCCAAGCATATAGAATTAAGAAAAAACCCTGAAATTGAACTGAAATTGACATTTATAAATAGTGTAAGTTGAAACCCCAGTTGTGCAAACATTGACATCACATACAACATATTTGCATTTCGAGGCATAAATAAAATAAATGAAAAACCCAATGCAAACAACATCAAGGTGAAACCCCATATATTTATAGATTTGTGGAAAACATATTCATAGCATACAACAGATTGGCATATGTACGCATAAAGAATTAGTAGCAGTAGAATACTTGTAGCTTGGTAGCGTATTGTTGTTGCTACCTCTAGTCTTTCTTCATCTTCCTCCAGGAAAATGTAGAACTGAATATGAAAGTGGAACGTGCTAAATGAAAATTGGAAAAGATTGAGTAATGCATTTTTGAATTTGAATATCTCTTTATATGTTCAATGTTGGCTTGGTACAAAGTCTTTAATTTTTGTCCCTTTTTTTCAAATTTGAAAACTTGATTTGATGCTTTCAATTGCAGAGTTTATATGTATTTATGGCGTACAATCCTTGTTTGCTTCTCACGTTGGTGGCTTTAACACCATTGTTTTGGTGGTTGCAGGTGGCAAAATCAGAGAAGACACTAGAGTAGTCGTCTGCATGGACTTGATCGATGGGACACAACTAAATGATAGATTTTCCCTTGAATGTTGCGTTGTTGGGAAAGTGGGATGGGGTTTGGGTTGGATTCAATTTGATGATGGGACAAATTTGACTCTTAGTTGTTTTCATGACATCGAATCTATGAAAATATTGACTGCAATGTAATGCAAGTGGTTATATTTTAAGGAGAGTGTGGGTTATACTAATTTTTTATTTTGGTTGCATGTTTTAATGCTACGGGCCATTATAAAGCAAAATGGCTTGTAAGATAGTGGTGTGAGATGTATTTTGAATTTTTTTGACGTGTAAGATTGTGAATAACTCTTTGTGTTTAGGACAAATATAAATCGACTATAAAACATTTTTTATGGTAAAATGATTCGACTTCTTTTGTTGACTTTATGTATAAAAACTGTTTTACCATTAGATATTAAGATGCTCTAATGTGAGGCCCACATAAGACTACTTGTGTCCCCGCTATATGGCCCGCCCTACTCCCCTATTTAGTTGTCGAGATACTATATAAATTTATACCGAAAAAGAAAAAGTCTGATAGTACCTAACGTGGGTAATTCCTTTATCCCGCTGCGCATATAAGTGAAAGCGATCATTACAATTTACGAGCATATTTTCGTTCCCATCCGTACATTTATTTCTTTCGCGAGGATACTCGAACATGGCACGTTCCGGACTTTTACTTTGAAGTGGAAGAACTGCACGCCTTTGAAAAAGTAATCATAATGCTCTTCAGAACTGAACTCTCAAATAGAATTCACGTTTTCCCTTTTTAAAATTTTGTTTTCTTAAAGTTTTTCCTCTTCCGACTGAACTATTAAATGGAATTCATGATCTCTTTTTAAAGTTTTGTTCTTCTGGCTGAAGTGTCAAATGGAATTTATCTTTTTAAAGTTATTAAATGGAATTAATTGATTTCTCTTTTTAAAGTTTTGTTCTTCTTGCTGAACTATATTGAAATGGAATTCATGTTTTCTCCTTTTACTTTTTTTTTCTTCCGACGGCTGCCGCTTTTCCTATTTTGAAACCTCAAGAGAATAAGAAAATGGTCCCATGGAAGGAGTTTGGGTTTTTATTTTTATTTTATGAACAGTTTAAAAATGTTAAAAAATGAATTTAAAAGCTCATTAGACCTTCACTTTAAAATGGGCCCGTAATTTTTCTCAACTTCACCTGGCAATTTTAGCAAGCCCCTACCCTGCTAAAACCATGGCCTAAATAATTCAGAAAACATATAAATATGGAAACTACGTCCATATAGCTATACAATTTCTTGTTAGAGTTGAAGCGTTGGAGTGTGCTTTTGCAGATGAGATATTAGCTCTTATTTCACAGGTGTTACTGCTGCAGAAATTGCTTCAGGTTAGTATATGTATAATGTAGTTTAGCTTTCTTCATTTTTTTCATTCATGTTAAAATATTTCAGAAGAGGCAGATGAATTTGTTGTATAAGAAATCTGGGCTTCTGTTTCTTTGGATGGATTTAAGTGTACATATGTTTTCTTCTACAACTTCAATCTTGAGATCTGAGTTGGTTTGTGCTCCAGTAAACCGCTGTTTTAATTAGAGGTCGAAATGGAGAAAGTAAAGAATTTCAAGAAGGTTGATAGGAGTTATCACAGTACTCCAACTGGATGGCGTTTGGCAACTTTTGAAGAAGCCTTGAATGGGCTGGAGAGTATCAAGGAGAAAGAAGTTTTAAGCAGATGGGACAGAGCGCGTCTCCTGGATGGTTGGATAAGTGGTCCTGGCTATGATTATGAGATGAGAAATGAGTTCAGAGGGTCCATGGGCTACATGCTCCTCATTGAAACTCAAACATCTGCAGAGAATGTATCTGGTACGCTTTCTTTTTAAAAGAAAATGTTACCTACACATTAACATCAAGTGAAAGCTTATATTTCTAAAGTACTTTCTACTACTTTAATTATAGCTTTTAGTTGGCATGGATTTGTTGATTACTTATATTCTTGAATGCTCAGAGTTTTGCTGATCTACATATAGGCTGGCTTTATTTACTTTAAAATCATCTAAAATAAATCACAGTTTCTTTTGATTATATAACTTTTTAATTGTAATTTAATTATAGCATGTAAGGATAGTATTGATTTATTAAGTATGCATGAAACATTTTGGTTGAAACTTTCTTGTGTCTATTCTTTATTTATTAAATTTTTAGGTAATAGGGTTTATTTGGTAGAGCAAGAATAAAAATGTTTATTCAAAGTAGATTTGAATGAAATTGCTAAGATATGTTCATAATGTTGAAAAATGTTTATCAAATATTTAAAAAATAGATAAAATATTAAAGGGTTGTAGTTTAATTGGTTGAGTATAATTGGAGAAGATGATGGTATGTTCATTGATTATTTCATCTATCAAGATTCAAACACCTAGAGGTACACTTGAGCTAGATTTGACCCGCTAAGTGACTTTGATGGATGGGATCCCCTAACTCATGACTCCTTAATCAAAGGATAAATTTTAGTTTAGATATATGCTCATTCATCATGTTATAATCTAGTTCAAAAAAGACATAGATGTTGATATATATGTAATCCAATTATTCTATATAAAAATAATAATAACAATCTTGCACCAATATAATGTCACCTCTATTAAGTAAAAATGACAAGGGTTAAAAAATCCCTAATTATTATAGTTAGTGAAAACTAATTATTTTTCTTCCTTGAAGTATCCTATTATTTTACCATTGATGGGTCAAGAGTTGTTTCTCCCTTATGGAAACTAATGTAAGAGAAATTTGTTAGAGCTAAAATGAGGTGAAATCAATGCTAATGCCATTTATTTGATAGATGATCAATTGTGAGGGCATCTTATCTAGTTGATAAAAATTAGAATGAAGCCTATGTCTATTATAGTTTTCTTAAATAAAATTAGGGCCCATTTTTTTTGCTTTGTTTTATTAATGCTAGTCATTGTGATGCAGGATGTTTAATGAAGGAAACCTTTAATTTTAACGGTCTTATAAATTTCTCACTCTTAGTTATCATTCTCTATTGTTTTTATTCTTTTGGTTTCATTTGTAAGAGATTTTTAAATTCTATCTTGTAGTATAGATTTTAAATTTGTAAACAAGATAAATTATCTAAAAATAAAAAATGCTTGAAATGATAGAGGTACTAAGGAATATGAATACTCTAAATGAATTCTACAACCTATTTTAATTTCACCTCACATAAAACACTTGTATAGCTATTTTGATTGGAATACATTTGTTTAGATTTCCTAAGACACATAAATATATATAAATTAGTACAAAAATCATGCAGTAAATTTATTTCTCTTATTATGTTGTTTTATGTCACAAATAATCCAAAATGACCTATCACATGCCTAATAAACTATTTTCTCAAACATCATCTAATCAAATAATCAAAGATAAAAAAAATTCAAAAAAACATAGGACAACTATTTATCAATTTTTGTGTTTGCATGAAGCATAAAATTAATATTGATTATTTGGTCATTGAACCAAATGAGGTGTAAATTATATAACATGTATGAAATTGTATTTATTTAATTTAATCCTTTATCTCCATCATCTACACAAGGAAAGTGACAAACAACATACTCATTGTTCCCTAGCATATTGCATATGACCCTATAAGACCAAAATTTACCCTATAGATATTTTTGGGCATGTCATTAGTTGAACTAGTCCACACAATCCACCTATCTATTGAGCTATAATTTCCATTAGAATATTTAATATTATTTTTTTGTTGTGTATAAATCATAGAATATAATACTTTATTTAATTAAATATCTACACGTATAAAATTTTGGCTAACTCCTTTATATTTCTAGCATATATCAGTGGTTTACAATTATTATGGTGAAGTCTTAGAATCGATGATTACCATGAGTTTCAATGAGATCAATATGTAGATAAAGACTCATGTTGTGAAACCCCTCTAGTGGGCATAGCTTGTAGACAATGAAAAAACACATTGCTCCCTCTATTGATATTAAAGTTACTTATGAGAAATATGAGCCCCACCAAGTAAACACATTAGACCCACAAGAAAATAGATGTATAATAGCAAGAAGTGAAATACAAGAACATACCTAAATAGTGTAGTTGAAAGAAATAGTTGAAATCACATCTTGAGTTAAAATACCTAAATAGTGTAGTTGAAAGAAATAGTTGAAATCACATCTTGAGTTAAATAATACAATATTAAATTTAGAGAAGTAAATTAATGAGCTCAATATATATTTGGGGTAAGGAAAAATAAAGAAACTATATACGAACTTTCCAAAGTATTCAAAATCCTATTTTAGCCTTTCAACTTCAATGAGAAGTCAAAAAAATACTGTTTATGCATCTATCGTAGTGTGCTCTATATGAGGAAGAAAAGAAAAATGGGCATAAGAACCCCATAGTAAATGAAAAGTATGAACATAACTATCATACCTATGCAATATTTTGTGTATGGTAGGAGGAAGGAAAGTAGTAAGGATTTTCAAGAATATGGAGAGGAACTATATTTAGTCTTAAAAAGATACAAAAATAAATCTTTCAAAGTTTGTTAGAGAGAATCAAAAAGAAAATTTGTTACCTTTTTAAGAGAGGAAATAATCAACAAGAAAGAGAGCTTGCACTTTAATATTATTTAAAGAGTAAATAATATTTATTGAAGAAAATTATTAAAAATATGTGTTTATTATCTTTTCAATGAAAAGGAAAGAGCAACAAATAGATTCAAAACATCAATTAAAAAGTAAAATGAAAACCTATGAGAAATAATTTTGTAGAGAGAAAAAAATAGCCTACATGAAATAATAATGTGATAAAAATTTGAAATATATGCAAGATAATGTTTAATGTATTTTACCAAAATAAGTCACAATGAGTTGCAAGAAGGAAACAACTTCAAGAGGGTTTCTTCAAAACAATAAAACATTGTCCTAAAATTCTTAAAAGCCACATGGAAACTTAGAAGCGTAAGATGTAACAAAGAGATTTATATATTTCCACAAGGGTTATTTTATAGACAAAGAATAATGCTTGTTGGTAGAAAGTGAAAAAATATAAAGATAGGGTTTAAAATATTTGTTTAATTTTAGAATTGTGGATACATATGTGATTATGATGTCATCTCCATGATTTCAATAGTGTCTAAATAAAGATATGATTCAAATAGAATATTTGATTTTGAATAGAAAAAGAAAAAGTTTGGCAATTTGGTGAAAGTAAGAAGGTTAGAGAAATAGGATAATTGCCTAAAACATAATAAGATAATAGAAAATCAAATAGTTGTAATACATATATTATAAAATATGTAATATGTAATTTTTGACTCCATAAAAGCATCCAAAAAAATAAAGAATTATTATAGTGGGGACTCATGTCTATAACCAATGAAAAGATGTCATTTCCTACTATGCACAACTAAAAAAATAAGGTGCTAACAGATTCATGTAGGTTCAAATACATTCCAACATATATTTCCTTGATCAATGATAAAGTGGCATATAATCAGACCATGACACCCAAACTACTATCACTTAGATTCATCCAAGATTATTGGCATGCCAACAACATGTATCCATTTACAAGCTACAAGTATTAAGAGATGACCATTTGAACCAAACCCACTCAAAACTATCCAAGATTATTGGGATGCCAACAACATGTATCCATTTACAAGCTACAAGTATTAAGAGATGACCATTTGAACCAAACCCACTCAAAACTAACATGTCCATGTACTTGAAACCAATTACCACCAACAATATCAAAATAAAAAAATCACTTTAAGTGATGAATAATAAGCTAATGATGTAATAATAAATTAGGAATAAAGCATATATTGACTAAAGATAAATGCTTTAATGCAATGTAATATAATTTGGAAGGGCCGGAATAAAATAATTTGGGCTTTAGCATGATAGTTTGCAATGATTTTAACTTAAGAAATCGATAAAACCATAAGGCTATGAAACTTTACATAGGGAAAAAATGATGTCAAGAACCTTTAATGTCATGTATCTAGGTACCACCCATGTTATTCTTTTTAAATTATATTTTTATAAAATTTGTTGTAGTTGTCATTGATGGATGTTGTTGTGGATAATTTAGGAACTTTTCTTATTTTAAATTAACAATTTTTTTTTATTAGGGGCATGTTGCTAGGAGAAACAAGAAATTTTTAGGGATTCATTTTTTATAGCCATTCAATTAAATTTAGGATAGAATCAAGCTTAGAAATAAGAGTTTTTTCCAACTTTTATGAATTCTACTTTCATTGTTGGTTTATTTTAGTTTTCTCTCACTATTATTGGTTACAAATAGGCATTTCCTTGCAAATCATAGAATTTATGAGAAGATTTTAAATATTTCAAAGGATAACTAGAATGTGACTATGGATGCATAAATAGTTGTGAATTTATGAGAAGATTTTAAATATTTCAAAGAATAACTAGAATGTGACTATGGATGCATAAATAGTTGTGTGATGATGTGAAAAGAAGGATAACCAAGTTGGAATGAGAAATTAGTTAAAGAAAGAGACAAAATAAAAAATTTACAAATCAAATCTAAAGCTACAAAAATTAGAGTTGCGGTTGAAAAAATTATGTTGGATGTTGGAGTAATATGAAGTGAATAATAATAATGTAAAGAAAACAGAGGATATTGAAGCAGATGCATTCATGGGTTTTGAGAAGACAAAAAATAATGGTGGAAATACACACTCTTGTGAGAAAGAGATATTTTCAAAGAGGAAATCCATATAAACTAGGATTAGCTGAGAGATAGGACTACTAGAACATGGAAATATTAAAATCCCTTGATACTTAAAAAAAATATTATTTTGATGCAAGATCATTAAATGTAATTTGCAAATAATTTGAGAGAGATATGATGAATGGGGAAAAGATGAATAGGATAGTATAGTAGAGATGGTGAATTGTGTTACATTGAATAAGGGAAGAATGTTGATGATTAATATGGAATAGAAGAAGAATTCAACTTGAATACAATGAAGAGGAATGTGGCTTATTAGTAGAGGGCAAATGATGTTGTAGTTATGGGCGTGTTCCACATTAGAGATGAAGCCACAAACGTAATGGAGATCTTTGGGGGGTCATAATTGATGAAGTCATATTGGTTTGTGAAAAATGTAAAATAAGGAATAGTTGGAAGGATGTCTTGAAATTCCATTATTGATAAAAAAAAGAGAATTCCATCACTTTGTTGGAGAATGAATGAATGATTAAGGGAAGGATCAAAGACATATATACACTTGTTCTACAAAAAAATAAAGATAGAGGTGAAGGAAAACTTGTCTTGTGACTAACTAAAGCTTTATAGACATCAGGTAGCTATGAAATGAAGACATCATAAAAGAGGATAAAGATAAAGAAAATAATAGCATCAATAGTGAAGTAGCATTTTTTTTTCCTTTTGAAAGGGAAAACAAGTGAGGAGAAAATTTAAAATGAGTTCTAGTGGAGGAGGGCCACTAGAAGTAGATCTAAGCCCACAAGAAGTTGGGAAAATAAAAAGAGAGCAAATTGATAGAGGAATACAATTTATTGTCCAACAGGTGGCTAGTAGTAGAGGAAGAAATTATGTGAAACACTATAGAAGCACCTAGCAAGGTGGAAGGGTAGGCCATGGTAGCTAGGTTCTTGAGTTCTTTGAACAAGGAGGTTCAAAATTCCTAAAAGATGGAGAGGATGATGTGGAGCAACTTTATTTCCTTATTTCCCAAAATCCATTAGTTTCTTTTTGTGCTTATATATTTTTGGGATTTTTTTTGGAAATTTCATTGGTGGCTACTGTAGTGGGTTATTTAGGAGCTTTTCTTGTTTTAGAATATCATTTTTTCTTATTAGGGGTGTGTGTTGTTAGGATGAAACATGAGAGTTTTAGGGACTAGGTTGGAATAGCTATTGAAAATAATTTGTGTTGTAACCAATTTAAGAACTAAGAGTGCTTGTCCAATTTATTATGAATTATATTTTTTCTATTGATTTATTTTAATTTCCCACTAGTTGTTGTGAGCTACAATTAGAGTTTTCCTTGTTGCAATTTAGAAGGTTAGCCAAGGCATTCAATGAGCCCCATTAAATAGACTTTCTTGGATTGGTTATAGATATAGGGCCATACAATGACATAAAGGGCTAGAAAATCTCATGACAAGACTTTCACCCAACATAATACATCCAAACTTGTATTTGACTTTATAACATCCTTTATTATATTTTATTTTGAAAATTGACTTTCACAATCAACAATATTTACATGACCTATGAACATAACTTGATATAACTTTACCATATGAGAATATCTTTTATTTCAATGTTATGTATTGTGAAAAACTCCATGATTTTTTCATCTTAAATCTTTACAAATTAAATGAAATGAATCGATAAAGAGAATAATAATAAATTGAATTCCATTAGTTACAATACTCCCATTCATGAAAGTTATAATTCTCCATAATAATTTATTAGAATCAACTTAAATTTAAAATGGATAAGAGGAAAATGGGCAATATGATTGTGAAGAATTATTGACTTTAAAGCTTGCAAAGGAAAAAAAAAAATTTGAACTTATTATTAAAATTAACACAAATTACTTAATTGATAAGCTTAGACAGTAATAAAAAAGTTATAACAATTAACTTATATTTTACTTGAGATTTCTAAGATCTTGATGAAAGATTATGAATTGTGATTCAAAATGTTGATGCTTAAAATCTCATAAAATTGAATCTAACATCATTGATAATGGAAAGCATGGAAATATTTTCAAATTCTTAAATTATCTCCTTGAAAGTAAGGATGTTAAAAACTCATCTTTATATCCCCATCTCAGATAAATATTACAGTAGAGCTACCAGCTAAAGATGGTGTGATGTTAACTAATTAGTATTTTGAAGTTAATTAATATTAGTCAGATGTATTTCCAGGTTCTCCCTACACTGATGTTAATCTGAGCGATTTGGGAAAGGAAGTTGCATTGTTTTTGTGCGTGGATGAATGGAATTATGAAGTAGTTTACTGGTTGCTAAACTCTTGGTCAAAATCTGAGACTATGAACCTATCCGATGTCAGAGGAGGGAATGTACCATTAATCGATGCCACCAAATTTCAAGAGATGAACAGAGTTATAGGTAGTTTAGCCAGAAGACTTGAGGATGAGGAAGTTAATGCGCTTAAGAAGGCAAGAACTACTAAGTATTCTGGTACGGATTCAGTCAAAGAGGTAATAAGGGGCATGATTCAAATTGTAAATGAAGAACCAGTCAACGTGAGTGATACACGGGTTTTCAGAAAGTATGGAGGTGACAAATATTTTCTTCCAGAGTCTTTACAGACGGGAGATGTTGCAGATGCATTCTGGAGCTTTGTGTGCGACACATTAGCGGGCTATCTTGTGTTCCTTCAAGCAAATGGCAGTCTCGTCAATATACAATTGATGAAGACAAAAAGAAAGAGCGAGAAGGATATGATGATCGCTACTTCCATTCTCTTCCATCTCTCGTATTATCGACCACACATAATACACGAACCAATCGCACATCGATGCCACAGCAATTGCGCTGGAAAGTTTCTGTCTTATGCTGAGAAGAAAGCCGGGGGGGATCCACAAAGTTTTAGCGAGACGCTAAAAAATAACGGAATGTGGAGGTGCTACGATGAGAGGGGTAAATATGATGTCCTAAACAAGCTTTTATTCGTTGTAACAAAAGGTAAACATGCTTATAGTGAAGAAGAGGAAATCGCTGTTGTAGACATGCTATTGAAATGCGGTGCTCAGCCTGCAGGTTGCTATGCAATGGGTAAGTACCGAAAAAAAACTGCTTTACACAACGCTGCGAAATTTCCCGACCAAGATGTGAGCACAGCGGTTGCACAACTTTTGCTAGACAGTTGTGATGAAAAGAGTCGACATGACTTTGTGAATGCTGCAGATGAGCGAGGGAGGACTGCTCTTCACAGGGCTTCTGAGCAGGGAAACGAAAGTCTCTGTCAACTGCTCGTTGAATTCAATGCTTCAGTGAATGCTCAAGACGAAGAGGGTATGACGCCTCTGCACTATGCACTTGGAGGAATGTGGATTGACGAAGTTATAAATGTGTTTATGTAAAGTCCGCAGGTCATGGAGTTAGTTGATTTAAGAGACAGAAGAGGAAATACACCTATAGATATAGCTATTGTCAACGAGCATTATGCTTCAACAGCCAAGTTGTTATCAAAGTCCAAAGAGCCAGAAGCTTATTTTAGTAAAGTGGATCAGGAACAGCTCCTACGTTACTCTTTACAGGTTGGTTCTGCAGAGATCGTTCGGAAGCTGTATGAAAAGGATATAAAGCTGCCAGCTGGCTACTGTGATGAAGACGGGACACCGGCTCTGCATTTGGCTGCTATTCGTGATGATGAGTATAGTGCAATAGACATTATTAAAATTATTTTATCAAGTGTAAAAACTCCGGGAGTAGATAAAAACATGCTGGCTGAATACGACAAAAGAGGGAGGACTGTCCTCCATGTGGCGGCTTTGAATGGATATGCGATGCTCTGCGATATTCTTCTGAACAGAAATCCAAAACTAATATATATGAAAGATAGAGACGGCCGAAACCCTTTGTACGATGCAGTTAAAGGGAAATACAAGAATGCAACTCAGTGTATGCCATTGCTGAATGCATGTGTGAAGAAAGATATGCCTGTGGAGGATTTGATAGACCGCAGTGGTTTGACCCCATTGCATGTTGCTGTTTCAGAAGGAAACGTCGAAGTTGTGGAGACGCTTCTTTCCAACGGTAAATTTAAAGAAAAGTATTTAGGCAGAGGAGATTTCTTGGCTCAAACGGTCCTCCATAAGGCAGTAAAACGTGGGGACATAGATACAGTGAAAATTCTGTTGAAGCATGGCGCCCACCCTCTGAGAGAACGCGACTGCGATGGCCGAACTGCTCTTCATTATACCGTGCAAGCAGAAACTGGAGACAAAGAGAAACTGGCCGAAGCTCTTTTCAGTCGGTGTAAATCTCCAGAAGAGAAATCGCTCCTCTTGTGGGCCTCAGCAGCAGGTTTAGGCACTGCTGACCAAAATCTAAGAAACAACGATCCACTTTACAAAGTTCTTCTAAAGAAAAAGAGCGAGACAATAGGAATGAATCTGTTGAGAATGGCTGCTTCTGTGGGCAATATTGAAATGACGAAAGAGCTAATCATCAGAGGTTATCCTATTGGGGACATTCTTGACAGTGATTGGAGGAATTCATTACATGGAGCAAAACAAGATAATTTAATAAGGGGTAATTTTTCAATCCCATCTGCATATTTACATTAACATCACAATTGCGATATATCGATAAGTTGCACATTTTCTTTGCAGGTTCAAAACAAATTGAGATGATCAAAGAACAGGGGAATGACAAACCAGCTATATCAGACAGTCTTGGTAAATCCTTTTTTTTTTCTGAGTAGTTAGTGATCATAATTTAGTATTTAATCCTATTTACTCATATATATATCGAACAGGGAGATTGGACTATGCACAGGGTCTTGCTGCATTATTTTTGAATCCTTACATAAAGCCTCCCATAGCTGTCGGTATCACTGGTACTTGGGGTATGGGAAAGTCTAGCCTCATGTTCCAGGTATCATCTACTTATAGTTTAAAGTCATAACACTTTTAGTTAGATTAAAGCCATTTTATCTAAATTTTGTTTGTTTTCTGTACAATTCAGACTGAGCAGATTTTACTAACAACAGCTGCTCAAATGGCATTATTGGAATCCACCAAATTAGGAAGTTCAGCACTAGAATTGCCTGGTATTAAATCCTATAAATTATCAAGCAAGGGGAGAAGGAAATGTGAAAACATTTACAATCAGATAAAGTATGGCGAAAGCATTAATAGAAACTTGAACATGAAAAAAATTCAGGAAGAGGTAAATTTCTTAATATATTGTTTTTCTTTTAAAAAGCGTCTAGTATATAGTTATTATACATTTGTAACTAAAATATTAAGTGACATGTTTGTTTACTAGTTGGGGAAATTTCTGAACAAGTATGACCTAAAGTATCGGAAGGTATTTAAATTACTTGCTGCTATGGACAGGAGTGACATGGTAAGAGTTAACACTAATTATTAAAGTATTTTAATTTTAAACTAGTTTAACTGTAATTGCTCAAACATCAATCCAAGTTGTCATCTTCCAAGTTTAAAAGACACATACGTATTTTCTATTTGTAAATCTTAGATTTTCTTCGATCTTCATTGTCATTCTCAGTTCGAAACAAATGCCCTAGTCCGGCCACAAATAGATACATCAGCAGAGGAAACTGTGCCTGCAATTTTAACTGTTCAATATAATGCATGGAAATATAGGAACGATACAGAAGCTTTGGCAGGTATGGCAGTAGAGATTACCAAAGAGTTGGAAGGAGTTATGAGCCAGGCTCAATGGCTGAGCACCTGTTGCCGAAATACTTGGAAAAAAAAGAAATACACCCTATGGATTGAAATATTCTTTCCCTCTCTCCTCGCACTGGTTTTGGTAAGTTCGTTGACTTGGATTGCATGGGTAGTGTTCGACAGTGACAAGTTCAAGGAATGGGTTAAGGCAAAATATGCATGGCCGCCAGCCGGCATAATCATAATTGTGTGGACTTTAACAAAGACTGTAACGGGCATATTAAAACCCGTTAGTACTCAACTAATGCAGTATGTTTCATTTCCAGATCATACCGATAAACTTGGTTATAAAGAAAGAGTAATCTCAGATATTTCCTTTTTGAAAAATGAGATTGGGAAAAAAGCCTGCTGGGTGTTCATTGTCTTTAGCTGGGTTTTCACCACCTTCACAGTGCTATGGCGCCTAATTACTGAATCATTGTTATTCCATCATAGAAGCCTTGAAAAAGCCATAGACGCTCCGAAGGTAACGCCTGCATCAGGGAGCAATCTTCGAATAATCGTTTTTGTGGACGATTTGGATAGATGTCAGGAATCTGTGATCTTGCAGGTACATTAACTCTAATTTTCAATCTTCTATCCCTCTGTTCACTGTGATTTTATTGGATTTAACTGTAATTTGTTCTTTTATTGCAGTTTATTTTTAACACTTTATATTTGTAACAGGTTTTATCAGCCATCAATATTGTATTGGCAGAGTGCGAAATCAACGTGGTAATGGGAATGGACAAAAGATTAATACAAAGGGCAATTATGAAGAAATATGGAGATGGAAAGGCTAATAGGTCTCAAGAACTGGCAGACATGTATTTACTAAAAATCATACAACTACCACTGGACCTCCCCGACCCTAGCGATGAACAATCAACAAGGTTTTTGAAAGGACAATTGGCTGTTTTAGAAAATGGAGATGAAGCCTTTGACTCTGGCGATGAAAAATCAGGCAAGTTTTTGAAAGGACAATTGGGTGTATTCTAAAATGAAAATAAATCTTTTATAAAGAGTAAGGTTAGAATTATTACATTTTAGAAGATAAGAATGGAGTTATTACAAGATTACTTAGAAATACCGAGTTTTTTTTTAATGTTCTGTTACTGCTTGTACAAAACTCTGATCCGCAATTCTCATCCCAGATGATGAGAGCTCAAGCAGAAGTGACAGGAAAAGAGAATCTGGAAAGCAAAATGCTGCAGCCCCTGAAGCTGGCGATGAAGAATTAGGCAAGTTTTTGAAAGGACAATAGGGCATTATTAAATGAAAATGAAACTTTATAAAGAACAAGGATAGAATTATTACATTTTACAAGATACTGATGGAGTTATTACAAGATTCCTCAGAAATAACGAGATTGCTTTCCATCTTATGTTATTGCTTGTACAAAAATCTTATCCGCAATTCTCATCCCAGATGATGGGGGCTCAAGAAGAGGAGAGGGGGAAAGAGAGGCTGAACAACAAAATGCTGCAGCTCAAGTCCTTATAAATATGCCATCTGCATCAGAAACAGCAGAAAAGGGTAAAGATCAAAACAGATATGTCATTGGTTTCTAGCTTGAGTATCAATTTAATCTTATCTCTCTAGAGACATATTTAAATATTACCTTGAGTTATCTACTTATTAGTAACACGAACTTTGACGGTACAGTTATAGGTCCTACAAATTTACCGGAACCAATTGAGCCTACAGATGACAGGGAAATAAATGTGCAGTCTACATCGGAAAAGAATTGCTTCAAATTGCTCAAATTTCCTGTCAGAAATATTGTAGGACACGGTGTTGGTGCCGTCCGAGCTCTATGGAAGGCAAAAACAGAAACGGGTAATCTGTCAGACTTCTAGCTTGCATATTATTCTTAATTCCTTAAAAGTTAGAACTGAAGTTAAGCGAAAATCATAGTTAAATATCAATTTGCGTTCTCTACTTATCATTAATACTGAGTTCGACGGTAAATAACCAAAAACAATTGAGCCCGCTGAAACAGGAGGATGAGCTCTCTCACAAACAGATGGAGATGCAACTGGTGAGTGATATCGTTGCTGCAACTGGAAATAGAAAAGAGAATAACAAATGAAATCTTTCTGTGTTTGTATTTGCTAATTCATACTCGTTGGGGTTTTAGGCGTTCAACAAAATCCCAGTCCATCAATTCTTATAAGAGAAATGTTGTTCGTGAGGTATAGCCAAGGAGAAGAGAACGCCTTTTTGTACTTTCAGGGGTTGGCTACAGACTCCAGGAAGCTTCCTCGCGAGTGGAAGCGCCTTCTCAATTACCACAGATTGGTTTTTTCATTTTCTCTGTGAGCAAAGAAGCAAAGAATTTAGCAGGATGGCAAGTACAGTTGATCACCTGGATTTTTGTTTGTTGGGAATGGCAGGAAAACATGAATCTTGTCATAAAGGTATGCCGGTCTGCAATTTAACTCATTGCTTTCCATCGAAATTGAGATGATGTAATAGAAAACACGGATTCTAACAGAACAATTTTTTACCATGTTTTGCAGAAGTGGAAAGAAATTAGTGTTCTGAAAACCTCTGAATCGAATGAACCACCTTCACTGCTAATGGTCGTAATGCGTTTAATGGAAGAACATGAGAAGAGGACAGCGACTAGCAACGAAGAAGATGGACCCAAAAGGACTGAGGAATTGGGAGAGGCCGGAGGAAGTGTTGATAAAATAAACAACAAAGAACAAACTGAAAGTAGCAACACGCAACCAAAAAATCTGAATGAAAATACAGATGATACTGAAAATATGGAGAAGGCTACTTCACAAAAATTGGTGGAAGACATGAACAAACTTGATGCATTAGAGAAATCGTTGGCTGAGTTGAAGAAAGAAATGAAGCAATTAAAAGACTCAGTCTCTGATGAGTTGAAGGCAGAAATGAAAGAATTGATAAAGCAGGTGTCCGATGAGTTGAAGGAAGAAATGAAAGAATTGAAAAAGCAGGTATCCGATGAGTTGAAGAGAGATATAAATGAAATAAAAGAGCAGATGGTCAAAATGCAGAATGGCAAGAACGAACAAAATATGGAAAACAGAAAAAATAAGTTGCACAATTTAGAAAACTGGAAGAGAATGAAGTCAACACTTGAGAGGTACGATGTGCCAATGGATGGTATTCAGGCTTTCCAAAGATTTAGGTTTTATTGTGTTGCTGCCTATCTCCCACGCCCTTCGTTAAAAGAGCAGTGATATAAAAATTCCCTTCAAAGTAGGAGATGAGGAAAAAGCGATATAATCATCTAAGTTCAATAGACATGTAATAGTGTAATAGATCTTATTATGTAAGATATAATTATTAAACTAGAACTTCCATTTAAAAGGAGCTTCAAGGATTATGTTGATAGAAAACTATATGTATGTTAATATGTTAGAGAGTATGTGTTTATGTATAGATGCACTACAAATTCTAGTCGTATGGATTAAACAATTAATAATAAGTGTTAAATAATGAAATGCAATAAACTTAGACAAATCTAGATTTTTTCCTTAAAGAAATTAAGTATTATTTGATTATAAAATACTTGCATACATATTTAGAACATAAAGCAATGCAAATGGAAAAAGAAAGTTGTCATCAAATTGACAAAAAAAAACTCTGTAAATGGAATAGAATGTTCTCATCCAGTTGTCAAATCAATATTTATCTAGCTTTATGTGATACGTGATATTTTGGAGGCTTTTACCTCATATTTTGGAGGCTTTTATCATTATACAATAGCTGGTTTACTATTAAATGATAGCAAAATCCTATTTGCCGATGGCTCAATTGTGGTTTGTAGGCATGAGACTTGTTTCAAGCTCGAATCTCACACTATATGTAGCCTAGCAGCTAATAACATGTATTAAGAGACAATTTCGTATTTCTAATGTAGCATTCAAGTATGAGAATGGAGAAAAAGTAAGAATAGTCAATGTGTTAGATATAAATATTGAAATTGGACAACTTGAATTGATTTGTTCTATTAAAAAGCTTATGGATTCAAAGATATTTAAATAGATAGCATATGTGGTTAGATGTGTCTCTTGCATGAGATATGACTAGATACATGAAAAATATGTTAGGGTGTGATTAAATATAATTTATAATTTTAACACCCCCATCAACTTTATTTTATCACATAACTTAACTAGATGATGGGGCCACCCATGAAAAAATAGGTTTATTGGCTACCTATCTACAAATGAAGAACATGGAACACCAATGCCTTCTTCAAACTAAACAAACTTATTCTTGTTTTGAACATCCTTGATTACCTTTTTGATATGTTTCCTTTCGAAACGTTCTCTCTCAAAAATGATTATAGTAATTGCAATGCTATCAAACCTTTCCTTTCCTTTGTTCATCATTATTAATTAACCAGATGTTTTTTGTAGTTCTATCAATAAAGGAGGTCGATTCTGATAGGAGAAAAATATTTATCATCTAATGATGAAATTCTTCAAAGTTGTCATCACCAATCAACTTTATACAAATAATACTTAATGTAGTTTTTACCATTTGCAGTGATATAGATACAACACTACTTATTCCACATATATAAGTGCAATTACAAATTTCATACCTTTACATGGATGGAATTCAAATGGCCCTTATAGTGGTAAAAAATCTATAGATTAAATTATATACTTTTTAGGATGATATCTACCCCTACCTACCTTTGATGCTATAATGAAATTTTCTTGTGGAAATAAATAAGAAAATGTGATAGAATGAATTGAGACAAGGTTGACTAAAATGACCAAATTACAAAAATAGGTGTAGCCAACAGGTTATTGTTTAATGATATATATACTACAAGTAATCGCTTCTTACTTCTTACAATAGTTTTCTTTAAATATTTATAGCTCCTCAAGGTTGAGCTTGGGCCAATCATGAATGACTAATGTCACAAGCTCTGTCCTACCACAAAATCTAGACCGTCTTTTCAAATTCTTACAACTTTAGAAAATTGTCAAATGTGATCCTCTTTAGTAAGTTTAGGCCTCCAAACAATTCAATTTTTATCCTCTTTGTTTAATTATGATGATAATTGTTTAATTATGATGATAATTGTTTAATTATGATGATAATTGTTTAATTATGATGATAATTATTTAATTATGAATGAGACTAATTAATAGTTTATTCTAACTAGATTCCCCTTAATTTATACCACTATCTGCTTTAGCATCCCAAATTCTATCTTAGATGTTCAAATATCTCCTTTGTCAATGCCTTTGTGAATAGGTTTGACTCACTAATAATATCTAATAAGACAATAAATTCCTTTGAGTCATAACAAATGATCATTAGTGACAAAACTCAAATATTCAAACCTTCCTTCATTTTTATTTTGTTCAACATGAGAATATTTAATCTTGTATAACATTTTGAATATGTTTGTGAACTTTTTCCAATTAGATACACCAATCCATCTATAATCCATCTTAATATGATACTTCATAAGTTGTTTCTTCTACTCTCTTTTCCAACACAAAATTTTAAAATGATTATTGAGTTTAAAAATAGTACAAGGATGAAGATCTAAAAACATTTCCTATTTACACCCTTTCCTATTACAATGAGAACACTAGGAATAGTGAATTCTTTGAACTAACTATTTTGTAACTATATTACATATAACATAATTTATATTTTATGTACTTCTAACATATCAAAGGCCTCCATTATTTAGCCTCACACTTAGTTCAATAAGCTCTTTTTTGAACACAATGTAGTGCTGAGAGGGGGGTGAATCAACATATATTAAAAATTAAACATTCTTATTTATAGATTAAACATCACATCACATAAATTGAAAGAACAATAGAAAAGAAAACATGCACCACATAAGAAGACCAATATTTTTACATGGAAAACCCAATGAGGGAAAAACCATGACGAGAGTTAACTCACAATATATGAAGGTCACTACTTAAAAATAATACAATGTTGTTTAAGGCTCACTACCTATGGACTTGTAGACTAAGGCCCACAACCTTAGGGAAAGATACAAGGACCTAATGAGACTCACTATCTCAAAGTAGGGTACATAAAAATTATAATGGGAAATATGAATGTGAATTACTATAAAGAAGCATCCAACATATGTTGGTGTTGCAGTTCCTTTTTCACACAATTTATCCTTCACTAAATTTACACACTTCATCTTGAACTCTCTACTTATTCTCAAAACTCTATAATAACTTCTCTTTTACAAATTATTTTCATCTTCTATAAATATACTCTACAACAACACAAAACCTCAATCAGGTCATCTCCAAGACAACCTTTAAACAAAACATATGATGCAACATAGGTCAGCTTCAATCACATGCCTCATAAGGAGAAAAAGAGTTGCAAAACAACACATAGTGTAATAAGGCTCAAACACATCATAACACATTTTCCAAAGAAAATTAATTAATCAGGATCAACCATAGATGAAGGAAACAAGTCTATCGATACAAACCACATCAACTCCACCAAAATCACCAATTGTTCAACTTTGCACCACTAGGGGAAAACTAAAACCATCTTGTAGACCAAGATGTAAGCATTGTAGTCCGTACACAAAATATACCTTCAAACTTTTCTCGAAGTTTCTAATCATCAAATGCTAGCACAATCAAATAAACCTACTTAATATATAGAAACAAAGCATTTCGAATAAACTGTATAGTACTATCATTTGATCTTGTGGACCATCAAAACACCAAATACTACAAGGTAGTCTGAACTTAACATTAATTCTCATGTCTATAGAACCGCAAGGCCAACACTTTACTTCCAGAGGAATGCAAATCATTCCAACATACCTTCATCAACACTCTAGTCTCCTAGAGCACAAACCAGAACACTGCCACTTATCTTTCATTGTAGAAGGTGTAAAGACTTGACTTCTTTTATATTACCCCTTCTCATCTTGAACAACCTACCTTCTAAGTTGCAAGCCAAAATCATGAAATATGGAGGGATGCAAACCAAAATATCATGACTCTACCTTAGAGTATACACTGTAAATGCCTTAGTAAAAATTTTGCAACTTAATTCAATGTGTGGTACACCAAAAATGAAGGATATCAAAGTAGACATGTATGAAATTTATTGGAACATGTGTACCCACCTCTGTATCACACATAGACATTAGACAAAACACCATTTCAACCCCATACAATATTGTTGACTTAAACTCTACATACCAACAATCTCCAGAGCATGTACAATCTTCGACACATACATTTGGCATCAACAACAAGCAATCTTGGGTTGACATCAATGACAACACATATTGCAAACAGTCTCCCCCTTTGTCATTGATGACAACACCACATATATCTATAGGCCTTCTCTCCCCCTTTAACATCAAGAGCAAAGGGCATAATATCTTCTTACTTACAACAAGCCAAAAATTGTATGAACTATCCCTTACTATATGAATTCTATAAACAATACTCCCACTGAGATGGAGATGCCTCAAAATAGATTTTATGTACAAAATATTTCCAATAAAAACTCAAAAAGATAATGTACTTCTTTGTAAAATTTTACAAGGGAAAAACTATCTTATCTTACTTCTTTACAACTTAGTTAGAAGGTAGGATATTCTTGTAAATTACCTTAAGTTACTCCCCCAATTTTATTTTGATGAAGTGAGAATTTTATTTTGGCATTCACATTGCATTCACAAATCCTCACCCTCCTCCACATTGCTTGGAGCCTTCATTTTTTGTTCAACCTTTTCTACTTCAACAAGAAACCTAAATAATGAAGCAAATCGCACATTAACTACTTCCCTTAACTAACCAAACTACTTTATTTGCTCTCTCTAGTCTTAGAGAAATGACAACTATAAGTGAAGATTTTCAATTTGAGCTCTAGTTGCCCCATCCTTATCCTTTGGTTGATCATATATTCTGGCCATTTGAGTGATTTATGACTCAATGGAGTCAATCTGATCCTTGATGCTTTTAGTGGAACAAGTCCATTTTAAACAAAATTGATACTAAGTAGTAACTTCATCCACACACTTTTTGAACATTTTTAAAATTTCTTGCAATTTATTGGTTGCACTAGTAGACCGATCAGATACTTTAGCCATCCTTTTATCAGTTACCTTTATTAAAGCCTCTTTCCCTTCCGTTTGCTCAATGTGTGAAGAATGATCCTTAAAATAATTCATTAACAACTTCAACTTCTATTCTAGAGGTAAGGAAGGCTCTAAGTTTACCTTTGATAAACCTTCCTAAATAGTTTTCACTGCATCATCAATTAAGCTTGTCTTCTACATGTGTTCCTACAAAATCTCCTTCTTTATAGAGGCATGCAAAATATCACCAAATTGTAGCTTATGGAGGGAAGAAATGTTTGAAAAATCAACTTGCCCCTAGGGTAAACCCATAATAGTGGTGTACAATTTTGATGAGGAAGGAAATTTGTAAAACTGCTCACACATTCAAAAGTTCATGTTTTTAAGGGTTCGTTCGAACTAAGGGGTTCGCACGAACCTAAAAGAGGGTTTCGGTCGAACCCCTAGTTCGAGCGAACCCCCTTTTGCATGGTGGGTTCGCTCGAACCCTATGATATCACATTTCTTCATAGAAATGAACGAAAAATTCAAAAAAAGGGGGGTTTGAGCGTACCCCCCTTTTTTGCCCTTCTCCCCCTCTTCCACCAAATTTTAGCAAATTTCTGCCCTTCGAAGCTCGAGTTGAGGATGAAAATGGAGGATACTTCACAAACCCAACTGGAAGATGGTAGTCCTTAGAACGAGCTATCCAGCGAATTAAATTTTAATATATTTTGGTTTTATTATGTATGTGTTTTTTAAGTTTTATTAAACATAGGTTTTTCACTGAAAATCAAGCTCTTTGTTTTGCACATGTGGAAAAATAGCAGATTAACAAAAAAAGTTATGTTGTATACAATCCGCCTATGTCTGAATTGCAATTGGTTTGACTTTGAAACTTGATTAAGGAAATAATATTCAATCAAAAACTATGAGACCAAATGAAAGTGCTAGATATCATAGTTACAAATCTAAATTTGAAAAAATCAGAATTTTATCCTTCATACAAAATTTTTATGTTGTATACGGTGAGCGTCACTTTTTTAAAATGTTGTTTTCTGAAAAAAACCAGTTTTCGTGGGAGATGGAAAAAAAAGTGCAATCTGATTCCAAAAATTTTGAAAAAAATATTTTTAGAATCTATAGACAAAATGTGATGAGACTCTAGTTTGCATCATCTTCAAATTCCTCACGGTTTAGCCGCTATAGGTTCCCGAATATGAAGATTTAGTTAAAAATAATAATTGCAGTGTCCAGTTTGGCCAAAAATTGTAAACCACTATTGTGGGATCACCCCCTAATGAGTGGGAATCTACAGAAGTTGGGGTATTACCATAGGTTGAAACTACATTTGCATCCCTAGTAGGTCCTCGAAAGAATCTACTGAAGAAGAACCTGGACCTATAGAAGAATCTTTCTTCTCAACTACCTTCTCTTTTTCATCTTGAAATATCTTGGGATTATCTTATCTTATTTTCTCATTATTCCATGAATTCTTCAGAGGAACAACATTATGTTTTGGAGGAGGGACACCAACTTCACCTTGAATTTCTACACCTTGTGCACCAGTATTCACTAGAGGGACAGTCTCCTCATTTTTCTTTACACCACCATCAGTCACATTGTCGTAAAAAACTGATAGATCTATGTCTTGAGTAGACACATTAGGTATATCCTATAGAATAATGTCATCTGGAAGAACTTGATCCTCAAAAGTCACCTCAACTTAATCTTCATTTCTTTAAGGATCTCGGTTGTCTTTTCATTTGAATCTTTCTCTTCTTATTTTTCTATCTTCATACCAGAGACTGTTTGCACTTCATGCACACCGGAGATACCTTCTCCTTCTTGCAATCTGGTAGGTCCTTGTGCTTCTTTCTAGCCAGATATGTTTTTCTCATTTGTATCTTCTAGATTAGGCACTTGTGCATCAACACCAACTTCACTATGCAATTCATTAATGACCTTCTTTGTGGCATATTTAGTCTCATTTGAACAAATCTCCCTTTTAACATCTTCATCCATGCTCATCAACGGATCTATTCTTCTTTTAGTGCGGAGCTCCTTGTCTTGTTTTTGGATAATCTTTTATTTTTCTTCCTGGAAGATAGAGATCCCAAACTTGTCAATTTCTTGGTATTTCATTTCTTCATCAACCTTGATAGCTTCTTCTCTTCTTTGTCTCAAAGCCTCAGCAAGGCTATCTAGAGCTTTTTCAACAATGTCACTGAAGGAATTTTTTTGCATGAGCATATACTCAATGAAAACCTTCTCAATTGTCTTTTTCTCTTCTGAAGGGACTTTCAGATGTAGTTCCATTGTATTATGTAGTAGGCTATATGAGCAACAATTACATTCAATATGACCCAAAAATTAAGGGGTTCATGTGTAATCAGAGGGGTTTTCTCAACTTCCTCTTCTATAATCTTCTTTCCTTTCTTCTTTTTGCAAGGAGATATCTCATTCTTCAACCTCTTCAACATCATCTAATTCTTCCCCATTTTTATTTTATCTCTTTTCCTTTTGTTTAGGCCTAGCATGCCCATCCATAGTTCCCTTTTCTCTGGAGAGGTTACATATGTTTCTTTTCTTTTTCTACCAATTGTTTATGTATACTCGAAGGGCTGTGGAGTAGATGTAGCAGCAAGAATGGATCTACTGGATCTCCTTAGACCTTGGCTGATTTTTGGAGGAATAGATTTGGCTTTGGAAACCTTTGTAGGGATATTAGATATAGCTTTTGAAGAAGTATCTAGTATCTTGTGAAGCTCGTCTTTATCTTTTATCTTTGAATATTGTGGAGCACCCATCTCTTTAAGCGCTCTTTCCACTTTCTTTTTCCTGGCTTCCTCTCTTTCCTTTTGGTAAATCTCATCCATGATTTGTCTATACATGTGCCAAATATTTTTTCTATGCGATCCTTAGGTTTTAACAACAAAATATCTATGAAACCTTGTACAAATTCATGTTCAGCCTCATAAGACAACTTAGGAATCTATGAGGTTCTAGGTTCTATTGCTTCCTTGAAACAATGATCATTCTTTACCATAAAATTTATCTCATTCTCATACTTCCAGACTAAACTAGGTGGTTTCCTATATTTTCTTTGCATCTCTTTTTACAAATTGGTGAAAAATCCCCAATAGAATGTAGTTTATTCTTGCTCATTCTAAAAAAAAATCATATGTTGTTTAATCTATGTTTCTACCAAAGTGAACTTATCCCAAATATTACCCTTGAAACTAGGTAATTCATTTAAAAAGAAAAAAGTAAGACATATAGTCAAAGAGCCAAACCTAAAATTATAATTGGTTTCTTTTTTTCTCCTCAACTTCTCCATTAGGTTCTCTCTTAATATCTCATATAGATCAAAGGTGACACCTTCTTTTGCCATTTGTTGTGCAATGTGAATTGCAGTGCCGGTGGTGGACCCTTCTTTGTTTGTGAAGTAAATCTTATAAGAAATCCCCATTGATGCATACTAGACACCAAAATCAATGATATATTTTACTATTAGGGTTCTAGATTATCAAATTTAGCATTGATAAGCTCCATGACCATTTTATTCTTTACAGATTTTAGCACCGAAACTAGTCTAGAGGAACAAAGACCAGTAAATTCCCTAATTGCATCCTTTTTTATAATGTAGGGTTTGTCTAGCCAAATGAAATACCCATGAATGTGGCTCAAAAGAATTCACTCATTCGTTTCTTTTGTAGAAGTCTAGAAAATCTTTCCAAATTTCCAACCCTTTTGCAACAATACTCACATACTCTATCTTGTATACTCCATTCTCATTTAGTAGCTCATGTCGAACCATTTCAAAATAAGAGGTGTTATTAATCTCATTCAACTAGGAATGGACATAAATCCTTATATCCTCATAGTATATAATGCCCACTTGAACTTTTAAAAATGACCCATCTTTGTCCACCTCCATTTATTTGAATGTAAACTTCTTGTATTTGGTCCTTGGCTCTCAACAACATCAATGACAGTTGGTATAACCATGATAACTCTTTTTGATACTAGGTTTTTACAAGAAAAACTAGATAAATACCTGTGAATGTTATCATTAGGGTTTACGCATGACTCTAAAAATATTCTTCTCTTCCTTAGAACTTACATGTACACTTGATATCTTTTGAATGAGAATAATTTTGATCAAATAGGATCAAAATATGTCTCACACCAACCTTAGTCACTCCACCATAAATGCATTTATTTTTCCTTGATACTAGCAACTTTTTATTGTTTGAGATATCACAAAGATCCATGATCATTTGGCAATCTTCCGTAGAAGGTATATTTGCTTTAGAATTTTGAGCAAAGAAAATCATATCACCATTAACCATTATACTAAAGACTTTAGCATCTCATGCTTTACATGGGTTTGAAAATATTTGTAATTGCAACTCCCCCTAAGCAAATACTTTCTTTTTAGTTAACAAAGGTTTCATTTTCACCATTTTGAGGTATAGATTCATTCTTTACTTCACTCTCTTCCTTCTTTTTCCATACTTTGTTCATTCCCTTCTTTTGCTGACTAATGCCAGACTTATTTTGAAGAGGAAAATACTTTGCATTATTTCCCTTGTAGAACCTTTCAATGTGTCTTGGTTTATTGCAATTATAGCAGATGATACTAGCTTGTGAAGAAAAGTTACTTTTTCTCACATTAGATCTGCAATCAGCAGGACCCTATGACCAAACTTGTTGCATGTGTAGCAGTAATCATATAGAAGGATTGAGAAGTCATAACATTATTGTTCCTTATCATTTTACTTTTGCATTCATTAGGCTTATGACTAAATTTATTGCAAGCATAGAACTAACCATAAAATAATTGAGAGTTCATTGCATTGTCCCTTGGAAGCCTAAATGAATTCTAACTCATCTTGCTTCTACACTTAACTACCTTATGGCCAGACTTATTACAAGCATAGAAGTTACCATTGAACCTAATAGGAGAAATTTGTTTATGGGTATGATTTCTAAAATTCTTCTTCTTATTCTGGACAGGAGTGAAACTGCCTTCCTTCTTGCTACCTTCATTTTTCTTTGCATCTACGGAGGATGTCTCCTGAAGTTTTTCAGTGCAATTTTTATCCTTCCTTGTCATGCGTTCCTTCTACTTTGAGTTATCATACAAGTTTGTAGATGCATTGATCATAGGAATTTTCCCTTTTTTCAAAATTGAGTCTAGATTTATCTTTAGATGGAATTTGAGAGTCAATCAACTCATCAAGAGTTTTATAACCTCCTCTCAGCTTTAGATCCTTATCAAATTTCTCTTTTTTTTTCAAGTTCTTTCCTCAGAGTGTGAATTTATTTCTCAAGCTTTGAACATTTGGCAGTTTTTTCATTTAGCTTGGTATTCAAAAAATCTTCAATCATCTTGCCTTCTTCAGCCTTAACTTTCAAATCGAAGATCACAACTTCAGCAACTTGATTTGTATTTCACATCCATTTCATCCTTCTATTTGAGCTTTCAATTTTCCAATTTCTTCTTTTTATTCTTTAGCTTGTGCTTTTAATTTGACAATCGTATCCTTTGATTTCTCAATAATGCACTCATATTTGATATTTTCAATCTTGCTTCATCCAGATCTTCAAGAGAAAACTAGAGTTCTCCTTCAAAATCTACTTCACAACCTTTTGGATTGATGTCCCAACCTTCAGGTTCCATTCTCTAGATCTGATTTTTGGATAAACATATCATTGTTCTTTGCTACAGACCCCATGTGTTCAAGTGTAGGATCTACCTCAATTGTTAGGCAAGTATTCAAGGCTCTTGGCTCTGATACCAATTTTTTAACACAATGTAGTGCTGAGAGGGGGTGAATCAACATATATTAAAACCTAACCATTCCCATTTGAAAATAAAACACTACATCACATAAACTAAAAGAATATCAGAAAAGAAAACATGCACCACATAAAGAAACCAATATTTTTATGTGGAAAACCCAATGAGGGAAAAACCACAATGAGAATTAACTCACAATAAATGAAGCTCATACCTACAAATAATACAATGTTTTTTAAGGCTCGCTACCTATGGACTTGCAAACTAAGGCACACAAACTTAGGAAAAGATACAAGGACCTGATGAGACTCACTATCTCAAAGTAGGATACATGAAATTTATAATGGTAAATATGAATATGAACTGCTATAAAGAAGCATCCAATATATGCTGATGTTGCAATTATTTTTTCGCATAATTTATCCTTCAGAATGACTTCACACAATTCATCTTCAACACTCTTCTTATTTTCAAAACTCTACAATAGATTATCTTCCATAAATGATTTTTATCTTGTATAAATATACTCTACAACAACACAAAACCTCAATTAGGTCAACTCTAAGATAACCTTTAGAGAAAATGTATGATGCAACATAAGTCAATTTAAATCACATGCCTCGTGAGGAGAAAAAGTGTTGTGTAAAAACACATGGCATAACAAGACTAAAACACATCGTAACATATTTTCCAAAGAAAAATTAATTAATCAAGAACAAACAAAGATGAAGGAAACAAACCTGTCAGCTCAAATCACATCAACACGACCAAAACTGCCATCTATTTAACTTTGCACCACCAAGGATAAACTAAAAACATCACGTGGAACAAGATGTAAGCATTGTAGTCCATGCAAAATATCTCTTCAACCTTTTCTTGAAGTGTTTGATCATCAAATGCTAGTGCAACCAAAGAAACCTATTGAATATACAATAATAGAGAATTCCAAACAAACTATAGCACTGTCATTTGATCTTGCAGAGCATCAAAAAACTAGATACTACAAGGTAGTGTGCATTTAACATTATTGATCATGTCTACAAATATGCAACCTGTCAACACTTTACTGTTAGAGGAATGCAAAACATTCCAACATACCTTCATCAACACTCTAGTCTCCCAAAGCATAGACTAGAACATTGTCACTTATAACTTTCATTGTAGGTGCAAAGAATTAACTTATTGGATATAACACATTCTCATCTCAACCAACCTACGTTTTGAGCCGCAAGCTAAAATCATGAATTGTGAAGGGATGCAGACCAAAAAATCATGACTTTGCTTTATAGTATACATTGTAAATGCCTTAGAAAAACTTTCGCAACTTAACTCAATGTGTGGTACACCAAACAAGAAGGATATAAAAGTAGACATGCAAGAAACACATTAGAACAGGGGTACCCACCTCCGCATCACACATAGACATTAGATAGAACACCACTTCAACTCCATACAACATTGTTGACTTAAACTCTACATACCAACAATCTCTAGAGCATGTACAATCTTCAACACATACATTTGTCATCAATGACAACCAATCTTGGGTTGATATCAATGAAAACACATATTTACAACACTCTCTAATTCCTTGCCCATACTAGCCCAAATATTTTCCATCATAACCCATTATTTTCATAATCTTAAGACCAACATTCTTTACAAAAAAAAATTGGTTGTTATCATTAAAACTAGCAAGATTTGTAATTCAAAATCATTGTTATATCAAACCTTATATTATTTATCTAAAGAATATTTGATTATATCACATTTACTAAAAGATTCATCAAATAAATAACACAAATCATTTGTATCACATTAGACATTACATAGTGTAGGCTTATACCTTAGACATTGATTATCCAATAGGTATGCTACAACTAGTTGATGTAACATATTATTTTGTTTCTTTCAATTTTGATATTTCATCATTTTTGAGAGCTATTTTCCTTTACATGTATTTTAGATTGTTTATCAAGCCACTTCAAATTTTCTTTTGATTCTTCAATTTTTTGTTTAGCTTTCACTATTTTTTCTTCCAAAATACTCTTTTCATACATTAAATTTTTATTTTCTTTCTTCACTCTCTTACAAATATTTCCTATTGAAACAAGTTATTTTCTTTTATAATTAATTTTTAATCATATAGAAGAACCACTTATGTAATACTTGATGGAAATTGATTTTGGTATCTTTGCATGCCTCTCTTTACTTCTAACCAATTTATTCTCTTTGTCTTCAATTATTATTGCTTAGAAATTTTAAACCTTTTATTTATTAAAAAAAAAATCATACATACCAATACAATGGATTTTGAATATGGATATTGGCTATTATAAAATGCCACTAATTAGTTCTTGCCTTTTGGAATAAAAATGGTTTAACTTTTTAGTTCATTTTATTTATTTTCTTTGCTAATTTTTTTTCTTACACAATTCTTGGATACCAATTTGGAATTTCAAACTATAAAATTTTCTTTGTTGAAAATTTATGGCATTGTTCCTAAAGATTGGATAATTAAATGTGAATAATGTCTTTTGTTGATCTGCCTTCAAAAAATTTTTGAGGAAATTTCTTATAATTATACAAGGTATACATTATGAATTAATACTTTGGCTAAATCAGAGGATACTTTATCCTTAATAAAGAGATTGATTTTAAAACTAGACATTAATACCATAAGAAATTTTATCTTTTAATGAACTCACAAGAAGTTGGTAGGTACATAGAAACTATCGATAATCTCCATCGACTTATGGAAAATTATTATACTTGTGGTAGAATCTCTATTGATATGGCTGACTCATAAATGCTTCTGAAGATATTGATGGCCTATCTAGAGAAGGGGTTTAATAATAAAATTTATTATCTAGCAATGAGGTCCTTGATTTGAGTGGTGGTCCTCAAGTTGTGTGGTATTCCATTAGTATAGAAATCAATTGTAGCTCCATCTACTCATCTTCCTAAGATGAAAACAACCACTCCAACTCTAACTATTCATCAAAAGATACAATCTACAAATTTGGAATAGTTCCACTTTGAGATATAGGTATGTAAATTCACATCTTCCTTTTAGCAAAATTTCTTGTCATTTTATTATTTTTTATATTGGCTTTATTACCAATTGTTGAAATCAAAGAGCTTGAATTGATTTGTTTCTATTAAAAATCTATGGATCCAATATCTTTAAATAAATAACATGTGTGGTTATATGTGTCTCTTTCATGATTCATGACTCTAGATGAAAAATATGTTGGGGTGTGATTAAATATAGTTTATATTTTTAATAATAAATATGTAGAAATAGGTATATATGTCATGTAAAATGTAAGGGTATGTGCAGGATCATGATGGGCCAAAAAGTGGCAATGGGAAAAAAATTACGTGTTGGATCGACTCAAAAATGTGAAAATGTCGAGTTGACTTTTTTTAGGCTCGGGTGTCAGTACATTCTTCCAAAGCAATGCCCAAACCTATTTTTACAAATAAGATATTCGATCCAAATCGGATATCCGATTTGTGCAAACAATATAAATGAAAAGCAGCCGATTGTTAAAGTTCATTTCACATTTTGGACGCAGACGCACAAATAGAAGTCGAAATCCGATATCCGCTTTTACCAGATATCCAATTTCAAAGGTAAGTTTTTGGTTTTTTTAATGTTGTAATCGATTTTTTAATTAGATTCTTATAATTTTAAGTAGTTTTTATGATTGTTTTTTCAAAAGTAGGGTTTTTTATTGATTTTTATTAAAAACTAGAGTTTACAATGAATTTTTATTAAAAATTAATGTTTTTAAATGGATTTTGATTAAAAACTAGTGTTGTTGATGTATTTTTATCAAAAACTAGAGTTTGTTATGGATTTTTGTGAAAAAGTAGGGTTTTTTTTGGATTTTTATTAAAAATTAGGGTTTTTTTACAATAATTTCATTTATATTGTGTAATTTCAATTAGATTAATTAGTTTTTAACTTTAATCTAGTATTATGGCTGAGAATGAAAATGCACAAATGCCAAACGCTCCACCACCTCCGTAGCCAAATGCTCCACCACCTCTACAACCACCAATTGAAGACTTAATTGGTGAAAAATTGGGGCAATTGAGGGGAATTTGTGAAGTTTATAAGACAATCCCCCGATTGAGAGATATGACAAACACATTGAAGGAAATAATTAAAAATATAGAAACCCTCTCCACCCAACATAATGTCTTTCATTCGTGGCGAGAAGACATGAGGGAATATTATGCATGTGGATTGTTTTACGATGATGTGAAAGATCTCCAAATAACCAAAGCCCAAATAGCCTCTTTATTATTTAACCCCCGCACCGGTTTGCCAGTGAATGTTAATAAACCAAAACTTTCTATAAAATGGTGCATGCATAGGGACATTATAGATAGATTTTGGGATCGTTGGTGTATGGTTTTTGATAAACCACCGAACAACAATTCTGATATACCATTTTACTATATTAAAAAGTTATATGCTGAGTTTGTGTTAGGGTATCATGTCAATTACTTTGACATTAAACCCTTCCAGGGTGTCGGTGGAGGTATGCCCTAGGATAGACCAGGGGCAGTTAGAGTAGTCCCGCACCCATATGTTCCCCCTCCTCCCCTTCCTCCGCCACCTCTAGTATATCATCTAGAGATTATCCCAGATATAGCCACATAGACTATTCAGGCTATTCACTCTTTGAGTGGTCATTTGGTTTCACATGCTTCTACAGTAGCTCAACCAAATTTTGGTGATGTTAGCGAAGGCTTGAGTATTGTTGCATCATCCTCCTCAGGTCCACATACTTGCACTATGTACCACCAGATATGCTTGGGTCCTCTTGTAGAACCCGCTGAGCATCCCTTGGACACTTTTGATTATGACCTCCATGATGTGGACATTATAGATCAGTTGTAAGGGAGTGGAGCGCACCCTACAGAGTCCTCTCCTAGTAGAGAGGGGGATGTTGGAATAGTGACACAAGTAAGATTTAAGTTGTAAATTCATAACTTGCATTTGTTTTTAAATTAATATTAATAAGAGATAGTATCAAGTACTAATATTTGTTTACATGGTCTATTTAATAGTTGATGTCTAAGGAGGAGCTCACACGGGTGACTTATAGCACCCTTAGGGCCATTTCGTTTGGCTTCGACTTGCACACAGTATATATTTTTGCATTCACTCATTTACATGTTTTATTATATACTTGCTTGTCATTTGAGCTGTCATTAATGAAATTATATAACTTATATGTTTATTTTATTTTCCTCTTGTAGGAAATACCTAGTGCGAGTGAGGTGCAGCCTCGTCCAGACTATGGAGGCGCAAAGTTAGATAAGGGGAAGGTAATTGAACTCAAATTGGATTGAATTAAGATATTTAAGATCTTATATTGATTATACATGCATTGACATAGATTGGTAGTTTCATATGTACTTGTCATTTTTATGTACAGGTGATTATGAGCTATACATCGTTGTTGACAAGTGACACACCGCTTGAAGGAGGAGGTGTCGAAACACCTCAAGGAGGAGGTTTCGAAACACCTAAAGGAGATAAAGAAAAATATCAACCTAAAGAGGTATGTGTTTATTTTATTTTATGTTTTTGTTCACATATATAGATTGGTATTTCAAAAGTTGGTTTAGTATGTTCTATGACTCCTGACCCTTTGAAGAGACGTATATTTCAGGTAATCAAGATTTCAAGTTTAGAGTTCAATTAAAATTCAATGTATATTGATTTTGATGTTAATTATTCGATTTTAAATTATATAGTATAACTAATCTCAATTGTGGTTTGAATTTTTCTTGTGAAGCTACCTTAAGAGCCAACACATGCTTCAAAGAGGCTCCATTTTGATGATCCAATAGTAGTTTAGGATGAGATGGACATTTTGGCATGAAAATTTTGAATAGATATTGAGATGGCATATGCCACATTTTGTAAAACTTTGTTTGAGTTGGCGTCGATGCCATTTTTGTATATGGACATACACTTGATTATTGGATAATTTGATATATAGAAGTTGACAATTGAAATTTAATTTGTTCCTATGTGCATGATTAAACTCTTTGAAAATTTTATTTTGAGCAATGGTTAAATATCAATGTACAATAGCATAAAAAATAATGGTTATATTATGTAGTTTATATTTATATCGTTGATTACATTGCATTGCACATATTTCAAACTCAAAGCATTACTTCACATTGCATAACTAACAACTAGATGTTGATAGATGAAAAAATTTCAATTACAATATAGTTTGTACAAAGTCAACCTAAGCAGTTATGCAATTACTTCAAATTGCATAACTAAAAACTAGTCCAGCAGTTGTCAATTGGATTTGCTTGTCATGGAATTCTATGAGACGACATTTATTTGAGGCTTTTTTTCAAATTGCACTGCCTTGTCTATGCTACCACATTTTTCATACATGTCTACCAAAGATTTTTATCAAACAGTTCACTGGCTTTTTGGTAAGGCTTATTGGAACTTGTATGCTATGACCTCACTCAATCCTGAAACCACTTCATTCCCTCTTAATTTTGTTTGCTTAAAATTAAAACATCATTGTATTATGCTACCCCATAATTTGGCTTACACTTTCTTTGTAAAATCACCAATTTTCCCTTGTTTTTGCCCCTTCCAACTAGGGTTTCACACTTTTACTCTTCTTAGGTTACTCTTAATCACTCAAACCTCTTAAACACCATTAAATACACTAGTTCCAATAGTTTCCAACAAGTTCCAACCTATTTTCATTCAGCTTCTCAAAAACTCACCTTGTAGCCTTACTCAAAAGGCACAAAAATTTGTGTTTCTTAACAAGGCAACCTTCTTAGACCACTCTAATCCCTTTATCACCCCTAAAAACTTATTCCTACACCTACCCCTATCTAATTCACGCCCATTCCTCTGAGATACAACCTATACAAAAGGAGGAATGGCCTTTTCAATTCATGAAATCTTACATGTTTTAGGTGCTCCTGCACCATACTCCTCGGGTACAAAAGATTTATGCCCCATAAATCACTCCATAGGTCTACTCCTATCTTTTTCACAATCCCTTCAAACCCGCTCCAAGTCACTTGTATGGAAATATTCATCCGAGGGATTTTGTACCCTTCATGCTTTGTGTTGTCTTGGTCTTGCCATGCTTGATCCTTCTCAAATGGATCTTCTTGCTGCTATTTGTCTTCATTGACACCTACAAATGGTGTTTCCCAAGATTTGACACTTGCACACAAAAATTTAGTACACAAAGCTAAACATCCATACATTAGTATCTCTATTTCATGCTCTTCCATAAGCTTTTTCCAATTAGACATGTATCTATGCCCTTCAACTCTTCTCTTCACAATCTTTCTCAGGGTCTTTATGGTTAGAACCATCCCCATAGTAGCATAAATTTTCCACACAACCAAATATGAGTGCAAGATAGGAGTCTAGAAGTTGTAGTAGGGTTGAAATAAAGGTGTTTGACTAGTTTTTCGCAACAAGCTATGGACTCATGGATTTTTTTCGCACAAAAAATAGCATTGGAGTTCGATTGGAGGCTGAAAACTACTTGTAAGGGCATCAATAAATCTTGTTCTACAATTCGTATGACCAAACTGACTGTTCCATCATGTCCGAATGGGTATGTTTAGGTTAGGTATGATTCCCTTTTGCACCCAAACAGACCGAAGCAGTCTGAGCTACATTCAATCAACGAAATCCCTTAAGAGTCCAAAGTGTAGAAGGGCAGCAATCTTTGACGAACTGTTACTCAAAAATTGTGATGCTTATAGACTCTCTGTCTAAGGCTATGGGATCATTTTGGGACCATCTACAATAACCTCTCTCGATTTTTGCTATCTCAGAGGCGTTTTCCCATGGTGATGAGTTTTCAGTTGAGGGAAAAGTTGTCAGATGCAAGTAGTGTAAAGTTGCAAAGTGGTGCAACTTTCATTCTCCAACTTGTATGACCAAATAGACTGTTCCAACACGTCTAGATGGATACATTTACACTAGGTTTAGTCCTATTTTGTACCCAAATACGTCGAATCATTTTGAGCTACATTGGACCGACGATTTCCCTTAAGAGTCCAAAGTGCTAAAAGACATCAATATTTGAAGGGATATTTCTCGGAAACCGTGATTCTTACAGACTCTTCGTCTGAGGATATGGGATCATGTTGGGACCATCTACAATAAAATCTCTCAGTGTTTTCTATCTCGAAGGCATTTTCCCGTGGTGATGAGTTTTCAGTTGAGGGAAAAGTTGCCAAATGCAAGCAGTGTAAAGTTACAAAGTGGTGCAACTTTCATTCTCTAATTCATATGACCAAACGGAATGTTCCAACACATCCAGATGGGTACGTTTATGCTAGGTATGGTCCTCTTTTGCACCCAAATATGCCGAATCACTTCGAACTACATTGGACCGACAATTTCCCTTAAGAGTCCAAGTGCTAAAAGGTAGAAATCTTTGAAGGGCTATTTCTCGGTAACCGTGATGCTTACAGACTCTTCGTCTAAGGATATGGGATCATGTTGGGACCATCTACAATAACCTCTGTCTTTTTTTTCTATCTCAGAGGTGTTTTCCTGTGGTGATGAGTTTTCAGTTGAGGGAAAAGTTGCCAAATGCAAGCAGTGTAAAGTTACAAAGTGGTGCAACTTTCATTCTCTAACTCGTACAACCAAATGGACTATTCCAACACATCCGGATGGGTACATTTACTCTAGGTATGGTCCTCTTTTGTACCCAAATGCGCTGAATCACTCTGAACTACATTGGACCAACGATTTCCCTTTAGAGTCCAAAGTGCTAAAAGACAACAATCTTTGAAGGGATATTTCTCGGAAAATGTGATGCTTACAGACTCTTCGTCTGAGGATATGGGATCGTGTTGGGACCATCTACAATAACGTCTCTCGGTGTTTTCTATTTCGGAGGCATTTTCCTATGCTGATGAGTTTTTATTTGAGGGAAAAGTTGCCAAATGCAAGCAGTGTAAAGTTGCAAAGTGGTGCAACTTTCATTCTCCAACTCGTATGACCAAAAAAATATTCCAACACGTCTGCATGGGTATGTTTACGCTAGGTATGGTCCTCTTTTGCACCCAAATACGCCAAATCACTCTAAGCTACATTGGACCGGTGATTTCCCTTAAGAGTCCAAAGTGCTAATGTCAATGAAATGTGGGGCTAGAAAGATTTAAGGTTGGATCAAGATTATGCAAGTCCTAATAGATGTGTTTGATAATTTTATAGGGTGTGGCATGGTTTGGGGAGTGAAGTTGCACCCAAGTTTGGTTTTGACGGTCAAATTGGAGTTTAAATCATCTTTAATTGTAATTGTGTTGTTTAAAGCCACCTAGCTCTTGCATCAGAAAACTCTTACCCAATCAACTTGAATATCATGCACACCCAAATACCTTGTTTCCACTTTGCTATATCAAAGAATCAATTACATGAGAAATGAAATTCACATGAACTTTTTACATTTTTGTTTTTCGACAAAGTGGCAAGCCACTGTAATTTATTATACATAAATAGGAGATATTACAAAACCTGGTTCAAACGAGCATACCGACAGGAAAGAACCAAGAAGAAAACCTTTGGGTGTAGCTCAATTAAGTACAAAAATATCGTTACATTTTAAACATACCCTTTATACAATTCCAGACATTTGACCCGTATTTCAAAAAACATCACTAGATATAGATATGCCTATACACAGTTATGACCTTTTTACATTGTTTCACATTTCAAAATTCAAATTTTACAAAATTTGTCTATTGGAGGAATTCAGGGCACAGTCTTCCACAAGAGTAGTATGTTGATGTTCTGGAGTGACAAGCACCTGTACAAACCATCAAGGTAGCAGTTAAACTACATACAATAGAAAAGATGCTTAGAATAACCAATCTATACTATTTTAATTTGTCACATACCTCTCTGAAAGGATCATAGCTTCCTATTGTTGCAGCAGGTCCATGATCAATTGTGCCAGGAATATCACAAAATTTGTCAAATGATAAATCTATATTGTCACAACAAAAAAGATGCTTAGATTAACAAATCTATATTAATCTAAACAACCTGAATGATGATGAATTGGTATTGCAAACTATAAAAGATGCTTTGAATAACCAATCTATATTATTTTAGTTTGTTGCATACCTCTCTGAAAGGATCAGAGTTGGCTATTGTTGCAGTAGGTCCATGATCAATCATGCCAAAAATATCCCAAAAGTACATACAAAATATCACTATTAAAGAGACCTGCATTGCAATAGTATACAAAATATCAGTATTAAATAGAGAACACTAATGAACTTAAGCATAATGAACCCAAGCATTGTACCTTCCATTCTTGAATATGCTATTCAAGTGTGCCTGAAGGGTCATCTCTTTGCTTAAGAGTATCGAATATTGCTTCATGATCAACATTACTAAGTGTCCATAGTTGTTTTGTCTTTGGTTTTGCATGATGCTTCAACAACTTAACATTTGTTGAAATAACAAGGTGTGAATACATGAGAATGGTTTTGTGTTTCTTGTAGTCTTCAAATGCAGGTATGCCATTCTTTCTAATCATGTATGTTCACAACCAAGTTCTTGCAACCATAACTAAACCTGTAGGATACATGAACCCATCATCATCTTCCATCGATTGTGTTATCTTGTGCTTTACTCGCACACATCGAGCCAACCAATATTTTGATCTCTCTTCATTCCCCTACGATGCAACAAGTGCAAATACATGTCTTGGCTATAGTAGATCTGAAAGTCGGTTGTAATCAAGTGAACTTTCCATTGTGTAATTTGTCATGGATATAGTTTGAGATAAAGGAGTTATATACTATGGAACCCATGTATCCACCCACTCACTTGACTTGCATTGATCCCACTCGTACTAAATACAACTCTGACAAAGACAAGCCAACTGTTGTGTCCAAATGGTCCATGTGCTTGCATTTGAGCTTCGAAAGAAATGCATCTTTGAAGAATCTTTGATTGTATGACAATCCAATCTACCTCCCACTATACCCTCCTCAACCAACAAAAAGAATATGTGCACTGTTGAATCAAGTGTCCCTCCCTATGACAATGTTGAACTACACCAATCAACAATAGAATGCCCATCACTGATTTTTTCTCCTGAAATCTTCAATTGCTCCTTAACTAGAGCTCTCTTTACACATGCACTTGCTCCATCATGCTCCCCTTTTCCATACCCAACTTAAAAGAAACTCCAAATATTAGGTACACCCCTCTCTACATGCATTCTAATCAACCAATAAAACATACGAGCATTCTTGAATTGACCTATGCAGTTATCTGACCAAATGAGATGTCGGCCCAGTGCTATATAATGCTCCTGCAAGAACTCAAAACAATTCTTGAAACAATGTTGGACATACTTGGATGAGTGAGATCTATCATCACTCATATAAAAATGATACTCTCTTATTATCTTTTGATCCTCCTCTGTACTATCAGGTGCATGTCTAAATGTTATGTGGACAAAAATAACAATCTGAATGGAATTGTTATACTGAGATTGTACCTCATTTTATTGTTGCAATGTGTAGTTTTCTACAAAATCAACCACTAATATAATAGTTCCAATCAGAAAAGAGTCTTTACATATCCTGAATTGTTGATCCAACCACTGAGACCTATGACTATGCCTTGCATATTTGTAGAAAAGATTGTCCTTAAAATCTGAAATAAAATCAGAAACACTGCATCCTTTTGTAACCAACTCCCATCTAGAACCTTCACCTCCACTCTGCAAAGTATATTTGACTATCTCATATCTTTTTTTCTCAACAAGATTCTTTCCAAATTCATGTTTGGAACCCTCATGAAAACATTGAACAAACTTTGGCAAGCCACCACATTGTGAGCACGTCACATTTAAACAATCATTTCTATAGAAAAAGGAACCATCATCTCTAGAACATAAAAATAGATCTAGCAAGTCCCTTGATGATTTCAAAAGATGCATTGCACCACACTCCTGCAACATTTCATTAGTATGCAAAGTAGAATGGATATAGCATAACAGTTCATGGTACATTGAAAACTCCACATGGTATTTGCAACAACAATTATTACGAATCTTAAGAGGCACACAATAAAATGGCTTCAAACCTTCAAAAGTCCTTTGCGAAATTTTCATATTTGGATGTGTTTGAATAAATTTGTTGAACAACATTGTTTGGCTTGATTCCAAGAAATTTTTAGGATGCGATGTATGGTCTCGACTACCAATTCTTAACTTTAAAACATCCTTTGCATTGGGTGATACTCTAGAGTTATCACGCCAAAATTGTTGAATTTCCTGCTTTACATTATCGGTTAGCTTCTTATCAACACATGGAAGCCTCCCGACAAAATCCCATGTATCATTTTGAAGAGGATCATCTATTCTTTCTCTTCTTGCAAGTGCTCTATCCAAAGTTTTATGATTTATGTCAAAATCAATACAAGTTTGTCTCATAAAGCAAGCCATTTTCAATTGATGGCTTACTAGGGCAGTTGTAATGACTCTCCGAGCAGCTCTCTTATCTTTTTCCTTCTTATTTTTTCCAATAGACTTGAGAGCATTAAAAAGATTTTTGACAATAATAGAATTTTTTTCGGTCTTCTTGTTCACACGAATCTTCAATATGGCTAGCAAAGGTCTCATCTTTTGCATCTTTAGCAATTGTACAAAAATTTGGCATTGCTCGGTCAATGTCTTATCACTAAAATATTGGTTGAAAATTCTTCTAGCCCACAACCGAACAGTTCGTGTTGACCTCTTGCCTTCAAAATTGTTTATAATGTTATCATCAATTTCAACTAACCATTTAGGGGTCCTTGAAGGTCTTGAATTTGGAATATGTCTTTCTTCCACACAAGGTTCTTCATTTCTCATGTAATATGGTGAAACATAATTTACACTTGCTTCAATATTATGTTCAACATCTTCATTTCCAACATTTTCACCTTGAACATTTTCAATATCAATTTGAATAATTTCATTCCCAATTTCAATATCATGTTCAAGATCTTCAATTCCAACATTTTCACCTTGAACATTTTCATTATCAATTTCAATATTTTCATTCCCAATTTGAATATCATGTTCAACATCTTCAATTCCAACATTTTCACCTTGAAATTTTTCAATATCAATTTGAACATTTTCATTCCCAATTTCAATATCATGTTCTACATTTTCACCTTGAACATATTCAATTTCCTCTTCACTTGAAAGACCATAGGGCTCAGGTTCACCAATATTTAACATTCCTTGTCTTTTCTTCTATGAACTTCTCTATCTCTTTGTCTATATTCTTCAATTTGTTCTTTTGTCAGCTTTCTCTTACGTTTTTGCTTCCGATGACTATTACTCCCCATTATACCTCATAAAAGATGCTAAAAAATCATTCCTTATGACAAATTTGAGTACAAGATGCTCCAAAAAGTTTATCTTTGTCTTTTCCTATCTGAAATCGCATGTTTGTCGCCTACAAAGTGCTTCAAACAGAATGTAGGGTCCGTTGGAATGCACAAAAATGACCCACATGGGGTTTTTCTATGGCCCACAAATCTGATATCTGATATAATCGGATATCTGATTTGGAAAACATTTCAATTTCTTTTGCAATGGTAAGATTTTAGCTCTACACATCGAAGTTTTACAAATCAGATATCCGATTTGTGCCCACATAGACCTAAGGGTTAATGGTAGAGAGTGGGAGAGAGGGAGATTGAGAGAGAGAGAGGGAGAGAGGGAGAGAGGGAGGAGAAAGGAGGAGAGGAGAGAGAGGGAGAGAGAGAGAGAGAGAGAGAGAGAGAGAGAGAGGGAGGGAGAGTGAGAGAGAGTGAGAGAGTGAGAGGAGAGAGAGGAGAGGGAGAGTGGGAGAGAGAGGGTTTAGAGTTGAGGGAGAGAGGGAGAGAGAGAGGAGAGGGAGAGGGAGTGAGAGAGAGGAGAGTGGGATGGAAGGGAGAGGGAGAGAGAGAGGAGAGGGGAGGAGAGTGAGAGAGAGAGAGAGAGAGAGAGAGAGATAGAGGAGAGATGGAGAGAGAGAGAGAGTGGGAGAGAGAGAGGAGAGAGAGAGAGAGAGGGTTTAGGGTTGAGGGAGATAGGGAGAGAGGGTTTAGGGTTGAGAGAGAGAGAGAGGGAAGGAGAGAGGGAGAGTGGGAGGGAGAGAGGGAGAGAGAGAGGGAGAGAGGGAGAGGGTTATTGAGAGAGGGAGAGAGAGAGAGGGATAGAGGGAGAGAGAGAGAGAGAGAGAGAGAGAGAGAGAGAGGGTGGAGAGAGAGAGAGAGAGAGAGAGAGGGAAAGAGATAATATTTAAATATTTTATATATTAGTAATATATATATATATATTTAATTATTTATAGATTAACTAAAATATTGAAATAATAATTAAATATTATAAATTTAATAATATAATATATTATATATTAAATACATAATTCAGTAAGAGTTTATCATAAATTGTATATTATATATTACATTATAAACTTTATTGCATTTTTGAAATCATATATTAAAAATTGTATAATTTTTTTAAAACTCATATCTAAAACATATCAGATATCGGATTCAAATCGGATATCCGATTTGAATCGGATATGCGATATGATGACACAAAATTTAATTCCTAGGGATTAGGCTCAGGATTTGGTTCGGACCTGCCAATCCTAAGAAGTCAACATGAAAAATGTGTTTAACAACTTAACTTGCTTTTCCAAACTTCGCCCATGTGGCTGACAACTTTTATTTTACCCAAAATTGATGAAACGAAAAGGGTTTGTAATGGAGCTTCTCAAATTTCTACCAATATAAATTATACTTTACTTTGAATCTAATAAATAATTATTATTCATTTTTTATTAGAATTACAACTAAAGTCCTGATTGATAGTCTGATAGAAAAACATCTATAGCTTTCAAATGGTATCACATTTTTTGAATCCAAAACATGTGTCACATTCTATGCTTGGAATACTATAGGATTTAAAAAAAAAAAAATTCATGAAGTTTTGACCATGCTAAAGTGGTCAGACATACGATTTTTTATATTTTTTAAAAGTTGTAATAAAAAATTCATAATTAATTATTTACTTGAAAAAAAATTACAAAAAAATATGCATCACATCTGGAGATGAGTCCTCTACTTATATATAAAATCTTATAAAAAAATATTATCATCTTATTATGGTTAGGGTGGTCATACAGACACCTACTTCTTATTTTTTCCTTGAAATTTTAGTACTACTGCATTGAAATTTTAAATTTTCACCAAATAGTTTTTTTTTTTACAAAAATTAACCTAGTAGTTTAGAAACTACATTCGATTTTCCATAGATTCTGTTTTTACATATTTTTGAAATAATATAGATAACTTATTCAAATTTTTATGTCAAGTTGCCTAACTCTAATTTTTTTGAATTTTCATTGCCACTTAAGGGCCTGTTTTTTCCATGATGATCCTGCACATACTCGTAAGGATGTAATATAAGTAGTATTTTAATAAGTACCATGTAACATATTATAAAAGATATAAGCATGAAATCAAGACATATTTGTATAATAAATAGATCATATAGGTCATATTAATAATGTCAAAAAATGTCTAACATATTTGGAAAGTGCGTGAATAAAAGTAGAATAGAGAGGTAGTGTCATGAATTTAATAAATGAATTCACACTCAATACACGTGGGAATGTAAAATCCACTTAAAATGGTCACACAAGGAACTAAAAGTACTAGGGAAGAGGAGCCAATACGTAAGCAGGGGCCCAAACGTGCGATGGGACATGTGCTCGTTGGGGCCCATACCTATACGCCGGTCCTCCACAACATAAGCTTAATTTCATCAATAGATAGGCTTGATCACATCAAACATAAATTAGATATAAAATGCACACAAGTTAGCATTAATTTAAAAACTTAACAACTACACGTTGGCATCCAAACATGATGAAGTGTATCCAACTTGTATCTGAAATATAACAAGTACCATTCCAACATGGAATTTAAACAGCCCAAACATTAAGACATGCACCCTTCCCCGTAAAAACCCAAATTTTGCACCAATGCAGGCGTCACTTTCACATTAGTCACAACTACACAACATAAACAAGGTGCCAAGTCAACAACTTTGAAACACATCCGACCCATCTTTGACTGACTGGCGAACCCATTACAAGAATGTTTCCCATCGTAGTATAAAAAAAGCAACACGCAAATGCATTCGCCTATCTCGTCTACCATGAGATCTACAACACGTATCAACTTCAATTTGTTCCATCTTGCCAAGTAGGGTGCGCACATAGTGGAGCCAAACACAAATATCCCACCTGCATCCATTTAACACTCCTATAAGGCCGCCATTATTCAAAACAAAAACATGGAAACAATTTCAAACAATCTACCAAACCAATCAAGTCAAGAATTAAAGGCTGAAATCAATCAAATCTCCAATTCATACGAAACAGAACTCAAATTCAAAAGAGGACAACAATTTATTTCATCACACCAAACAACCATCAATCAAATTCAAATAATTCCCAATTCAAATAGCTGTGAAAACCAACAAGTATTTAGTTATTATGCAGTGAGCGACATAAGAAAAGGAGGAGTGAGAAGCACATAATTGAATGAGTTAACATCAAGGGGAGGCAACAGCTCAGATTCCAGTGCATCAGCATCCATATTGTACCAGGTTTTCCTTTTCACACTTGTTCTTCATTACAACCATTACCAGCATCCATATTGATCTTCATTACATCCATTACAGTCATAGGTTTTTGTTTATGTTTCCCTAGGGTTTATATTACAAATATTACAGTCATGGGTGTTTCTTTATGTATCGGTAGGGTTTATATTGCAAATATTGCAGTCATAGGTTAGCATATGTGTTCCATAGGGTTTATAATGAAAATATTACAGTCATGGTTTACCATTTAAAGCTTTCCCTAGGGTTTATATTGCAAATATTACAGTCATAGTTTACCATCTTTGTTTCCCTAGGATTTATATTGAAAATGTTACAGTCATAGTTTAGCCTTTCTATTTCAGTAGGGTTTATATTGCAAATATTACACTCATAGTTTAACATTTTTGTTTGGTAGGTTCTGCATTATCATTCACTCTGCTTTTCATGTGTCTCAATGGTTCTACATTATCATTCACTCTGCTTATCTTATTCTCATAGGTTCTGCATTATCATTCACTCTAGTTATATTATTCTCATAGCTTCTACATTTTCATTCACTCTGGATATCTTATTCTCATATCTTTTGCATTATCAGTCACTAAAGTTTCTAATCGTAGAAGGATTTTTTCATCATTTTCATATATTTTTGCTTCATCAATCGACAAATATTTATGCCTGTCAATGAGTTTGTCATAGATAATATATGTGAGCTTTGTTAAACTCTTACTGTTTTTCATTTGTAAGCTTTCTGTTGTTCAAACATGAGTGTGGTTTTCACTTTGTTGTGCATGAGAATGTTAATGTTGTAAACGCTTAAGAGATATGAGATGTTCTTAAACTCTAACTTCCTTGCATGGTTTGTAATTTTGTGCTTCTTACTCCTCTACTTCCTTATGTCACTCACTCCAGAATAGATGTAACTCTCTAAACTGTTACAAAAGATAATCTCAATTTAAATGCAAGAAACTAAAAAGATAACACATACACAAACTAAATAATCTTTTGTTCAAGAATCACTCTCTTCATACATATAAAGATAACTATTAAAGCATTTGTGTTTCATAGTTTACCATTTATCTTTCCTAGGTTCTGCATTATCATTTACTCTGGTTATCATATTCTCATATGTTTTGCATCACAAACTAATTATTCTTATGTTCAAGCATCACAACACTCTTTTCATACATATATAGATAACTGTTCAATCATTTGTATTTCATAGTTTACCATTTATGTTTCATAGGTTATGCATTATCATTGACTCTGCTTATCATATTCTCATATGTTCTACATTACAAAGTGATTGTTTTTCTATTCAAGCATCATTGTTTTGATTCTAATTGTTCTGTGTAGATGGCCAAGGGCAATGCAGTGGTGACCCATACTGGGAACAAAAAAAGGAAAAGAGCCATGACAAGGTTGCCCGCTGAGAAAAGAGGATGCATATCCCCCCTGAAATAGATCATGTTGCACAAGTAGATGAGGTTTCTACTCCTCAAATACCACAAATTGAGGTTACTACACCTCAAATACCGTAGAAGGTAAAAAAAAATACAGAAGTTGTGGTCTGAGGATGACATGAAAAGGGCACTCTATGATGTTGAAGAGAATGACATGTAGATAAGGGGGGATTCCAAAAAGTGGTCAATCCCAATAGCCACACTATCCAAATGGCTAGGGGGTCTAACAAAAACTTCCAAGAAAGGTCCGCCAACAGTCCTCACAGAAGAGAAGAAAAACTTATTGTGGAATGGTGCGAGAAAATGGCTGATATTGGTCATGGTCTTGAGATAGTCAATCTTAAGTTTGAGGTTGCTCAAATATGCCAAAATAGGCCAAAACCTTTCACCAATGGCTTCCCAGGGAAGTCTTGGTGGACAGGCTTCAAGCACAGACATCTTCAACTCGCATTATGAATTGTTGAAGGCCTAGACAAAGATAGGGCATTCAATCTTAGACTTGATGTTGTAGATGCGTTCTACAAAAAATTGTCTGTAGCATACAAAGCCATGCCATATGGTCCTGATTGCATATGGAATTGCAATGAAACTGGCATCCAAGCACACAAAAATGGGTCCATGAAGGTGCTCGTAAGAAAAGGTAGCAGGAATGTCTCTTACATTATCCCAAAGAGCTATGAATGGATAACCATTCTATGTTGTGTCAATGTTGTCGGGTAGCGCATTCCAGGATTCTACTTGTTCAAGGGGAGTGTGAACATAGAAAATTACATCATAGATTGTGAACCAAGTGCTTGCATGGCAGCCCAGCCACATGCATGGATGACCAAATAATTGTTCATAGATTGGTTGACCCACTTCAAAACCTCAATTCCAGATGGTGTCTCGCCCGCGAACACGGTCTTGCTGATCTTTGATGGCCATGGAAGCCACGTAGCACTCAAAACCATCTAGGATGCAAGAGATATCAGTATAGATTTGTTAAAATTTCCATCACATGCATCACATAATCTAAAACTGTTGGATGTGAGTGTGTTTGCACCTTTTGAAGCTTACTTCAAATCAGAACGTTTAGAATTTTTGTCAAGGTTTCCAAACATTGAAGTGAGGAGGAGAGAACTTGCAATGTTAGGCAGCAAAGCAATGAAAATATCTTTGATATTTGACAACATCAAAGCTGGGTTTAAAAGGATTGGTATATGGCCGCTAAATCTTGATGCACTTGTCAATGACATGCATCCCAGTGAGACATTTGTGGTCAGTGAGGATGTTGACGTAGTTGAAAACATTCTCAGCCTTTTTGGAGTTGGTGTGTCAAGTGATGATGTCACAATATTGCAGTCCACTCTTCTAGATGGACACATGCAACCTGCAACAGAAACATAACACTCACCTCATACATGTCCTACTGAATCAGCTGCACAAGTGGTGGTTAATGAACATACCCCTCCCATGGTGGACAGGGCCGTTGATCGATTCAATGAAATTTTAGATCTTCCATCACAACAAAGCCAACCATCCTGGTTGGTTGAGGGAGCAATGAACTTGGGAATTGATTTGGAAGTCCTAGAACAACAAGATACCTATAATTTTCCATCACCACCACAAGAAATTGACCTTTCTCAAGATGTCCATTACTATGCTCCTTCTTGCAATTCAGATTTACAAGCCAATGAAGATGTACCACAGGGCTCACAGGTAGTCGAGGAGGTCATTGGCATACAGTCAGATGGGACACAAGAAACACAAGTAATTTCACACATCAGCAAGTTCCTCAAGTTTCCTGTGCATAGTGTCCATCAAATGAAATCCAAATTAGGTGCAATTCAGATCAGTAGACAGTCTCAATTGTTGAAAATAGATGACTACATGAGGCTGTTAATGGAGCAAGAGAAAAGGAAGAAAGAGGTGGAGGAGATAAAAGCAAGAAAGAGAGAATAGAATGTAGAGAAAGGGCAGCAAGAATTGTGGCAGCGGAGTTGAAGGAGAATGCCAGAATTGAGGACATACTGCGAAAAGAAAAAGAGCAAAAAAAATTACAACAAAAAAAGGATAGAGATGCGAAAAAGGAGCAAGAGAGGCTTCACAAGGAACAAGACCAAAAGGAAAAAGAGATTGAGGAGGCACAAAGGGCTTTACAGAGAGAGAGGCGATTAAGGAACACTTTTAATCCGTTGTCCCAAAGTAATGGAGTCTTCCGTTATATTCTCAACATTAATATCCCTTAGTTCTCCACAGCAATGAATTATTCAAGCCTCTCCCAATCTGACTTCAAGGGCAGTCAATATCCATATCAATTTGTCACTCAGGATGTACAGATGTCTTCACCACCGCCTCCAACACATGTCACTTGCACCCAATTTACCACTCCAAGTCCCACTCATGTATGCAGCAATCCCCGTCGACTGGAAGGGGACGAGAACATGGAAATTGACACCCCAACCAGCCAAGATCCTTTTCACAACAGCAGCAGCTAGATTACAAATTCTAGTTTCATAGACTTTAGAAGTATTGATATTTACAAATGCACCGAAATTGTGGACAGTTGTAATTTTTTGATAAGTACAGATTGACCATTATTGTTTTGTGAAATGAAGTGATCTGATCAGATTCGAAAAAGTGTTGTATGTAATTTGCAATGTATGTTATTGTTTTGATTTGCAATGTATGCTTCTTCGTTGACATTTTTAAATATATGAAAATTACAGATGCATCATTTTTGTTTTGATTTGCAATGTATTATGATCATATTACAATGTGTGTTCTATGTAATTTGCAATGTGTCACTATTTTCATTTGAAATGTTTGCTTCTTCATTGACATTTTGTCATTTTCTATTCCTTTTTCCAAATATTTTGCCACATGGAAGGTCCAACTTTGTCCACGCCTGGAAAAAAATAGAAAAAAGACCCATCAACCGATACAGACGCACCTCGGGTGCCACTACCTATGTGGCTCAGCGTCCAAAGGTGACAACCTTGCCACATCAAATCCTCCTAGTCCGACACCCTAACAATCCACTACTGAGCATTTATCACTCGCTGCCACTTCCTATTCCTATTGACTATCGGGTGTAAATGTTGTCACCTCTCCTAAGCTTCGTGCCACCCCACAATTTTATTCCAACCAACCTATACATATACATATCCATATGCATACATATACATATACATATACATATGTATATGTATATGTATATGTATATGTATATGCATATACGTATCTATATACATATACATATGTATATGCATATACATATCTACATAGATATACATATACATATGTGTATGTATATACATATCTATATGTATATGTATGTATATGTATACACATATACATACATATTTTCCCAGCCAACCTACATTGAATGCTCCCCAGTGCCTCGCTCTTCTCACCATGTTTTTAGCCTTCCATTTTAGCAAGTAAAAATTTCATCTTCACTTGCTCGCCGGTACCTGCTCGTTTCGTCGTCTGCAACCTTCGCCATCTCACCACAATCTGTGATGCTCGGAGACCAGTTCATATTTGGGTAGAAGCCAATTAGGAGATAGGTACATGCCAGTTACTGAATGTTACCAATGGCTCCACTTCCACCATGCAAGCAACGAATGGGTTCCTCGCCGCCATGAATGGGTTCCATATACATATGTATATATATGCATACATCCACATACATATACTGTATATATATATGCATACATACACATAGACATATACATATGTATATGTATGCATATACATATGTATACACATATACATATACATACCAATATACATACACATACACATACACATACATATTCATATACAATTAAGTCGTGCAACTATTCTATCTTTTTCAGGTGCCATTGATGAATTTGGGGGTGTTTAATTTTTTATAGGTGATGGCAACCTATGCTGCACGGGCCCACAACTCCATTTGAATTGTGAAGTGTTGCATAGGTAACCATGACAAGCCTTCACAAAACCAAGTCCCCTAAGTCATTCAAATACAAAGCTATGGTAATCTATGTGAAGTGCTACATAGGCCACACATGTATATACATAAAACATAGACATACAAATATACATATAGGTTGTGCTTCATCAATTCAATCAACTAAGCAATAGAGACATGTTTTAGGGAGACTTTATTTTTTGAACGCTCGTTTGATGGCAACCTATGCTGCACAGGTCCACAACTCCATTCGAATTGTGAAGTGTTGCATAGGGAACCATGACAAGCCTTCACAAAACCAAGTCCCCTAAGTCATTCAAATACAAAGCTATGGTAATCTATGTGAAGTGCTACATAGGCCACACATGTATATACATAAAACATAGACATACAAATATACATATAGGTTGTGCTTCATCAATTCAATCAACTAAGAAATAGAGACATGTTTTAGGGAGACTTGATTTTATGAACGCTCGTTTGATGGCAACCTATGCTGCATGGGTCCACAACTCCATTCGAATTGTGAAGTGTTGCATAGGGAACCATGACAAGCCTTCACAAAACCAGGTCCCCTAAGTCATTCAAATACAAAGCTATGGTAATCCATGTGAAGTGCTACATAGGTAAGCATGAAAGGCCTTGGGAAAACTAGGTCCCCTAAATACATGTTGTAAGAAAGCTTTAGTGCTCAATATTGGTCTATGGTAATACATGTGAATACTTGAAGGTTTTCATGGCTATTTGAATTGGGAATTATTTGAATCTAATTGATGGTTCTTTAGTGTGGTGAAATAAATTGCTGTCCTCTTTTGAATTTGAGTTCTGTTTCATATGAATTGGAGATTTGATTGATTTCAGCCTTTAATTCTTGACTTGATTGGTTTGGTGGATTGTATGAAATTGTTTCCATGTTTTTGTTTTGAATAATGGCGGCCTTACAAGAGTGTTAAATGGATGCTTGTGGGATATTTTCATTTGGCTCCAATACATGCGCACCCTACTTGGCAAGATGGGATAGATTGAAGCTGGTACGTGTTGTAGATCTCATGGTAGATGGGATAGTTGAATGTATTTGCGTGTTGGTTTGGTTATGCTACAATGGGAAACATTCTTGTAATGGGTTCTCTAGTCGGTCAAAGATGGGTCAGATGGGTTTCAAAGTTGTTGACTTGGCACCTTGTTTAAATTAATGCTAACTTGTGTGCATTTTATATCTGATTTATATTTGATGTGATCAAGCCTATCTATCGATGAATTTGTTTTGACGTTGTGGAGGACCGGCATATAGGTGCACATCATATAAAGTTGAGGACATCCCCAAATTAATCAATGGCACATACAAAAGATACAATTGTTGCAGGTCTGAATTTATGAAGCATACACATAGACATAGACATAAGTGAATTAAACATGACTATAGAGAAGTATAGGAAGGGGCAGTGAGTGATAAATGCGATGCAATGGATTGTTAGGGTGGCTGACTAAGAGAAGTAGACATGGCAAGGTTTTCCACTTAAGACCTCTTCACACATCTATACACACACACATTTACATTTACACATTCACACATACACATTACATATACACATACACATTTACATATACAAATACATATTTACATATAGACATAAACATACACATACACATACACATACACATACACATATACATACACATACACATAAACATACACATAGACATAGACATACACATACACATAGACATAGACATATACATATTTACATATACACATAAACATACACATACACATACACATACACATACACACATAGAAATTGCCATCATTGTGAAGAAAAAATGAGAAGTTGCTAGAATGGAAGTCTGTAAATTTGACAAGTGTGCGAGGCATTATGAGCATTGGATGCAGGTTGGCTCAAAAAATATGCAGGATGTCATGAAAGTAGTATATGTATATGTATATGTATATACACATATACATATACATAAATATATAGACATATTCATATACATATACATAAACATAAACATATGTATATGTATATGAATATGTCTATACATATGCATATATATATAAGATGCAAAGACCTTAAGCATATACAAGTTGGATACACTTCATCATGTTTGGCTGGCAACATGTAATTGTTTTGTTTCAAAATAATTACAATTATGTGTGCATTTAATATCTGATATGCCTATACATATATCTATGTATATGTGTATGTATATGTCTATCTATATGTCTATGTATATGTCTATGTCTATGTCTATGTATATGTATATGTCTATGTCTATGTATATGTCTATGTCTATGTTGATGAAGCAGAACCTAAAAAAAATAGAACACCCCCAAAATAACCAATGGCATGTAAGAAAAGATAGAAACATTTTCATTACAGATTTATTGAAGTAGCACATATTCATTTTATGTATATGGGTTTTTTTTTAAAATGTTATTGGTCCACGTGGCCTACCATGTGGACTGTGTGATTTTGGGTGTGTATGTATCGGCTCCTCTCCCCTAATACGTAAGCGGGGGCCCTAACGTGAGATGGGACATGCGCTCATTGGGGCCCACACCTATACGTCGGTCCTCCACAACATAAAAAAAAATTCATCCTTAGATAGGCTTGATCACATCAAACATAAATCAGATATAAAATTGATGGAGCATAACCCAAAATAAATAACACCAACATATTTATCTATGGCACAGAAACAACATCAATTTATTAAGTGACTGAAATGATGAAGCAAAACCTAAAAAAAGATTAACCCACATTTATTTTTTTGTTAATGAAACAAAGAACACAACCTAACTCAATGATAATGACCTATGATAATATGATAAGCAGAGTCAATGATAATGCAGAACCTATGAGAATATGAAAATCGGAATCAATGATAATGCAAAACCTATGAGAAAACAATAAGGAGAGTGAATGATAATAAATAACCTGTGAGATTGCGATAAGCAAAGTGAATGATAATGCAAAACATATTGAAAGAGATATGATGTAATATAAGCTAGACAATTATTTGAGTTTTGCTTCCCCTTTGACATCAAATAGTTTTTTTTTTATATATATTTAGGATATTGTTTTCACTATGTACCTGAGCTAGAGGATTACTTGGTTGATTGTGATAATGAATTTTAGGTGAGAATAAGAGATTGGATAAGACTATCATTGAGACATGTTATAATGTTTAATCTAAATTGGGATACCCAAGGCATGAATTAGGATGAGTCTGATTCAATAGATAAAATATACTTCGATCATGTATAAATGATGTTCATTCTTGCTATCAATTTGAATAATAAGAATGTTAAACAAACATAGATGGGAGAATAATAGTTGCACTAAAGAGGAAAAACGGAATGGATACTAAAAGGACAATGTAGAAATAATATTCTAAGGAAAAATCTATTGATAGGATCCTCTTCATAGCTTTTATTTCTATCAAATATGAGAATTGAGACCTATATGCTATGGGATCATATCCTTCTTTAATGAATCTCTAGTGGCCCTTATGGTTTATTGGGGCTTTGTGGTCCTATGTATGTCTAGTTGGTGTAGACATCTTCTCTTTTTTTCCCCAATTTACTTCCTATGGAGAATATTTACTAGGCTTTAGTAAGATAGTTGTCTAGATGTATTGAGACACCAATATTTTTGGTTTTCAAGTGTTTCTCCCCTCTATTTTTTTTTGTTTGGGAGGTGGGGGATCAATTTTAAACTCCCATTTAACATTCTTTCACAAAAAATATCTATATTTTTCTTTTATCTCCTATCTTTATGTGAACTCAAATATTAATATTTTTTTAGCTTGTATTGATTACTTTTAAGTTGTCATTACTTTCTCTTGCTTCTTTCAATTATAATAGGTCTACTTAGCTTAGCTATGTTGAGTGCATTTTGGCTATGATTTCGGCATCATAGGATGTTAATATTATAGGCTTTTTATTGTTTCTCTCCTCTATTTATTTTTGTTTGGGAGGTGGCTGATCAATGATAACAAAAAATTATGAGCTACATTAATTAAGCAATGCCTATTGTAAAACCATAAATCAAAATACAGTCATTTGACTATAAATGATAATAGTAGCTGAAAATAAAAATCCATTAGAAATAAGCTGAAAGTTCAAATTACCAATTACAGTCCAGGGTTTGTATGCACCTTTATTTGTTGTTTTTAGATGATTTTTTTCCTTTTGAATATTATTATTGGCAATTTGGATCTACTCATTATGTCCTGCCACATGATGACACTAATGACTAATGAGTTGTTGATGGTAAATTCTTATCAAATTCTTTAAAAAATTGTATAGCAATATGTTCTATGAATAAGTGAAACTATTTTAAAAATCAAATCTGAACGAGCACAACATTGCAATGCTGATATAACAATAATTTTGTAATGCTTATACCCATTATATGAACATAAGAAAGTATCAATAGAGATTATGAAGGTCTTGTAGAGCAGGTTCATCAATGAAGACAAAAGCATGTATGATGAAGAAACTGACAAGCCTGCACGAGCTCGAACATCCAATTTAAATGAGGAACTTGGGAAAGTTGACACTATACTTTCTAATAAAACTGGTACATTGACTTGCAATTCAATGGATTTCTTGAAGTATTCCATTGTAGGTATTGCATATGGCCGAGGTTTGACAGAGGTGGAAATAGAAATGACATACACATACACATACACATACACATAGTCACATAGTCACATACACATAGACATATACACATACACATACACATACACATACACATAAACATACACATACACATACACATACACATACACATACACATAAACATACACATACACATACACATACACATACACATACACATACACATACACATACACATACACATACACATAGTCACATACACATAGACAAGGAGAAGACGATGACAACTCACTCTTCAAGAAGTGTAACTCCCAAGGAATGAAGCAACACCTCACTGTCCAAAAAGAAAAGTGTAACTCCTAAGGAAAAGCTCACTCCAAAAAGGACAAGGATAACTAAACCTAAGTAAACAAATTACATAAGTAAGATTAACTTACGGGATGATAAATGCATAGCTACACAAACTAAACACATTTTGAAAAACTTGGAAAATTACACAGAAAACATTGATTTATGATTAGTCACAATTTTTTTTAGAGCAATGCTACTATAGTTTCCACAATGTTTCAAGAACAATATGCTTCCAAGTATTCCAAATTCAAGAAATATTTCATGAAATGAAAGGATTTGTCTCCAAGGAGAGTTTGAGCATGAGATTGGTTGATATCAACAATCTGTTTTGGAAGAGAGAAACTAAGAAGGAAATAAAATTAAGGATATAAATAATAGGGCATAGAAAACTCGTAAATGCATACTTACACAAACCAAACTTTTTGAAAAACTTGGAAAATTACATAGAAAACACCGATTTATGATTAATCACAATTTTTTATTGAGCAATGCTACTATAGTTTCCACAAATTTTCAAGAACTATATGCTCCCAAACATTTTGACTTCAATAAATATTCAATGATAATGCAGAATGTATGAGAATACGATAAGCAGAGTGAATGATAATGCAGAACCTATGAGAAAATGATAAGCAGAGTGAATGATAATGCAGAACCTGTGAGATTATGCTAAGCAGAGTCAATGATAATGTAGAACGTATGAGAATACGATAAGCAGAGTGAATGATAATGAAAAACCTATGAGAAAACGATAAGCAGAGTGAATGATAATGTAGAACCTATGAGAAAACGATAAGCAGAGTGAATGATAGTGCAGAACCTATGAGATTATGCTAAGCAAAGTCAATGATAATGCAGAACCTATGAGAATACGATATGCAAAGTCAATGTCAATGCAAATCTTATGAGAATAGGATAACCCTAAACTATGACTGTAAAATTTGCAAAATAAACCCTACCGAAACATAAATGCTAAACTATGAGTGCTATATTCTCAAAATAAACCCTACTAAAAGAGAAATGCCAAAATATGAGCGTAATATTTGCAATATAAACCCTACAGAGAAAAACCCATATAAATAACGAACATTATTACATGTCGAAAGAAGAAAACAACCAACTGCATTAATATATTTAATATAAACAGAGCGATGCTTGAACAAAAGATTAATTTCCAAAGATTTAGTGTGTTTATGAACACAAATAGTGCAATGTTCATAAACACTAAACTTCAACAAAATAAACAAAATCTGCAACACCAAAAAACCAATAAAACAAATTGAAATTGCAAACCAAACATAAACAAAAGAATAATGGCGAGCCTTAGTGAGCAAGCTCACCTACATTGAACACACGATGAACCCCTTTGTTGCTTGCGGTGACCTTGATGGTGGTGAGGAACCTGTTCATGGCGGTGAGGAACCCGTTCATGGCAGCAAGGAACCCGTTCGTTGCTTGCATGGCAAAAGTGGAGTTGTTGGTGATGTTCGGTAACTGGTGTCTACCCATCTTTGTATCGGCTTCTACCTAAACACGATATGGTCTCTGAGCATCGCAGGTTGTAGTGAGACGGCGAAGGTTGCAGACGATGAAACAAGCAAGTACTGGTGAGCAAGTGAAGACGAAATGTTTACTTGCTAAAATGAAAGGCTGAAAACATGGGGAGAAGAATGAGGTAGTGGGAGCATTCAATGCACTTTGGCTCAGAATGAACATGGGGTGGCATGGAGCTTAGGAGAGGTGACAACATTTAATTCTGACAGTCGATAGGAATAGGAAGTGGTGGCAAGTGATAAATGCTTAGTAGTGGATTGTTAGGGTGGCGGACTGGGAGGAGTTGACGTGGCAAGGTTGTCACCTTCGGACGTCGAGCCACATAGGTAGTGGCACTCGAGGTGCGTCTGTATCGATCGACGAGTCTTTTTTCCAGGCATGGAAAAAGTTGGACAAAGTTGGACCTTCCACGTGGCAAAATATTTTTAAAAAAAATAAAATAATAATTTATTGTTTAATTTATGTTTTTGTCTAATGGTTTTTTTTTTTGAATGCTATTGGTCCACGTGGCCTGCCAATTGGACTGTGTGATTTTGGGTGCCTACATATCAGCTCCTCTCCCCTATAAGTCATACTTGATTAACAAGAAAATAATTTTCTCTTTCTGAAAAGTACCACATGACACATCATTGTTATTGTTTCTTGTACCAATGTGGTAGTTTTCAACATATAAATTCATGCACCATAAATTTAACGCCTTGCATATTGATGTAGAAACTGTCCAACATCTTAAGACTAATTTTGAAGTATATAAAATTAGTCTATTAAAGGATGAATCATAGAAGGAAAAATAACAACAATATAGATTTATGTTTAGTCTTCAAAAAAATAATGCAATAAAGCACATAGAGGGGAAAAGTCATAGTAAATAAAAACTTCCAGAGCATCTAAAATAACCTCCTATAATCTCATAAACTCACACTTCTACATAACTACTTTGCCAAAGATACATTTAGGCTCAAAGTAATCCTACTTGACTATAATATAAGTGGACGTTAGGCATGTTAAACATTTTATAACTAATATTACTCTTATTTCTCTTGATTAGACTACCAACATCTCTTTGACTACTCTATATTAGTTATGGGATTTTTTTTGATAACTCCTTAGAAGGGCATGTGCACAAATATGGGTGACCTAAATGTGGATATAACCACCTCTTGGTTATTTGTGCATCTAGCAAGCTCATATTATAATGCACTCGCATTATGGCTTAATAGCACATGAATCCATAATGCAAGTGTAATATAGAGTGATCATGTTATAATGTGAGTTCATTATAATGGACTTACATTTTTCTTTCCATAAAAAAAGAACAAAAAAATTAGATTTGCATTATAAAGTTCCTTGGAATTACTAATCCTTAGGGTTATATTCACCTCTTTCATCCAAACAAAAGGGTTGGACTTGCATGTCAATGCCCAAAGATGTGTTTTCTACAAAATATAAAAAAATAACTAAATGTCAAGTGTGCTTTCCTCTATGTTTTCCCATTTTTATGTTGATTCAAAAATATACCATTACAACATCAAGCTCTCTTTTTCCTTTTTAACAATATTATTATTTTTTATTTTGAATGCATTAAGGTTTTAATTTTCAATTATTTTTCTACTTTCTTTATTTTTTATTAACAACCTATGTATGGTAATTTTGGTGCCATTTTTATCTATTTATCTAAATTTGAAATAAAATAAATTTTTACATTCTAGTCTCTATTCTATACACACTATAAAAATTGAATTTTGATTAGTTTTCAAAAAAAATAGAAGGGAGCATACTCGTATTTTAATTTTTTAGGATGTGTCCACTTTCAAAATTAGTAAAAATTTATATATTAATTAAAAACTAGCAAAAGATCAAGCATAGATTATGTGATATTAGCTAAATTTTTATTAAAGTGATTTATGAAATACTTACAAAAAGTTAACATTTTAGGGGGAGTACACCGAATGCAATGTTATATTTTTTTTGACAAAATAAGGAGCACTTTGTGTGTTCCCCTATTTGAATCTCCTAATATCCACAATTTAAAAATAAATTAGTACTTTAGAAACAAGATTCCAAGCACTATGAATCTTTTCTTTGTTTGGAAAAGGTGTGTTGTTCACCTTGCATAATGTTATACTGCAATATTTTATTATTTCTGGTGCACCTAGGGAATCAAGGGATGGGTGCATCACATAGATTAGCATTCTTGGGGCCACTTTATGTGTTGTATGTAACATTGTGATAAATATTTAATGTGGGGTTGCACATTGGGATAATATTTAATATTAGAAAAAATTAGTATCAAAAAGTAAATGTGGAGATTAATGGTTTTGTAAGCTCTTAGTATTAGTCACATGGTTTTATGTAGTACCACTACTGAATTTGACTCCAATTTTCAAAGACAGTTTGTTGGAATTTTGACGATCTTTTGTCGGTATACCGACGAATCATAGAAATCACTGTCGTCGCTCGATTTTCGTCGATATTCAGATGACATTTTAAACATCGAACTCACGACGCCCGTTCATCGGAACTGCGACAGAAAATTTGTCGATCACGCGACAAACCGTATCCAGAACCCAAGTGACATACCTTTGCAAAAGCGTCAGATCGGCGACAGACGTTCGTCGAAACCACAACAACCATTTCATCGATTTAGCGACGAACAATAGCCAAAACACAAGTGGCATACCTTCACCAAAGCGTCGGATTAACAACAGAAGTTCATCGCCATTACGATGAAAGGTTCGACGTATTGCAAATATCGGTGAGAGATCAAGACTGTTACCATGATCAAAATTGCTTGAGAAGATATATCGGGAGGACTGGCCTGTGGTCTCAGTGATCAAGATATATACCATTAGAGTAAGTTCTGAATGTCACGCCGATAAGATTACATCGGCAGGAGTCTTGGCGACATACTTCAGATCGAAAAAATGATAACAGTTCATCGAACTCGTGACAAAATAGGAAAGTCATTACGATGAAATTTCATCGGATGTATTGCAAATTCATCAGACACTTTTGGAGGTTCGTCAAAAATTCAACGGAACAATGCAATTTAAAAAAAAAAACTATTCGTTCAAATGTAGGCATATCAGTGAAAGATCAAGAATGTTACAGTGATCAGAATTTCTTGAGAAGATATATCGGGAGGACTGGCTTGTGGTCTCAACGATGAAGTTTCATCGACGAGATACTCATCTTGTCCCATCGATGGAGCACGAGGGAAGCATATTGACGAGACATATACCATCGGAGTAAGTTCTGAATGTCTACCCGACCCGCTATGTCATGCCGATAAGATTACATTGGCAGGAGTCTTGGTGACATACTTCAGATCGAAAAAATGACAGCAGTTCATTGAACTCATGACGAAATAGGCAAGTCATTACAATGAAAGTTCGTCGGATGTATTGCAAATTCATCAGACACTTTTGTAGGTTCGTCAAAAGTCCGATGGAACAATGCAATATTTTAAAAAAAAAACTATTCGTTCAAATGTAGGCATATCGGTGAAAGATCAAGAATGTTACAATGATCAAAATTTCCTGAGAAGATATATCGGGAGGATTGGCCTGTGGTCTTAGCGATGAATTTTCATCGGCGAGATACTCATCTTGTCTCATCGATGAAGCACGAGGGAAGCATATCAGCAAGACCTATACCATCAGAGTAAGTTATGAATGTCTACCCTACTCGCTATGTGACGCCGATAAGATTACATTGGTGGGAATCTTGGCGATATACTTGATATCGAAAGAATAATCATCGGGGAGACTCACCACATCGGGGAAACTACAGAATATCCTAGTGATACATGATCTCTTGTCGATGAAGATACAAATGGATCGAAATACTTATCGGGGTGACTCTGGGCGATATTTAAAATAGTAGGAGGCTCCAAAGTGCATCCATAGGGATAATGAAAAGACATAAGGATAGGTCAATCAAAGAGAGAAATTTGATGTGCCAAGACCATGAACATTTAAAAGGGGTAGTAAAAGACAAGATGGATCATCATCAATGCTCAGATATAAAGGACATATTGGAAGACTTCATTATGAAAATTTAGATCTCAATATGATTAACACTGTTTTGACAAATGCAATGACATTAGTGTCAAGAGTTAAGAGGCCATTCAAATTTGTATTTCAATAAATTATTGTATGCATTGAGTAAGTGTTTACAAGGTAGAAAAATGATAGTCATATGACTCTTTAAAATATCAAACAACATGTCAGTTGTTCTGTTTAATTAGGCTTACAGAGGCAGGGATTTATCATTTTTTGCATACATCTGCAGTCCAAGCTCTAGGTCTGCATTATTTGGTTACTATGTATGAGAAATGAGCAATGAATAATTGTAGAATATGGAGGCTATGGATGATATTATGATGGCCACATTTGATGTTGATCAACAATTGGAGCAAAATATAAAACCTATGATGAGTCATGAGATCAAGGGGATTGTCATGGACAACAATCACAACCTACAAACTAGATTCTAATCTTGCTAAAAAATAAAAAATCAAATTAGTGAATATTAAACTACACACTAGAATCTAATTTTGTGGAAAATGAGCAATTTGGTGAGAAAAAGCAATTAGTCAACCCTATTAGAACAGAATAATCTTATGAATTGATCTAAGGAAATTATTATTGTAAACACAATATGTATAGAAGAATTCAAGAATGTAAAGGAAAATGGATATTAGCAAAACATAAATGTAAATAAAAGTAGTGTGAGTAGAAAATGAATCTAAATTGGTCTTGAACAAATAAAATCATACCCAATTAGCATTAAGTTATACTGACCTTGTACTCATTGACATTGCCAATCTTGAAGGTTACTTTGATGCCTTCTGCAGAAACTCTCTGGCCACGAGGCAAGAGAAGGCGGGAAAACCAAGTGTATATTGACGACTTCCTAACAATCAAAAAGAAAAAAGCAACCAATCAACCCTATTAGAATAGAATAATCGTATGAATTGATCTAAGGAAAACATTATTGTAAACACAATATGTATAGAAGAATTCAAGAATGTAAAGGAAAATGGATATTAGCAAAACATAAATGTAAATAAAAGTAGTGTGAGCAGAAAATGAATCTAAATTGGTCTTGAACAAATAAAATCATACCCAATTAGCATTAATTTATACTGACCTTGTACTCATTTCCATTGCCAATCTTGAAGGTTACTTTGATGCCTTCTGTAGAAACTCTCCGGCCACGAGGCAAAAGAAGGCGAGAAAACCAAGTGTATATTGATGACTTCCTGACAATCAAAAACAAACAAGCAACCAGTCAACCCTATTAGAATAGAATAATCTTATGAATTGATCTAAGGAAAACATTATTGTAAACACAATATGTATAGAAGAATTCAAGAATGTAAATGAAAATGAATATTAGCAAAACATAAATGTAAATAAAAGTAGTGTGAGCAGAAAATGAATCTAAATTGGTCTTGAACAAATAAAATCATACCCAATAAGCATTAAGTTATACAGACCTTGTACTCATTGCCATTTCCAATCTTGAAGGTTACTTTGATGCCTTCTACAGAAACTCTCTGGCCACGAGGCAAGAGAAGGCGAGAAAACCAAGTGTATATTGATGACTTCCTGACAATCAAAAAGAAACAAGAAACTAGTCAACCCTATTAGAACAAAATAATCTTATGAATTGATCTAAGGAAAAAACTATTGTAAACACAATATGTATAGAAGAATTCAAGAATGTAAATGAAAATGGATATTAGCAAAACATAAATGTAAATAAAAGTAGTGTGAGCAAAAAATAAATCTAAATTGGTCTTAAACAAATAAAATCATACCCAATTAGCATTAAGTTATATTGACCTTGTACTCATTGTCATTGCCAATCTTGAAGGTTACTTTGATGCCTTCTGTAGAAACTCTCTGGCCACGAGGCAAGAGAAGGCGGGAAAACCAAGTGTATATTGACGACTTCCTGACAATCAAAAAGAAACAAGCAACCAGTCAACCCTATTAGAACAGAATAATCTTATGAATTGATTTTATTTGTTTTACTAGCTAATGGATAGTGGACCTAGTTCTCTTGAATTGAGATACTACTAAGATGTGTTGACTAGTGATTTTAGACTACCAATATTCTGCTTGAATCTCTATAAGTTACTTTTTGTCTTAAATATATTTAAGATAACTTTAAAAAAAATTCCCTAATCTCTTAGAAATTATGCAGATTATTTTGTTAATACTTCTCCATTTTGATATTTTCTTTCAAAAATTCATAGAAAGATATGTAATGCCATATTTGAAACTTACATATTTTAATTTTACTAGTTTTGTAATTATAGGATATGATTCCAACAATTGTGAAACGCATTGGCAATATGCTGGATGAATGAAGTAAACTATGCAATTGGCAGGTGGAAAGCCAAATTCCTTAACCCTTGCTAGCATCCTTCTTTCTTGTTCTAAAACATGTGCTTTGGAACAAAGCATGAAAATCCATCTAAGTATAATGAAAATGAGATTTTTGTCAGATATTATATTACAGTAAGTTGAATGAATGTAAGTAGAGAAATTTTCACATACCTGTAGATGGTACAAAATTTCATGGTTAAGTGGAAGCCTCCCATCAACAACAAGATCCAAATATCTGTGTATCTATCTCAATCGAGCCTCTAAACCCTTCAGAGCTGTCAAATTTTCCACTAACCTGTTATGCACAAAAGTCAAATTTTAGAGACCGCTAAAATAAAATAAAAACAGAACTTTGAAACCAAATCCACACACAACACAATGTTCATTGTGAAAATTTAGCACTTTCTTTCATCTTTGCATATTGGTTTGATGCTTCAAACGATGCATTTCTTATATTGAAAAGTGCATTACCTTATTGAGCTTCTCTTTGTTTTGAGAATAGTTTAATATTCTCTACTTAACAAGTCCAACCACGTGAAGGTGGAAGCTCTTTTGGCCCCTACGCCCTCCCCCCCCCCATCACCCCCACCCCCTTCACATCATTCTCAATTTCCCATACCCGATCATATAACATTAATCATTCATTCATCCATTAATAACATATAACATTCATTCATTCATCCTGCATTAATAACATATAACATTCATTCATTAACATATTCACATTCATTCATTCATCCATTAATAACATATAACATTCATTCATTAACATATAACATTTATTCATTAACATATTCACATTCATTCATTAACATATAACATTCATTTTTTTAGTTTTTACATATTATCAAAAAAATGGTTGTCATAATATGATTAAAATCACTTCTTTTTTTGTTTCTTTTTTGCAGCTAAAAAAATCTGAAGTGGAGTATCATTTTCAAATTCATTTGTCCCCCCTTCAGTTGTTCTAAGCTCTGCTCGTGATCTTAATGTATGCCTAGTCGTGTACTCACAACGTGGGCGCCGCTGCAAGGGGGTGTCTACTGAAATAGCAAAGAAATGTTAAATTGATATGTTTTATTATTATTGTTACAAGTATTTCATTAATTAAAATAACATTAGAGTGGTTCTCTTTACCTGATGGGGCCACATCATGTTCCTGATATTGTCTTATAGCCTCATGCTCAACATGTTGAACACCCTCTAAATCCTGATCTGGAGTTGAAACACGAAAGGTTACATTAATTAATACACCAATTACAATTAAATATGTTTAAAATAACATTAGAGTGGTCCTCTTTACCTGATGGAGCCACATCATGTTCCTGATCTTATCTAGCCTGATCATGCTCTCAACATGTTGATCACGCTCTACATGCTCTAAAGTTGAAACACGAAAGGTTACATTAATTAATACACCAAATGCAATTAAAGATGTTTAATTGTATTAATCCATACTGCATTTTGTATAGCACATGAATGCATCCAGTATCGGGATGCACACCATGGGCTTCATCTGCAAGTTGTGCTCCACCCTCACCAAACTGCATTCCAATGTCATGTACAGTCTTATCATTGCTTATCTTTTTAAAACAAATAGGCACATTATTATGGTGGAAATTAATATTGAATAGATTGATCAAGTATTCAATTTTAAATAAAATTTATTGAGTTTATTTACCTGTGTGTTGGATGTAGTGGAATATTGTGTTTGCCCAGTTGAGACTCTTAGCTATTCAGCCAAGGCTCCATAGCCTTGTTGGAAGGCAATCTTCAGGTCCTCTTCTGTGGGCGCTCTATTGAAATCAAAGCCTTGCATTTTTGCATAAGATCATGAATTTTGCTTCTATGGTGTGATAAAACCAAAATTGTTTGCAATTTATTATTTGGATGCAATATTTCATTTATTGATACTTACAAATCATGTGGCTAATTTCATATAACCACCAGAGCCAAGTTTGTGTTACCCGTGTTTTTCTAGTCTTTCCTTTGTTGCCTTCGATGTGTTGGGCAGCCTATGAAAAATTTGAAATACGTTAGATTATGTAAAAAGAAAGAGTAATCAGTATATAATTACATTGTTGATAGTATCACATACCTTCCTTGGCTCGGTGGTGTCTTTCCTTTTTTCTTTTCAGCCTTCTCCTTTCCATCCAACACCAAGTCCTTCCACTCCCTCTCCGAAATCATGGGGGGATGCTCGTACTTTATGTTCTTCTCTAAATGTGACCTATATTGGTCCCTCACATACTTTAGATAGGTACCAAATTTCTTAAGGACCTTGGTTCGGTTGAATTTTTTATCACCGAACAACACAACTAAACGGTTAATGAGCTCATCTTTTAAATCTTGATTTTGGGCATTCCATCGTGTACGTATGGTGGGCCCGAAGAGCTTCAATGTAACATCACTTAGATATTTATAAAAAACATCATTTCCTACAAAATGATCATGGGATCATTAGTCTAAAAAGAGTGATCAATAAGTAAATTTCAATTGGATTATATGTAATAATAATTAAAACATTTTAAAGTACTCGGGACCTTCTCTATCTTTATGGGAACAAAATCCCCGATCACCACAAATGTGACCGACAATGTTCTCGTATTAGTAATATGGGAAGATCCAGGAAATGCTACTAAAACATCACCAGTGCTAGTGGCCTCTGCATCCCTAGGTACATGTACTGACACATGTAGTGGCATGTGTTCGCTGCCAGAGGGTGCACTACCAAATGCCTGCATGGTATGTGTTGCCGACATTTCAGTCGACAATATAGGCACGGATGATGGGGTCGGATGATGGTGATGTATGCGCAAGAAGATCAGGATTGACACTTGTACCGACCCCTACTTCCCAGGCAACACTTGCACTACCCTGATCATGGCCAACAACATGATGAGGATGCAAATAATCTTGTAAAAACAACACATATTTTAGTTCATGAGATAAAAGAGTACAAAATATAAAACCATGAATGAACTTATGTTATAATTAAAGATCTCATGACAACTTACTTGCAAGTTTTGTGCTCTCTTAGACAATATTTTAACCCTTTCTCTTATCGCATCTGTTTGAGGCACTATGAATACCAATTGAAGGATTTCTTCATTGCATTTCTTTGGGCCTTCCTCATCATATCCACAAGGTTTGTGGAAAATGCGATGTCATCATCGCATAATAGTGATTGCACCTCCATATGGATGCTCTCATGTACTGCTAGTGCCTTTCCTCGATTAGCCAACTACAACAAGAATATTAAAAATATTATCGAAATTAACCCAATAAAATCATGAAAAAAACATAATAATAAAACATTTTGCTCATATCTAATTTGTACAATTACAATGAGGTAAACCTGTCAGGTAGAAGTGCCTGAAGATGGATCGCGATCTATGCTTTGGGTCGGAGCATTCCTCGTATGATCAATGTCCCGTTGTGACAAAAATTAAATATAAAAAATATAATAATAAAATGGTATATCGGAGTCATTAATTGGAGGTTGGGTAAAATTGTATATAGTACATACCACCCCTATAGTAATTATGTTTTTATCTAAACGATTCAAATTGTAATCGATTAGCAACTCTTCCCCTACAGTTATTGATTTTATCGCACATATGAATACACTGTTTCCCTCTCGTGCCTTGAATATGCAATTGGGTTGCTTATTTGTTGACTCAGGTCATGTAATATTTATAAACCCTACAATATTCCCTGATACTTTTGGCCTTCCGTCAATGTACCTAGCCACTCCTTTATTTTGATCCTTATCTTTCAGCTATATATAATTTGCTGACAGTGCATACCTATGCATACTTCGTGTATATCGAACCAGCTGCATCCAATCTTTGTAACTGTAATAGGGTCCAACATACTCCACCAATTCAGTAACTTTGTCATAACAAACCTTTATGCCATCCATGCAAAATAGGCCCAAACCATATAATGACGATAGTGCTATGCGATATATCCTCTCATTGACACAAAAATCAGTGTTTATTGGAGGAATTTCCTTGGGTACCCATTGTTTCCATAGATGTTTGTACCTCAAGGGAACCTCAATGTCGCCTATGCTCTCATCATCATAAGAACATGACCCCCCTTTAGCAAGAAAAAATTCCATACGTTTACGAAATTTTCTTCTAATATTTTGACCTCTAGTTGATCTCCCTCTTTTAGACCTACTACATGTCTCGCTTTCCTCTTCTCTTCCTGAATTTCCCTTGCTCGAGGAAGACAAATCTGATAAATACCTATTTGGTGGTACCTGCACTCATAAGTATGTTGGATGAAGTTCTTTCATGGTGATGTGATCCTAAGGTGACATTATGATTAATCTATCATTTCATTGCTAGAATTTGATAGGTTATTAGGTAATCAAGTCTTGATAGATTGCAAGTTATTGGTACTACCGTCCAAATATGTCCATCACAAATCAAATCTAATTAACGTTTTAACTCCCAAACTTTGTAACAAGTGTTAAATGTGACTATGGTCCACTAGTTACACAACCAAGGCCTCAAATGTATTCTCTAATTGTAATCAAAGGACTTTTGCTCTTCATTCAAGTAAATAAACTTGAAGGGAAACACCACCAAGTGGTTTATTGGACACCTACATGACTAAAAATAGCAGCAAATTTACATTTAATTTCCATATGTCTAAGTGGTTAACGGGGAGGGAGTGTGTACTAGGCCTGGTAAAGTCATCATAAGTTTATGCTTTGGCAATAAAAATTGTTTAAGTCATCTTAAATCTTCCTATGTCTAATTACTAGGAGACTTTTGGTATTTTTTAAGGTAGGATGAGTGGTCACATCAATGTTCTAATTCTCTATGACAAGGTTTCAACATCTTCAAATAGTGAAAGTTAGTGCTCATAGTCATTTAAAAAAACAACATTTTGATTATGTATGATGGTAGGATTTGATAACTTAAAAGAATTGGCTACCCAACAAACTTATAGTTAAAAGAAACTTTTTTAGTTTAAGGGGTTAGCACTTTCTTTCATCTTTGCATATTGGTTTAATCCTTCAAACGATGCATTTCTTACCCCATTTCTATCATATTGTATTCCCATCCCATTGCAATTGTTGGAGGAGTTGATACTAAAATTTCATATCAAATACCACGTTCTTGAAGCAATTTTATGTGTTTTTACTATTTTTCTGAAGTTCTTTTGTGTTGTATGGATCCGTACAAGCTTGAAATGCTCTAAGATCATTGGTGTAGATAAATATATGTGTTCCCTTTCATTTTCATTTGTTTTGAAGTGCTCAATCACTATTTTGTGGGAGAAAACAATCAAATATAGGGACTGCCCTATTTTACCTATGTAAGGGTTTGAGGGCTAAATAGAAATGACATCCACCAATCCACCCACTGTCTTGGAACTGTAACTCGGTGGATTGGTGTGCATCATGGTGGATTTTATGGAATTTCAAATCTTGTTCTTTGAATTCCATTAATGTTTTGCCCTTGTCTTGGCTTGTTACATTGTTTGGGAGGAACCTAAGGTTGGGTTTTACCTTGGCTTTCATAAAAATCCTAATGTTCCATGTAAAACCTTGGGTGAGATATATTCGGCCGTTACCTTTTTGGAGTGGGTATTAAAATGACTTATGTCTCATTATTTCATCTAGGCCGGACCCCTTTTTATAAATTGAGTTAAATATTTTGCCTAACTTTACTACTTCTTAAGTTTAGGTTGGCTCATGCCCTATGTTTTAAAAACATTAAGCCATCATTTGTCATTGGCCTAGACAGTGTCCCCTTGTTCTTATTAATAAATTTTTTATTTTGCAGGGAGTGATTTTAATTGAACGCCAATCAACCATCAATTGATCTCAACTGTTCCCCGCAATGCCCCCACCACAGGGTTACAACTGATCACGATATCATGGGCGGATGCCATGTGTCTCAGCTGGTGGTGCCAAAGGAATAATCAAAATGCTTTAGTATTTTTTTCGAGGTTTAAATACATTATGTGGCAATTTACTAAAGTGGCTAGAGAATGCACGTGCTCAAAATCGACGAAATGTTATAATCTTGGTGAAAAATTTGCTCGACGGTTAATTTCAATGCTGGTGACTGATATGAATGAACGTGATTGCCGATGGTGGAGATCAACGGTTGCCTGCCATCACGTGATCAGAAGATGCAGGATGTTTATGGATTGTGATATCATGGGCATGCACCACATGTATCCTTTGGCACTGCATACTATGGTAGGCCCTCGATGCTAAGATGGAGGTTGCATCAACCTTTTTTGAAGGTAGTCGTTCGATGCTCTGACGAAAGTAAAAGATCTACGGTTAGAATTTAAATTCGCATCAAATGCGATTGAAGCCGTTCGTGTGGCATGTAAGTGAGCTTTAATGGTAGAAGAGACGTTTAATGGCTCAATTCAAATGACATAAAGATTTTTTCCTTCATCTTTTTTCACCACAAAGCATTCAAGCACCTATGCAAAGCAGTTTCAGAGCTAGAGACAAAGTTTCGAGCAATCACAATAAAAATTTGGTCTTCTGCAGAACGTAATCCTATGAGTTGTTTTATGTGTTGCTTTAGTTAATTTGACTGTGATTTTGTGAAGAATTGTGATGTGTTGGTTAGAGGGCTTGTTTATTATTGTTGTAGGGTTACTAGTTTGATCAAAATTGTGGGAAATTGCAAGGTTTTACTGTGATTTTTTTTCTGAGTAGCCCTATTCTATTCAAAGTTTGAGTTTTAGAGGAAGCCCTAGTTTATTTGAGATGGATCCACCAAAGCAACATTCCGGCCACGTGGATTACTTACAAAGAAATTTGTATGATGATTTCCTGGACCAATTACCGCTGTCAACAAATGATAAGAGGAGGGGTTTAGTTCTGATGAATGGAAGAACCCTAGGTGAGGGGCTAGTATGCAAAAATTATAACATCGCAGATGCTAGGGTTCCTATGGCAGGTTTGGAAATGTTCAAGCTCTCGTATGGGCAGCGAAATTTACTTCACCCTTTCTCTAATGCCTGGAGATATGATATGGGGAAATTAGTAGTTCCAAATGTGTTCCCTGACGTGGACCTGCTTAGGGCAGTGGCAACATGATATGACCCTGTCACGAGAGTGATTAGGGATAATGATGGAGAGGTTTTTTTGAGTGTAAGCAAAGAGGAGATTCAACAAGTTTTGACTTGAGTGAACCTAGCCTGTTTTTGGTTCAAATTGATCTTGAGGAGATGAAGCAAGAATATGCAAGATCAACTCCATTGTTTAGATTGAAGTTGCTTCCTCCACATCTGGCTAGGGCAGGCAGTTCAATAGTTTACATTATCCCAAGTGACTAGGAGCCTTTCAGGCTAAGCTGCTTTGCCAATCACTTTTTGGCCACTTTCTATTCACTATGCCAGATTCTGGGTTTTAGCCCAAATACTGTTATGCCAATTGCACACATGTTCATGGGGGCCTAGATACAACATCCCAATTTCTCCATGATATATGACTTTGCATCTTTTCTGGCAGAAAAGATACATGATGGATTTCTGAAATTGCAAGTAGGAGATACTAGCAATCCTTTCTTCTGGTACTCATTGCTAATGTACATGTTTTTGTATAAGAATGCCGACTTTTTCTCATAGAAGATGGAGTTAAGGCAGGACATAAATGGAGAAAGGTTATCAGTGCAGGTATGGACTGCAGACCTTCCATATAATAGAGGAAGATCCAATTATGTGCAATTTAACAATTGCTTTGTTTCCAGACTCAAGGCTCGGTTAATTGTTAATGTGCCCAGGATTCCTGAGGATCTTCATGATTTTCTCAGACCTAAGGGGAGGAAGCTTGATTTAAAGGTTTGTCACAACTGGGGTGACATCATTTTGTACCCAATCAGCATTGTTCTAAGAGTGTATGGTTTCCAGGGAGCCCCACATATCCTCCCTTTCAATGTGCCATCCAGAATGGGGTTTGTTGAAGTCATGTGGCAAATAGGTTGTATCCATAAGGATAACTTGACAGGGACAGGAAAAGGGACTCTCTTCCCTGATTACACTGTTGTATCAGGTTTTTCTTTCTCTAAGGGAGGATGGGTCCATTTTGGGGGATATTTTGATGACTTTCATTTGAGGAGTGGTTCTAGGTGGCAACATGATCTAGAGGGTTTCTTTGCCTTTTTTAGGCAATGGATTAAGGGTGGCAAGTTTACACATGAGTTCAATTTTCTTGAGGACTTAATCAGAAATGAATTTGATTTGAACAGACAAGAATTGAATAAGGAGAAGTGGATTGAATATGAAAAATTACTACTTGTAGTGCACAAAATGGATCCCAAGTATGATCCATTAATGAAATTCACTCCATTCCACAAGAAAATTGATTTCTTGATGGATAAATTTAGAGAGATCATGGGAACTTTGATGACCAAGAGGGTCAATTTGGAATTGGATTTTGGCATACAAAGATCGAAGGTGAGGCCTACAAAAACAAGGCCAACTTATCAACCTACAGTGAACTGGACTCTTTACAAGAGAAAGAGGAATGACAGTAGCAGTGAGGAGGAAGAGGATAAGAAGGGAAAACAAATTATGAAGACCTAAGCTCACCCAGGGCCGAAGATTAGAGCACCTGGAGGAATAAAGATAATTGATTTAGATTCTCTTCCAAAAGTTGATCCTGCATTACCAACATCAGAGCCAAGCCCTAAGAGGCAAATAGTTGAGGAAAAACAAGAAGCTCTGATGGATGAAACAATTGTTACTGATCAAGACATGCAGGTTGGTATTCCATCCCCTCCTAGATCAACTCAATTAGTACTATCTGATATGGACATGAAAGGCCAATGTGTACAAAATGCCAGAATGGAAGCATGCAAGGTATTCTTGGATGATGATGCATTTGTGAAGACTCCAGTTTTCTTGCAACTGGTGTGGAGGATGAAGTTAGAAGAGTACCAAGCCAAGTGCTAGGAGAGAAGAGAATCAAGGCCTGATAGGTCTGATCAGGAGAATGATGATGAGGTGAAGGTTGAACTCATGAATGAGTTCAAAAGCATCACTCCTGAGGAGGGAAGGAAGTTGGTGACCCAGGCTGGTGTTCTGATTTTACCTGAGTGGGACATAGCAGATGCGGTAGCATTCAATGCTATTCTGAAGTCTAAACATCCAATGTAGAACACCGAGGAGGAGTTCAAGGCAGCACTCCAAGATTATGCCTTTAGTGAGGAATATGAGACCCTGGCTATTTGGGCATTGGCACCCCGGGGTAGAAAGCCAAATGTTATTGAAATTAGCCCAAACCTAAGGGGAGGGTTAATAATCAAAAGAGCTTCTGACATCCACCAATCCACCCACTGTCTTGGAACTGTAACTTGGTGGATTGGTGTGCATCATGGTGGATTTGATGGAGTTTCAAATCTTGTTCTTTGAATTCCATTTATGTTTTGCCCTTGTCTTGGCTTGTTACATTGTTTGGGAGGAACCTAAGGTTGGGTTTTACCTTGGATTTCATAAAAATCCTAATGTTCCATGTAAAACCTTGGGTGAGATATATTCGGTCATTACCTTTTTGGAGTGGGTATTAAAATGACTTATGTCTCATTATTTCGTCTAGGTCGGGCCCCTTTTTATAAATTGAGTTAAATATTTTGCCTAACTTTATTACTTCCTAAGTTTAGGTTGGCCCATGCCCTATGTTACTGATATTAGCCCAAACCTAAGGGGAGGGTTAATAATCAAAAGAGCTTCTAAAACTTCAACTACAAAAGCTACAAACTTGACTGTAAATGTGGCCAAATTGGCCCAAAAGATAGCTAAAAGAGAAGAAGCTTAGAAGAAAAGCTTGATGGAGAAGTATAACACCATTATTGGAGAGTATAGTAGAATGCAACAAAGGAATGTTGAGCTGCAAACTGAGGTAGACAGGTTGAAGATCAGACATATGGGGGAGTCTTCTAGTGCTCCCAGTACCCTGGCCATACCTTCTACATCAAGATCAGTACCTCCAACTTCTCCAATTGTTTCTACTCTTGGGTCCCCCATCCAGACTCCTGCTCCTAGTCCTTCATTAGAGCCAGTTGAAGAGGAGGTTGAGTACTTTGTAGATCCCACCAAAAATTAGATGCTTAATAAGATTAGAGAGCTATAGGCAGCTCTAAAAGCAAGTGAGAAGGGAGCAGTTGCCAAGCAAAATGAAGTTGTAGACAGTTTTTAGGCATTTGAATTAGGGAGTTGATGGTAGATTACCATTAGTTTATTCTTTATATTCTTTATTCTTAGATTCAATAAGAAACATTACTAGGGATTAGGAATTAGTTTTCCTTTAGTTGAGAAGTGGATCCCTAGGGCCAATGACCTAGATTTTATGTATAAGGCCACTAGATTTGATGCAGACAATAGGCCCCAATAATTAAGGCCTACTCAAGTTTTTGTAAAATCACTGCAAGGTTTTCAAGCCTTACCTGATGATTTGAGTTGGAAGATTAAGTAATTGGTAACGAATTTTGATGACTAGAGTGGCACATCTTTACTAGATTTAGTAGATGCCCATGGAAATGTTAGACCACTGCAGCAGTGGTAGGATAGGGTGGATGAATTCATCAATGCATAAATCAAATTGATTTGTGATGACTCAGATTATGATATGCTGACGAGTTGTATGGATAAAATCATTAACGCCGGCACATTTTTGGAGTCTTTTGAAAAAGAGGCGAATCAGGTAGCAGTCAAGTACACACCTTATAGTGCTAAGGTGAATGAAGTGGTAAATTTTGATTGGCCAACAAATGAGGAATATCAGAGATGGGTAGACAAATATTTAACTGAAGAAGAATAGGACAGAGTCTACTACTGACATTTCATAGCCCAACGGTTTTGGTTATAACATATTTTGGTTATGTCTTGATGACAGTTTTGGCACATATATTTGAGGTTTGGCCAATGCAGCAGCTATTTTCCAAGCAAATGGGATAAATAGGAAGATTCTCCAGGGACTCGGCTGTGTAACAAATTTTTGAAATGTCATAGGGTGGTCCAAATGACCAGTGACATGTGTATTTCTGGCCCGATGCTTGTTTGCTCCTTCATTCTCTATAAGAAGGATTTCAAGGCCAGAAATACAAGTTAGCAAGTTAGACAATTTTAGGTCGAGTCTAAGTGAGATTGTAGAGCCAATTGTAAAGAAATTGATGTCATGGTGAAAATGTTGTTTTAGGTTTTTTGTCATTTCTATAGTAGGTTTTAAACTCATGAATGTTTAATGTTTCAAGACAGTACTAGCATTTGAATGGAAATTACTCATTTTGAGCTCATGTCTCTCCATTGTATGAACATATCATTATCTTGAATAAAATGATCAAGGATTATTTTGTTCATCTCATTGTTGGGGTGTGTATGGTTCTCATTTTGGCTTTAATTCAAGTAATTAATTAAAATACTTGAGTGAGGTTATAGGTGGATATGTTTATGTAAGGATCTGATAAGTAGTATTGGGTTAGAATACAAATTGATGATATTGTAAGGCAATATCATCTAAGATTTTATATGTTATGTGTCTGAATCTGTCATGAACCCTTAAGTGCTTATGAAGTTGACTCCTTCAATGGTATATGGAATTGGTCTAAATTGTACTTGTTTGTGAGGTTCTGTATTCATTTTTCTTTGCTTAGAGCTTGCTACAAAATTTCAAATCAATGACTATCTTAATTTGTGTAATGTTGTTGTAGTATCTCATGCTCCAAATAGTTGATATTATTGATGAACAACCAATTTGTTTCAGTATTATCCTGTTATGTTGAGATATTAAATGAGATGACCTGTTATTATTGATGTTGTTTATAAGTTTGGTGCAAAGGTTATAAACACATTAAGGGGATCACCCTCCCAGGTTTTGTAGAGCCCAAAGATTAGGAGGTTTATTAAAACCCTCGTCAGTTGGTCCAAGTCCTTCGAGCTGCCCCTGATTGGAATTGGCAATTCCATAAGTAGATTAGAAGATAAACTTGGTTACAGTAAAAACAACCAACAGATCTGTACAAGCTTGAAATTCTTTGATATCATTGGTGTAGATAAATATATGTGTTCCCTTTCATTTTCATTTTTTTTGAAGTGCTCAATCATTGTTTTGTGGGAGAAAACAATCAAATACAAGGACTGCCCTGTTTTGCCTATGTAAGGGTTTGAGGGCTAAATAGAAATGACATCCACCAATCCACCCACTGTCTTGGAACTATAACTCAGTTGATTGGTGTGCATCATGGTATAATAGAGGTTCATTGAATTTAAGGGTTTGTTAAAGAAAGAAACTTGAAATTGAATTGATGCCCTAGGGCTGACAGGGGCAATTTTCTTATGAATTTGTGGTTGTTAAGTCAGAGTTTATCAATTTGATGGATATCTTGGTAGATTCATGGTGACACTATTTGATGGTCCAATCTCTACTTCAAAACAAAAATATCTCTAACAACTCTAAGAGCGATAATGGGATGGCATTAAAGGAACCTTCATATGAAGGATATTCTAATGAAGGAACTTTGAATTAAGGTCTTCATTTGAAGGTCCTTCGTGCCAAGGTTCCTTTTATAAAGCATTTTGGACATGAAATATTTAAAATAAAAAATACCTTCATTTGAAAGTCTTGACATGGCATCATTTTTGAATGAAGGTTCTTCATTCAAAGGTCATCACAACATCACCTTCAAATGAAGGTTCTTCATTCAACTGGTATTTTGTAATTTTGAATGTGTGATAATAATTTAGGGTTAAAAATAAATCCATTTGAGCCTTTTATAGATGAAAGGACATTTGATGCAATCATATGCCTTGTCAAACTTTTAACTTAATAGTAAGGGCATCATGAGTAGTTTGTTGGGCCCATTCAACAATCTCCGATGCAAGGATTGAATTGTCTAGAATGTATCTACTATCAAGAAAGCCAATTTTTTTACCTCTATGACTATATCTCAAACAATAGGTTTAATTGTGATGGAAATGATATTGACAAGGATTTTGTAAGCTAGGTGTTGAGAAGAATAATTGGCCACCATCCTAGGAAAGATTCTTCATTCTCACTTTTAGGTGTTAAAATCTAACAATACCTTGATTGATGAAAGAGCCCAAAGAGCCTTTCTCCATGGTATCCAAGTACACATAGCAGCGGTCTTCTCTTATACGGTTGGACATGATTTAAAGAACTTAGCTAGGAATTATTCATTTAACCTAAGGTTTGCTCATAATGCCATCATTGGAAAAGTATGACCAAATTCTTCTATTATGAAGAATTGGTCTATGTGCCTCTAGTAATAACTTTTAAAATGTGAAAGACTAAGCTATTTTTATTTTTTTGTCTTATCTTATACCATTTTACAAGAATGGGGGTGCCAAACTTATAGTACTCATTGTCCCTTGGTCGTCAATGTTCCCTGAGTGCCCTTAACCTCATCCTTGGCATTGGTATTGACCTTTTTTTCACTCCTCCATACTCTTCCTTGGCGCTAGTATTAACCTTGTTTTCACTCCTCCAAACTCTTCCTCGGCATTGGTATTGACCTTTTTTTAACTCCAAAATCTTCCTTGGTGCTGGTATTGATCTTGTTTTCACTCCTCCAAACTCTTCCTCAGTGCTGGTATTGACCTTTCACTTCTCCAATTTGACGAGCTACAACCTGGTTTCGTTAGGTTTTAGAGTATGTTAATTAAATTTAAAATTATGGTGCCATTTAGAGTAGTGAATATAAACCAATCCAAGCCTATTATAGTCATGAGGGAAATAATAAAACTCTTAGGATACTTTGTCAAACCATTTTCCTTAGTTAAAGGGAGGCCATAAAATATACCTTTGGATTTTTTCAATCTTCAAATATGAGGATTTGCAAGGTTCTTAGCAACATGAGTAATGGAAATGTGTGTAACAAGAATTTTTGAACACACATGGAATCTCCTTGCCAAAGAAAGGGGCTCCATAATTTAATATGATAATTTTTGTCAGCTCTAGAAATGATATGTTTCCTTAAAGAGGAAGGAGAAACCTAAAAGGTAAAAGAGATTCTTAGGAATCTCAACACTTCCTTATGATCAACCCCCTTCTATCCATAGGAATTGAACCAATTGGGCTTGGCTAAGAAATATTTCTTATAACATTGACTTTTATGCCACTATATATTTGACCTTAAAGCTTTCCAGAAAATATCTAGGCATTGAATATCCTAAATAATGTCACGTTTGTCCTCCAAGAGAGTGAGAAAGGAGTCATTAGAAAAATGACCATTGAATAGTTGGGCTATAGTGTTAGGAAAAGTAGCACCTTTAATAAGGTTCCATGAAATACTATTAGCCAAAAGATATCCAAAGGCTTCCATTAAAAACGCACATAAAGTAGGAGCTAAGGGGAAAACATGAAAAATTGAATGAAAACACCCAAAATCCTCAAATTTATGTCCATTCATGGTAATACAAGTATAACCATCATAACTTTTTTTTGAAAAAAGTAAAAAAAAATTGAGGAACAAATCCTAGATGACATAACTAGTCCAATTCAACACCAGAGGTAGCAAGAGATTAATGAAATTACCACAAGTTTTAAGTAGAAGTAAACTGTCATTTTCAAGGTTTAATGCTAGCATGAAATTGTGACTAGCTAAATGGAAAGAAAATTAGAAAATTGTAACCAATATTTAAGTGGAAATAATTAAAAGTAACCACACTTTTTGCATGGTTGAACCAATTTAAAAATTCAGCCAAAGGTGATAGTAAGAAAATTAAAATGCACCTTTATGAAATATTTAGTCTAAGAGCCAAATTTGGATGACAAAGTTAGTAAGAAGTAGTGTCGAAAGTGGAAAATTAATCATGAAATCATGGCTAATAGAGCATACAAAATATATTGGAAAAGTCAAGAGAACTTATATTTGCACATAAAAACACTCAAAATAATAATTATATCATACAGTTCATTTGGGAATATATTACAATATGGCTTTTACAAAGCCTTTCAAATATACCTTCCCATTTAAATATTAAAATCATAATTGAAATAAAATATTTACAAGTAAAATCGAAGTGTCTTTTTATACAATTTACTCTCTTTTGATATCCCTATTTATCTCCCCCTCTCCCTCTTTATTTCTCTCTAACTCTCCCACTTCTCTTTATCTCTCTCACTCTTTCTATGTGACTATATCTAATTAAAAGTTGTTTTGTGACTCTCCCTAATTTTTAATTTAGATTTTAGATTTATTTTATTATATAATTTAAAATAAAAATTTAAAATATAATTATTCTACAATAATTAAAAGTTTAATAAGACAAATAATTGTAAATTAGATTTATTTTAATAATTATTTGTAATTATTAAAACTTAATTTTTTTAAAAACTTAAATCTAAATTAAAAATTAAAATATAATAAACTAAATGTAAAGTCAAAATATATCAAAATCTAAATATTATTAAAAATAATTTAAAAAAAAGGTAAAAAAAATACTTACTATATTAATAAGAAAAGGCAAACTTGGGGTCTAATCGGATGTGATAGGGCTCAACAATAGAGGGCAAGATGCAAATAAATCGAACAAGTTCCAAGGCAAAGGAAAGATTGAGTGGATCTCAAAATACTTTGCATTAATCATGCTAGGTACCTCCAGCAGAGCACCCGTAAGTTTACATGCTCCAACCGCTGGGATCATAGAAAATTAATCATGAAGACTGCTAGCCACCACAGTTAAAAAAGGCCAGCCTAGGTCATTTAAAACAGTTTCTTTGTAGGAATAGTGTGTGTGTGCAGAAGCTCGGGATTTTTACTTGGTGATAGAAGTAGGCGATAAAGGGATGGAGAATCCTCTGGCCCTGGACACTGACAAGCAACTGCAAGCATTCCGAGGAGAAGTGACAGACAATAGGATGAATGGGGTATTGGCCTCATCCCACCCGCTGATACTCTGGGCAACCAAGAAGGTGTAGGACAGGAGTTCCTGAAAGCATATCACAGGTTCCGGTCCAATGCAAAAATACCAGCAATGTTTTTGGCGGTGCTCCTCCACATGGGTGTGCCAAAGGAAATCGCAAAGAAACTGACCCAGATGGTCTTCATTCACGCATGGCTGGGAGAAATTGATGCAGGCTTGGATAATGTGGACTAAAATAATCTCATCCCAATGCCCCATAACTACTACATGTTGAGCATACAAGGAAGGGAGGTCATGAAATTCCCTTTGGTCAGGAAAATTGACCCAGAAGGGTTTGAAAAACGATGGGATGAAAGGGACCGAAGCATCACCTTCCTGCTCAGAGTAGCCAAGCTAACCACCAACCAACCTTGTGGCTGGGAAATGCGATATGTGCAAAATGAAGGGTTGGAAGAGGAGTTAGCATCAAGTGACAACATCGACTAGGACTTAGGCTCTGGGAAAGAATGGATACCAATCGATTCCAGGGACCCAAAGGAGAAAGTGAAGGGGCCGGCTCACCAGAACCACAAAACAGACTGCTTGGTGATTGAAAATTACATTGCATACAAGAAGCGGGTGGAATCGGAAGACTCTGAGGATGAAGAATCTGAGGGAGGAATGGAAACTTGACTCAACCCACCGTGCCATGGATAATATTAATGAACCTAGATAATTGTAAGGCATAGATGTTTTAGTCAGTCTCGACCACCTCTGAATTGTAGTGCTTGTGAATTTTCCCAGCCTTTTTGTATTTAGTTAAATCTCTATAAAACTTGAATTGTAGTGGATGTATTTAGTTGAATCGTAGTGCATGTATTTAGTTAAATATCTGAATCAAACTCCATATGAATAGAGTTTAATTTGTCAAAAATGATTTCATTTGAATTGCATGTGAATTCACTAAGAGCATTTTAATCAATTTGCACATCTCTATAAAACTTATCATGTTCTATCTTATATTTCAATGCCTTGTACACCCTCTCTCTATTGACTATAAAATTTTAATTTGTTCCGTGTTGGTCCTTCCTTTGAACAATAATAATTGGTAAATATTTTATTTGATGTGGTAAAATTTTAGCTATTTCTCTTACTTCTTGTGGAAAACTTATGGTATGTCCTTTATATTTGTACTGGCCTCCAATTTCATGTGTGACTTGAAGTATTGGATTTACATGCCCTATCAACATTTCCTCAATTTGTGTTAAGTTTGCAAGTTCTAATGGTTGTGAACCAGGATTCATATTATTTAATGTTGAAAATTGATGTTCAGGTTTCTCTTGTCGACATCTATTGCAAATTGGGGCTTCAGGAACTCATACAACCTTCATTGTAGGGTAACTTTCTTGACAAATGTAACACATGCTTGGTACTTCAAGTTTATCAAGACCATGTCGAAATATAATTTGTAAATATTTCAAATCAATTTGCACATTTCTATTGTTATTGCATGTACCTAGATCTCTTTCATTTTGTCTTCTTTGCAGTCGTCTTTGTCTTCTCAATTGAGAGGTTAACTCCTATTGTGGACTATTATTTTCTTCATGATTTTCAGTTTCAACATTTATTGCATCTTTAACTCTATTATCTAGTGTTTGTAACACACGATCTATTGTAATTGAATTCATTCCTTCAAATTTACCCTCTATATTCTCATGAGATTCATAATTCCTTTCAACTAATTCATGATTGCATACTTGTATTTGTTGTTTTTCTATCTCATTAAATTGGTCTAAATGCTCATTTGTTTGTAATCTTCATAATATATATTTCTCATCTTCAGATTCTCGTACACGATGTATTCTCATCTCATCTGCATGTTGTCTCATTTTTGCTTCAATCTCTTCAACTTCCTATCTGCCTACATTTAACACGTCTTTCTCTATCATTTTGGTTTCGATGATTTCTTGCTTCTTCTTCTTCTTTTTGTAGATTACTCATTTGTTCGCGTCTTTGTCTCATGTAATTTTGAGCATATTCTCTTCGTTGTTCTTCATTTTCAAAATTTAATCTTGGGCGAAACATCCTAAACAATTATTTAAAAGTAAAATTAAAAATTAAAAAACACTATAAATATGAGAAATTTTACTATACACTAATTTCATAAAAAAGGATATCACAAAATTAATACATATTTATTGATAAATCTTATTTATTTATAATTAATAATTAATAATTTAATCTTCTTAATAAAAAAAATATGTCTTCTAAAAACAATTGAAAAATAAAATATATGCAAATTCTTTTGTAACAAATAATAACTTGATAATAAAATAGAAGTAAAAATTTATTTATGACTTATACATTAGAATTTAGTTTTTTACCTTTTAAAAAAATTGAAAAATATACAAATCATAGAAAGTAAAATTTATTTTATTTATTTAGAAAAAATGTAAATGATAAAAAGTAAAAATTAAAGTAAGAAATATGCAAATCATAAAACATAAAATGATAGAAAGTAAAAAATATATTTGATGTCAGAAATATACAAATCATAGAAAGTAAAAATTAAATGCACATACTTACTTTGTAAAATTTATTAATTGGTTTTCTTACTGCACTTCTTTATTAGTTCCTGCCAAGGAAACTATAGGCACCGCCTGTGCTTTAACTAGTGATTAATAACTTTGATTTTAACAAATGAGAATTCAACTTTCAAATTAGAACAAAAATTTGATGAAAAATTGTATATTATTAAAGTAACTTGCAAAATATATAACAAAACATTCATCCAAAATTAATTTTCTGCAATATAATATACTAGCAATCGCACCTTGGTGTGCAATGGGTACGCCGAAGAGGTATGGAAAATTAATTAGGGAGAAAATATTCTAATTTTTTTTTGCATACATTTGTGCAATACATAAGATCAAATTGGTTGGTCATTTAAGAAATGATTTTGTTGATATATTATTATTACTATTTTTATAATATTATATTATTACTATTAATTTAGTTTTTATTATTTTTATACATTTACTATTATATTATTATTATTTTATTAATATATCAAGTCTGCATTATGTTACATTATTATTATATTAATAAATGATTGGATTAGGTATTATATATTGTTAGTATTATATTATTATTGTTATATATTTTTATAATATAATAATATTATTATATTACGATTTTTTTGTTATATATTTACTATTATAGTGCTATATTTGTATTAATACATTACTATTAATATCAATAATATATTATTAATATTTAAATTATTATATTATTCATAATATTTTATTATTACTTTTATATTACTATTATATTATTCTAGTATTATAATATTCTATTATTCTTATTATTATAATATTATTATTCTTATTATATGATTTTTGAAATATTATACTTAGTAAATTATATTTATCCTTAATATTATATTATTAATTGTAGTATTAAATTATTAAATTATTAAATTATTATTATACTAATGTTATTATGTTATATTATATTAATTTTATTATATATTTATTATTATTATATTATGTATATTATATTATATTATTATTATATTATATTATATTATATTTTTATTATATTATACTATATTATATTATATTATATTATACTATATTATAGGTACATTTTGACAGTTAAACTAAATGCATTCATATTTTCATGTCATAATATTTTAATTTTGTTAATTTTTTTTAATATTCATTTCGTTATAACCAAATTTCTATGTTTTTCACAGTTAATCATCATCGACGGCTATGCACGGTTCAAGTTTGCATTATGTTACATTATTATTATATTAATAAATGATTGGATTAAGTATTATATATTGTTAGTATTATATTATTATTATTATATATTTTTATAATATAATAATATTATTATATTATGATTTTTTTGTTATATATTTACTATTATAGTGCTATATTTGTATTAATACATTACTATTAATATTAATAATATATTAATAATATTTAAATTATTATATTATTCATAATATTGTATTATTACTTTGATATTACTATTATATTATTCTACTATTATAATATTCTATTATTCTTATTATTATAATATTATTATTCTTATTATATGATTTTTTAAATATTATACTTAGTAAATTATATTTATCCTTAATATTATATTATTAATAAAATATGATTAATTGTAGTATTAAATTATTAAAATATTGTTTTATTGTTATACTAATGTTATTATGTTATAGTATATTAATTTTATTATATATTTATTATTATTATATTATGTATATTATATTATTATTATATTATATTATATTATATTTTTATTATATTATACTATATTATATTATATTATATTATTATTATATTATATTATATTTTTATTATATTATACTATATTATAGATACATTTTGACAGTTAAACTAAATGCATTCCTATTTTCATGTGACAAGATCCTACAATTTTGATAATTATAATATTTTAATTTTATTAATTATTTTAATATTCATTCCGTTTATAACTAAATTTCTATGTTTTTCATAGTTAATCATCATCGACGGCTATGCACGGTTCAACCGTATTCCCTCCCCTCTCGAGCAACTCGTCGATTGACAAACTTAGCCCCCTATTCTCAAATAGGACATGCCTTCGGCGTAAATATATTAAATAATAAAATTATAATTTTATATTTTAATTTTAAATTAAATAATAATTTAATATATTTTTAATATTTTATATTATTGAATATTTTTATAATATATTATATTATATTAACATCTAATATATTAAATTAATCTTGATTTATTTTTTTCATTGCTATTTATTTAAAATTTCTCTTTTTACCTAAACTAAAGATAAAAAAGATATTAAAACAAGTAATTTTAGTTCTAATTGCTCTACTCAATTACTATATATTTTTTAAAGAAACAAATGTATTAAAAATGTAGAATGTTTTAGTCATATTTACAACAACTATTTTATCACACAAATATTTTGGTAAAACTACATTTACACTACAATCAATTATGAACTAGCTTTTCTTTGTTTAATATATTTATCATTAATGTCAAATTTATAAACTAATATCAAGAAATAAATAACCTTAACCCTAAGATTTATACTAGAACTCTAATTGAACCCTAAACCTAACCCTAATTCAACCATAATAATAGGATTTAATTACGGTTAGGGTTAGAGTGAGAAATTAATTATGGATAGTGTTAGGGTTAGAATTAGGGTTTAATTACCTGGTTAGGGTTAGGATTCAATTATGATTATAGTTAGGGTCAAATTTATAAGCTAATATTAAGATATTCACAACTCTAACCCTAACCTAACCTTAATCTCCATTCTGGAATGCTAATTAAACCCTAATTGAACCATAACAATAAGGTTCAATGAGAGTTAGGGTTAGGATTTAAGTAGGTTTATGGTTGGAATTAGGGTTTAGTTACTTGGTTAGGGATAGCATTCAATTAGTGTTATGATTAGGGTCAAGTTCAAGTTATAGTTAGGGTTTAGTTAGGATTATTTTGGTTAATCTTACAATCGGGGTTTAACTAGAATGCTAATTGAACCCTAATTTAACCCCAACAACAAGGTTCAATTAAAGTTAGTGTTCAGGTTCAATTAGGCTTATGGTTGGAAATTTGGAATTAGGGTTCAATTAGGGTTAGGGTTAGCATTCAATTAGTGTTATGATTAGGATCAAGTTCAAGTTAGGGTTCAATTAGGATTATTTTAGTTAAGTTTACAATTAAGGTTTAATTAGAGTTAGGTTTATGGTTCAATTAGGGTTGCCAATTCTAGCAGCACAAGCCAGTACATACAACATATGTTACCTGACTTACAAGATAGATGAGTTTCTAGAGGAGATGCAAATAAAGACAACTTTTCAATTTGTTTCAATGCCTAGTGTGGAGTAATTTATTGTTAATTTTGAATCTGATATTGACATATATCATTGAACTAAGATTGATACTACTATTCTGATTCATTGGTGATAATTATTGGATTTGTGTGTAAAATATAGAGATTTGTGTTTGACTGCAAAGAGTTATCTCTTGTGATTTATTAGCAAATTAGTTAGTCATGTTTCTTATGAAGAGGCTTCAAGAATAGTTTCATCAATTAATCCTCTACCTTTTGGTCTTGGTCCAATGACTATTGCAATGCTTCTATCCATTACTCTACAATCAGTAAAACGAGCATATGGGTTCAATTGAGGTTTTCGATGTTTAATCAAGGCCTTTTTCAATACACTTCACATCATAAGTTTTATGAGGCTTATAAATGAGTTATCTATTATTGAATGGTTAAGGAAATATTTGAACTCATTAATATTTACATAATGTTGGCAACATGTAAATTGTGCTTTCTTCATGGCCGAAAATCACAACCAAAGCATCTTATAATTTTGAAGTGAGCAAAATTATTTTGTTATAAGGGTCATTTTCTAATGGAAGATAAAGTTGACTCTATCAATGATCAAATTCCTAAATTTAGGTGACAACTGCTTTATCCTGACCAATTGTTCTTACAACACAAAAAACATAATAAATGCAAACAAAACTATTCTAAAACTTTCTAGCAAGAACTTCGTTGCTCTGCAACTCTTGTTAATTTTTGGCTTCATGAATTCATATTTCATAATTTATTTCTTCTTCCTCTATTTATATAAATATTTTTGGGTGGCACCGATTCATTTTTATTTATTTTATATTTGTCAGCTATTTATTATTTCATATACATGTCGGCATATGATATTTTTAATATGTTGAGTTGTTTTTGTTAACACGCTCACATTTTGCTCCATGTTGCCACTGTAGATTACACCTCTCGACGTAATAAATTAAATTAAAAAAATTAAAATCATATTTAAAAAGTTAATTCATAATTTTAAAAAATCTAAAAAATTTAAAAACAATTTTAATTATTTTTCTAATTTACTTTTTTATATTTTTTCAAATTATAAAATAAGTAAAAACCATTTAATATATGAACTTTATAAAATGAAAATATTAAATCTTACTTACATGCCGTGCCAACAGCTCCAATCGCATTTGATGCAAATTCAAATTCCAACTGTCGATCATTCACTTTTTTCAGATCATCGAACAACTGCCTTAAAAAAGGCTGACATAATCTCCATCTCGGCACCAAGGGCCCGCCACATTATGCATCACCAAATAAATACATGTGGCATGCACCTATGATATTGCAATCAGTAAACACCTTGCATCTTTTGATCACGCGATGGCGGGCAACCGTTGATATCCACCATCGGCAATCGTGTTCGCTCAAGACAATCACCAGTGTTGAACATAAATGTCGAGCAAATTTTTCATTGAGATTATAACATCTCTGTTCATTTTGAGCACGTGCATCTCATAGCCACTTTAGTAACTTGCCGTATAACACATTAAAACCTGACATATATATTAAAGCAATTTGATTATCTTTTTGGCATCGCCAGCTGAGACATGTGGCGCTCGCTCGTGATATCGCAATTAGTTGAGACTCTGTGGTGGGGTCATCATGGGATTGCGGGGAATGGTTGAGATCAACCGACGGTTGATCAACGGTCATTTAAAATTGTTCCCTGCAAAAATAAAACATTTATTAAATGGAAAAGGGGACATTGCCTAGGCCGACGACAAATGATAGCTTACATATCGATATCGGCAAGAGGTCAGGAATTTCATACCAATGAAATCTCATTTGAGAATATATATCGGGAAAATGCAGTTCATAGTCTCTATCGGCAAGATAATGAGCATCGGCGTGACGGTATGAATTCATAACGAGCTCACATATATCTTACAGCTCGGAGCACAAGGAAATATATCGGCCAGACTAGAGTTATCGGAGTAAGGTTCCTGAAATCAGCCCGAGACATTCATCCAATCTTTCCGATAAAACAAAGGAGGATTCTGTTGATGGGACAATGTTATCGGGAAGAATTCAAGGAGTCCTGCCGACCTTCCATGATACACCAATAGGATTGGACTTGGCGACATGTCTGGAGAGAATGATTATCGAAAGGACATGGTTCATGGTTTCACCGATGAAGAAATTCATCGGTGAGACAAACTTCAGCGGGGAGAGATAAGAAGGTCACAACGAGTGCAGTTCCATTGGCAATTAAATCATTGTCTCAGCGATCAAAATTTATAAAGGAAATATCTCAGCGAGATACACATCTCTGGAGTAAGATGAGGATTGGCTGCCCGACTTGCTAAAGTCATAGTGATAGGTTGCTTCGATGGGAGTTGTAGCGATATACTTAAGACCGAAAGGGTAACTGTCAAGAAGACTTAAGGTGTCGGGGAAACTATGAGATGTCCTAGTGGGTGTTTAATGAACGTTGGTGAAGGCTCGAACAAAAGGATCGCCTAAGATTTGAAAATGTCTAGCCAAAAAATTACATGAAGTGACAGTGAGAGTTTCAAAAAAACCAACTACGCTCGTGTTTTAGCTAAAACATTAATGGCGCCACAGAGCATAAGTAATTTCAAGAATCAAGATGAATTCAATTGAAAACATCATTGCAGAATTGACAACAGAAGAAGCAAAGGAGCGAGCGAAGGACCAAGGTATTCTCTCAGTTCAAAATCTCGAGAAAAAAATAGTAAGTTCTTCATACCTTGAATTTGCAATTTTGAAGAATGGAAGCCACTAGTTCAGGAAAATCAAAGGGTAGAAAGCATGGGGAAAGTGGCCAGTCGAAAGGGAAAAAGCAAAAAACTGAAATTCAACCAGAGGGTACTGAGCGTAAGCTGAATCAAGATCTTATCGACCAACTACCTGGCTCTGGACCCAAAGCCAAACGCTCTGCACAACTTAGGGCAGAAGTGGATAAACTAGATGACAAATATAAGCTCATAGAAGATATTTGGACTCCAATAAGAGGTTATGAACTATTTATCTTTCATTACTATCGGAGGAATCACTTTGAACCAGTATGTAACCCGTGGAAGCTTAATTTGGGAAAGTTAGTTTTCCCTAATGTTTTTGTCGATGCTGAACTGGTGAAATTGTTGGCCACTCATTATAATTTGAGACTTAAAGTTATATGTGACCCGTCTGGGAAACCATTGATACACATATTAGAGGATGCAATAGGCAAAGTCTTTAAATTGGAAGGGGTATGCAACGAAAAGATTATATGTGAAGAGCTAGAAAAATAATTCGGAAGGATGGACACCATTTACAAGGGTTGGAGATTGCCCTTGCACAAAATTAGACATGGTGGTAAACCAATTCTGCTAGAAGATAGTGAAGGACCCCCATTCCACGTAGATCTTTTTGAGCCCTATATGAAATACACTTATTTATCGGTGGGTCAAGTATTGGGAATGGAAGTCCCTGAGTATATGGCAATTGTGCCCATGGTAATTTCAGCAGATATTCAGTATCACAACTCTAGACATTTTGATTATGCCTCATATATTTTTAAAGGGCTCGATTCTGGGTTGATGGCAATAAAAGGTGGAGCCTCTATCTTACACCTCAGTAATTACTCACTTTTGATGCACATAGTGTTGTACTTCAGATAGAAACTAGGTTTGTGGCCTCAGGAGATGAGAATTTCATAGTTTGATAAGGCATGTCATTACCTATTCAATCATGGACTATTGTTTGGGACAACAGGTTTTCTAACTCTAGTTTTGTATGCTTTGAAGAAAGTTTTTTGAAACCATTGTACAATTTTTATAATCATCCATGTGCTTATTCTTTGTCTGATGAGATAAAGAGGTTTCTCAGGCCCAAAAATTTCAATGGACCAATTAGCCACAATTGGGGGGATTGGTATTGTTTGGAGAATGCTACCATGATTAGGGTTTATGGATTTGAAGATACCCCATTCATTTTTCCTAAAATGGTTCCCGATAGGATTGCATACTTGGAAATTGTTAGGCAAATGGATTTTTCTAGTGTTATGAATTTAAGTTCTTTTGGAAAACGAGCTTTTATGCCTAGTACACTATGCTTCGGTGATTTTACTATATTAGCAAAGGAAGGGTATAATCTAATTCTAGATAAGTTACTACAATATAACATGAAAAGAGGACCACTAAGAAAGAATTTTGATCCAGAAGGGTATATCAATTCTGCTAAACAAAGGATAAACTTTGGAGGGTATCACCATGTGCCCTACCAATTTGATGATATGATTAGGAACTTGGAGGCAAAGGAAGTAGAAATGGTGGTTGAACAACATAATCAAGAGTTACAAGATATAGAGTTGTTGTCTTCCAGAGAAGAGACATCTGAGGCTAATGTACCACAGCATCTACCTAACAAGATGTCAAGGTTGAGAATTCGGGATTATACCTGTCCTACTAGAGATTTGAATATTGAAGAAAGTGTAGATACAGATGAAAGGCATCTAGAATATAAGTCCTTTGTAGCAGATGATGAATTTATAAAATCTCCAGAATTTAAGACATTCCTATGTAGACAAAAGGGAAAAGAGAAAAGAGAACTGGTTGACAATGTCACACCAGGTAATGAAGAATAGTTGTTGAGCAATTTAAAAATTGATGTGGAAAGAGAGATGGCAAGTATGACCCCTGAAAAGGGGAGGGAAATGCTAGAAAGTGTTGGTGTCATGATTTTTCCAGGATTAGATCTCAATTTTGCACTAGTCTTTGACAGTTTCCTAAAAAATAGTAATGCTACACACAAGCTCAGCCAAGGAAAAGGTGACAGAGGTCTATGCAGGATCAAAGTACAATCCAGATGAAGAGTCATTTATGATTTGGGCCTTGTATCCACCTCACAGGAAATCACTTGTCATTGATACTGAGAAGGCATTTGGGCATGTTATGACCCTAAAATTTGGGGAGGTTGATCTTGTGGCAACAGCAGAGATTGGGATCAACGTAGAAAAACTAAACAAAGCTCAAATACAGGCATTGATCAAGGAAAATGAAATGTACAAAACTAACCATGAAAGAATGCTGAGAGAAAAAGAGCGCCTAAAATATTTATTAGGAGTTACAATGGGGTCAACCAAGCTACTCACCCATGGTGAAATTTCACAAAAAAAAGATCATTGGGAAGGGTCGAGTGCATATTCTTAAGGAAAGTATGACACACTTGTTGCAGTGATTAAAAAGAGACAAGCCAGTCTAACAACCTGGTTGAACAAGCTTTGGGGAACACACTCACAAAAATTTGATGCATTACGAGAACACGAAAGAATGGATGGTAGGATCCTAGAGAAGCTCCAGGAAATGAACCAAAGGGATGCTCCTGATAAATCTGCAATTGAGGCTGCAAATAGTCTTATGAATAAGCATAAAAACCTCTTTGAAGAATTGTGAGGGGATGAGCAGGGATTAATTGATGCCACCAAAAATGGATTGACTACATTCTTTGATGATAGAGGGACATTAAAAAAAATGACTAGGTGGAAAGATGAAAGTGAGTCAGTATTGCAGGAGATTCTGAAGACTGCTACCGAGAAAGATATAACATTATATGAAGCATGTGAACGGAATGAGAAGATGGTGAAAATGGAGATCAAGATCTGAAACTCATTGGGAGATGCAGATACGCATGGGCGCCGAGACTACTTGGATCACTTATCAAAATTTCACTTATGGCTTAAGAGAGCCTAATTACTTTTTAATTTTACTGTCGTTTCAAGCACAAGACATTTCTGAAAGGACGTGTCTTTTCATACGGTTGATGTATAAATATCCATTTTTGGTAGAAATGAATAAGAGGGTAGTAGTAGAATAGAATATAGATAGCAAGAAACATAATATTTCAGAATGTTTATATCCAAAAGGACCATGTTGCATGTATAATATTTTGAAGAAGATAATGAAATATTTATGATTCGGTGGTTCCATTCTGGTATCAGTTGTTTGTTGAATTTCTGCAATTGTTTGATTGTCTCCAACCTAATGTTTCTTGATTATTTAAGTTGAAATATCAAGTATATGTTCAATTTATCAGTGCACATTTGTTGTATCTGTGTGATATGATTAATTGGGTTCTTTAAAGAAGAATTAAATTCCTTTCAGTCAATTACAGTAATCTGGGAATATTAGGGAGATCATGAAGGGGAGAAAACTAAACTCCTTCAAAATAGGGGTAGTTGTGGGTTTGTTGGTTTTGTTTGTATACTATATACTAGTTCCTCTAGGATAAATAAGTCGCTATAGAAATGAAAGATGTTTGATTATCTACCTAATATTGTTTTGTGTTTTTGAAATGGAAGAGATCTACAACTCTATAGAAATTGCTATATGCTAATGGTCAAATTATTAGACTATTTAGATCATTTTAATTGACTACTATATAATAGTTTATGTGTTGAAAGAATTGTTTCCATTATTTGTAGTTTTTACATTGGAATACAAATCATATTTAATTTCATGCCAATATACTTCTTTCATAAAGATATTTGTTTGATTTTTCCTTGCTATTTTCATCTTAAAATCTAAATAAATGTATTCTATAATATAGAATTATTTTCAAATTGGGACAAAAAGGATTCCGAGAGATATATTTAATCATAAATTTTACAATCATAAATATCATTTAGTTTTTATGTTGTAACTTCAGTACTTTTAGTTAAAATAAAAATAGCTTAAAGTTATATGTACATATAGTTAAATTGGCAAAGTTATTTGTCCATTTTATTTTTTACATTTTTTAACTGAACATATTCTAATATTACACATACACTTTATTAGGATTATATATGTTCACTGTAATATTTCCATTGTGAATAGATTGTTGTAAAAAAAATCAAATTACTTAAATCTGCTTAGTTCGCAAAGGTAGACCCACCTATGTTTGGCAGCACCTAAAGAGAAGAACGTTCAAATCATTTAGCCTTGTTTGTTACCCTAAAACGTATCAAGAGATTGGCAACCTCTTGAGGTATTATTACCTGCATTTTTTAGAGCTAACAACCTCCAAACCTCCAAATCCACAAAAAGATTCCACTTGTACAACCAAATTCTTGCCAAACCCAAAAACCCTTGTTTTAGACCAAAATCATGAGTGTTTATTGAATCTCCTACTTCCACAACCTCTCAGACCTCAACATCAACTCAAACACAACCCATTAACTATTTACATGGGTAAAAATTCATAAAATCAGATCACCCATACATATTTTGTTGAAACCTAGGCTTGAACCTCTCATTTCACATGCTTTTCTTCACAAGACTCTTGAGGACAGCAGCTATACCTTCTTTATTTCTCATCCTACTCCCTATTCATGCATCCTAAAATTACAATAGTATCCATGGGGCCTCTTACACAAGCTACAGTAATCATAAAAAGTGTAAGAGCCCCTTTATATCATGTTTGGACTACAAAACCCTCAAAAGCAGGGTAACCAGGTTGTATGCAAAGAAATGAAGCTTTCTAACTCATATCAACACCTTAAGCCCTCAAATCATATTCAAATCAAAGATAAAACATATCTTCATGAAATTAATTATGTAATTTCATAAAAATTAAAAACATCATGAATTAATTATGTAACCACATAAGTAAAATATAATTCTATCAAGAAAATTAATATCAAATAGATAATACAATCGCATAACTCATACATTTCAATGTCATTCATCTTCTTCTTCATCCAACTCTTTGTCTGTATCATCCAATCCAGATTCGACATTGTAAGGATTGGTCATATCATCATCATCATCATCATTGATATCAGTTTCGATAATGTCATCATCCACACGGATATCATCTTCATGAACATTAACTCCTACATCATCATGATCTAGTTCCTCTTCTTTGACATCTTTGTTAGGCACATCATCAACTAACTGTTGATCCCGATCATCATCTACATCATCTACATCATCTTCTATTTCTTCGGTATCTTCTTCTTCCACCACATTATACTTTACCGGCCTTCCTCTTGGATCATGTCTAACAACATATGACCAACCTGATTTACCTAGAACCTTTGAGTAAAATACCTGCTCACATTGGCTTGGAAGAACATAGGGCTCATTTCCAGCTCGCTCAAAATACCTTGTATTAACCATGGTAAATCCATTATCATGTTCAATAATAGTTCTCTCGGGATCATTTTCATTCAATCGTAGCATGTACCATAGGACGACAAACAAAACTAATTTGAAGGACTTAAAGTCACACTCAAGTATATCATCCAAAATCCCATAGTATTGATTTTCTGAGACTTCTTGATGTATGTCACTTCTAGATGAAACATTAGTCACCTGAAAGACTGCAATTATCCCAGAATCACAAGTTTTCTTCGTGTCATCCAACTTTTTGATTCAAAATTTATGACCATTGCACCACATAGCCTTGTGGTGTTTAACCTACAATATGTCAAACATGTAAAAATTATTGCAATATCATCAATTGATAAACATATTTATTTTTGGCCGAATGTATGCAAAGAAAAAAATCTCAACATATATATACATCTATATAATTGAAAATAATCAAATAATGTGGGTGATTAATATATTTATAAGTACTTATTTATCTCTTAAACCATATGCTAAATCAATTTCCCTTGGTGTAACATTAGAATCTCCATTACGATGAGCTTCTCTAACCAATGAAGCCACACCTTCCCATGTTAATGCACAACTAGATTGTTGACATCGTTCAATCCATACCGTCATCCAATCAAGATTTTTTTTGATGTACAAATGTAGTGCATCCCACTCTCGACCAACTATATAAAAAAAAATTGAAATTCACAAACAACATATAATTAGTTAATTACCACGGTATACGACCTTAATTTATAATTGATGTATATTGAAGATTAATAATTAAATAAGTACAATATACATAAAAATCAAATGTAAAATGTATTCTAATTAATCTCCATGACCATCTTATAATTACCTATCACTTTCCTCAATCTACCTTTCCCCATCAGGTACTCCCCTTTGAATTTTTTAATGGAGTTGGGATCCCAAATGCGATCTACATGGATCTTTGCTGCAAACTTAGGAATATATTCAGTAATGTACACCATGGTCTGGTATACCATATATCCCTCCACCATATAACCCTCAGGATGTGCTCTTTGTCTAACCAAAGCCTTCAAAAATTTCAAGTGCCTCTCAACCATCCACATTGACCTTGTGTGTACAGGTCCACACAATTCAATCTCCTCAAAATTGTGTATGAGGTAGTGTTCTTGTGCATTGAAAAATGTTGAAGGTATACAATTTTGCATTTCACACATTAGACGAGGAATTTTTCTCTTCCAATAATTTATATCTTTTTTATGGATTGCTTTAGATGGCAGTCATCTACAAGTGATTCAAGGCACAAATATATTAACAAGATTTAACAAAAATATACAACTAATTGGACAAATATCACTACTTACCTCATGTATTTTCCAAGATCATATATAACTTGCTTGACATTGTTGTTGAAGTTGTCTAGGAGAGATAGAGGTAGAATGTACTGCAACAATTATAAAATGATCTTTTCATTATTTTTCCAAAATTAGTAAACATAATACACTGAAAAGTACATGCAGTATACAAATATATATAATATACTAGAATAATTACCTTAATGAAGGTATGGCAATCATGCATTTTCATCCCTGACCCAAATTCACCTTTCTTTGTTATGATATTGTTTATGTTCGTAGAAAATCCTGTGGGAAATCGAATTTTTTGTATGACTTCTTTTATAGCATTGCTTTGCTGCTCTGTTAATAACCAAGGAAGGGAACTTATATTAATTTGGTCTCCATCTCTATTTAATTGAATGACATTTTTCATTGCATGATTGGCTTCCTGAATGTCACTATAAATTTTGACAATTTTTTCTTTGTCACGCCTTCCATCCAATATTTTCCATAATGTTTCTGTCATATTCTTTCCGATATGCATTGTATCAAACAAATGCACAATATTTAGTTTCTCATAGTAGGGCAACCTACTAAATTGTCTAGGATAACTTTTTTGTCCTTGTGGAATCCGACCATTAATGCCTTGATGACCTTCATGAAGCATATAAGTTAAACAAATTAACAATGACAATCATTGTCAATTACAGCATGAGTAAACACAACACACTATAAAAATATAAATTCAAAACATATCATATATGATAGATAAACAATTTGATCTGATGTATAACCTTGACGATTAATTCTATTATATTCCAACTTCCATAGGCGAGGTGTCATTCTTCGTGGTTTTGATGTAGTCTCTTATTTCACATTGAAAAGATGTTTTTCAATAGTTTGATACTTATGATTTATGTGGAGGAAGTGCCTATACTCATCAAACACCTGCTTTCCTAAACTTGTTGAACGACGAGATTTCATCTTTGGACCACAAATTGGACATGCAAATTCTCCCTTTGTTTGAAGACCTGGAAGATCATATATAATTGGATTAAATATGTCAATTATTATAATTATATATAATGAATAGATTATTTAAAAAATATGCATGATATCTACTTCATAAAATTAAATATCATTAAAGTGCATACAAACATTATAACATACCACAAAAATGTGTTAGCCTTGGGGCATCATGAATTGTCCATACAAGCATTGCCTGGAATTGAAATTTTCTTTTTCCTATTGGTATAGATACATCATACATAGTGATGTCATTCCATAAATTTAGTAACTCGTCGATAAGAGGCTCGATATATACATTCATATCTTTAACTTGGTACTTACCTAATTGAATGGACATAAACATTACATAATTATTATAACCATTTTACTGCAATATATATAAATTAATGTACATTACTATTAAATGAAAAAATATAAGTCATTATGCAACAAATAAGACAAATGAGATGCTACTACGTTAAAGAAAATTGATGTAAACAAATACCTGGAACAATCATTGCCAATATTATGTGCTCCCTCTTTATTCAAATCCATGGAGGAATGTTATTGTTGATAACAAAAACAGGTCACACCAAGTAAATAGATCTCAGCTCTCCAAATGGATTGACACCATCTGCTTCCAATGAAAGCCTCATATTACAATGTTTTTCTTTAAAGTGTGGCCATTTTTCCTCCATGTCCCTAAATGCAGAACCATCCGCAGGCATTTAAATAATGTCATCTCCACTTCTATTTCATGCATGTCAATCCATAAATTGCGCTAAGCTTTCTCACCTAAATAATTGTTGCATACGTGAAATAATGGGAATATAATGAAGAACCTTGCGAGGCACCTTTTTTGTTTGACTTTGATCTATTCAATATCTATTGATATAAAATTTCAGGCATTCTATTGCAAATTCATGTTGTTTATAATATATAATATGATCGTTAAGACATGCATCTATTGCTTGATACTCCATTCCAATATCTTTCATAATGCTAGATAAATCTCGATATGAGTGAGGTAAAATATTTGATGGTGATAACAAAAATTCACCAATCAATCTACAATAAAAAATAATTTGTTAATATAAAGAATATTAATGGTACATATTTCATCCTTTATTTAGTAGTGATGAACTAACAACAATTATAATAGATGAAAAAATATGACATATATGACATACCTTAACATCTGTGAGATTGCTATGTTGGATAAACCATTCATAACCTTCAAGTTCACTAGCAACGATACAACAAAGAGAAGAGTTGTTTGGGAGCCTTCACAAAGGGGCTCGTATGCCTTATGAAGTATAGGTAAATCATGAACATCATCAAAGTCATCTCGATCAACATGATCAGCTATGCCACTAAACGTGTCATGGATCAATGTATTTGTAGCATCATCTTCAACTATGTTTTCTGGCGCATGATCATCTTCTTCCACAGGATCATTAACTCCATCTTCAATATTCACAACTCCATGTTCCTCCGCTTGCAAAATCAAATTCTTCGGGCCGTGATAATCCATATCATGTGCCCTAGGGTGCCCCACCTTTATAATAATGACAAACACAAATAAACCATGATCATGATCAAGTGATTTTTTATATATATAACAAAATTTAAAACAATATAAACATTTACAAATTCAATCAATATAAACACATATAATGAACAACTTACCAATGGACGATGACCATACCCCTCTTCAACGTGACCATGCTTCCTACAATGTTTCTCAGCTATTGTGATTAAAATTCTTCTCATCTTTAAGCCCTTGCAATTATTGCAAGGACAATAACATTTCCCATCACCCTTTCTTTTCAATCTAGCCCACAATCTATTAAGTGAATCTTCATTTTGTTCTGGACTAATATTATCTGACATGATTTTTCTTTACCAAGCTTGAATATTTAGATCTTCAAAATATATCAAACTCACACTCCAATAATTTTTAATCATAGACAAGTAACAAAATCTTATAATTATGATATTTTACACCCAAAAAATTCGGCATGCAACCACCCCTGCAAAAGAGAAGATAGTCTGAAGTTAATGACCCCAAGAAACACTTTAAAATGCTAATTCCATAAATTATTAAATTATGATTTTACTATGATTTCCAACTGTTAGACTCCTAAAATCATAATATTGAACTTGCACAACAAAATCTGGAAATGAAATTCTGAAAATGCACAAGTCTAAAAATGAAATCTGATGAGATGTTGCTTTAAAATATGATTTTCAAACTTGGAAGTAAAAATTTGACTTCACAAATGAATTCTGGAAATAAAATAGTATGGCATAATAAAGAGTTTCATTTGAAGTGGACCACCCTATTATATGCCTTGATAAAGTTAAAAGATCTATGAATTTTATCTACAATATAGCCTGCATAGTCAATGGTCTTATTCACATCCCTACTTTGGATATCAATAGGCAACACCATTAGATGGCCTCCTTGAAAGTTCAATCCATTAAGGGAATAATGAAAGGGTCTTCCTTAATGATTACAAAAAAAAAAAAAAAAATAGTGTATGGATGAATAAGGATGATATCATTTTGAAAGACTAAAATGATTGCTGAGACCGATCCTAACATATTTATGTTGAATCCAATACATACAAACAATCTTGTGTAGACCTTCACTTCCACACTCTCGACAAATTTTTTTTGTAAGGACAACACTTAATTTTCCTAGTTTTGTAAGTTAAGCTAAATCTTGTTCTCACAAGAAACTTCAAATGTCTCGTACACTTCCATCTACTTATGAAGCAAGCCTCTATCTAAATTGACTTCACCATGACAATAGTGCTTCAAAATATCATAGGGCCATCCTCTGATTTTATATGTCAAATCTATTGCCATTTGTATTGAATTTTCTTCCATCCATGTAATTCATGTCTTTGGTTACAATGTTTATTCTAGAATCCATATACAACTTCCTCCCTCCTATTGACATAGAATCAGTATGGAATACTATCTTGACTTTTAAGCTAAATATTAAAAATTGGTTAGAGCTTATACTATGCAAAGGAGAATAAGAATAAACCATAAACTTATCAACAATTTAAATAGATAAGGGGTCACTCTATTCCACACATATTCACATAGACAATGAACATGATATTTGGGGTTCCTACTCTAACTATTTTTTTGTTTATTTATATAATAATAAGGTTACACTACAATATTTTTGTTCTCTTTTTATCTACTCTAACTCCTATTTCCTCTGATACATTCAATCATACTATTATTGTGCTTCCTGTAAGAACATAATATCATGGTTGAATGAAAACAATGTTTAATGCCATGAGGCCCAAATGATATTCATGCATTGATCTTGAAATGTCATCAAACGGAGACTAGTCATTGTTATATAGTATCAAAGTTTCATTGATACTATTGGTCAATATGATTTCTCATGTGAATTGATTAAAGATTGATAACCTATATATTCATAGGCTCCAATCATTATGTTTGATAGTGTATTAGCCAGTTTACTGTCCAATGCTATTTGCAAAATAAAATATAGTAAAATATAAAACAGTGATATTTTCTATCTACTTCACTGTAAATAATAAAGACTATAGAAATTTCCTTCCAATTTGAGTGTTGGAAGTATTTATTATTTATAGTGGAGTAGATAGAAAAGATCAATGTTTTATATTTTAATATATTTTATTTTTCATTGTATTTGATCAACAAATATAATCTGATGATTATTCTTTGACTAGTGCTACAATATTAGTATCTCAGGGTATTATATATGCAGATATAAACTACATTTCTATGATGCTTGATGTTATACCCATGTCCACTAGTTATCACCATAATTGTTATTATTATGTATATGCAATATAGGGATACTATAGAGGTAAGGAGCAATGAGCAAAGAGAAAAGATTTAAGGAAATGGACTTCAAAGAAAGGCATGACACTTTACTATAGATTCCCAAAAGGAAATCATGGTCATGACTATTCAAATAAAAAATGATTAGTCCATGTCATAACCATGAAGGGGGCATTGAAATTAATAATAATAGTGATAGGGTAGTATGATGAACTTTAAAATATACATAAAGAAAAGTAACTGGGCAGTCAAGAGGGCTTTTAAAACATCATAAATCTTGTCAAGGGTTCATTTTCTTCATAGCTGTATGGTAAACTAATAAATATTTCCATCTCATAAAGATTCAAAAGAGGACAACCTACAAGTGTATTAAGGAGTGCATGGACAATATCTCAAGCAACTACCACAATTAATTTCTTCAAGTGTTATGCAAGGCCATTGAAATCAAATGAATAAACTCATGCATAACCTAAAAGACAAAGGATAGTCAAGTTGCTAGAGGGTAGGTATCACAAAGGATATGGGATCACTTTCAACAGAGATGCGATGCAGATTAACGTATTTTTCTTTATTTTTTCTAATAAGGTCAAATGCTTTCTTTTAGTGTCTGAATCTACCACATAGAGATTAAATATGCTTACTCTCAAATAAAGTTGAATTATATAAACAATAGTCAAATGCCTCCCTTAGCATAAAGGACAATCTAAAGTACTAAGGAATTTTATATCCTTTATAAGAGATTGCTTTTAACCAGTTAAAAACTTGAGAGGGTAATACACAGGTTGCAAGGAAAGTTACAAATTTATCATAAGTAGCTCAATCCAAAAGGAAAAAATTAAGCATGGAAAAGCATGAGTAGGTTGACCAGCTTCACTAAAAGCACAAGTTATTTTTTATAACATCTTACCTGGATATTACTTGATAAGGTAAGGAGTGCTCTTTTCCACTCAGTTTCATATGGTGGCATATCTACACACAAATCACCAAATTGTCAAAATAACTAAATAAATTGTATTACTTAATAAAGTTGTTACAACATGCCATTCATGTCAAAATCAATTCTTACACAAAAATTTTGGTTTCCAATTTGACAAGTTCATCTTTTGATTCCTGTACCAACTTCTGAAGGAATTTGGCAGCTTATACTTCTACATGAGGAGACAATTTCATCTTGTAAACTGTTCCAAAGTACAAAACAAGTAGAAATCATATAATCTGCATGATAGTTATAGCTTGCTAGATGTTTGGCAGCATCTAAAAATTTTAAGTGAACTGAGAAAAATAGAGAGGCCTTGACCTTCATTTTTTCATTTTTTAGTTTGTTGCTCTAAATATCTCACAATATTTACAAATTGGTTGCTTTCTTTCTTTCTTGTTCAAATAAAAAATAGATACATTTGTATAGAGTCAAGATGAATTCAAGAACTTCGGGTAACAAATATACCATAACTTCTTTTATACGACACTGGCATCTAAGTTCTGCAATCTATTTCTGAAACTTGGCAAAGGAAAAAATACATCTTTATGAAGTAGTCTTCAAAAATTATAATAGCTAAATGGCTCTAACTATCCACTATCAAACATTCCCAATTCTTTGTTCAACCCTCTAGGCCTGAATCTTGACAACTATTTCACTCTGCAGCTATCCTTATGCCTTTGATATTATCTAGTTATGGCTCCCAAATCTATTGAAAATTGATCATTAGGGTTAAAATTGAAACCTTGCAAATATAATCTTTGTCCAAATCCATCAAGAATTTTCCGTCAATTATAAACAATTCCCTTATAAAGAATTTGTGAAGTCAGGTCTAAAATCTGGAAATGAAATTCTAAAAATGCACAAGACTAAAAATGAAATCTGATGAGATGTTGCTTTAAAATATGATTTTCAAACCTGGAAGTACAAATCTAACTTCACAAATGAATTCTGGAAAAAGACAATGACTACCCTCAACCACCCAATATCTTCTTGAGTTTTTTCTGATTTTCGACCCAAGAAAATCGCCGAGAAAAACACTGTCGCAATAAATATTTGAGCTCATTTTTATTTATGCCGACCATAATTTAACTTTGCAATTTTGTCGAAATTTTGGCCAAAAATAAGGTTCGTCAAAATTCCGACGAACGTCGGGAATAAATTTTTTTTAAAATGTAAATTTTGCACAAGTGCTCAATGATACATCTGATTATATAGCTTTCGTTGGACATTTTCGTTAGATTTTGCAATCAAATGAGTTAGTGTACCACTTTGTGGTTTTGTGTGAGCTTGTTTCTATAAAAGAAAACACATGGATAGTTGTCTAACATTGGCAGGTTGGCTAACTGACCATATTGGCTAAGAGGTTAGAAGCATCTCTTGTTGGCATTTGTGATGTTTGAAGCATGGCATGGGATGTGTGGTTACATGATTTTTCATATGGAGTGCTTGTAGGGGGCTTGATGTTTCAAGGTGTTTAAGGAGAACTTTGAACATGTATTGTAATCTTTATTGTTGAATAATACATCAGTGATGGATGCTTTTGGAGGTTGTGCTTTTTCCCTCTTGAGGGTTTTTTCAAGGTATATATTATGTCATCTTTGATTGTATGTGTTGTGCCTTTTTGCACACACGCCCCGTTCGGAACGGGGACCCTCTTTTCCCTGCCCTTTTTTGCTTTTTGGTCCCTTTCATCTCGCCTTGTTCTGCGTCCCCCTCTTTTTTGTGCCTTGGAGTCAGGTGGTGGCACATTCCCCAGTGTCATATTTTAAGTTTCGGGTTTTTCGGGTTTTCCTTGTCGAAATTTTGGCATCTGTGGCAATTTCGGGTTTCCCCTTCTGAATTTCCCCTTCCAGGTTTCCCCTTTCGGGTTTCCCTTGTCGAACTTTCTCTTCCGGATTGCCTTTTTCGGGTTTCCCTTCCCGGGTTTCCCCTCGGGCATTGCTATTTTAGACGGCTTCCCAGACCTCAGACCCCAGACCTCCCGCCGCCTCTGTATTTTCCAGAGTTCACCAACCGAGCCTGTAACCATATGGAGTCATTAATGTGGCATTAATAGCTGTCTTTGGCTATAAAAACAATTTTTCCAGCTGTCATTTTCAAGGTTCGAGTGGTAGAAAAGATTGAAAGAGCTCCCGGCGATTTTCGGCTCTCCTCCTGTTAATTTTTGAGGTGTTTTCTCGGCAACTTTCGTGCGCCCGACAACCTGTTCTTCGGATTTTTGAGGTAGGTTTTCCGTCCGCGCGCCTTAGTCTCCTTTTTGTGATTTTTGGGATTTTCTTGAGGTAAAATTGTAAAATGAGACATAAACTAAGTAGATTTCACCCCTGCGCGCAAAACCCATGTCTTGGAATCTAGAATCCACCCTTTAAACACCCAAAAAATCGATTTGGAACCTTCCTGCATCGCGGCTGTTCTTCGGAATGGCGTCGGCGTCTTCCAGGCCCGGGTCTTCCTGTGGCCATCCGTACCGCCTCCTTCTTCATATTTTCAACCTTTCCCGCCTTTCGGATTCCTACCTCCAGAATTCCCTTCTCGGGATTCCTTTGTGCCCCCGCCATTCTAAACGGCGCCGTCTGAGCGTCTTCCCGACCCTCGGATCCCGGACCCTCCTTTTTCGTCTACCATCAAACTTCATGATTTTCTTCGAATTCATCCCCATAATTCTCCCTCCGGGATTCCTTTCTTGAAATTCTTTCCTCATCTCGCCATTTCAAACGGTGTCGATCTTGCGGCTTCCCGGATCCCGAACCCCGGTCTGCTGTCCACCGGAACCCCTAGGCTTTGGTCTTTTTTCCTCCGATCTTCCTTTGGATTCTGGCCTCCAGAATTCCTCCCCAGGAATTCATTTCCTACTGCGCCATTCTAAACAGTGGGCACGGAGCATCTTTCCGACCTCCGGGTCCCGGTGTCTCGTTTGCCGTCAGTTTCTCCCGAACCATTCAGCTGCTTCCGGATTTCCTCTATCGGATTTCCTCTTCCGGATTTCCTCTTTCGGGTTTCCCCTCCTGGGTTTCCCCTTGTGTTTTGTCATTCCACATGGCCGGCCACTTTGCAACTTCCCAATGATGGCAATCCGAGACCCGGATTCCGCCGCCTGAAATTCCATCTCCTCTACGCCATTTCCAACGGCTTCTCTGCAAGTGATACCCGAACCTCCAAATGAGGCATCAAATGACCTCCAAATCCAAAATGGATTTCGACCCACTTGCTAAAATGTGGTTTTCTTCCATTTCCAACCTCTAATATTCAAATCTAATTTTGGTAAATGCATATGGGAATTCCATTCTCATTTTGCCGTTTTGAACGGCATTCTGCTAAGGGATTTCCGGCCCAGGAACTCCGGATTGTTTGCACTGCCTTCTAATGATGAAATATCTTGCCTCTGTGATTGCTAAAGTATGAATTTTGATTGTCGAACTAACCTTGACATGCAGGTACTCGACGTCAACCATTTTATCAGTTCCTTGTTGCTAATTCTCATCAGTTGTGCAGGATTTATGGAATCCGGCCCAAAGACTTCCGGTGCTTCCAAAAAGGGGAAAGGACTAGCTAAGCCAGTAAGGGGGAAGGAGGACAAGGAATTGATGAAGTACAAGTTCCAAGGGGTCCCTATCCAGTCTAGGGTCACTACCCTTTGGAGGGATGTTTCAGATACCAACATCGGACAGGTCGATGTTGATGAATTTACGCAGAGGGTCAGAATGAACCCGAAAACTGCGAATGCCAAGTTAATAAAGAGCAGTGGACTGGCTAAAGCTACAGGTTTCCCACCAGCCCTGGTGGCCCCAAAACTGGTGATGGCGTGTGTTGAGGCATACCAATCTGACACCAAAACAATAGTGGATCACGAGAGGAATATCCTTCCAGATATGTCTCCGTCAGGCATAATCGAGACCTTCCACATTCCCACGTCTGAGAGCATGGAGGTCCCCACCTTGGAAGACTGTAAGAAGGTGTGGGAGCAAGACCCGTTGGAGTGTAAAAGAGTTATCAACCACTGCTGGTTGAAAGAAAAATGGGCTAGTGCTAGGAAGCTTCCTCAGGAGCTCTACCGCAATGACTTCCATGAGGACTACCATGATCTAGTAACGCTGCTCAACCGAGTCAAAGGCCTTCCTAGCATGGTTTTCTTTTAAGAATGGATGTTCTATTTCATAGAACATATCCTCTGAGGTAAGGACACCTTCTTCTATTGGGGAGAGATCATCAGCGACTGCTTCCATGAGCAGTTCACCACCGTGAAGAGGACTAACAAGTTCTTCATGACGTCATACTTAGTGTACTCCCTCGCCAATTGGCGACACTATCATGGTTTGATAGTAATGCCAAGTGGTCCATCAGGACCGGAGCTCAAACCGTATGATAAGTACCCTCAATTGCAATTCAGAAACTTCAAAACGAACTACTGTAGGGTGAATGATGCATTCATTGCCCATGTGATCCGATCAGTAGGAGGAGATTTCCAAAGAAGAACATCTCACAGTGCCAAGGTCCTCCTCAGACAATATGCCTTCTGGTATATCCAATTCCTGAGGTTCACATACATCCGTGTAGAGGGTTTCTCGGATAAACCAAACAAGCTGCCCCAGTACCCAAATGACCGGATTGTCCTCCTAGAACTGACTCGGCAGTTGCGACACATTCATAGTGTCCTAAGTGAAAAGCATCTAGCAGGCCCCGTCTACCCCATGAACCTTGGATAGAGGATGTATAAGGTCCACAATTCCCAGTGTGCGGGATATTCAGAAAGGGAGTTGGCAGAATATAATTTTAAACAATACACAACTAGGCCACGAATGGATCCCTATGGCCATGTCAGAAAGGCACTGGGGCACGGATATGCCCACCTCCATAACATCGAGGACTTCTGGGCCAACTGCAGGGATGATCTTGAGGTACGGTTGCGATATTATATGTGCATGACCATCATCCATGCATGAAGGGTGAACTTATGCCCGATCCCTGATCAGCTGGAGGAGGATAAGGAGGCAATAGTGGATCCGGTGTATGATACAGTCTCCAACCTGCTGCTGCCCGCCATCAATTGGGATGCACTGGAACTCAATGACATTAGTGTGCTCACCAGGGCCATTGAAGTACAAACAAGGGCATGGATCAACAGAAAGGTGGCCCAATTGAAACAACAAGGGGTCGTCCTAACATATACCGAGCTCGCGGGAGAGCATGTAAGTGAGCTAAGTGGCTCCGAGGGTGAAGAAGTCATTGCTGCAACTAGGGAGACATCTAAGACCCCACCACCTCCAAAGACCAGAAAAAGAAAGGAGGCTAGCCAACAGCTACCCAAACCAAAGGTCTACGCTCGTAAGTCTTCTGAGCCAAAGCCCTCTAAAAAGAAAAGAAAAACAACAAGAGGCATAGAGACAACGGTGATGCCGAAGGGCTCGCCCCTCGGGATCGTGAGCAAGAGATCTAGCTCATTTGGATCTTCGCCCATTATAATTGCCGCCACCCCACTTGCCTCAATTCTAGCTTCCGCTTCCTCCCTGCCTGTGGTGGATATCTCGGTCCACCTTGCTCCTACTCCTCCAGCATCGCAGGTCATTCCCATGGATTCATCATCCGCTGCCACCTCACCTATGACCTCTCCCTCCATGTCTCCTTCCCTTCCTTCCATTTTCGCTACCACAACGCCAGCCCCAGGCCTTTCGGAGTCTTTTGTAAAGTATATGCAGAATGTGCCTTATGAGCTTTCGGGGATACTCACCAATCCGATAGTCCAGGCTATGATAGCTCAGGCTATGGCCTCCACCCCAACGGCATCCCCCTCTACCGAATCACCAAAGATGAGGGCGACTATGCAGATATCGAACGAGTGTGAACGACAACAGCTTGAAGCTGAGAAGGTGCCAGAAGATGAAGAGTTTGAATATCATGAACACCCCTTGTTCGAGCATCGAAAAATTGATAAGGTAGCCTATGAATCTTCAAGTGAGGGCAGTGAGTCTAGTTCAGGCAGTGAGGACCGTAATGCTGAGCTGATCAAAGAGTCAAATGATCCCAGACTCAATGAAGAATGGGGTAAACAGCTTAAGGAAATTGAGGACAAGGAGGCCAAGGATCGGCTTGCACAGGACGAGGAGACTGCTGCTCCAGAAACAGAAGGTCACAGGTCGCCCATCGAGGAACATGGCCAGACCCCAGAGCATGGTGAGGAAACTTTCCTCCAGGAGAGCAAGCTAACAAAAATCCCCGAGAAGCATCAAGATACTCTGAACGTGGAGGAGGATACTAAGAAAGTAGATTCACCCAAGCGACAGCTACAAATTGAGTCCCTCGTAGGGCATGAAACATTGGAACACACTTCTGATGAAAGAAAGAAGGATGCAGAAACAGGGGACAAGGCACTTATCATCCAAGATGTCGAACTCGAGAAGGAAGACAGCGGGATTCGAGGTGAGGTACCAGACAAAGAACCTCAAACGCCTGATTGGTTGCAAAGGCAGCTCAAACGAAAGACTCTCGTGACAAAGGATCCCAAGGCGAGGCTGGAGGCCATCATGGCCAGAGCATGAATAGGCACCAGAAAAGAGAAGAAGCCGAAGGTCAGATTGAGGATAACCATGGATGCCTCGGGATCAAGGGTCATGCAATTAGCAATGCCGATGGTTGGGGAACAAGGTATCACTTACAACGTCTCCACCATCAATTTGGGAGTGGCCACAAGGGAGCAGAAGGTCAAGCATCTCCAGGAGTTGGTCGCCACCATAGTGCACCTTATCCAGCAGGATAAGATCTCCAAGGAGGAGTTGAAGGAGCAGGTGACAGACCTAACCACATATATTCAGTAGTGGTCGTCTCCGGATGATCAGCCCACAACATCAATGGCCCCACCTCAGTTGTTGTCTAGGGAGCAAATTGATGAACTAGAAAAGAGGTGAAACCTGGGCAGAACTAAAAAAAATTGGTTCCGGCAAGTTTTGGACCTAGGAAACGTGGGTATCAATGTGGCTGTTCGAGCAGCGAATAGATACCTGGAGGTCCAGAAAACTCTAGAGGACACGAGGAAAATCTGTGAGAGGTTCCCTGTAAAATACAATGCAGCCTACCCAAAGATTGAGGCTATTCTTACTTTGCCGAGTGATATTTGGGAGAGGGACCTTGCCTTCAAAGACGATGACCACTGGCTAGTGGATACTTAGAAGAGGGACTATGACCACAGAAAGAGACGACTGGAGCAGGTTTTGGAGCGAATAGCGCCCGATATTGAATGGGCAAGGGAATCTAGAGAGGAGTGTACGCAGTACCTCAAACTGATGACGGGGTATGAAGTGCCCGCAGTCGAGATCAACTCCGAGAACATCAAGCCCCACTTCTTCAAGGCTATGGAAGATGGGATGTCCGCTGAAATCACCACTGATTTCATGTGCTTCACAGCCCGAGCCTTTGCACAGTCAAAAGCCTGCCAAGAAAATGATGTCAAATATGAGGCAGATTGGAAGAAGCTTAGCAGCAATTCCCAGGAGTGGAGTTATCAGATCTTGAAGGCTGATATCCTAGAGGTTGAAAAGTTTTAGTCTCTGATCCTGAATTTCATGGAGTATGCCACATTGAAGAAGCGAGAGGGCAACCCAGTCATCGACGAACAGTTCCTTGAAGAATAGCTACAGCAAAGGGCAAATCACTAAAAGACAAATTTGCTATAGTGCTGTCACTAGATGACGAGATAGGGAAGAGACATAAATGTAATATATTGAGGGGTAGGTGAAACCCTAATTTAAAATGAATCTTGGCCACATAATGAAATCAAATCTGGGCCACTCATTTTGTTTTGTGAAAACTATAAATAGGGCTCTCCTCCTCTCATTCTGAGAGAGTTGAGTTGTTGTAAAGACATGCTAAAGAAATTATAAATAGCAAATACAGTCAATTTTGGTGTATTTTCTGGGTTTCTCAATATGTTTCATCATTCCTCTCCCTTTTAATTATAGTTTTGCTTTAAGTTACTTTGTTGTTCTAGAACCTTCAGTTTAGACTTGGTAGATTTAATGTCATTTCTGGTTTTGGAAGTAATTGTTGTGTGTATGCTTTCCTTGTCCATACTTTTGGTCATTTGCTGAAGGTAGATGACTGTGCAAAGTTAGTCTGGACTTTGATTCCATTGCTGCTCATTGAACTTTATCTTTTATTCATGTTTCCATGGTGAATGAATGATGAACATCTGCAGTCCCTAGAAGATAGCACAAATTTCATGATATTGTGAGGAGTCTGGTTAAGTGAAATCTCATTTAAGGAAACTGTCCACAGCAGGAACCTCCATGATCACTGTCCATCGGTAGTTGCAGGTCTAGGAAACATCTTTCTTCCTCGCCCTTTCCTTTTTTCCCTTTTTTTTTTAGAATCAACTTGTGTCGAGGTTCGTTGCACATTATAAAGCCAAATCCAATGAAATAATGGAGTCCAAGACTGCTGTTTGAACCTACAGCAAAGCACACCAATTTCAGACCTCTAGAACTCCATTTATTGACTCAATTCCCCTACAGCTTCAACCACATAAGGCCACCTTGTGATTCCAGCAAATCACACAAACAACTAAAATATTCCAAGCATCATCAAGACCTGACATCCGAGAGACCTTGGGATAGTGTTCTGCAATTGTGGAAAATTGTCTTTCAAGAGAGGTAATGCACCTATGCATTACCTATGTTGAGAAGTGCATAAAAACACCATCAATAGAACTGGCGCTAGAAGGAGGGCAGAACAAGGACATTGCTTCATTCATCTCATGCCCTTCTCCTCCTAACACCCATCAACAGTATGTTGTCTATTCTTTTGCATATAAATTCTACATACTTTTTCGTATAGATTTCTCTATTTGGGTTATGTGAAAACTATTTTGGGTGGATGCATATTTCCTTTCATTTGGTATGAGAGCCATGGTTGCGGTTTTGAATAACCCTTGTTGGGGTAGATCTAGTGTTTAGTTGAATCTAGGGATTTGTGTGAAAGAAAGAGGACATTACACGATATGAGGTTTTTGTGTAAGGTTATTTTTGACGATATTGGGTTTTGAGGTTATAGATCTGCAATTTTTTTCGAGATCTAGTTTTATAAATATTTGCTAGAAAAATGTTTCTTCTTAGTGTTTACCATGTGACATTTTTGTAGTGGAAATATTTTAGATAACCCCTTAGGACAAAACAAACCTTGCTATTAGATCTAAGAGGCTCATGAGATGAAGATTGACATAAAATTTAGCCTATTTAGGTCATTGTGAAAAAAATACATGCATTATCATATGGCTATATAATTTTTTGTCTGCAAAAAATAAATTAACTTAAATAAATTTCTTGTAGTTTATTATAAAATTATCACTGATTTAAAAAAAATTAAACTTGTGCAGGGCTCCGCAGGGCCCCCAATGGCTTGCAACCACATGGTGTTCTATGTTGATAGGCTGGACAACTTTCAATTTCCAGCTAGTAGGTGCCCCCTAGCTCTTAGTCCCTTTGGGATATCTTGGTATTGTAGTTCTTGTGGGGTAGTAAACTTTAAAAAAATGGTAGCATTTTAAAATAAAAAATTAAACTTAATTTCATATGTGGTCAAGTCCACCACACTTGTGGGTGTCATCACCACTATTGACAGGTTGCTCGAGGGCCACCCATGCTCAACCTTATAACCTAATTATGTAACTTTTTTCTTGGGGGGCATAAATTTTTCCCAGGGTATCTGTTTTCTGACTTTTTATAGTCGTTGGAAAGGCGATTCTATGTAATTTTCTATGGTATCAATGTTTTTTTCCATATTTTGTTGTTTTGATAAATAAATCCTTGCTGAAATTTGGATTTTATTTTCATACTTGGAGAGGTCATATCTTGTGCATATGGAGTTAGATTTTGGACTTCTTATAATCAATAGAAAGCTTGTTCAAAGAATTACATAGTGGATTAGGTTTAGAGATGTTTTAGTATGATTTATTTACTATTATTTCTATATGAGCTATTTATGGGTTCCTACTGAATATGTTGATTTTTGGAGCTTATGGATATTCATATCTTGGTGATTTTTTGTTTGATTAATTGTATACTCACATGTAAATCTCTTTTTGTTCTCATTTGACAAGGTTATTAATATATTGTTGAGTTTGCATGTTGCATTGTTGGATCTATAAGTTGTGTAGTGTTGTAGGTTGTCTATACTTACAAGTTGCATATATGACTCAAATACATAGGTTGTCTATGCCCATAGATTCTTCCATGTTGGTACAGATTCAAATTTGTGGCTTAGTTTAGTAAAAAAAATCTAGTTTTTTTCAATTTGAGGTGGAAAGATGTTATTACCAGGTACAGTCATGATGTGGGACCTATGTTGTTGGCTATATGATGCAAACATGTGTGACATAGTTGGATTTTTTTTCTATTATATTTGATGGTGATCATGGTTTCATGGAATTTCTTGTGCCTTTAGGGACTTTAGCATGGCATGATTGTTTATGCAGTTATAATGTTGGTAGTTTTGGATTGTTTTCTATTTTTTTATGGTGGTGTATCTTCTTGGTTTTAGGATCATGTTATTACCTTTCCTTTTGGGATATCTTGGTATTGTAGTTGATTTATTTGATTGTGTGAGGGATTTTGGTTGATCTTTATTAAGGAGGTTATTATCACGATGTCATGGATAACTTGATTACACTATTCAGTGGGAGATTGTGACAGTGATGGTTTGGTAGTGTTATATCTTCTTGGTTTTGGAGATTATGGTTTGACTCTTCCCTTTGGGAGAGCTCTTGGTGTTGAGCTCCTTGATTGTGTTGGGGCCATGGAGGATCCCCCATTAGGATATGGTTGTCATGATGTCATGGATAGCTTAGTATCATAATTTAATGGGAGCTTTTGGTGACGATGCAAATTCATCACTTGGTGGTGGATGATCTTCTATGTAGGAGATGGTTATATTCACATGATTTAGAGATTTTGATCTTTTGGTTAGTCATGGAGGACTCTTCAGTCTTTGGTTGAGGTGTCATGATTTATCTTTTGACATGTGATCCTTATTTGATAAGATGGTCTTTTTATTGTTTCATGGTGGACTCTTGATGATTATTTAGATTTTTGGCATGGTACAAGTTCTTTATATGTTCATTAGAGTATATGATCTTATTTTGAGGAGATATGATATCACAATATCATAATTGGGTTCCTAATTTAAAATTTGGGGCTTTAACATTAGTCTTGTTTGGTTCTCTTGGTATAGATATTTGACCATTTGCTTGAGAGTTTCATGATAGTGCTATGTTGCATTTGGAGCTTGGTAGGGATTGACTAGTTACAAGTGCTCATGGATACTTGGAGACATAGGTGAGGCTAGGAGATCTCTTTGGATTAAAGACATTTATTGTGGTGATTACTCATAATTGTTGGCTAACTAAATAAGACCTTGAGGTTTTGTTAATGTAATTATGACTCCTTTCCTAAAAAATGTGCAAATTATTCCCAACATCTCTGGATAATTATTTTCTATAAGAAACAATCACCCTCTAAATTTTAGAGGTACAACTCCCTTGTAATATTTTCAATGATATCTCAAGAAACTTGAAAACAAAACATATATAATCTCTTAACCCGAAAGCAGTAAAGGTAGATAAACCAAATACTATAAACCTTCCCAATATTGGATGCAAATGACAACTGAAATATCACAGATGCTAGCACAAAAACCAACATATACTATGTAGTGTGCAAATAAGTAAATTCCAACCCAATACAACCTTGAAAAGAAACCAATTATAGAGATAAAATATTCACATAGGAATAATATAACTACAAAATAACAATTTAAATGCACAAATTTAACATCTCCAAATTAATCTCTATATACTATACGTGCACAAATGAATAGAGGTTTCAATGCAAGGTTACTATATTGAAATTGAAAAGTATCAATTTTTTCCAAAAGCTAAGAGAGAGATTTTCTTGTTTCTAATTATAAATATATAATTGGATGAGTAACCACTTCTTTAAAAGGTAACTTCCCAAAAAATAATAAAATTTTCATCAAATAACTATAAAACAGAGAAAACATATGAAAATACACTATGGTAGTGCTTCATTGACAAGATCTTCAGTTGCCTAACTTGTCGATGTGGAAATTCTCTTCTGAAAAGCTTGGAAAGCTCTTATGACAGTTGATGTTTCCTTGTGTTGAGGAATGGTGACATTTCCTACTCATAATTTCCAAACTACCTTGTCATCACATCTTGCTTCGAGCCTCCTTTTGTATGAATCTAAAATTTTGGTTGTTTGGAACAAGGCCACATCAATTCCACTAAAAATTCTCACGTTGTTGGCATTGAAAGGTTGAGTGTTGGTGATATCATCGATCATCTTTTTAAAATTTTCTTTCAGTACTTTAGCATTTTCATCATCATTACCACCTTCCCCCAAAAACTATAGGCTAAACCCAGAAATATCTTTATGGACTTCTTCTCTAATTGCATTACACTCTGTCAACACTTTGTTGAATTCTTGTAAACTTTGTTTAACCACCTATAGCTTCCACTCAAAAAAATTCTTCTAGATCATCCAATGACTATCAACAATATTGTTGGGAATGATTTGTTCATTGGCTAGTTTTTCGGGTCCCACATTCAACATTCCTACTATTTCACTTAGGGGATTTATCTGCATCTTTTCTTCATTTATAGATCAGGTGATGCATTTTTCTATCTCCTCTTGCAAAGAGTGTGCATCTTGAAGTACTTTTAGCATTCTTGAAATAAATTGATTTCCTTTATTCATCATATCTTTGGTCCATTCCCCCATATTTTTTCTAAACATCTTATAGTTATGCATTTTACTCACCATCTCTTTCCCAACTACTAATCTAGGATCAAAGGTAACTTTAGCTTGAGCAATAGGTTGAGGAGAAATACCAAAGACTGAATTTAGACATTTAGTCAGAACCCTAACTTGACCTTTTAATTTGTCTTTACTTTTCTTATCTTTAGCAGTTATTTTAACCAATCTAGTTGATGTTATCTAGAAATTGTGTACATTTCCATCCCTTGTAGATGGCCCCAAGTTTACCCTAGTAACATTAAATTCACTAGAAGTTGCTTGATTTACTTATTTTTGTGCAAATGGATGAGCTACCATTCAAAATTCTTCCCTTTTCTTTGTAATGAAGTGATGGGAAAAGCTATTTTGGAAAATTTTGCAACAAAATTTTGATAATAACCAGCCAGACCCATAAAGCTTTAAACTTCTAGCACATTCTTTGGTACCAGCCATTCAAGCACTACCTTAATTTTTGTTGGATCAACTACAATCCCATTAGCTGAAATCACATGACCCAAATAATGCACATCCTTCTGAAAGAAGGTACATTTTTTAGAGTTTTCCATAAAGCTTATGCTCTCTTAGATATTGGAGAACAATTCCTAGATGTTGAAGATCTTCTTCATTCTTGGAGTAGATAATAATATCATCCAAGAAGACCAACACAAAATTGTCTAGGTAATCCATGAATACATTATTCATCAAGTTCTTGAATGTTGTAGGGGCATACATTAGTCCAAAAGGTAGGACCATGAACTCATAATGACCATACCTAGTTCTGAAGGTTGTTTTGAAAATGTCTTCATCCTTGATCCTCAGTTGATGATATCCTGATCGTAGATCAATTTTTGAAAAAATTATTGCTCCTCGCATCTGATCAAAGAGATCATCGATATGTGGTAGTGGATTCTTGTTCTTTATCATTACCTTGTTAAGTAAACAATAATCTATGCACAAGCGCAGTGTACCATCCTTCTTAATAAAGATCGCTAGTGCTCCCTAGGGTGAAACACTGGGTTTGATCAATCCTTTGGATAGAAACTCCTCCAATCAAGCTTTAATATCCATTAACTTTTTCATGGTCATCCTATATGGAACTTTTGATATATGCTCTAACCCTAGAACAATATCGAGGGAGAAATAAAATACTCTTTTGGAATGTAATCCAAGTAATTCATTTGGAAATACATCCACAAAGTCACTTATGATAGGATTTTATTTATATCTGATTGTCCTAATTCCACCATCTCACCATCCTTGAATCCTTGGAGATCTTTAGGTCCATAGTACACTACGTCATCCTGAGAGATAAGCTCATTGCACTCTTCCAACTTTTCCATTTTCATAGCAAAAAGCTAACACCCCTTCTTCTTAGCTCAATTCATTTGTACAATGAAGATTTTATGCATCTTAACTTCTCTAGGTGTTCCTTGCAATAATACCCAATTCCCAAGGTCATCTAAACATTCTACAATTTTAGCATGAAAATATACTTTGGCTCTATGTTTCCATATCCAATTCATTCCTAATATGACATCATAAGAACCTAGGGAGGCTACATACAAATTTAATTCCATAGAGTAACTCAGAATTCCAACCCTTGACTCGAATAAACATTTCTCTACCTCATCTCTTGTCTAGTTTGCACACTCAACAAACCAAGATTTTTCCATTTAGCCAACTTTTCTAGAAATATTACTAGCTATACTAAGAGAAACAATATTTTATGTAGCACCAGTATCAATTAGAATTGAAATAGGTGTGCCAAACAAAGTACCTGGGATTTCCACGAGATTAATTTGATACTCCACTCACCGATTGTCTAGCGTTGCATGAATTTTCTACTGGAATGCTTCTTTTTGAGGAGGTAGAGCATTTCCATGTGGTTGCATCCTTGATGGCTTTTTGGGACACTAAATCGCATAGTGATCTCCTCCACATGTGAAACATCCTCTTACCGACCCATGCATTATAGATGGCTTCCCAAAACTGCCTTCATTCCTACCATAATTGTTGTTGTTATTTCCCCTATAGTCCCTTCTAGATTCATTCTGATTATTGTGGAATCCCTTATTTCCTTTCCTTTAATATTTCTTCCCATCACTTGAATTCTTAGAAGTTTGATTGGCTTGAGACCAATTAAAAATTTTCTACTTCCTCTCATGGTAGGCAGAGATAGTTAAGCTTATGATCTTGCTTGATTACTTTCTCATACACTAAATCCATAGTAGGAGGACTGCGTACATCTACCTCTCCTCTGATTTGGGCATTAAGACCCAATATGAACTTTTTTATTTGAAACCAATTATCCTTATGATATTAAGGCACATATTTCAAAAGACAAGTGAATTTCTCCAAATACTCATTTACTAAGGAATCTCCTTGTTTTAAATTTTGAAGGAAAGTAAGCTTTTGATCAAAGTAAAGTTGTGGTAGCCACCACTTCCAAAAAATTTCCACAATTTTTTCCCAAGTGAGACTTAAGGAACTCAATCCAACCTCAATTTTATTATTCATCCACCAATTGGATGCTTCACCAGCCAGTTGAAAGGTTCCCCATACGACCTTGGTTATTTTGGAGTAATTCTTGATCTCAAAATATTTCTCCATTTTCATGAAACATGCTTCAGATGCATCCCCATTGGTGGTTCCCTCAAACTTAGGAGGGGTGACCTTCCTCATATCCTATGATAATTCACTAGAAATTCATTTCCTCTTACTTCCCTCAAATAATTGTTGGGATTCTTCATTACTATGATCACTTGGGTTGGTATAATCATTAGACTTCTCTCCCTCCTCTTCGTTTGGAGATTCTTGTTCTATTCTTCCCTCTCCTCTCACCTCTTGCTCGAGGTGGCTAATTCTATCCCTAGTTTCATTCTTCATAGCCAAAATTCAGTCCAGTTTGGCCTCAGAGTTTTTTGTGGGTTGACCCTCCTTTTGGCTACCTGTAGGGTTGATTCTTGTTCTAACCATTTCTACAAAGTATTTTTTCTAGTTGGAGGTGTCATTTCAATTAGTTCCTATGAAGGCTTACTTAACATTCTATAAATAACCATTCATACACAAGAGAGAATAAAAACATAATTCTTTGCACAAGTTTTTCCAAATCATGATTTTTATTAAGATCAAGGGATTTCAATTATCCTTGAATTATGTAGAGTAACTATTTAAATAGTTTAGGGGATAATTGTCGCGGATACGGATTCGGTCTGTCATCAAGATAGGCATCTAAGACAGTAGTGCCTTAGTGATTTCAATTCAAAATCACAACAAAAACACAACTAACTATGCTATAAAGCAAAAACAAGCACAGTTGATCCCCCATTGATCCTCTAAGAGAAATGAATGCAACAAGAAATAGATTCAACATAACCAGATACCATGAAAGACAAAAAGAAGACACAAAGATATACGTGGGGAAAACCCTTTCAGGTAAAAACCCCACACTCCAAAATTTTGAGCCATTGTATTATTCAGCAACAAAACCAGTTACAATACAATATCAAGCTCAAAGCCAATACAGGAGTTACATCTTGTTCTACTGGAGAAGTAACAGGTACCCGCAAGATTCCTCTCAGCTCCTCAGATGACTGTCATAGCTAGCCTCATGGCCAGCCCAGTCATTCAGCCTCCAATGATTCCCATGCCTAGATCCAAGAGATAGAGTGTTCACAGTTACATTGCCTAAGCAAACTACTCGAACACCCTCTCCATCTCTGTACAAATCTCTTCACACCTTCGGCTCTCCAACCTGTAAGTCCAACTGCTGCAATCTCGCATCATGCATCATGCATTATGCTTGCAGCCCCATGCACATGCATTCACATGCCCTCGCATCCTGATCGCAGTCTCATGGTTGCGCATTCAGCTCGTACATCTCACACTTGCTCTGCAACCCATGACTCTTGCAAACTCATCGAACTTACTTGATTGAGAAATAATACATCTCTCATCCAATATGTAACTGACTCAACAAGAGCAAAGAAGACCATCTACAAATCACGCATCTGGTCGGATCTGACAGATCTCCCTGCAACGAGCCACCCAGGCATTCAATGCCATTCCAAAAACGGGTTCAGCTCCGCCAACCTTTGTTGACAAAACATGCAGCACAACAAGTTAGGTAACTATCCAATCACTATTCAACCAGGTGCCACGCGTCCAAGACCCATCAGTAAATGCAGCTGACAGAGCAACCAAAACGGTCAAACAAACATCGGGCACGTCCAAGGCTTCAAGCCAAACCTAACACTGCCGGAGTCGGAGTCGGAACAGGAGTCAAAACAGGACTCCACCGAAAAAACACACTGCTGGAGTCGGAGTCGGAGATGGAGATGGAAATGGAGTCGAAACAACGACTCCACCAAAATTCCACACTGTCGGAGTCGGAGTCGGAGATTGAGATGGAACTGGAGTCGAAACATGACTCCACCGAAATTACAGGTTCATGAACCAATTCGGTTCTGCGTCCGCCCGCGGCAAAGAGGAACACATCGAAAATAGGACTGACAGGGTAAAGTCAACCCGGGGTCAAACCAAGACGGGAGCACAAAAGATCGGAGTCAGAGTCGAGGACGGAACAGGAACAGAAACAAGACTTTACCAAAAGTCCAAGATCAGGAACCAAACCAGTTCCGGTTCCTCCTCCGCCAACTGCAAGAAACAACAATCCAGAACATGGACAAAGCAAAGGAAAACTCCCCAAGGAGAATCCAAACATCCAAAGGAACTAGATCACAAAAGCAGGAGTCGGACCCGGAATCAGAACAGGAATAGGAACAGGAACATGGCAAACAGACATTGCCAACTTCCAAAACTGGTTCCACCTTTGCCAGAACCAAGCGAAGAGCAATAGACTGCCGGACCCAGAGCCAGAGCCGGACCCAGAGCCTAACCCGGAACATGACAAAAGGAACAATGCCAGGTTCCAATCCAGATCCCCCTCTGCCAGAACAAAACTCGAAGAACCAAGAAAGCGGGGAGCAGAGCTGGAGACGGAACGGGAACAAGACCCGGAACAAGGAAAACGAAACAATGCCAAGTTCCATCCCGGTTCCACCTCCGCCAGAACAAAAGACTTTGCCAAGGAAACAAGAGAATTTGCCTAAGTCTTCAAAGGGGGTCACCAGAAAGTTGAGGCATAATTCCCAATAATAATATCCCTCGAATTCACTTTCTGATACATATTTGAGTGTAACATATCCTTAATATTTTTGTTCAAATACATAATCAAAGGGTACATAACCTTAAGACTCACTCTCAGAAACATAGTTTCCAGGGACATATCCCTCCAATTCACCACTAGAGGCAATTACAATAATTTTAGACAATAGGGGTACACGAGGGTCCCTAAAAATCATGACAGGACTAACACTCCATTCTGAGGGCATATCCCTAGAAAGTGGTATAGAAGCTAACTTGGTAGGAGAGATAGGAGGTACAAAGTTAGTAGCCTCATGCATCCTCTTTCTTTCTTAATTGATATAGGATATCACATAACTAATGGTCTTTGTGTCACTAAGCCATATTGTGTTGTCATAATTGGTCCCCTCAATGGTTCTAATAATGTCTTCCCTTTCCTTCTTGGCCTTGAGGTAGCACTCATTATCAATCACTGACTTCCTTGCAGTCATCTTGAGTTGCACCATCCTAGAAAAAGAAGTTAAAACATTAGATTCAAATAATGTTGGAGAAAAGCATAGCAATCTCATAGGTTCCAGAGTTGAATCTCGTAGTTCTGATACCACATGTAACAAGCCTAATATTTTACCTATTTTTTCACCTAAGTTTAACCCACATGTGAATTCACCAATACATAGCAATAATTTTTTCCATATTTTTCATTTTAATAACAAATGCATATTTGAAATAATCCCATTCCAATTCCCATTGCATTTCAATAATAAATATGTATATTTGAAATAATCCCATTTCAAATTTCCATTGCATTTCAATAAAGTAACATTACATTATTCCAAGTAATGATTATAATTTCATATATATATTTCATAAAGATATAAGATCATGATTACATACATAGCTTTCACTTGCTCAATGGAATAAACTACAAATGATCTAGATGTCCTTGTTGACATACATCCTCAAATTTTTGTTGGCTATTGTATAAGGGAGAGCATCACCCAAGTGTTTTTCCTCCAACCACAGACTTACTGCAATCCCTCGCACATCTACCAAACTAGTAAGATAGCTCTCCCTTGAATGAAGAGTTTGGTCTAGTATCCCTCATAATGATAATAGCCTACTTGAGCTTAGTGTTGTGTCCTACATAACTAGAGCTACCATATAGTGGATACCCTCCTACAAGGATGACATTCCCAGCCTAGTTATGCAATCCTAGCCCACAATGAATTGATAGTGTAATCAGTGGAAACTTACACTACTTTGGCCAAAGATTTGATCATTACGTTCAAACTAACTTTTAAAGAGTTGTCTCTCACCTCTATGAAGTGGACGTCAAATTTTCACCCACCTATTGCTTGATTTTGTAAATACAACGACCATAATAACTCATGATGAGTCTATTCCATATCATGATTCCATTCCAAAAGGATAATATATTTTCAAGTGATCTAACAAACCAACTAGGTTACTCCCAACCTTGGTTTATCCTAACCCCAAGGACTAACCTTATTAACCACAAAGGTTCCTTAGCATCATAAGCTAAAAATTCTAATATAGCACTTCAATGCAATATTTTTTCCCATTCTACATAATCCATGTAAGCAAACATATAGACTATTACAACCTAGGTATTATACTAATATTCTATGGTTATCTTGTTTAGCTAACACAAATACATAATTCCAACATAATGGATAATACACATGAATCAACCAATAAGGTTTCACCAAAATAAGAAATCACCAAAGATCATGCAAGCTCACGAAAAGAAGAATCCATCAAATTAATGCAATCAAGCTCAACATAACATATAATAATCTTTCCTCAACCACTTTCAATTATAAGCAATTATTGTATCAAACATAAGAAGAATAGAGAAGTAAAACTAGCATGCCTAGAAATAGATCCCAAAATAGAATTTGCCTCCTAAGCTTGGTGCCAAAACTCCATTTTTTGCTCCTTCTCCTTTTAGCTTTCTCACCAATCTATCTCTAAATCCAAATACTCAAACTACACAAGAAAAACCTCTAACTCTCTCAATGAAAAACTCGCTCTCTCACACCTCTCGACGACACTTAAGAACTCAAATTTATGCTCAAGAAATTCTAAAAAAAAATGGATTGCAACAATGAAAAGAATGAATTCTAAATAACATTAGAGTTGATGTAAGGACAATGAACAATTGGAGCGACTAGGTGGGAAGAGGAACGGTTTGGGGAGTTTGAAATCCTTGGTTGGGGAAGGTGATGGGGAGTCGGATTCTGATGAAGATGATCCAGATCCATGGTTGGAAGGATTATTTGGATGTGTTTTTATGGAGGGTTGGCGCTTCCTTCCCTTCATGGATCTTTTGGCTTTGGCACTGTGTTCTCTGCAGTTGTGTTTCTTTCTCCTACCTCTTTAGCTTCCTTTGTTCACTACTTGTTGTGGATCATGTGTGATTCTTTGCTTATGTTCAGGCTTGGTGGTGCATGGGAGTGGTTTTTTGGGTCAGGCTCTTTGGCTTGTTAGTTGTTGGGGATCAATTTGTTTCCCTGTGGTTTCTGGCTTATTCTTGCTTTGTATCCTTATTATTCCCCATCTTTGGGTTGGGGTCTTCTTTATCTACTGGTGTGGCTTTGGGTGTGGTGGTGCCAAAAGTTCTTGCTGAGAGGTTGTTAGAGGATTTTGGTGGCCTTATCTTAGACCCTGATTGGCATGTAGGGTTGGAAGTTGATTTTTCTTGCAGTGCCTTCTCTCCTCTTTCTCTTTCTGCAAGTTTTCTTGGCTTTCTCTGGCCCTCTTAGGTATTTTTTCCCTATGTATGGGGGCTTTCATTGATTAGGGTTGAGGTTGTCGGTTTGCATCTAGTGGAGTTGTTTGTGGACAATTTTTGGCATGTTTTAGACCCTGACTAGCATGTGGGGTTGGAGGTTGTTTTTCATTGTCTTGTCGGTGCTCTACTCTCTCTACTTGGAGGCTTTCCTTGTCTTGTCCTTCTTCTTTCAGGTCCCTTTGTCTCTTCTTTGGAGCTGGTGTTGGTTGTGGTACTTGGAGTTCTTGTTGAGGGTTTGTTTGAGGAGAATAGGGGCCTTATCTCAGACCTTGACTAACATGTAGGGTTGGAAGTGGATTTCATTTGATGTTCCTTCCCTCCTCTTTCTCTATCTGTAGGTTTTCTTGGCACTCTTTGGCCCTTTGGGGGCTTCTTTTCCTTTGTGTGGGTGCTTTTTTTGCTTGGGGTTGAGGTTGATGGTCTACCTTTGGTGAAGATTTTTGTGGAAATATTTTGGCATGTTTCAGACCCTGACTAGCATGTAGGGTTGGAGGTTGTTCTACATTGTCTTGTCAGCTCTCTACTCTCTCTGTTAGGAGGCTTTCCTTGCCTTGTCCTTCTTTCAAGTCCCATTGTCTCTTGCTTGGTGTTGGTTGTTTTTCTAGGTAGGGATTTTCTATGGTTCCTGCTTTATTGTAGTGTTGGTTTTCTTTCTACTCTCGATGGGGAGTGTTTCTCTTGTTGCTAGGTTTTTTATTTGGCTGATTTCTAGTCGGTTTTCCTAAGTTATATGTTATCCCCCTTTTGGGTCCTAAAGCTCATTCTCAAAGTTGGGGTTGTGCTACTGACCGAGGAATGATATGTCTTTTCTTATTGGTTCCAGTTTAATTCTTTGCCAAAGGATGCTATGGTGGTCCTTACTATGGGTGTAGACACTCCCTTTCATCTTTTTCAGCTATGGTCTTCTTTGGAGGTGGAGACTACTCCTTCGGAGGTGGAGCCCTCTTCTATTGAGGTGGAGAGGTGTATTATGGATCATGTGGGAAGTTCTTTCTTCTATGATTTTGGGTCTCATTTTATCCTCTCCTATAGAGGGGTACCCCTTCCTATTGAGGTGAAGGTTGGGATGGTGTTGTGGGTTGACTGTTGTTGTGTATTTGCTAAGACTCTTCAGTGTTTTAATGTGATTCCTAACTCTCCTATTGAGGTGGTGAGCTTGGTTTCGTTGGATGGTGTTGAAAAGTATTGTGCTACTGTCTGGCTAGTTCAGGCCAATGGTTACCTAGCAGTCTCTAGTTTTTCATTGTTGGTTTGTGTTGTTAAGTGTTATGTTGCAGTCTAGATGATGCAGGCTATTAGATGCTTGGTCATTTAAGGTTTTTCTTGGGTCCAAGTTCCTTTTTAATTCTTGGTTTTATTGGGCTTAAGGTTCCCATTATTACCTTTCATTTTGGTGAAAATTTGAGATGTCAAGCTATTATATTTTAATCTATTTTTGGTTCATTGCTGGTTGTCTTTGTTTTATTCTATTGCAGCTTGGTCTATTTGTGTGGGTTTTAGGTCCCCATTAAAACCTGCTTGTTAATGGTTTCGGGTCCATTCAAAACCTGGTTTTCCCCCTTAATCAAAACAATGAAAAGAATGAATGCCAAAACCCAAAAGACTATCCTCTATTTATACAGAACATTGAGAATTTTAATGCTACAATTAAGTTCTCAAATTTGTCACATTTCCCTTCCATTTAGCACCACTAAACAACAAAAACCAAATTCTCTTCTAAATGAGTTGACTAATCCAAACCAAGTGCAAAGTGGCTTCTCAAATAACTGAAATCCAAACACATAAATAGTCCTAGCAACTTCAGCCTCTTTACCATGGATGAGTCACCCTCACAAACTACCAACATTATCTCTTTTACTTAGTTAAACATAGAAACAATTTCCTATAGGTTTCTTATTTGCATTGTGGTTGTTGGTTTCTTACCATAACAAGTCAACCTCTTCAATTATCTTTGGCTAGCTCATGGATTGACCAAGTCACATGTTCTCATATGGTTGTGCATGGCTTTTCAACTCTCAACTTTGACTTCTATTTGCATTCTTCCACTTAACATGGTGCAACATAATATTTATTAAATTCCATCCAAATGTTTCCCCAATGCTTCCACTTATGCACATTCACTTGCAATAATATCAATCCACATTTTATGTACTTTTATTTACTATAGTGTAGGAAAAATTATCCCTTTTTCACACTTAATTTGGAAATAATTAATAATAAAATGAACCGAATGTTGCCTTAATTTAGTGTTGTAATATGTTTCATATTAACATTAAGTTTAGGGGCCTTTTCAATAAAATGGACTTAATTGTGCCTTATTTTTTATGTTGTAAGGTGTACCTTTACACATTTAGACTAATCTAAGGCTTTATTAATTAATTGAGCTTAATTTTCCTTAATTGACCCCTTTAATTCAAATCCAAGCCTAATTAAATACAGATTATGAGGGATAAAACCCAACATTCATAAATTCCATTATACAACACTTAACTTTGGAAGATGTGTGTCCTTGGTAAGTGACCTAGGACCCATTCGCCATAGGGAAAATGGGTCCTCACTTGGTTCTAGAACCCTATTTTTAGATGGTGTTTAACACTATCTGATGTGTGTCCTAGGTAAGTAGCCTAGGACCCATTCACCCTATGGCGAATGGGTCCTCACTTAGACCTAGGACCCCCCCTTGAAATATGTTTTTGATGGTATTTTAATGATTTCAAATCTACAATTCAATGTCAGTTTGTGATATTTGAATTTAAGGAATTAATGTTAAGATACATATAAATACAAGGTTATTTCACTTTGTTTCACCCTAGCAATTTCAAGTCTTCAAGCATTATAGAAAATTTATGAACAAGTGTGATCAAGAGTGATTTCAAGAGCATTTCAAGGCATTCAAGGGAAGATTTGAAGAAGATTATTAGAATAATCAAGATTCCTTTCATCATATCAAAGATGTCTTGCATCATGCATGTTGTTTGAGCTAATATGGTGATGTAGAGTTCAAGATCTATTCAAATGTTCAAAGGCATTGTTTCACATCAATTTTCATGATCAAGACCTACCTTCATTGAGGCCATTTCATACAAGTTTGCAGATTTATACTCCTACTTTTCAAATAAGGTTTGGTGAGTTGTTACATATATTTTTTCATTCATCATTCCTTCATTCTTATATTCATTTCAAGGTTTAATTACCAAAATGAGGTTTGACCAAGGCAAACCCCCATTCCCTAACAAAATAACATTTTTCTCTCTTCAATGTGTGATTGCAGATTTTAGGTTGAAGATCATTTGAAGAGAAAAATTGAAGAAAGTTGCAAAGTTGTCAAAGTTTCAAGAAAAGTTTCCAAATCAAATAACCAATCTACAGGATTTATTTTTGACTTTCTGATAGTGAACGCCTAGAATTTGAGAGTGTGGAATGAGCAGAATAGAACCCAAAAATCATTTTCTAGGAGCCCTAGCGAGGACCCATTCACCATAGGGTGAATGAGTCCTCAGTAGGGTTTGAAAAAGGATCATTGGTGATAGGTACACAATATTTTTTCATTTTTAGATTTGCATTCTAGCAATTAGTTCTGTTAGTTTTCAAATTTTTCCTCTATAGCACACATTTTGAATGAAATTAGAGAAATGGGTGCATCGTATCCTCTTTGTTATCAGTCCATTTTAAATAATACACATATTTTTCTATGTTTCATTTTGATGAACCTGACCTTGTATAGCAACATTCTGAAAATTAGAGTCCTTCTAACCCTAGATCTAAGTTTTTCAATAGACTGCATTAGGTTTACATTAGTTGCATTACATTTAGGATTCTTTAAATCTTGAATTATCTTGTGTTGCATATAGGGGTTTAAAATTATATTTTTGCATTATTTAAATTTGAAATTTTCAAAAATTTGCATGCATATTACATCAATTTTGCATAGTGTTTGCATATTAGTGTACTTTTCATCATTCATATTCAAAAAAAAATTGGATCAAATTTATATTTTTAAAAGTGTCACATAGTTCATCATTTGTCATTAGTTTTACTTGCATTTACACATCAAATTCTAGAAAAAAATTTTACAAAAATAGTAGACCGATATCTGAAACAAAAAACACATCTAATCACTCAGAAATTCCATTTTTCAATTTTAAAAAACCCTCTACTAGGACCTATTTTCCCCTGGGCGAATGAGTCCTTGGAGGCCTATAAAAACCAACTTTTTTGAGCTTTTTTATGGTTTTTTGCACTTCCTAGGCCTACTGGTAGCATATAGTATCAATTTGGAAAGTTTCAAAAAAAAAAAAATTATGCATCTAGGTCAAAACATCCATTTAGTGGTCATTTTTAAATCATTCTAAAATAATTTCAATAGCAAAAATCTTCAGATCTGTAGGACAATTGATTACATTTTGAAGCAATGCATAAGTTGGATAGATTACTTTTTACAATTTTAGTATCTTTCCTTTCCAAGTATGCCAAGAAAAAGCTCATCAACAAGCATGTTAGTCATTCCTCCAATATATTTCCTAGTTAAGAGAGTCTCTTAGTGCAAGACAGTCAAAATGTTAACACATTCCTTAATTACACCCACCCACATATCTCTCCTATTTGTGGGAATGATGTGATAGAAGAAGATGTAAGCATAGACAATCATGATAATCATAGTTTCTCTTCTCCCATACCTCTCCTACTTTTGACAAAGGTATTTTGGTGTTAGAAGAAACACCCATTGAGAATCATGACAATGTTGAAAGCTCCTCTTCTATAAACTCTCTCACTATGGAAGATATTATGGCACAAGAAGATGAGATCATTGACACATTTCTTAACATCAATTTACCTAATCTTTGTTCACCCCTCACTTGTGATAATTCTTTATAGAAAGAGGATAAAATCATGGGAAAACCTGGCAATCACATTTGTTCTTCTCCTAATATCTCTTCTTTTTGTGAAGAAGATAGTTTGGTGTTAGAAGATACACTCATTGAGAGTCATGAGAGTCTTTTTTTTCCCTCTCCTAATGCTTCTCCCATTTGGAAACATATAATTGAACAAAAGGATTCAATCAATGATAGTTGTTCTTCTCTTGATGCTTCCCCTATTTGTGATGAAGTTACTTTACAAGATCTAACCATGGAATGTGATGAACATCTTGTTTGCTTCTCTCCTAAAATCTCTCCTACTAGAGTAGATATCACGGTACAAGAGAATGATAGAATTGATAGTAATGTGGCTTCCTTAGATGAAGATGATGAAGTGACATTAGACTACCTTTCAGTAAGAGATCATGGAAAAAGGATAAGTTTGTTGAGGTTATGAACATTAGAACTCCCTCGAGTCCTCTAATTCTTAGACCTCCTACAAACCCTTTAACTATTGGACCCCCTAAACCTAAACTCATCATTATCCACCCTCACAATAACTGCAAATTCAAAATCAACCTTAACTTAGAACCACCTAAAAGGCAACTTGATAATGATAATGTTTCACAGCAACCGAGTCAAAATACCATTGCTCATACATATAACACTAGGAACAATCTGAAACCAAGACAAACAACTCAAACATCCCTCCCATTGCCTCAACCTATCTTGCCTAGTGATCCTTGTTTGCCTCTTCATAATGGAAAGGAGTTTGATCTTGTTTAACAACTTAAGAATACTCCTACTAATATATCCTTATCGGACCTTATTCAAGCCTTTCCTAGTTATCATAACATGCTTCAAAGTGTTTTACAATGATTTCCTACCCATCCTAATGTGCAACCAAATGATGTGGTTGCCCAAATTCAAGATATAACTCTATTCAACTTGGATATTACTTTCCATAAAGATGAGTTATCTCCTTTGGAGGTGCAAAAAAAAAATGATGCTTTGATGATATTGGCTACTATTGACATTAATGGTATCAACAATCGCATTAAGAGAAATCTCATTGACAATGGCTCAGCTCTTAATGTGTGTAGCATAAACCTTTTGGATAAGATTGAAGTAGACAAAATCCAAATTCAACCTAACTCTTTATCTATTCATGGGTTTGATAACATAGGAAAACTACCGCTTGGTGTGATTACATTACCTATTAAAGTTGGAAAGGTTACATTAAAAACTCTTATCGATGTTATGCCTCACAATCTCTCATATAATCTTCTTTTAGCAAGGCCATGGTTTCATTCAATGAATGGGGTGCCTTCTACTCTTCATCATAAAATGAAGTATGTCTACAAAAACAAAGTGTATACAATCAAAGTGGACCTTGAACCAAATAATTGTTTGAACATTGAGAAAGTCAAGGAAAATCCTTTGAAGGCATTGACACCAACTACACAAGTGGAACCCATGCAAGAGAAATAAAAAGAGAATCATATTGAATAAGTTACAAAGTTATTGGAAGATGATTGGGGTTCTTTAGATTTCACACCTATATTCATGGGAGATTACAAGATCATAAACATAGAGTTTGAAAAGAGAAAATAAAAAGTGGTAATGTTGACACAAAGTTCAACACAAAATTTGAAAGCATCCACTTCAACCACTTTAGAGGGAGAAGAAAATTACTCAACAAACTTTGATGAAGTTCATTATGATCAAACATCAAATCTGAAAGAAATGAAAAATATTTATGGAAAAGGTTATGAACTTATGAAACAAATTGGGTATAGTGGAAAAGGATGTGGTTCTAGAGAATAAGGTATATGTGTCCCTATAGATCCTAATACAAAATAAATGACTAATGGTCTTGGTTATTATCCCTCAAAAGAAACAAACAAGACTTCACTCAATATAAAAACTCTTACAAAATATTCTTCCAAGACAACTTTAACTTTGGTGCATCCTAAACTGATAGATGATACATATGGGAATATCTCATTAGATAAGCATCAAGTTGATGCTTTGTCTACTCATTATAATCAATAACAATAGTTGTTTCTCCTTACCATGTAATAGTTGTAGGATCATAGCATACTCACTATTGCATGTTTTACATTCATTATCATTTCCTTACTGCAAGGAGTGGAATAACATCATTCATCTTAGCTCATCCTTGTCCTGTAATTAGTGGGGGAAAGGGGTTAGATAGCTTTGTCCTAGTTTTGGCACTTGATGTTGTTGTCTTCCTTTCGTATATATTGACCAAGATAAAGGTTGACTTTCATGTTCCTTATTGGTCCTTTGCTTTGTTTTATTTTTCATGTTTTTACATGTCATTGCATGTGCGTGATGTGATCCCCCATAACGTTTTGTTTGATGTTTCTCTCTTCATGTGCATTCCTCTATATGTACCTACATTCTTCTATATTTTGTAAACATTTAATCATTTTCACTTGTCTTTTGTTTTCCTTTTGGGATGACGCAAGGCGTCAAGAAATTTAGGTCTCTTCCATGTTGACTTGAAAGTATTTTTCTTTGTTTTCACTCTCTATGTGTCATTCTTCTAGTTCTATGAGTATTTGGGGAATGATGGCATTTCCAAGCTCTATGACAACATTGTAGCAAAGATATATTGACCCTGAATCCGTAGATCCCATATATATTTTTGGGGGCAACCCCTCCTTCCTTTTTCATCATCTAGCTTCATTTGGAAACATATGACTTGGCATAGGGCTTTTCGAGTAATCTCTCATGTCTTAGGATTGAATATTGTCTATTTTGAAGAAATTTCTCATAGAAATGGTGTTAGCAACCGCTTTAAAGTGGGTGCATACATCGACAATATCTTTCAACATTTTTCATGTTTCATGGTATGATTTTATTTTTTTCTTGTGATGTATCCTTTTCTTGGTGGTATCATTGGGTTTGATGTCCTTCAAGAGTGTGATATTTCTTAGTGTACAACTTTCCTCTTAGTGGTGATGCGATGCACTACATTCCCTAAGTTGTGAATCTTTTACTGTTTACTTTTCCTCTCTTGGAGACATTAGGCATGATGTTCCCTAAGAAGAAGACCTTACACAAACTAAGAAAAATCCATTTGAACATTTTTTTTTTACTAGTATTATTGTTCATAAGTGTCAGCATAACATGGCTTGTTAGCCTTATGAAGCTCAAAACCCTAAATTCAAGGCCACCAACCATAACACACCTTGCTTTCTAGTGGATCATTTCCTTGTTTATACGTGTTTAGCATAACACATCTTTTTAAGCCTTATGGAGCTCAAACTCTAATTTCAGGTCCACTAAGCATAACGCACCTTGCTTGTTTGTGGAGCCTTGCCTAGAATTGGGGTGCCTTATTAAAGTTATCAAGAGGATATCTTTGATATGGTATGGGAGCCTAATATGATTCTCTCATTTTCCACCCTTTTGGGATACTCACCTAGTGGACAGCCTGAGGTTCCACTACCCGGAGTGATCATGACAAAAACAAAAACCGATGGCTTAGATGTGTTTCGTGCCAATCAGACTGTCTAGGCTTGATCTTCCTAATCTTTGGTGTTGTATTATTGTGTATATTTGTCATTGTTGCATACATATGTGTCTTGAATGTCTACTTTAGTGTGATTTTTACATGGGTTCATACTCTCACTAAAGTGGGGGAAAAATATAGTGTAGGAAAAAGTATCCCTTTTTCACACTTAATTTGGAAATAATTAATAATAAAATAAGCCTAATGTTGCCTTTATTTAGTGTTGTAATATGTTTTTCATATTCACATTAATTTTAGGGCCCTTTTCAATAAAATGCACTTAATTATGCCTTATTTTTGATGTTGTAAGGTGTACCTTTACACTTTCACATTAATCTAGGGCTTTATTAATTAATTGAGATTAATTTACTTTAATTGACCCCTTCAATTCAAATCCAAGCTAATTAAATGTGAATTCTAAGGGATAAAACCCGAAATTCATAAATGCCATTACACAACACTTAACTTTGGAAGATGTGTGTCCTAGGTAAGTGACCTATGACCCATTCACCATATATAGGGCGAATGGGTCCTCAATTGGTTCTATGACCCTTTTTTTACATGATGTTGAACACTTTATGATGTGTGTCCTAGGTAAATGGCCTAGGACTCATTTTCCCAATGGCGAATGGGTCCTCACTTAGACCTAAGACCCCCCTTTGAAATATGTTTTTGGTGGTATTTTAATGATTCCAAATCTACAATTCAATATCAAATTGTGATATTTAAATTTTGGGAATTAGTGTTAAGATACATATAAATATGGTGCAGGAGCACCTTAAGGTCTTTTGGAAGATCTTGGCAATTTTGGCTTGTAGGTGGTTCTAGCCAACCACCAAGGTAATAAGGAATATGATGTAAAGTACCAAGGTAGAACTCATGTTGTTTAGTGGAAAACTTAGGTTGGTTTAGAACCTTGAGGTTTGGGAAATTCTTAGTGTAGAGATTAGGCAAAACTAGACAATGTTGTCTTAGGAATTTGGCCTAAAAGTTCAAAAAAGGAATTAACGATGTTCTAAGCCCAACCTAAGGGTCCTAGCACGTGAAGGAAGGGTATATAAGATCAAAAAAACCCTAATACGTGGGTTGGAAGTTCATTTTCATGAATTGAGACTTGGAGAGCATATCGTGTGATTGGAATTCAGCAACTTTTGAGTGAATTTTTGTGTTTGAGCCTTCATCCAATCAATGATGGATTGAAAGGTCTTTTCTAATGGTTTTAGGCTTTCCATTGTGTCACTTATTTACTATGTGAAGAATTATATTAGACATTTAGTTCAATTGTTTTCTGTTTTGCAAGTTTTTGGAGTTTTGGCCTTATAGTCGGTTTAGGCCAGTTTTTGGAAATCATGATCCCCACTTGAATTCCCATGGCAAGGCTACCATGGCCACTTCGAATCAAGTAGGGGAATTTTTTTACAGTTTAAATAGTGTGTGTGGAGTCTTGGTTTGTAGGGGAAGAGTTGAATTCATCAAACACTAGGCGAGTACAAGTGCATTCTGGCTAGTGGCTTGGAGAGGACAGCAGTAAAGAAAGATGCTAAATGGATTGGTTCATGCCAATAAAGAGCATGGGAGTTTTGGAAGATGTATTCAAAACATTTTTTTGAAAGGAGGAGAGTTGTGGAGGTCATTGAAGCCCTCAAAGTTGGAAAAAGGAGCCAAAACCCTAGAAACCCTTGAATTTAGGGGGTATGAGGACAGTCATATGTACGGCCATTTGGGAGACCTTACACCTAGTAAATATTGAAGCATAGGGTACCACTAGAAATAATATCCAAAAATATTTGGGGTTTGTTAAGACCGAATTTGAGAAAAGCCAAGAAAACTGGTTTTAGGAGGCATAATTGGCCAAGAAGGCTACAAGGCCCAAAATTGAGTTTTTCAAGAAAGCGATGAAAAAAAGGTGAAAGAATCCAATGAGATGGATCAGTGAGGAGTCAAAACAACTAAGGAAAAACAAGACTACCCTATCCTAGCCCTGGAGTGGTTAGGACACATTTGGGTCAGTGTGGAGTCCAAGGAAGCCTAGTGGTGGAATGGGAGTGTTGGTGAAGATTTTGAAATTGGTGGAGAGTCCTACGTGGTGAGAGGGGTTTAGGAGTGATCCCTGAGTAGGGTAGAGATTAATACTGTAGGAAGACCAAAGAATAGGTCTTGGGAAGAGAAAGAGTGCTCTTGAGGTATAGGGCTCCCCATCAAATTGGTATCAAAGCCAATAAAGGCTTGGGAATTAAAATTAGTGAATGTCAAAGAGAAGTGAATCCATAGGAGAGAACACCATGGTGACCAATTCAGAGCTAGCAAGAGACTTGACAGATCAGCAAGAGAAGAATAGGCATCTTGAAGAGGCTATGGAAGAAATGAAGCAAAAATTGGAAGAAGTTGTTGAATCGGCAAGCAAGATGAAAGTGTAGTTGTCAGAGGAGAAAGACAAAGGAAAATACCAAGTGGAGGAGGAAATAGAACCAGAACCTGACCCACCAATATCAGAGGAACCCTTCCTCAAAGCATTGAAGGAATTGAGTGGCAAGGAACTTGAAGGTGTCCCTATGTTCACTAGAAGAATGGATGCAGAGCTAGTTATGGAATGGATAGAGGGAATGGAGAATCACTTTCAATGTGATGGAATTACAGAAGCACAAAAGGTGAAGATAGCCAAATCAAGGTTAAGAGGACAAGCATTAACTTGGTGGAAGTTTCTACAAGAAGAAAGAGAGAAGGAAGACAAGAAACCCATAGGAAGTTGGAAAACTATGGTGGCTAAAGTAAAGGAAAACTATCTACCTGAGGACTATGACATTCAATTGCACAAGAAGAGACAAAATATTAGACAAAGAGACCTAGATGTAGCTGCATATACAGAGGAGTTCCAAAAACTAATCCTTAGATCTAGAGTGCAAGAAGTTGAAAGCATCAAGGTTGCTAGGTATCTAAACAGTCTTAGATGGAGCATACAAGAGGAGTTGAGTCTTTTCACACTTACTACCCTCCATAGTTGCTATCAAATGGCTATTAAGGTGGAAGAGAAACTAAAAAAGAAACAAGATTCCAATACTAGAGGTAAAGGAAGAGGTAGAGACTCTAGAAGTGGACATAGAGGTAGTTTTGGTGGAAAAATCCATGAGAATAGAGGGCAAGGTGATGCTAAGGTTGGTGAACAATCCCATGAGTCAAATAGTAGAGGGGGTTATAGAGGTAGAAGCTCAAACAATGGAGGAAGAGGCAAATCAGGAGGCTTTGGGAGAAGTTCACATTTTGCTTCCATGAAATGTTACAATTGTGGACAGTTGGGTCATCTGTCTTATAGGTGTCCTAACAACCCAACATCTTCACAAAGTGAGAGGAAGATCAACTATGTTCAAGAAGAGGACTGCTCCAAACATTCAGAGGTGAGTCTAGATTCAGAGAAAGGTGAGAATATCATGTTAAGAAGGATCTTGATCAAAGCACCTACCGAGGATGAACACAAACAAAGGAGAGCTCTTTTTAGAGTCAAGTGCAAGATACTAGGAAAGGTTTGCAAGTCCATCATTGATTCAGGATCTACTGATAATGTCATCTCAGAGGAGGTAGGACAAAAGTTGAAGCTCATCAAGATACCCCATGTGTGCCCTTACAAGGTTACTTGGTTGAACAAGGGGCAGAATATACTAGTCAATGAACAAGTGTGGGTTGAGTTTACTATAGGAAAGTATCAAGACAAGATACTATGTGATGTGTTACCAATGGATGCATTCCATTTGCTGCTTGGAAGACCATGGCAATATGACAGGGAGGCAGTACATCATGGCAAGGAGAACAAATATTCATTCAAGAAGGTTAGAGTGACTTACAAAATACAGTCTTTGTTAGAAGAAAATACAGTGGCAAAGGCAGAATCTAGTGTCCTTTTGATGAGTGGAAAGGAATTCCTAAAAGACATCAAGGAGGAAGAAGGAGTTGTCTATGCAATCATGTTGAAGCCAAAGGAAGAAGAGTCACCTAATCAGCTACCTATGACAGCAAAAGTGAAACGACTATTGGATCAGTTCAAGGACATTATTTGTGAAGGTACACCAACTACACTACCACCTAAGAGAGCAATCAGTCATCAAATAGACTTTATACCAGGATCAACACTACCTAACAAGGTTGCATACAAAATGACACTAGAGCAGAACAAAGAGATGGCAAGGCAAGTTCAAGAACTTTTGGATCAAGGGCTGATCAAAAAGAGCATAAGTCCATGTGATGTTCCAGTGGTGTTGGCACCTAAGAAAGGAGATAAGTGGAGAATGTGTACTAATTCTAGGGCAATAAATAGGATAACTATTAAATATAGGTTTCCTATTCCTAGGATAGAAGATTTAATGGACTTTTTAGGGGGTGCTAAGTACTATTCCAAAATTGATTTGAAAAGTGGCTATTATCAGATTAGGATGAAAGAGGGAGATGAATGCAAGTCAGCTTTTAAAACTACAGAAGGGTTATATGAGTGGTTAGTAATGCCATTTGGGCTTACAAATGCACCTACAACTTTTATGAGGGTGATAAATGAGGTCTTGAAGGACTTTATAGGAGTTTTTGTGGCTGTCTACCTAGATGATATCCTCATCTTTAGCAAAACAAAAGAAGAACATATGAAGCACCTAGAGCTTGTGTTGAAGAAACTTCAAGAGGAGAAGCTCACCATAAATCTTGAGAAAAGTAAGTTCATGAAGCAAGAGTTAGTTTACCTAGGATTTGTAGTGTCATAAGGGAACTTGAAGATGGACAAGAGCAAGGTTGAAGCCATTCTTAGTTGGCCTACTCCCAATACAGGGACAAAAGTTAGGAGTTTCCATGGATTAGCTCAATTCTATAGGAAATTTGTGAGAAGGTTTAGTGAAATTTGTGCACCGGTTCTTGACACCATCAAAGGAGGACTGAAAACTAAGTTTGTGTGGACCAAAGAAGCCAATGAAGGGTTTGAAAGGTTGAAGAGGGAGATAGCTACCCAACCTATTCTAGTTTTACCAAGTTTTGACAAACCATTCATAGTGGAATGTGATGCAAGTAACATAGCAGTTGGGGGTGTTCTAAGCCAAGAAGTCAGGCCAGTGGCATTCTTTAGTGAAAGGTTGAATGAAGCAAAGTCTAGGTACCCATCCTATGACTTAGAGCTATATGCTTTGGTGCAGGCTCTTAAGAAGTGGAGGCACTATCTATTGCCAAAGGAATTTGTGGTATACACTGACAATCAGGCCTTAAGCTACATAAATACCCAAGAGAAGCTCAGTTTGAGGCACATCAAGTGGATGGAGTTTTTGCAGTCATACACCTTTACCATCAAGCATAAGAAGGGGGTTAACAACAAGGTTTTTGATTCTCTTAGTAGGAGGTTGCTTATTGTCCAAGAGATACAACTACAAAGCACAGGATTTGAAGGATTCAAAGATCTATATGAAGGAGATTCTGAATTCTCAGAGATCTACAAGGTATGTTTTGATTTTGAGAACCATTTTCATAGTGAATATGTTGATTACACTTTGCATAATGGTCTATTGTTTAGGGGAAAGCAATTGTGTGTTCCTAGAGGTTCCATGAGGGAGAATCTAATCCAAGAAAAGCATAATGGCAGTTTGATTGGTCACTTTGGTTTGAACAAGACACTAGAATTAGTGGAGAGGTTCTATTGGTGGCCTAAGATGCAAAGAGATGTAAGAAGATATGTTGAACAATGTGGAGTATGTCAAAAGGAAAAGGGAACATCAAGCAATGCAAGTCTTTATCAGCCATTACCCATCCCAGATAGACCATGGGAATGCATAAGCATGGACTTCATAGTAGGGCTACCTAGGACACTAACTGGTTTTGATAGTGTGTTTGTGGTAGTGGACAGATTTAGCAAGATGAGCCATTTTATTCCATGCAAGACAACACATGATGCAAGTCAGATTGCACACCTATTCTTCAAGGAAGTAGTGAGGATACATGGGTTGCCAAGGAGCATAGTTGTAGACAGAGATGTGAAGTTTATGGGGCCTTTTTGGAAAACTCTTTGGAAGAGGCTAGGAACCAACTTGTCTCATAGCTCAGCATATCATCCACAAATGGATGGATAGACAGAGGTGATCAATAGGGTACTTGGAAAATTTTTGATATGCTTAACTAAGGAGTATGGACAAGGATGGGAGCAAGTGATTCCACAAGCAGAATTTGCTTACAATGATAGCACAAATAGGACTACGGGTAAGATTCCATTTGAGATAGTTTATGGCTTACATCCAAGGGGTGTACTTGAGCTTAGAGAACTGAAAGGTTATGAAGGAATCAGTGGACATGCTGATGATTTTTATTAGTCAATGAGAGAGGTTCATGAGCAGGTAAGGAAGACATTGATAGAGGCTAATCAAAAGTTGAAGGCTACGAGAGATGAAGGGAGAAGAGAATTACAATTTGAGATAGGTGATTTGGTGATGGTATACCTGAACAAGGCAAGGTTACAGAAAGGCATACCAAGCAATCTTTAGATGAAGAGGATAGGGCCATGTAAAGTGTTGGGTAAGTGTGGATCCAATGCTTACAAGGTGGAGTTACCCAAGGAGATGTCTATTTCTCCTATCTTCAATGTGAAAGACTTGGTGAAGTATAAAGGACTAGAAATGGATGAAGAACAGTACAATGCTGAGATAAACAATGATTTGGAAGCACTCAAGGTACCTGATCAGATCAGACCACAAGTGGACAGGATTTTAGACTCAAGGGAGAAGAAGAGTAGGCACAAGACATACAAGAAGCATCTAGTGAAGTGGAAACATCAACCAGAGTCAGAAGCTACTTGGATAGCAGAGAGCGACATTCAAAAGCATGGAATTAGTGAGGATCTCTTGACACCATAGGTTCCTTAACTTCTTTGTTGTAGGGGGAGAATGGTGTAGGAGCACCTTAAGGTCTTTTGGAAGATCTTGGAAATTTTGGCTTGTAGGTGGTTCTAGCCAACCACCAAGGTAATAAGGAATATGATGTAAAGTCCCAAGGTAGAATTCATGTTTTTTAGTGGAAAACTTAGGTTGGTTTAGAACCTTGAGGTTTGGGAAAGTCTTAGTGTAGAGATTAGGCAAAACTAGACAATGTTGTGTTAGGAATTTGGCCTAAAAGTTCAAAAAAGGCATTAATGATGTTCTAAGCCCGACATAAGGGTCCTAGAATGTGGGAGAATGGTATATAAGGTCAAAAAAACCTTAATACCTGGTTTGGAATTTCATTTTCACGAATTGAGACTTGGAGAGCATATTGTGTGATTGTAATTCAACAACTTTTGAGTGAATTTTTGTGTTTGAGCCTTCATCCAATCAATGATGGATTGAAAGGTCTTGTCTAATGGTTTGAGGCTTTCCATTGTGTCACTTATTTACTTTTTGAAGCATTAGGTTAGACATTTAGTTCAATTGTTTTTTTTTTTGCAAGTTTTTGGAGTTTTGGCCTTATAGCCAATTTAGGCCAGTTTTTGGAAATCATGATCCCCACTTGAATTTCCATGGAAAGGCTACCATTTCCACTTGAAATAAATTAGGGGAATTTTTTTACAATGTAAATAGTGTGTGTGGAGTCTTGGTTTGCAGGGGAAGAGTTGAATTCATCAAACACTAGGTGAGTGCAAGTGCATTCTGGCTAGTGGCTTGGAGAGGATAGCAGTAAAGAAAGATGCTAAATGGATTGGTTCTTGCCAATAAATAGCATGGGAGTGTGGGAATATTTATTCCAGACATTTGTGTGAAAGTAGGAGAGTTGAGGAGGTCATTGAATCCCTCAAAGTTGGAAAAAGGAGCCAAAACCCTAGAAACCCTTGAATTTAGGGGTATGAGGACAGTCATATGTATGGCCACTTGGGAGACCTTAAACCTAGTAAATATTGAAGCCTAGGGTACCACTAGAAATAATATCCAAAAATATTTTGGGGTTGTTAAGACCGAATTTGAGAAAAGCCAAGAAAACTGGTTTTAGGAGGCATAATTGGCCAAGAAGGCTACAAGGCCCAAAATTGAGTTTTTCAAGAAAGCGATGAACAAAAGGTGAAATAATCCAATGAGATGGATCAGTGAGGATTCAAAACAACTAAGTAAAAACAAGACTACCCTATCCTAGCTCTGGAGTGGTTAGGATACATTTGGGTTAGTGTGAAGTCCAAGGAAGCCCAGTGGTGGAATGGGAGTGTTGGTGAAGATTTTGAAATTGGTGGAGAGTCCTACGTGGTGAGAGGGGTTTAGGAGTGATCCATGAGTAGGTTAGAGAGTAATACCCTAGGAAGACCAAAAAATATGTCTTGGGAAGAGCAATAGTTCTCTTGAGGTATAGGGCTCCCCATCAAAATACAAGGTTATTTCACTTTGTTTCACCTTAGCAATTTCAAGTCTTCAAGCATTCTAGAAAATTTATGAGCAAGTTTGATCAAGAGTGATTTCAAGAGAATTTAAAGGCATTCAAGGGAATATTTGAAGAAGATTATTGCATCAATCAAGATTCATTTCATCATATCAAAGATGTCTTGCATCATGCATGTTGTTTGAGCTAATATGGTGATGTAGAGTTCAATATCTATTCAAGTGTTCAAAGGAATTGTTTCACATTAAGTTTCATTATCAAGACCTACCTTCATTGAGGCCACGTCATGCAATTTTTCAGATTTGTACTCCAAGGTTTCAAATAAGGTTTGGTGATTTGTTACATAGATTTTTTCATTCATCATTCCTTCCAGCTTTTATTTATTTCAAGGTTTAATTACCAAAACAGGGTTTGACAAAGGAAAACCCCCATTCCCTAACAAAAAAACATTTTTCTCTCTTTGATGTGTGATTTTAGATTTTAGGTTGAAGATCATTTGAAGAGAAAAATTGAAGAAAGTTGCAAGAAAAGTTGTCAAATCATGGAAACTGATCTATAGGATTTCTTTCTAGATTTTTGATAGTGAATAGCTGGAATTTGAGAGTGTAGATTGAACATAATAGAACCTAGAAATAATTTTCCAAGAGCCCTAGCTAGGACCCATTCGCCTTATGACGAATGAGTCCTTAGTAAGGTCTGAAAAAGCATCTTTGGTGATAGGTACACACAACAATTGACTCTTTTCAAATGTACATTCTGACAGTCATCTTTGTTAGTTTTTTATCGTTCCTCTATAACACACATTTTGAATGAAAATAGAGAAATAGGTGCATCATATCCCCTTTGTTATCAATCCATTTTCAATAATAAACACCCATTTTTCTATGTTTCATTTTGGTGAACTTGACCATGTACAACAACATTCTAAAAATTAGAGTCCTTTTAACCCTAGATCTAAGTTTTACAACAGATTGCATTAGGTTTACATTAGTTGCATTACATTTAGGTTTCATTAAATCTTGCATTAGCTTGCATTGCATATAGGGGTTTAAATTTACATTTTTGCATTGTTTAAATCTAAAAAATTCAAAATTTTGTATGCATATTACATTAATTTTGGATAGTGTTTGCATATTAGTGTACTTTTCATCATTCATATTCAAAAAAAAAATGGATCAAAATTTCATTTCAAAAAGTGTCACATAGTTCATTATTTTTCATTAGTTTTACTTGCATTTACACATCAAATTCTGAAAAAAAATTGTTACATAAATACTAGTCGGAGATCTGAAACAAAAAACACATCTAATCACTCAAAAATTGCATTTTTCAATTTTAAAAAACCCTCTTTTAGGACCCATTCGCCCTTGGAGGCCTACAAAAACCAACTTTTCTAAGCTTTTTTGTGGTTTTCTGTATTTCTTAGGCCTACTGGTAACCTATAGTATCAATTTGGAAAGCTTCAGAAATTTATGTTTTATGCATCTAGGTCAAAACTTCCATTTAGTGTAGTCATTTTTAAATCATTCTAAAATAATTTCAGTAGCAAAAATATTCAAATTTATAGTACAATTGATTACATATTGAAGAATTGCATAAGGGTGCTGCCACAATAGTGTGTCTCACTTTTGGGGCATGCTGATTTTTTCCTGAAATCACCTTTTTTAGAAAACCTAATAATTTAATCCTTGATAGGTTCTATATAAATGGTTTTAATTGAATAGGGATAGATAAGAACCCCTTAGATCAAACCCCCTTGGATAGAACCCCTCTAGTATTAAATCATACCCACAATGGAGTCTCCTTCAAACCTATCAAAATGTTGACAAAAAAACAATTTTTCTTTACATTTTGAGGGATTAAATAACTTCATTTAGAAATTATATTTTGTAAGATTTTAGCCCTTGAAACAAGCTTTCCAACAAGTATAGTTTTGGTATGTTTCCATTTTATCATGTATTTAATTTTTAATTTTTACTAACATAGGTTTTTCTTTTAACATTGAGCTCTTCATTCTGCAGAGGTTGAAAAATAGTAAGACATTGTAAAATATATATATATATATCTATTCCCTCCATATTGATGTTCTTATTTCACCAAAAATAGAAAAATTGGATTTCGACATATACATAACAAGTTGTGTTATACGACACACACGTATGTCCAATTTATAGTTTTTGATTAGATAAGCTAAATTTACTAGGTGTAGTACCCATTGCACAATGAGCCCAAAGGTCCAAAAAGGACCAAGATCAACAATACATTATAGATTCCAGACTAAAATTGACAAAAAGAAAAAAGAAAATAGACACAACACCCGGACAATAGAGACTTGGTAGAGGCACACAAACCAACCCACTAATTGGAAACATCATCCCATTTCTAAATGAGGAGATTTAAAACATCATCCCTAACCCAATTAGGGCCCTCACCCTCGTTCTTCTTGTCCACCTCCTCCTCGATGACATTGGAGAGGGCAACGAAAAATCTGTGGATGATCCTAATGGTAAAACATGTCAGCCTAGTGAACTTGCATTCAAGTTTCTCCATCCGCTTCGTAGCTTGTTGATGTCCTCCTCCTTGTCGCTCTTCCTCTAATTTGTCTCTTCCTCCATGGACCTAGGATCTAAAGATTGGGTGGATTCCTCTTTGAGCATTCTATTCAAGTTTGAGAACTGACTGGGACCATCCATGAAATTCTCAACCTCCTCCATAGTCTCCTTAAACTCATCTCTTTTGCCAGTCTGCTCTGAGTTTCTATAAATTTCATCCACTAATATCTCTTTCTTGTTCTTTGCTAGTCTATGAGACCTCCAAGCACTTTTTTGCTTCATTCCCATGTCAATACTCATGGCCATAATAGTGTCCCATTTGGAATCCTTATCCTCATCACTCTTTCTCTCACTTTTCGTGCACGGAACCTCCACCTAGCCGATAGTGTCCTTTTTACCCTTATTTGTCATTGGTATATTGTCCAACCTATTGGGTGTATTCTTAAGCTCACACAGTTTGGAGACAGCATTGGAATGGGCCAACTTAGACCCCCCTTCTTCTTTTTTGTTGGGGCTTTAGGTTGAGGTGCCACATGGGGCTCATTGTCCAACAGGGGGGTTTCTCTTAGGACCAATAGAAGTAGTGGGGGATGGTTTCTCAAGGGATAGGTTAGGTGGTTCTAATTCTTCCACAGAGATAATAGAGATGGGTCTAGGGGGCATAGGGCCAAATGGAAATGATAGAGTTGAAGAATGAGGCCTTAGTGAAGAGACAAGGGAGACAGTCGGTCAGGGTTTTGAGCAACAACTTCAAGGGATTCCTTAATTGAGTTTTCAAGTGAGGTCAAAAAAAAGGAAAGCTTAGGAGCATTTTGTGCCTAAGGTGGTTTAGCTTCAGAAAATGATAAAAGTAAAAAACCTTAAATCTTCCCTCTAAAGTTATGTATTTCATGAGAGCTAAACACACCTTATCCCATGGTTTTGGAAGTGCCTCTCTGTCAAAGCTCGACTGCTTCTTAACTGGCTTCTCATTGTCCTTGAAAAAGGCATTGAGGCTTTCAAGGTCCTGAGTTTTTGTGTACTTCTTGTACTTCTTCTCGTTGTAGGAAATGCATGTCACCTTGGCTATCACCTCTTCATTAACCTCAAATGAGATTCCTCCCATAGTAACTCTCATGTCCCTCCAGGAGCCAACAAATTGTGTTGACATATTTTCATCATGACCCACTAGACTTTCTAACAGAGGTGCCAGCCCCCCTCCATGTAGATGTGCCACACAATTGGTTCCCTACAAAATTCATCACAATTTTTCAGGGTCGGTCCTAACCCTATCGCCACCCATCTCAATACATAGCTCACAGAAACTAGCCTAGAAAAAAAAGTTAGCCAAGAATTGAATTGGCCACTAGTGAAATTACCCAACCTTATAACACCTTTTCCAAACCACCATCGACAAGAGGGTGTAATTAATGTTTCCAAAATTTTACATGTGCCAATAGTCATTCCCAAGGAAATCATATCTATGAGGCCATAATCTTTCCTTAAGTACAATAAGCTTAGATAGAAAGCCTTGATGAAAATTATCTAATGATTAATAATCGACGTACAAGGAGTCACTTTGAATTTAGATATTTTCTTAGACCTTTTAGCTGTGGGGCCAAAATTTGAATTCCTTAAGTATATCAGAATAAATCTTAGGGTCATCATAAGCTTGATCAGAATATACATAGCCAGCAAGTTGGAGATAAACATCGCTAACCACACGTTCCTAAAAATTTGATGCGATATGCAGTACTTACAATAAGAGAACACATAAAAACTAATGAGAGCCCAACCATACATAGTCATAACTGCTAACGACCCCTTGACACCTCGCTTTAACCTCACCACATCATTCGACTTAGTCCACATCATCAAAGGCCCTAACGAGTAGAGCTAGTTGTACCCACAAAGAACCACATAGTAGGCCACCATTTAAACGGTTATATTTTTCTGCTCATCAAGGATTAATCCTTGTGTATTTGTTGGTAGAGCCCCAAGTCTTCACAAAAATTTGCAAAGACTCCACAAGGACCCCAAGTTGGCCATGGCATCCACCACCTAATTTTCGTCACAATAGGTGTGAGTAATTAGCCTCCTTTGCAGTTTTGAAATTAAAATATTGATGTCTAAAAGGATATCCTTGGTGCTCCATCCTTGAAAAATGACTACTTAACAAATTCAATCACTATCATAGAGTCCCCTTCTATGTGTAGTTATTTATTCTCAGAGTGATAGCCAACTCAACACCCTTGAGCAGTGCTCATGCCACCGTCTTCATAGAAGATTGTATGCCTATCCTTCCAACAAACCCAACAACAAATTTTCCCTTTCAATCCCTAATTGTGCCACCAATGCTGGCCATTCTTAGTTTCCCTTTAGCTACTTTGTCAAAATTTAGTTTGAACCAACCAATGATTGGGGGGTTCCAGACCATGTTCCTTCTAGATAGAGACATAGAGTTATCAAAGGAGTTGATCTCTAGGTTTTGATTCCAAGATTTTTCCATCTTGATCTCCCATTTAGTAGGGGTTTGTCTGGGGGTTTCCAAGTGTACAGAGAGAAATTATCAAAAATAAGTTTGTACCCAATGCCAAAAACTTCCTTGGGATTTTTCTTGGTATCTTTGAAGATCTGATTGTTCCTCTCTTCCCATAAGCACCAGCAAATGATGGGTGGGGTTTGAATCCAAATCTCCATGGGGAGAGGGTGTTGGAAGGGGCCAGACCATCCTTTGATAAAATATTTTGAGTCCTTATTCAGGGTCCAATGAATCAAATTTTCCAAAGGCTAAACTCTAAAATTTAGTAGCAAATGGATGGTGCAGTAATAGGTGATCAACCGAATTTTCATTTCTTTTGCATAACATGCATCTATTCGGGATCTAGAATCTCCTTTTCCTTAAATTATCCTAGGTTAGAATACTATTGTTACATGTCATCCACCAGAAGAAATTTATTTTTGGTGTCAAGTGTCTATTCTAGACCTATTTCTAAAGTTTTCTCTGAGTACCCTTGTCTAATAGCAAACCATAAGTTGACCTGACAAAAAGGTTGCCCTTGCGTTCCTTAGTCCAAAAGAACTCATCTTCAATGTTGGATATGGGAATTCTAGTTAGGGAGAGGATGTCCTATAAAGATTTAGCCAACAGTTTCAAATCTAGGGAAAGGGAGCACCATAATCCTAAATCTTTCCATTTCATGCAACCATGTAGACCATGAAGGTAATCACAAACATTCCTACCAAAGAAAAGACGTGCAAGTTCCATCTGATTTTGAAGTCAAATAAGGACAGAGGGGATTCAAACAACCAAAGGTCTTCCCAGAAATGAATGTTGCTACCATTTCCAAGTTTCCACCTCAGCCCCAAGTGTAGCAACTTCTTCATCTTGCAAATATTATTCCAAGCCAAAGACCCACGGGGGTGTTCATTCAAGATGCATTTGATTAGGGGGTACTTGCTTAGGTACTTTGCATTCAAAATCCTGCACCATTCTTTTTTGTTCCTTAACTAGTCCCACCTCACCTTGGTGAGCAAGGCTTTGTTGGTAGATTGGACTTTCCTTATACCAAGCCCTCCACCATATTTAGGAAGGAAAACCTTATCCCAACTAACCAAAGACATCTTTTTTCCTTTGTCCCAGACCAGAGGAATTTCCTTTGATTTTTTTTAAAAAATTCAGCAATGTAACTAGGCATTTTGAACATGGAAAGGAAGTGCACTAGAATCCCTTGAAGTGTGGTAGTAAGGAGTTGCAGCTTACCAGCATGACTAAGGATAGAGCCTTTCCACCTTGCTAGATTCCTCTAAATTGTCTCAACAATATTCCAAAAAGTGGAAGTGACTTCCTTAACAATGAGAGGGAGACCTAGATACACTAAGGGAGGCACTCACACAACCTAGAACAACAGTCACATGATCTCACAGGCCAAGAGTACAATTAAATAAATAGATCATACTCTTATTGTAATTTATACATTGACTTGAGTAAGCCACATAATTATTAAGACAACTTTTCCATTTTCTTACTTCCAGCACCGAATCTTTCCCAAATAAAATGGTTTCATCCAAAAATTGTTGAATGAAAGCTAGATCCAAAGTGGTGGCTAGTTTAACACCTTTGATAGAGCCCTCTGAAAAAATTCTAGCAACATTCCTACTTATCACATTAGCAATCATTATGAAAAAATAAGGAGATATGGGGTCACCCTTTCTTATACCTCTCCTAGCCGAAAAGAAACCATGGGGGACCCCGTTGACCATAATAGAGTACTTCTCTGTAGTAATGCATTCCAAAATAATGTTAATCACTCTCTGATTGAAACCAAACTTAGCTAGGACATTGGAAAGAAATTCACATAAGACTTTGTTGTAAGCTTTTGAAATGTCAATCTTTAACACCATACTAGCACTGTTGCACTGATCCATGGAATGCAAAATTTTGTGTGTGCCAATAGCAACATCCAAGATATGGCAACCCGAAACAAAGCCTTTTTGGCTTGGGCTAATCATTTTTTCTAGAAAGGGTTTCAAGTGGTTCACCAGGATTTTGGAGAAAATATTATAAACTGTATTACATAGGTTGATGGGATGAAAGTCAACCATGGTCTGTAGCTCCTCGATTTTTGGAATAAGGGCAAGGAAGGTGTGGTTCAGATGTTTGAGCAGTTTTCCATAATTAAAAAATCCCTAGCCACCAGAATTAGGTATTCCCCCACAATGTCCCAAAAGAGATGAAAGAAAGTTGGAGGGAAACCGTCATGTCCCAAAGCCTTGTACACCCCCATACTAAACACAACAACTCGAGCTTCCTTAGGAGTAACAAAACCCAGACTAGTCTCATTATCCTCTTAGGATATATAAGCATGAAGGGGTTTTGACAAAAGTTAATCCATAGTCAGATAGGAGCCTCAATAGGAGTTGACAAAGCACATTGGAAGTGATCAGAAGCCAAAAGACTAATCTGGGTAGGGGTAGTAATAACATCCCCTACCTCATTTTTCAAAAAATTTATCTGATTCGTTTTCATATGTTTAAGGTCTGAAACATGGAAGAAAGAAGTGTTCTAATCACCCTCAGTCAACCATTCAATTCTGGACCTTTTCTTCCAAAAGATCTCTTCTTTTTTCAAAATTATCTCCCATTCCATACGTTCATCCTTTTCCAATTGAAATGTCTAAACACTAGTATCCCCTTCCTCCATCCTCTTTTGTGTCACCCTAAGCTTATCAACAAGAAATTTTTTTTGATGAAAAACATCCCCAAACACCCGCTTGTTCCGCCCCTTAACCATATATTTGATATACTTGAGCTTGTGAAAAATCCTAAACATGGGGGAGCCATGTACAAGGACATTCCACCAAACAACAATCTTATTCCTAAAATCGGGATGAGAATTACACATGATCTCAAAATGGAAAGGGAATAGACCCACAACAAAGTGTTCATTCAAGACCAACAGTAGAGGATTATGGTCTAGAATAGTTTGAGGCAATGCCAAAAAATTGGAGTTAAGTAAGGCCATCCAATTAGGAGAGAAGAGGAAACAATAAATCCAAACCTAGATCAAACCATCCCTCAAACACCTATTAGTCCAAGTGTAAGACTGACCTTGCAAATCAATATCCACCAGCCCAACATTATTTAAGAAATTAGCCAGATCAACCATGCTATCAGAGTAATCAGTCATACCACCACACTTCCTCGAAGGGTATAAGGGAGAGTTGAAGTCTCTAGCCACTAGCCATCAGTCCCCCCTATTGCTCTGAATTCAATTAATAATTTCCTACCAAAGGGCTTTCCTCGCATTCCTTAAATTGGGGACATAAATGTTAATCATAAACTAAGAACCCCCAACATGAGAGAACTAGACTCCCACACTATTCCTACAATGAAATAAATCAGTCCCAGTTATCCTATTAGGATTCCACATCACAGACAGCCCACCCGAAGCCCCATCTGCATCACTATAGGAAAAAGGGGCATTCGGCCAAATATACCTAGCTATGGGTTCAAATTTAGTCTTTTTCATCTTGGTTTCTTGTAACAATAAAACGTCAATCTTGTGTTCCAGCACATAATTCTTCAGGGCAAGATGCTTGTGGGGGCTAAATTTAACCCTCTCACATTCCATGATGAGACTTTCATTTAGATACTTTCTTTGAGGAAACTTCCAATGTCCTTTGTTTACCAATAAAAATCTCTTTTGTTGTCTCTCTATTCCTTATTTGTTTTTGGTTGGGTCTACCAAGTTTGGAGTCACCTTCCACATCTTCTTTCTTTTTCTTACCCTTCCTCTTAGGAGTTGACCAGAACTCTTCTTCCATGGTTTGAACTAGAGGAAAGATAGCCATCTCAGTCTATCCAGGACTAGGTGTCTCCTTTGTCTCTCCCTCATCTCATAACTTGCCTTCCTCAAGATCCTTAAGCTTAGGGGAATGGGTCTTCTCTATTTCAACCAAAGGAACTACAAGCACCTCCTAAATAGGTAATAGGGGGACATAATATCCAACACACTATTGGGAGAGAACCCACTTAGTGTCGAAGCAGAATCAACATAAACCATATTCGTAGACCGAAGCTCTAGGATTACCAGGTCAGCAAGCCTAGCGTTAGCCAGGGAATCAATGATCTAAGGATATTAGACTCGAAAGGGTAGTTTTTAGTGAGGACATCCATGGATGGATCACTAGGGCTATGGTTATGATTTACTGTGGACTTACAGTCTGAAATAAGGTGGCCAGGTTTAGCACTTTTTGGCAATAAATCACAGCATTCTCATAGCAGACCGGTTGAGTCCTGGACCCAATTTGGAACAAAGCTTCACAGTATTGGGTAAAGTCTTATTAATATCACTATTGACAAAAAATGTGCAAACATTAACCTAGATTTTGATCTGGTAATGGAGTCTGAGGTGATGAAATGAGCCAAGGAGTCACCAATAGTTTGAAATACAACATCATCCCAATACTCCAGGGATAGTCCTAGCAGATGCACCCACACCGGAGCTGACTTGTTGAGATCGATAGTAGGGTCAAAACTTAGTTTCTAGTGGCACAAAGATAGACCATGTTTCCCATAAACCTAGGGACCCGAAGAGAGCACCAAAATCAAATCCTCCTTAGCCATGAACTTAAAAAGGAAGAGTCCACCAGCCATGGCACATAGAGCCACACTTTCCTTAAGGAGCCATTTTGTAGTTGCCCATCTTCTCACCATATCAATAGTACGGTAAAAGGAGAAGAAAATTCCCACCACCCCATTCTCCATGGATGAAATAATTTTATCACTAATAGCTTTAGGAATAGATAAATCAGTACTCGATATAGAGATCTCCACCTCAAGACTAAGAATGGAAGTATTAGTAGCCAGACTTGAGTTAGTCAACACGCTCTTCCAACCCTTTAAACTCGAAGTGATAGGGATCACTTGCACACCATCAATAGGCTAACCAAGAATCATGGGATCCCCAACAGTGGACAACACATGAGAGCCGCTCGAGGATGTTGAAACAACATGTGTTATCTGGTCAAAAGAGGACAGGGGGGACCATGGGGTACCCCCAAAGAGGAGCCTACCATGTGCACAGACAATTCAAAACTAGAATAGAAAGAGAGAGTAGGAAAAAATATCAATCCCCCATTGTTTCCAACCCTTTAAACTCGGAGTGACAGGGATCACTTGCACACCATCAACAGGTTGACCAGGAATCATGGGATCCCCAATAGTGGACAACACATGAGAGCCCCTCGAGGATGTCGAAACAACACGTTTTATCTGGTCAGAAGAGGATAGGGGGGACCATGGGGTACCCCCAAAGAGGAGCCTACCATGTGCACAGACAATTCAAAACTAGAAGAGCAAGAGAGAGTGGGAAAAAATATCAATCCCCCATTGTTTCCAAATTATAGTTACAATGACTTCAAAAATTAATTTAAAAAATAATGTCACTAAAATTTGTGAAAAAATATCCACTCCCTACGTATTGATGTTGAGAATCGATATTTCAAAAATTATAATTTTATCCTTTATAGAAAAAAAGTTGTGTTATATGACACAAACATTACTTTCTGAAAATGTTGTTTTCTATTAAAAACTAGTTATTAAAGGAGAAGTTAAAAGATTCAGAATTTTTTTCAGAATTTTTTTAAAAATATGTATTTAGAATCTACATAGAAATTTCCACAAATCACTAGTTCACATCATCTTGAAATTATTAATGGTTTAGCTACTATAGGTCTTAGAAGATGAAGATTCGGTTAAAAATATTGATGTAAATGTCCATCTTGGGCAAAAAAGTGAGACACAATATTGTGATTTCACCCATAAGTTGGATAGATTACTTTTCACAATGTTAGTATCTTTCCTTTCAAAGTATGCCAAGAAAAATCTCATTAACAAGCATGTTAGTCATTCGTCCAATATATTTCCTTTTTATGAGAGTCTCTTAGTGCAAGACAGTGAAAATGTTAACACATTCCTTAATTACACACACCCACATATCTCTCCTATTTGTGGGAATGATGTGATAGAAGAATATGTAAGAATAGACAATCATGATGATCATAGTTTCTCTTCTCCCAATACCTCTCCTACATGTCACAAAGGTATTTTGGTGTTAGAAGAAACACCCATTGAGAATCATGACAATGTTGAAAGCTCCTCTTCTATAAACTCTCCTACTATGGAATATATTATGGCACAAGAGGATGAGATCATTGACCCATTTCTTAACATCAATTTACCTAGTCTTCGTTCATCCCTCACTTGTGGGAATGCTTTAGAGAAAGAGGATGAAATCATGGAAAAACTTGACAATCACATTTGTTCTTCTCCTAATATCTCTCCTTTTTGTGAAGAAGATAGTTTGGTGTTAGAAGATACACTCATTGAGAATCATGAGAGTTTTTTTTTTCCTCTCCTAATGCTTCTCCCACTTAGAAACATCTAATTGAACAAAAGGATTCAATCAATGATAGTTGTTCTTCTCTTGATGCCTCCCCTATTTATGATGAAGTTACTTTACAAGATCTAACCATGGAATGTGATGAACATCTTGTTTTCTCCTCTCTTAAAATCTCTCCTACTAGAGTAGATATCATGGTACAAGAGAATGATAGAATTGATAGTAATGTGGCTTCCTTAGATGAAGATGATGGCATGACATTAGACTCCCCTTCACTAAGAGATCATAAAAATAAGGATAAGTTTGGTGAGGTTATGAACATTAGAACTCCCTTAAGTCCTTTAATTCTTAGACCTCCTACAAACCCTTTAATTATTGGACCACCTAAGCCTAAACTCATCATTTATCCACCCTCAAAACAAAGTTGAAAGTTCAAAATCAACCTGTGCTTATCTTAGAATCACCTAAACAACAACTTGATAATGATAATATTTCATAGCAACCAAGTTACAATACCGTTGCTCATATATATAACACTAAGAACATATTGCAACCAAGACAAACAACTCAAACATCCCTCCCATTGTCTCAACCTATCTTGCCTAGTGCTCCTCATTTGCCTCTTCATAATGGAAAGGAGTATGATCTTGTTGAACAACTTAAGAATACTCCTACTAAGATATCCTTATGGTACCTTATTCAAGCCTCACCTAGTTATCATAATATGCTTCAAATTTCTTTCCAACAAGTTCATACCCCTCCTAATGTGCAACCAAATGATGTGGCGACTCAAATACAATCTATAACTCTGGTCGAATTGGATATTACTTTCCATCAAGATGAGTTACCTCCTTTGGAGGTGCAAAAACAAAATGATTATTTGATGATATTGGCTACTATCAACATTAATGATATCAACAATCACATTAATATAACTCTCATTGATTAAATGGAGAAAAACCGCTTTATCTATTTGTGGGCTTGATAATGTAGGAGAAAAACCACTTGGTGTGATTACATTACCTATTAAATTTGGAAAGGTTACATTGTAAACTCCTATCCATGGTATGCCCCATGATCTTTCATATAATCTTCTTTTAGGAAGGCCATGGATTCATGCAATGAATGGGGTGCCTTCTACTCTTCATCGTAAAATGAAGTATGTCTACAATAACAAAGTGTATACAATCAAAGCCGACCTTGAACCAAATAGTTGTTTGAACATTGAGAAAGTCAAGGAAAATCCTTTGAAGACATTGACACCAACTACACAAGTGGAACTTGTGCAAGAGAAAGAAAAGGAGAAGCATATTGAAGAAGTTATGAAGTTATTGGAAGATGATTGGAGTTCCTTAGATTTCACACCTACAATCATGGGAGAATACAAGATCATAAAAAAAGAGTCTAGAAAGGGAAAAGAAAAAGCGGTAATGTTGACACAAATTTCAACACAAAATTTGAAAGCATCCACTTCAACCACCTTAGAGGGAGAAGAAAATTACACAACAAACTTTGATGAAGTTGTTTATGAGAAACCATTGAATCTAAAAGAAATGAAAAATATTTATGGAAAAGGTTATGAACTTATGAAAAAAATTGGGTATAGTGGAAAGGGATGTGGTGCTAGAGAAAAAGGTATTTGTGTCCCTATAGAGCCTAATACACAAGAAACAACTAATGGTCTTGGTTATTGTCCCTCAAAAGAAACAAACAAGCCTTCACTCAATATCAATACTCTTACAAAATATTTTTCCAAGACAACTTTAGCTTTGGTGCATCCTGAACTGATAGATACTACATGTGCAAATATATCATTAGATAGGCATCAAGTTGATACTTTATCTACTCATTATAATCAATAACAATAGTTATTTCTCTTTGCCATGTAATAGTCATAGGATCATAGCATACACACTATTGCATGTTTTACATTCATTATCATTTACTTTTTTCAATGAGAAGAATATCATCATTCATCTTGGCCCATCCTTGTCCTACACTTAGTGGGGGCAATGGGTTAGATAACTTTGTCCTAGTTTTTTCATAAGATGTTGTTGTTTGCCTTCCATATATATTGACCGAGATATAGGTTGACTCGCACATGCCTTACTAGTCCTTTGCTTTGTTTTATTTTTCATGTTTTTGCATGTGGTTGCATGTGCATCATGTGATCCCCTGTAACATTTTGTTTGATGTTTCTCTCTTCATGTGCATTCCTCTATATTTACTTGCATTCTTCTATATGTCATAAAAAATAGATCCTTTTCACTTGTCTTGTGTTTTCCTTTTGGGAATGACACAAGGCATCGAGACATTTAGGTATCTTGCATGTTGACTTGAAAGGCTTTTTCTTTGCTTTCACTCTCAATGTGTCATTCTTCCAGTTCTATGAGTATTTGGGGAATGATGAAGTTTTCAAGCTCTATGACAACATTGTAGAAAAGATATACTAACCCTGAATATGTAGATCCCTTATATATTTTTGGGGGCAACCCTTCCTTCCTTTTTCATGATGTGGCTTCATTTGAAAACATATGACTTGGCATAGGGCTTTTTGAGTAAGCTCTCATTTTTTAGGATTGAACATTGGCTATTTTAAATAAATTTCTCACAACAATGGTGTTCACAACTGCTTTAAAGTAGGGGCATACATCGATAATATCTTTTGACATTTTTCATGTTTCATGGTGTGATTTTCTTTTTTCTTGTGATGCATCTGTTTCTTGGTGGTGTCATTGGGTTTGATGTCCTCCAAGAGTATGATATTTCTTAGTGTACGACTTTCTTCTTAGTGGTGATGTGATGTATTGCATTCCCTAAGTTGTGAATATTTTACTCTTGACTTGTCCTCTCTTGGATACATTAGGCACGATGTTCCCTAAGAAGAAGACCTCACACGAACTAAGCAAAATCCCTTTGAACAAATTTTTTTTACTAGTATTAGATTGTTCATAAGTGTTAGTGTAATGTAGCTTGTTAGCCTTATGAAGCTCAAAACCCTAAATTCAAGGCCACCAAGCATAACACACCTTTCTTTCCAATGGAGCCTTTCCTTGTTCATAGGTGTTTAGCATAATGCATCTTGTTCATAGGTGTTTAGCATAATGCATCTTGTTAAGCACTATGGAGCTTGAACTCTAATTTCAAGGCCACCAAGCATAACGCACCTTGATTTCCTGTCAAGCCTTGCCTAGCATTGTCGTGCCTTATTGAAGTTGTCAGGGGGATATATTTGATATGGTATGGTAGCCTAATATGATTCTCTCATTTTCCACCCTTTTGGGATACTCACCTAGTGGATAGCCCGAGGTTCCACTACCCCAGAGTGAGCATGACAAAAACAAAAATCAATGGCTTAGAAGTGTTCCACATTGATCAAACCGTCTAGGCTTGATCTTCCTGATCTTTGGTGTTGTATGATCGTGTATCTTTTTCATTGTTGCATACATATGTGTCTTGAATTTCTACTTTAGTGTGAGTTTGACATGGGGTCATACTCTCACTAAAGTGGGGGCGAAATGTAGTGTAGGAAAAAGTATCCCTTTTCACACTTAATTTGGAAATAATTAATAATAAAATGAGCCTAATGTTGCCTTAATTTAGTGTTGTAATATGTTTTTCATGTTCACATTAATTTTACGGCCCTTTTCAATAGAATGGACTTAATTGTGCCTTATTTTTTATGTTGTAAGGTGTACCTTTACACTTTCACACTAATTTAGGGCTTTATTAATTATTTGAGCTTAATTTTCCTTAATTGGCCCCTTTAATTCAAATCCAAGCCTATTTAAATGCAAATTTTGAGGGATAAAACTTGACATTCATAAATTCCATTACACAACACTTAACTTTGGAAGATGTGTGGCCTAGATAAGTGACCTAGGACCCATTCGCCATAGGATGAATGGGTCATCACTTGGTTAGAGGACCCTATTTTTACATGATGTTTAACATTCTCCAATGTGTGTCCTAGGTAAGTGGCCTAGGACCCATTCACCCAATGGTGAATGGGTCCTCACTTAGACCTAGGACCCCCTTTGAAATATGTTTTTGGTAGTATTTTAATGATTTCAAATCTACAGTTCAATGTCATCTTGTGATATTTGAATTTCGGTAATTAATGTTAAGATACATATAAATACAAGGTTATTTCACTTAGTTTCACCCTAGCAATTTCAACTCTTCAAGCATTCTAGCAAATTTATGAGCAAGTGTGATAAAGAGTGATTTCAAGAGCATTTCAAGACGTTCAAGGGTAGAATTGAAGAAGATTATTGCAGAAACCAAGATTCCTTTCATCATATCAAAGATGTCTTGCATCATGCATGTTGTTTGAGCTAATATGGTTATGTAGAGTTCAAGATCTTTTCAAGTGTTCAAAGGCATTGTTTCACATCAAGTTCCATGATCAAGACCTACCTTCATTGAGGCCACTTCATACAAGTTTGAAAATTTATACTCCAAGGTTTCAAATAATATTTGGTGAGTTGTTACATAGATTTTCTCATTCATCATTCCTTCATGCTTTTATTCATTTCAAAGTTTAATTACCAAAACAGGGTTTGACCAAGGAAAACCCCCATTCCCTAACAAAGCAAAAAATTTCTCTCTTTGATGTGTGATTGCAGATCACTTGAAGAGAAAAATTTGAAGAAATTTGTGAAGTTGTCAAAGTAGAAAGAAAAGTTATCAAATCATGGAAACTGATCTACAATATTTATTTCCGACTTTCTGGTAGTGAACACCTGGAATTGGAGAGTGTAGACTGAGCATAACATAACCCAGAAAGCATTTTCTAGGAGCCTTAGCCAAGACCCATTCACCAAAGGGCGAATGAGTCCTTAATAAGGTCTGGAAGAGCATCTTCAATGATAGGTACACAACATTTTACCCTTTTTAGATCTACATTTTGATAGTCAGTTCTCTTATTTTTCAGATCTGTCCTTTATAGCACACATTTTGAATGAAATTAGAGAAATAAATACATCATATCCCCTTTGTTGTCAATCCATTTTAAATAATACACACCTATTTTTCTATGTTTCATTTGCAATTATAATCCTCACATATGCATGAGTATATGCCTAGTCCATGGTTTATAGGTTGTTGGCTTTATACAAGCCATTCATTATTTATTTGATCTGCATTATATGCATTGAAGTTTACTTCATAACATTTCATTCATATATAACATTATATATTAATATATATGTTATAATGTAATCATTATTATATATATTAGCATATATATTTGCATATTAAAACCATTGGTTTCCATTTATGTATATATAAACATATATAAATATATATATTATATATTAATATGTATGTATATATGTTTACACTAAAATACGCACTCATATACATATATATATATTTATATTATATACATATATCATTATTTTTAGTATCCAAAATAAACACACATATTTATGTATTCATAGATTGGTATATATATATCATATATGTGCAATTGATATCCTCATGCATATGATGTATCCATGTATGGGTAGGCATAAGTATTTCTACCTACATATACACACACACGTATATTCTCACATGCATGAGTTATCACTTTCACATACATATTTATATATACATTCTATGTATATACTTATCGATTATTTATAAATATAAATACATGAAGAAGAACTGATACTCAATATAGAGATTTAGTCATATAATTCAAACTAAGAAATAATCAATAAATCAAAGACTAGACAAAAATCATTTCAAATCATCCCCAAACTATGACCAAAGGTTTTACTTACTAATTATCAAACTAACTCAACTCAACTTGACCAAATAGGATGTGAGTGTGTGGTAGCTCAAGTAGGTACATTAGCGGTTACCAAACCAAATTCCTCTCCTAGGTGATACTCCCACTCTCTTCTTGGAGGGCTCAATTACTTCTTGCATCCAACTTAGTGCATCACAATAGCAATTAGCTGATAACATAACATCCATTTGCATAATAAAGCATTAAAGTAATCACATTGTAATACAGATTCATTCATTGCATTTTCCATTGAAATATTCAAAATATCACCATATATTAAATAATTTTAACTCATCAAAGTGATAGTAAATAGGTAATAACACAATGGGGTGTAACATATCCCCCCTCTTGTGAATCATTGTCCTTGATTATTTTAAGTATCATAAATAAAAACATAAAACTTAAAGCATAAAGCATAATAGAGATTGTTTTAAGAACTTTCAAAGTATAACAAAATATGAGGAAACTTTTTCTTCATCTCAGCATAGTCCTCCCAAATGGAAAAATCTTATGTATATTGATCCCATTCTACCTTGCATTATAGAACCTCTCTACTCCATAGGTGAAGCCTACGTGTTTTGAGTACTTTGAGAGGCTCAATTGTTACCACTCCAAGGTCGTGTACCTATAAAACATTCCATTCAATAACATGATTATCCCCCCGCATATACTTCTTAGGGTATGACACATAAAAGACGATGTGCATCTTGACAAGAGCCGGTGGAAAAGAAATCTGATAAGCAATTGGGTTAAATTCTTCGAGAACCTCAAAAGGACCTACGTAATGTAGAGCCAATTCGAGTGACTTCCCAAACTTTATAGAATTCTCATGAGGCTTAACTCTAAGAAAAACCTTTTGCCCTATAGAGAAATGTCTAGGTACCCATTTAGAATTTGCATAACTCTTTTTCCTATCATCATTAGCTTTCGCTAACCTTTTCTTAATTACACTAACTTTCTCCTCCATTTCTGATAGCATTTATAGCCCAAGGCTTATCCTATCCTCTAGCTTATCCTAGATTATAGGAGTTCAACACTTCCTATCATACAATGCTTCAAATGGAGTCATCTTTATTGCAGAATGATAAGAATTTTTATACACAAACTCCACCAATAGTAGGTAATCTTCCCTCTTGTATTGTTGATCAATGCAATACATTCTCATTAGATCCTCTAACACTTGGTTTTCCCTTTTAGTTTGACCATCATTTTTGGATGATATGTTAAACTTATGTTCAACTGCATCCCAAGTGAAGAAAATAGGGTTTACTAAAACCTAGATGTTACACAAGCATCCCTATCAGAAATAATATTTTCAGGAACTTCATGTAATCTAAATACCTATTGAATGAACTTTCAAGCTATAACAGGAGCCCCATCCATTAGATTCCTTGGAATAAAATGAGCCACCTTGGTAAGCTTATCCACCACTACCAGAATTGCACTATGCTTGTTCCTCGACATTGGAAGACCTTGCACAAAATCCATGCTAATGACTTGCTATTTCCTTTCTGAAACTTCATGAGGATACAAATGTCTTGCAAGGTGATGATGTTCCACTTTCACTCTCTGACATTCTAAGAAGCCTTCTACAAATCTTACAAAATCCCTTTCAATTCCTTTCCAAAAACACAGTGGCTTACATCAACCAATAATTTAGTTACTCTGGGATGCCTAGAATAAGGTGTGGTATGAACTTCTTTCCACACTTTATTCCTTAACTCATCAAAGTCAGGTACATATATTCTTCCCTTAAACCTTAATAAAGCATTAGGTTCAAAGTGAAATCCTTCATACCTTTGATATTGTGGATTATTTGAGAATGTTTTCTTGACTTTCTCATAATACTCGTCACCCTTGGATTTCTGCAACACTTGACCCTTGAAGTTAGTTTGAATAGATATCATCAAGGAGATATGTCTCCTATGACTTAGGGCATCTACAACCCAATTTTCCTTGCCCTTGATATAATTGATATTAAAATCATAATTAGATATTAATTCTATCCATCCCCTTTGTCGTGCATTAAGATTCAACTAGGTAAATAAATAATTCAAACCGTGGTGAATGGTATTCAATTTAAATGGTTTCCCCAATAGATAGTGTCTCTACATTTGTAACGCATGGACAACCACTACTAATTCCAGATCATACAAAGCATAATTTTTCTCATATGACTTCAACTTCCTTGACTAATAGGATATGACTCACCCATCTTCCATCAACACTCCACCCAAACCTTCTCCTAATGCATCTATTATGACTATAAAATCACCATTTGGATCTGGTACTTTTAGTATTAGATTTGTGGTTAACTTCTCCTTAAGTTGGTTTGATGTCAATTGAAATTTCTCTAACCATTCAAACTTCTTCACTTTTCTCTATAATGAAGTGATGGGAAAATCTATTCTTGAAAATTTTGCTACAAACTTCTGATAATAACCAGCCAAACCCATAAAGCTTCAAACTTCTAGCACATTCTTTGGTATTGGCCATTCAAGCACTGCCTTAATTTTTGTTGGATCAACTACAATCCCATCAACTGAAAACACATGACCAAAATACTGCACCTCCTTCTAAAAGAAGGTAAATTTCAAGAGTTTTCAATAAAGCTTATGCTCTCTTAGACATTGGAGAACAATTCCTAGATGCTAGAAATGTTCTTCTTCATTCTTGGAGTAGATAAGAATATAGTCCAAGAAGACCAACACAAACTTTTCTAGACAATACTTGAATACATTACTCATCAAGTTTGTGAATGTTGCAAGGGGATTCATTAGTCCAAAAGGTAGGACTATGAACTCATAATGACCATACCTAGTCCTAAAGGTTGTTTTGAAAATGTCTTCATATGTGATCGTTAGTTGCTGATATTTTGATAGTAGATCAATTTTTGAAAACACTGCCACTCCTCGCATCAGATCAAAGAGATCATCAATACATGGTAGTGGATAGTTGTTCTTTATCATTTCCTTGTTAAGAAAACAATAATTTATGCACAAGTTTAGTGTACCATCCTTCTTAATGAAGATCACAGGTGCTCCACAAGGTGAAACACTAGGTTTCATCAATTGTAAGGAAGCTAAGGTAGTAGAAAAACCTACTACACTAATATTGAGATGAGGATAATGCAAAAAAATTAGAGATATTTAATAGTTACAAAAACTTTTAAAAAAATATCATGCATACCACAACAAAGTGATTTATGTGGGGAAACCCCTTTTGGGAGAAAAACCCCACACTCCAAAAGCCACCCAATATGTTATTCAGAAATCATCAAGATTACAATATACTTATAGAGAAAGCTTCTCACAGGAGTATCACCAACCAGAGATCCAAAGGCAACATGACCACTATCAAACTCTCAGAATGCATCACAATACACAACCATAATACAATGCCCTCATAAATAAGGTTTCCTTCTAGGGAAATTCAAGCTTATAAAATATTGACCGTCAGATATGAGACATAATAATGAACGGTCCAAATTTACAATAAAAAGTATAAATAATTTTTTTCCTTTCAGGGGTGTTTCCCTCGAGCCCTGGCCAGAGTGTGTTGCCCCTAGACCCTAGTCGGGGGGATGATCCCCTCAGACCCCTCACTAGGAGAGACCACCCGCACCCCCTCAGCGTCATCAGATGAATAGTACCTTATGTATCAACAATAACTTATGTAATTGCAAGGTTGAGACACAATTTCCCAAAAAATTATCCTAGATTGCTTGCTTGAATTTCTCATAATAGTCATCACCCTTGGATTTCTGCAACACTTGACCCTTGAAATCAGTTTGAATTGATATCATTGAGGAAATGTCTCCTACGAATTAAGACATCTGTAACCTAATTTTCCTTGCCCTTGATATATTTGATATTAAAATCATAATTAGATATCAATTCTAGACATCCCCTTTGTCATGCATTAATATTTGAATGGGTAAAGAAATACTCTAGACCGTGGTGATCGGTCTTCAATTCAAATGGTTTCCCCAATAGATAGTGTCTCCGCATCTATAATGTATGGACAACTGTAGTCATTCTAGATCATGCAAAGCATAATTTTTCTCATATGGCTTCAACTTCCTTGACTAATAGGCTATGACTCGCCCATTGCATCAACACTTCACCTAAACCTTCTCCTAATGCATCTATTATGACTATAAAATCACCATCTAGATCTGGTACTTTCAGTATTGGAGCTATGGTTAACTTCTTCTTAAGTTGGTAGAATGTTTATTGATCTCCAACCATTCAAAATTCTTCCCTTTTCTCTACAATGAAGTGATGGGAAAATCTATTCTAGAAAAGTTTACTACAAACTTCCAATAATAACCAGCCAGACTCGTAAAGCTTTGAACTTCTAATACATTCTTTAGTACCAGCCATTCAAGCACTACCATAATTTTTGTTGGATCAACTACAATCCCATCAACTGAAATCACAAGACCCAAATACTACACCTCCTTCTGAAAGAAGGTACATTTCAAGATTTTTCCATAAAGCTTATGCTCTCTTAGATGTTGGAGAACAATTTCTAGATGCTAGAGATGTTATTCTTCATTCTTAGAGTATATAAGAATATCATCCAAGAAGACCAACACAAACTTGTCTAGGAAATCCTTGAATATATTATTCATCAAGTTTGTGAATGTTGCAAGGCCATTCATTAGTCCAAAAGGTAGGACTGTGAACTCATAATGACCATACCTAGTCCTAAAGAATGTTTTTAAAATGTCTTCATCCATGATCCTTAGTTGATGATATTCTAATCGTAGATCAATTTTTGAAAGCACTGCCACTCCTCGCATCTAATCAAAGAGATCATCAATACATGGTAGTCGATACTTGTTATTTATCATTGCCTTGTTAAGAAAACAATAATTTATGCCCAAGCCTAGTGTACCATCCTTCTTCTTAATGAACATCACTGACACTCCCCAGGGTGAAACACTAGGTCTGATCAATCCATTGGACAACTCCTCCAATCGAGCTTTAAGATCCATCAACTCCATTGTGGTCATTCTATATGGAACTTTTGATATACGCTCAAACCTTGGAACAATATGGATGGAGAAGTCGAATACATTTTGGGAAGTAATCCAGGCAATTCATTTGGAAATACATCCACAAAAGTCCCTTAGGATAGGATATTTATCTATATCCGATTTTCTTGATTCCACCATCTCACCATCCTTGACTTCTTGGAGATCTTGGGGTTCATAGTACACTAAATCATCCTAAGAGATGAACTCATTACACTCTTCTAGCTTTTCCATTTTCACAGCAAAAAGCTGACACCCCTTCTTCTTAGCTTGATGCATTTGCACATCGAAGATTTTCCACAAATTAACTTCTCTAGGTGTTCCTTGCAAGAATACCTAGTTCCCAAGGTCATCTAAGCATTCTACAGTTTTAGCATGGCATTCTACCTTAGCTCTATGCTTCCATAGCCAATTCATTCCTAATATGACATCATAAGAACCTAGGGGGCCTACATACAAATTTAGTTATGTAGAGGAACTTGCAAGTCCAACCCTTGCCTCAAATAAACATTGCTCTATCTCAACTCTTGTTTGGTTTGCATACTCAATAGACCAAGATTTTTCAATATATCCAACTTAGAAATATTAATAGTTATACTAGGAGAAGCAATTTTTTTGTAGCACCAGTATTAATTAGAATTGAAATAGGTGTGCCGAAAAAAGTACCTAGGATTTCCATATGATTAATTTGATACTTTGTATGTCGGTTGTGTAGCATCACATGAAATTTTCACTCGAACACTTCTCGTTGAGAAGGTAGAGGGTTTCCATATGGTTGCATTTCTAATGGACTGTTGGGACACTAACTCGCATAGTGATCTCCTCCACATGTGAAACATCCTCTTATCAGCCCATGCCTTGTAGCTGGCTTCCAAGAACTACCTTCATTCCTGTCAAAATTTTTGTTGTTGTTATTTCCCTTGGGGTCCCTTCTAGATTCATTTTGATTATTGTGGAATCCTTTATCTCCTTTCCTTTGATATTTCTGCCCATCACTTGACTTCTTAGAAGTTTCATTGGGTTGAGACCAATTAAACTTTTTTTGCTTCCTCTCATGGTAGGCAAAAATAGATTTAAGCTTATGAGCTTGCTTGATTTATTTTTCATACACTAAATCCATAGTAGTAGGATAGTGTATGCCTACCTCTCCTCCGATTTGGGCATTAATACCCAATATGAACTTTCTAATTTGAAATTTCTTATCCTTCTGATACCGAGGTACATATTTTAGAAGATAAGTGAATTTATTTCAATATTCATTTACCGAGGAATCTCCTTGCTTTAAATTTTGATAGTTAGTAAGATTCTGATTAGAGTAAATTTGTGGTAGCCATGGCTTCAATAAAAATTCCACAAATCTATCCCAAGTGATAGGGTGTTGCCACAATAGTGGTTTACAATTTCTAAGAGGAACTGATTTTTGTTGAAATCGCATATTTTTAGAAAATATAATGATTTAAGCCTTAAAAAGTTCCATTTTAAGGATTCCAATTGAAGAGGGTTTGATCAAACCACCTTAGATCAAACCACCTTGGATAGAACCTCGCTATTTTTAAACCATACCTATAAATGAGTCTCATTTACACCTATCAAAATGCGGATAAAAAATCACTTTTGATTTACCTTTTGGGGGATCAAATGAATTCATTTAAAATTTATTTCAAATGATTATGGTAGTCCTCAGAATGAGCTATCCAACAAATATAATTTTAATATGTTTTGGTTTTATTATGTATTTGTTTTTTTAGTTTTATTAAACATAGGTTTTTCATCGAAAATGAAGGTCTATGTTCTGCACATGTAGAAAAATAGCAAATTATCAAAAAAAATTAAAAAATATAAGTGCACCAGATATTGAAGTCCTTGATCCAACAAAAAAAAAATGAATTTTGATATATACAAAAAAAGTTACATGTTATATGATCACGCTATGTCTGAATTGTAATTGTTTTGACTTCGAAACTTGATTAGAGAAAAACTATTCAATAAAAAACTATCTAACCAAGTGGAAGCACTAGATATCAGAGTTAGAAATCTAAATTTGAAAGAATTAGAATTTTATCCTTCATGAAAAAAAAATTATGTGTTATACAGTGTGCGCCACTTTTTAAAAATGTTGTTTTTCTGAAAAAAAATCAATTTTCGTGGGAGATGGAAAAAGAAGTGCAATCTGATTCCAAATTTTTTTTAAAATATATTTTTAGAATCTATAGACAAAATGTGATGAGACTCTAGTTTGCATCATCTTCAAATTCCTCACAGTTTAGCCGCTATAGGTGCCCGAATGTAAAGATTTAGTTCAAAAAAATAATTTCAGTGTCCAGTTTGGCAAAAAATTGTAAACCACTATTGTGGAATCACCCGATATTTAAGGAACTCAATCCAAGCTCCATTTTCTTATGCATCCACCAATTGGATGCTTCACCAGCCAGCTAAAAGACTCTCCATATGGCCTTGGTTATTTTGGAGTAATTCTTGATCTCAAAATATTTCTCCATTTTTCGTGAGCCATGCTTTGGCTACATCCCCACTAGTAGTTCCCTCAAACTTAGGATGGGTGACCTTCCTCATATCCCATGATAATTCACTAGCAAGTTGTTTCCTCTTACTTCCCTCAGATAATTGTTGGGATTCTTCATTACTATGATCGCTTGGTTTGGTATGATCATTGGATTTATCTCCCTCCTCTTCATTTAAAACTTCTTGTTTTGATCTTCTCACTCCTCTCACCTCTTGCTCGAGGTGGATAATTCTATCCCTAATTTCATTCATCATAGCCAAAATTTGGTCTAATTTGGCCTTGTGATTTTTCTACCAGTTGACCCTCTTCTTGGCTACCCATAGGTTTGGTTCTTGTTCTAACCATTTCTTAAAAGTGGTTTTTCCACCTGGAGATTCCATTTCAATTAGTTCCTATGAAGGATTACTTAACATTCTATAAATAAACATTCATACACAAGAGAGAATAAACAAATAATTATTTGCACAAGATTTGCCATATCATGATTTTTATTAAGATCAAATGATTTCAATTATCCTTGAATTACATAGAGTGACTATTCAAATAGTTTAGAGGAGAATATCCCTCGGGTTCACTTTTCGATACATAGCTGAGTGGAACATATCCCTCAAATTTTTGTTCAGATACATAGTCGAAGGGTACATAACCTTCAGACTCACTCTCAGAAACATAGTTTTGTGGACATATCCCTCTAATTCTCCACTAGAGGCAATTACAATTGTTACCTATTTTTGCCACCAGCTCAAACAGGTAGAGCCGAATTGCAAATTCAGGCTAAAAGGTACACAAGATGTTTTAAAAATTTCTGCTGAAGTACTCATATTATGCATTGCTTCATAACAATGTATATTTCAATGATATTATGCAAAAACTCTTCAAAATTACATCACAAGATTGCATAATTTTTGTTGCTTTATTCATAATGTTCAAACCAGAATCCCACACAAGCCGTGGGAGTAGCAGATTTTGATTAACATAATCAAACGATAGGTACAAAAGCAGTTTGTATACTATACAACAGTTGACAAAATAAACATAGAAGGGAGAGTGGTTCATCATTGCCTGTAATGATGGAACCCATGATGCTTGATGTCTCTTATTGGCGTTGATGAAGCTTTCCAGGTTCCTCGACTTCGCTCTCTTTGAGTTGTCCTGTAGCATGAACGGAAATGATGTTAGAGATTAACTCTATGCAATGATGAATCAAAATCAATCCTATGCTTACATTGCCAGCAGGAATATAATTTACATCTATTCAGGCATCTATCAAATGATTACAAAAATTCAACATAAGGAGAAAAGAGAAGACTTTCAGCTTCTTTTATTTTTGCTAACATGTTTGTTCACTGTGCAGGAATAGGTGCATTGTGTACGAGATCATCTTATCGGATATGTGGAGTAAAACAGGCTCCCACAAGGGTTGAGCCCGGCATATCAAAAGGACACACTCTCAAGTTACATATGAGAGTTCATTTACAATGTCAAAACAGTCGTTAAGAGAGTTGTTGAAACTGAGAAGAGAATCATATAAGCAGCCTTCATATACACTAAAAGACAATTGATGTTTCTATTATTAAGAAACGGTGAAAATAGTGGTATATTGCTTTTCAAGGAGAAAATACATCAGGAGAAGGTTACAAAAAGCATGATAATAGATAATCTTTATTGATAGGGGCATTGATTTCAATACAAATTTACTACATGCCTTTAATGAAAATCAATAATCAAATACTTTTAGTCATTTTCCATGATGAAAACAATTAGTTTCAGTGACATCAAGAAGACAATCTACATGACTGTAAGTAAGACAATACTTTCAAATGGAAAAATCAAAAGACATTGCTCATCATTCAAGCACAACCACTTTATTTGTAAAGTCAATATATCAACTCATCAAGAGACTATTCATAACAGAGATACATTAATGGAAATAAAGTTCTGAGCAATTGTAAGGAATGAAGGTTGTAGGCATAAAGCTCAATATCAAATTATTTAAAGGTTGCAGCTCTGAGAGACCACGTCTACTTCAATCTTCACAGCAAAATGCATAAGAGAGCAAACATATTGATATTACTTGTTGTCTTATATGACGTCATTTCAGCTTAAGAATAATCATAATCGTCGCCAGATTTCAAAGAGAAAACTTGCATAACAGCATGGTAAATAAGATTCAGATAGAGCAGAATTTCCAATAGAGAATTGTGTAGATTCACAAAAGTTGGAGCTTCAAAAGGATAAGTACAAGAGTTTGAGACCATCGACCTTGTGTTAGTAATATCATAAATACGCACAAGGAGTAGAAAATATCAAAGACAACATTGTCTCAAGCTCTCAAGAGCAATCAAATTTAATACAAGAGAAGAGAATGGAAAAATGCAATCATAAAGACCAACAAGGTTTAGAGCAGCCATAGTCGTGTTTTACTCATATCTCAAAAATTATAAAGTGGGTTTTTGTGATTTTTGGATATAAATTAGAAAATAGTAAAATGGAGAAACCCACTAATTTTTACGAGGACCCAGTTCATAGTTCTCAAGAAAACTTCACCAGTCGGTGACAACCATGTAGATGACAGAAAGAACATAAACTATAGCCAAGGAAAAAAATGAATACTCAACAAGGCCATGCCATACAGAAGGAAAAGGCTCCAATTGAACCTTAATAATGGCGGCATGAAGAGGAGCTCAATGGAGAAAGCATGTAACAGGAGCTGGGATTTTAGAGAAGCAAGAGCATCTTTCATACAGATTTTGCGCAAATTACAAGTAAAAAATTATTTTCTCTTTCAAAATATACAAGAGGATGAACATTCCTTGCATAAAGGGCTGAGGATCTCATAGATTAAACCCCAGATCAAGCTCAGAAACATCAGTTAATCTTCTACAAAGCTCTAGTAAAGATCAACCATGGCGGCCAGAAGAGCATAGACAGAGCACGGAGGAAATATGAAACAAAGAAATCAGAAAATGAACTCTTGGAAGTCGCGGCCTTCTGGCCATTATTTTTGTTTTCAATATACAGAAGAAAGCCACAAAAGAAAACCATCTACAAAGTACTCACCAACACCAGGTCTGTGCAAAGAAGTTCACTAGCAATAAAGGCAGAAATAACGATGGGTTCCTAAACCTCGAGCAAATCTTACAAGGGTTTCTTGATGGCTCGAAGTAGAACATTATCAACAGGGATGGAGAGCAACAATTGACCAACAGTAGACAAAATCTTGAGCTTTCAGGCTTTTGAAACTTCAAAACCCTAACACTCAGCATGGCGGTTGGAGCTTCTTCCTGAAGCCTTCTCAAAATTCCCAAAAGTGAAATGGAAGTTAGATTTAGGGTTCCGGTAGCCCTTTTGTCAAAACCCTAAGTCGAATGGGTGTGTGGTAAATTTTTCTTGACTAAAGTTTTTTTTAAATAGTGATCATTTCATTATTTTGCTGAGGTGTTGACTTTTTAATGTCAAATGACCTATTGTGAGGGGGCCCGTGAGCTTATTCAATTCATGAATTACAAGGCATGCGAAATTGTTTGAGGTTTATATTATACTTGTAATAAAATGTTGGGTGAGTGATTTATTTAAATATAATTTTATGTTGCTTGCCAATTCATGTAAAGTTGTATTAAGTTAAATGATCAATTATAAATCATTTAATTAATACAACTATAATAAAGGCAAAATAACATTAAGTTAAATAAATCCAATGATGCAAATATAAAACATCAAGCAAAGATGGAGTTCAAATCATCATGGGCAGATTGACACAAACGAGGTAGCTTTTGCATGCTTGGGCCCACCTTTTGTGGGATTTGCAGTTCAGTTATAGTCTCCCATGTTGCAGTTATGACTTGGCAGTGAGTTGAGCTTGAGTGGACTCGTTTTTGCATGGATTTGAGCCTCTTTTTCTGAGATATTTGCTTCTACTCGGAATTGGCCTTGGATTTATCACCCTCTCTTAGAGTTGGACTTTCAGTTCTTTTCACATGCCTTTTGGAAAGGCTTTTGTATATATTGAAAAACTTATCTGTTTTTCAATTAGTTCTAATTTTTCTCCTTTGCACTCTGCAAAGTGAAGGATTTATAACTCAACATTTATTTTTAGGTTAATGTAGTAGCAGGTTTATAGGTTACATGGATTTGTTCCTTTTTGCTTAAAGGATTCGAGTTTTACCTTCTCATTACGGGTTTTTTGCATTGATGATTGATTTGATGAAATTTATTGTGTTTTAATAAATCAGAAACCTTTAAATTTTGTCTCTTTCACTGATATGAGTTCTCAGATACAATCAAGTTTCAGGTCTTAAGTTGTGCTTGTATTCATCTATTCAAAGTTGTGAAAAATAGTTTCCTACCAGGAGAGATCAATCAGCCTTCTTTCGAAACACTTTTGCAATAAGATTGTCATTAATGAGCTATGTGAAGTAATCCTTGAGAGCTAATTGTGAATCAGTCTACCTTCTAGATCATCATTTTTAGGTGCATCACCAGTTTAAGTTTTACAGCTTAGGTTTTAGATTTAGTCTTTTATCCTTTTCCCAACAATTTAACAAAGTATTGATCAGAAAACGATATAGGAACCAGCCTAGAATCTGGAGGTCTAATTCCTTATAGGATACCCACAGCCTAGAATTAGTTCCCATGTGTCAACAAATTGCTGAATTTAATTATTCATGCATACGGGTGCAATCTGTTTGACAACAACAATAATTCAAGACAATGGGGGTACACAAGGGTCCCTAAAAATTATGGCAAGAATAACACTCCATTCTGAGGGCATGTCCCTAGAAAGTGGTATAGAATCTTTCATGGCAGGAGAGACAAGAGGTACAAAGTTAGCAACCTCATGCATCCTCTTTCTTTCTTGATTGATAAGAGATAGGGAATGACCAATGGTCTCTATGTCACTAAGCCATATTGCATTGCCATAATTGGTCCCCTCAATGGTTCTAATAATGGCTTCCCTTTCCTTCTTAACCTTGAGATAGCGCTCATTACCAATCACTGACTTCCTTGCAGTCATCTTGAGTCGTACCATCCTAGCACAAGAAGTCCAAACATTAGGTTCACATAAATTTGGAGGAAAACATAGCGATTTCATAGGTTCCAGAGTTGAACCTGGTAGCTCTGATACATCATGTAATTGTTACTAATTTTTAGCTACTAGATAAATTAGTAAATTTTTATCAGGCAGTTATTGAATTGGGGTGAGAAAAAATTTTACACTTGAGAAAATAAGATAAGAAAACCAAACATTCAAAGATTTATCAAGTTCTGAAGCTAAACTCTTTCTACAATTCATGTTTCAAGTATGTTGTCACTATTATTCATGATTACAAAACATATTCCTCACACAGTTCATTTGGTTATTTCATATTATGTAGTTATTCACAAATGAAAATACACAAGTCATTATATGATATGACATAACTGATATGTTCGAAAGTAATGTTTTTGAAGTCCTACACAAGCTGTGGGAGTAACTGAATATGAACAGATATAAAATAGAAATAAGGTACAAGAAAAGAAAATCCATAAATTCAAATATGGGACCCGTCATTTCCTGGTGAATGATGAATCCCATTGTTGGAGGTTGTGTCAGCATCGTTGAGTTTTCTAGTTGCTACTCCAAGAGAGAAATCTGCAAGGGTGGAAAAAGAGATGGTAGTTCACTTGGGGTTTCATACAAATATCATGCATGTCTAATCAAGGAGATACTTTCTATCTTATAACTAATCAAGAAAAGCAATATGAACAACTATATTCAAGATATCCAAACCAAATCATCAGAAGAACATTGAATTGTCACTGTTTTTATCTAACTTGTTTGTTCACTGTGGAGGTACGGGTACATCTTTCATTACTGGTTTATCATGTTCAACATTTTAGTATGTGGAGGAAAATGGGCTCCCACAAAGGTCGAGCCCAACATGCTACATCCTCTCATTTACAAGAGAGGAGTCAAGATAGTACAGTCTACACATGCTGATAAATAAAAGAGAAAATTACAGGTTGTTTTTTGCCATACAATATGTTTAAAATAGAAAAGGTACATTATCATTTGAGTGATAGTGAATAGGCATACATAATTCAGGTTCACGATCAAAACAACATACAAAACAGTGAAGGAGCTCATATGATGTCTACAGAAACTCATGTTAAAACATAATTGCATATAAAGAATAGAAGGAGCAAACGAGAGTTAAGTTTCATTATGCTACAATTACATCATGTTGAGTTGCATTTGAATATGTGTGAATGGAGATAGAAATCTTAACGTTGCTCAATATGAGAATGGAAACAAGATACAATAGCCTCATCATGAATATTCAAGAAGTACTTCAAGTGTAGGCTCAAGGAATGCTTTTATTTATGTTGAAAGAATGAGTTTTCTTCATAAAAAGTGTTTCGAAGAATAGTGATCTGGGTTTTCAAAACATACAAGTTCCAAAGGAGGAGTTGTATATAAGAGGGAAAAATGTAGCTATGTTCTTTTGCAGAAAGGTAAGTAATAAGGTCACTTGAAAAGCAATAAGAGTATCTCTGTCAAGATGTAATTGTAGTAACAATGTGAAGCTTTCATCCCTGTGTAAACATATTGTTGGTTCATGGAACGAGGGTATCAAGTATATGGAATACATTTTGATTCCTTATGAAAATGCCCATAGTCAAAAGATGCAGTCATGGCATTGATCAAGTTTTTGAAGCAGCATTGTCCTATGGTATATTTGACTGAGGTGGCTCTTGTTTCAAATGAAATAAGGCTAGGGTTTTGAACTCGTATAGCCATTTAAAAGCCATTGAAATACCAGGGAAAATCATAAAAAGACAAAATGATGCCAGAGGAGTATACTTTAGAATATAGCCATGAAAAAATCAAAATACATTTGCAAAGAAATTTCAAAATGCATTTTAAAAGCTTTCAAAATGGTGAGGTCGTGGCCTTTAATGGAGGAAACCAATAGAATCTATATTCTCTCATAGAAAAGTCGTGGGTTTCTCCCATAGAGTTTCATCACAAGCTCAATCAAATTCAATAATGGTAACCTCAAGGTGAAGAAGGCATCAACAAAGGAAGCGTTGATAAATATAGTAAGAGTCAAAACTTAGCAAATGATAGCAAGCCATGACTAAAACCCTAGAATATGCTTCAAATAAAGGAAAAATACATAATTTTTTGCATATACAATGAAAATATAATGCTCACCAATGTTTTCTTGAAGAGGCTCGACCCAAAACAACAAGAATGGTGAAGAAATGTGAGCTTCAATCAAGCAAACCCTAGCAATGGCAACACCCAAAGAGCATTTTTTTAGAGGATACAAATGTGCCAAATGATTTAGGGTTCGAGGATGGTGTTTTAGGGTTACCATTTTCCCTATGTCGACCGGTGGTATTTTTTCTAGATTGATTTAAAAAAATAATTTCCTCGACTAATACCTTGCATGGTATTATCACTATTGATATGCCTTAGGTTTTTTGCCTTAATGTTTGGTTCTATGCTTTTGAATTTCTTTTATGATTTTTTAGAAGAAAAATCAATACATTATGCCCCATAAACTTGAATTATAGGGTGGTATGTGTAACCCTTATTTATTTTTATTTATTTTTTAGGGCTTTCTTTTTTATGATTTTTTAGAAAATCATACACATACCCTAGTATTTTTTTATGATTTTTAGAGAAAATCATACATATATTCATTGTATTTTTTATGATATTTTAAGAAAAAAATCAAAATATCCATGGAGTTTTTGTTTACCTCAGATGACCATTTAGATATCTCCATGCATGAAGTAGAGGTTCAGTTAACTGATCGTGCAAAATCCAAGGGGAAGTGGACTTTCAGATATTTTTCATGCAATGGAGCAAATGGTGGAGATTTTTGAGACATAACTGCAGTTTCACATCAGTTTTGAGGATCTTTTGTTCATGCACAACATGGGGAGGAGTTTGCAAATTCAGAGTTCAATTTGCTTCAGTTGTGGGCCCTCTTTTTGAGGCTTCTCTTCTTTGCTCATGAGAGGATATTTTTCATATATTTTTTACTATTAGTTGACTGTTTCTTCCACCTCTTGGCGCATTGGAGTTATCATACATTGTATATATTGGAAAAAATTAGGTTTTTTCCTTAGTTCTTTCTTCTTTTCCTTTGCATTCTGCAAAGAGAAGTTGATTTTGTAACTCAGATTGATCCACTTGTAGCAGAACTTCCTTCATTTTTTTAATAAAGAAAACAACAGTTTTCCTTCTTAATACTTCTTGTGTTATAGTGTATGAGTGATCTGATTATATTTTTGTGATTCATTCTTAGAATCCTTTTATTTTGTCTCATTCAAATAGTATGAATGTAGGGAGATGCATAGTTAATGCAAGTCATGGATTGAGTAAGCTAATTTTAGTAGTTTGAAGTTGTGAAAATGCTTTGTTTTCCTTCATGCATGCTCTAAATTCAGTCCCTTTCCAATGAAATACTTATGTGTTACTTGCTTAGTCGAGTTGTGAAAATATTTAAGCTTATTTGTTGAATACATTGTGAGTTTGAATAAGCAAGTAGATCTAGAACGTTTGGTGCATCAGCTCGTAGGATAGGTTTTAGTTTTCCAAGTTTCTTTCTATCCTTTTTCCCATCAGAGAAGTAGCTTACAAGAGGTATCAAAGGGAACCAACCCTTTATCTGGAGGTATGTCCTCATTATAGGGTACCCACAACCTAAGGATATTCCAATGTTTCACAGTATTGCAAAATTTTACAGTTTTGCATCATAGGTGCAATCTCGTTGATAACAGTAACAAGCCCAATGTTTTACCTATTGATTTCACCTAAGTTTAACCCACATGTGAATTCACCAATACATGGCAATATATTTTCTTTTCATATTTTTCATTTTAATAACAAATGCATATTTGAATTAATCCCATTCCAATTCCCAATGCATTTCAATAATAAAGATGCATATTCAAAATAATCCCATTTCAATAAAGTAACTTTACATTATTCCAAGTAATGATTATAATTTCATATACATATTTCATAAAGATATAAGATCATGATTACATACATATTTTTTGCTAGCTCAATGGAATAAAATACAAATTGTCCACATGTCCTTGCTAGCATACATCCTCAAAATTTGGCAACCTATTGTATAAGGAAGAGCATCACCCAAGTGCTTTTCCTCCAACCACGGACTTACTGCACTCCCCTGAACATCTACCAAATTGGTAAGATGGCCCTCCCTTCAATGAAGAGTTTGGTCTAGTATCCCTCATAATGATAATAGCCTACCTAAGCTTAGTGTTGAGTCCTACATAACTAGAGCTACCACACAATGGATATCTATCTAAATACATGACATTCCCAGCCTAATTATACAACCCTGGTTTGTGCAGTGAATCGACAGTGTAATCAATGGAAACTTACACTACTTAGGCCAAAGATTTTATCATTACATTCAAACTCACTTTTCAAGAGTGGTGTCTCACCTATATGAAGTGGACGTCGTATGTTCACCCACCTATTGCTCAATTTGGTAAATACAATGATCATATGTACTAACTCATAACGAGCCTATTCCATATCATGATTCCATCCCAAAAGGATAATATATTTTCAAATGATCTAACAAACCAATTAGGTTACTCCCAACATTGCTTTATCCTAACCCCAAGGACTAACCTTATTAACCACAAAGGTTCACTTAGCATCATAAGCTAACAATACCAATAAAGCACTTCAATGCAATATTGTTTCCCATTCTACATAATCCATGTAAGGAAACATATGATCTATGGAAACCTAGTTATTACACTAATACTCTATGGTTATCTTGTTTAGAAAACACAAATACATAATCCAACATAATGGATAATATATATGAATCAACCAATAAGGTTTCACCAAAATTAGAAATCGCCAAATATCATGCAAGCTCACCAAAATAAGAATCTATCAAATTCATGCAAGCAAGCTTAACATAGCATATAATCATCTTTCCTCAAACACTTGCAATCAAAAACAAATATGGTATGAAACATAAGAAGAATATAGAAGTAAAACTAGCATGCTTGAAAATAGCTCCCAAAACAGAATTTTCCTCCTAAGCTTGGTGCCAAAACTTCGTTTGTTGCTCCTTCTCCTTTCAGCTTGCTCACTAATCTATCCCTAAATCCAAATACTCAAACTAAACAAGAAAAACCTCTAACTCTCTCAATGAAAAACTCACTCTCTCACACCTCTCTACAACACTTAAGAACTCAACTTTATGCTCAAGAAATTCTATAGAAAAATGGATTTCAACAATGAAAAGAATGAATGCCAAAACCCAAAAGACTATCCTCTATTTATAAAAAATGTTGAGAAGCTTAATGCTACAATTAAGTTCTCAAATCTACCACCTTTTTCCCTTCCATTTTCCACCACTAGATAGCAAAAACCAACTTCTCTTTTAAATGAGTCAACTAAGTCAAACCAAGCGCAAAGTGGCTACTCAAATAACTAAAATGCACACATAAACAATCCCAGCAACTTCATCCTCTTTACCATGGTTGAGTTTCCCTCACAAACTACCAACATTAGCTCTTTTACTCAGTCAAACACACAAATAGTTTCTTACAGGTTTCTTATTTGCTTTGTGGTTGTTGGTTTCTTGCCACAACAAGTTGACCTCTTCCATTATCTTCGGCCAACTCATGGCTTGACCAAGTCATATGTTCTCATATGGCTGTGTGTGGATTTTGAACTCTCAACTTTGACTTCTATTTGCATTCTTACACTTAACATGGTGCAACATGATATTTATTAAATATCTTTCAAATGTTTCCCTAACACTTTCACTTATGTGCATTCACTTGCAATAATATCAATTCACATTTTATGCACTTTTATTTGCAATTATAATCTTCACGTATGTGTGAGTACATGTGCAACCCATGGTTTATCCATTGTTGGCTTTATACAAGCCATTCACTATTTATTTGATCCACATTATATGTGTTGAATTTTACTTTATAACATTTCATTCATATATAACATTATATATATAAATATAAATATATGCACATTAACAAATATATATATATATATATATATATATATGTTTACATTAAAATATGTACTCATACATATATATATATATATATATATATATATTTATATTATATACATATATCATTATTTTAATATCCAAAATAAACACATATTTATAAATTCATCGATCAGTATATATATATATTTATGTCCAATCGATATCCTCATGCATATGATGTATCCATGTATGGGTAGGTGTAAGTATTTCTACTTACGTATACACACACACGTATATACTCACATGCATGAGTTATCGCTTTCACATACATATTTATATATACATTCTATGTATATACTTATCAATTATTATGTAAATATAAATACATGAAGAAGAACTAATACTCAATACAGAGATTTAGTCACGTAATTCAAACTAAGAAAAAGTCAAGAAATCAAAGACTAAACAAAAATCATTTCAAATCATCCCCAAACTTTGAACAAAGGTTTACTTACCAATTCTCGAACTAACTCGACTCAACTTGGCCAAACTAGGATGTGAGTGTGTGATATCTCAAGTAGGTACATTAGGGGTTACCAAACCAAATTTCTCTCCTAGGTGATACTCCCCCTCTCTTCTTGGAGGGATCAATTCCTTCTAACATCCCACTTAGTGCATCACAACAATACTTAGTTGATAACATAACATCCATTTGCATTCATATATCATTTGCATCATAAAAGCATTAAAGTAATCACGTTGCAATACATATTCATTCATTGCATTTTCCATCAAAATATTCAAAACATTATCATATATTAAAGCATTTTAACTTATCAAAGTAACAGTAAATAGGTGATAACACAATGGGGTGTAACAGTATGAGAATATATTGTCATAAGGATGTGTAAGAGAATATGTGACAAATGGGCAGGTGCATGGAAATGGGTAGCAATTTCGTGGACAACTTACTTTTTCATCCCAAAATATCAAAAACGTGAACGCGTTATAGTAAAACGCGCTCGCGTTATGGCTTGGTAATGACCAAGCCTAGGCTCGGTCAATATCGAGCCTAATGTGGGTGTTTTAAAACGTGAGCGCATTATAACGCACTCGCGTTATGGTTTAAATTTCAAAAAATACGTGCATTTTGAGTTCAAAAATGTGCATTTTTTGAAATAAAAAAAACATTTCCAAAACGCGAGCGCGTGGTCTACATTGGAAATATTTTCTTCTCTTTTTCTTGTCTCTTTCTTCTTGTTATTTTTTAGGGAAACTATATACATGAAATAAACATTTAAGTATAAGTTGACATTTATATATGGACATTTACTTTCTTATACTTTAAGTTATATTTCATGTATATACTTCTAGGATGTTTGAGAGTGGTTTCAGATCTCTAGAGTTATAATGCAAATTCTAGTTTTGGAAGATCTTTAAAATTTCAGACTTAGTCAAATTTCAGTAATCAGCATGTCAAATTTCAGTAATCAAGAGATTAGATTTTAGTAGTCAACAAGTTCTATCATTTTTCTCTCTCACTCTCTCCTTCTCTCTACTCTTTATCTCTCCACTCCCTCTCTCTCCCTTCCTCCCTCTCTCCCCTCTCTCTCTTCTAGTTTTTGGAAGATCTCACAAATTTCAAACTTAGTCAAATTTCAATAATCAGGAGGTTAAATTTCAGTAATTAGAAAATTGTATTATTTCTCTCTCTATCTCACTCATTTTTATCCCTTACACTCTAGACCTCTCTCTTGCTATCTCTATCCCTTTTTCTGACTCTCTCTCTCCCTTGATCTCAAAAAATCTCTCTCTGTCTCTGTCTCCTTTTCCCTCTAATTCTCTCTACCTTACTTATCTCTCCCTCTCCCACCTTCCCTCTCAACTTTTCTCTATCTCCCTCCCTCCCTCTCTCTCTCTCTCTACCTACCTACCTCTCCCTCCATCACGCCCTACCACTATCTCTCTTTCTCTCTAGCTAACCTCTCTCTCACCTCCATCTCTCTCCCTCCATACTTCTCTCTCCCTCTCTTCTTCCCTATCTACTCTCTATCTCCCATCTCTCTTTACCTACTTCTACATCCATCAAACCTTACCACTCTCTCTACACCTCTCCCTCCCTCCCTCATTCCCTCTCTACTTCTCTCTATCTCACCTCTCTCTCTACCTCTCCTTCCATCTCTACTTATCTTTATCTCCTCTCTCCCTCTCTCTACCTACCTCTCCTTCAAACACTCTTTATTTCTCTCTATCTCACCTCTCTCTCCCTCACTACATCTCTCTCCCTCTCTCCCTCCCTCTCTACATATATATATCCCCTCTCCCTCTCTACCTAGCTCTCCATCCATCACAACCTACCACTCTCTCTCCATTACTCTCTATCTAACCTCCCACTCTCTCCATCCATACCTCTCCCTCTCCTTCCCTCTCTACTCTCTACCTCCCTAATCCTTCTCTACCTACTTCTCCATCCATCACTCCCTAACATTCTCTCTACACCTCTCTATATTGCTTCTCTCCCTCCCTCCCTCATTCCCTCTCTACTCTCTCTCTACCTCTCCTTCCCTCTCTAATTATCTTTATCTCCCCTATCCCTCTCTCTCTCTCACTAGATGTCTCCCTCCCTACCTTTTCCCCTATCTACTCTCTATCTCTCCTCTCCCTCCCTCTACCTCTCTCTCTCACTCTCTCTCACTCCTCCCTTACCCTCTTTCTCTCTCACTCTCTCCTCTTTATCTCACCATTCTCTCTTTCCCTCTTTGTAACTCTCCACTTCTCTATATGTCACCATTCTCTCTCTACATATCTTTATCTCACCTATCCCTCTTTACCTCTCCCTTCCTCCCCTCTCTCACCCACCCTCCCTTCTCTTCTCTCTCTACTCTCTATCTCACCTATCCCTCTCTAGCTGCATATCCCTCCATCACTCCCTACCACACTCTCTATTGCTCTCTATCTCACCTCTCTCTCACCTCCCTCTCTCCCCCTCCATACCTCTCCCTCTACTTCTCTCTACTCTCTATCTCCCTAATACCTCTCTACCTACCTCTCCATCCATCACTCCCCACCACTCTCTCTATACCTCTCTATATCGATTCTCTCCCTCCCTTATTCTCTCTCTACTTATCTCTACCTCTTTGTATTTCTCTAATTATCTTTATCTCCCCTAGCCCTCTCTCTCTCACTAGATATCTCTCTCCCTACCTTTTCCCCTATCTACTCTCTATCTCTCCTCTCCCTCCCTCTACCTCTCTCTCTCACTCTCTCTCACTCCTCCCTCACCCTCTTTCTCTCTCACTCTCTCCTCTCTATCTCACCATTCTCTCTTTCCCTCTCTATAACTCTCTCCTTCTCTATATGTCACCATTCTCTCTCTACTTATCTTTATCTCACATATCCCTCTTTACCTCTCCCTTCCTCCCCTCTCTTGCCCACCCTCCCTCCTTCCCTCTATCTCTATCTCTCTACTTCTCTCTATCTCACCTATCCCTCTCTACCTGCATATCCCTCTATCACTCCCTACCAAACTCTCTTTATTTCTCTCTATCTCACCTCTCTCTCACCTCCCTCTCTCTCCCTCCATACCTCTCCCTCCATCTATACTTCCTTATCTACTCTTTATCTCTCATGTATCTCTACCTCTCCTTCCCTCTCTACTTATCTTTATCTCCTCTTTCCCTCCCAACCTCTCTCTCTCTCTCCCCAATCCCTTCCTCCCCCTATTTATCTCTCCCCCTATGAGGGTTGAGAGTGTCAAGTTTAGTGTTTAAGGTATAGGGTTGAGGTTATAGGGTTAATTGTATAGGGAATAAGGTTTAGGGTTTAGGATATTAGGTATAAAGTTGAGGGTATATGGTATAGGGATGATGGATGAGGGTTTAGGGTTTAAGGTATGGGGTTGAGGGTTGAGGTTTGAGGGTTGAAGGATAGTGTTTAGGGTTGAGGGTATAAGGTTAAGTGTATAGGGTATATGGATTATGGTTTAGGATATTGGGTATATAGTTGAGGGTAATGGGTTGAGGATATTAGGTTTAGGGTTGATGGTTTAGGTTTTAGGATTTATGTACAAGTTTAAGGGTTGAGGGTTGAGGTATAATGTTCAGGGTTAAGGGTATGAGGTTAAGTGTATATGGTATAGGGATTAGGATTTAGGTTGTAGGGTTAAGGGTATAAGGTATAGGGTTAAGACTTGAGATTTTAGGGTTTTCTTTTTAAGTATAGGGTTGAGGGATAATGTTTATGGTTTAGGGTATAAGGTTGAGGATGTAGGGTAAAGAGATGAGGCTTGAGGGTTGAGGGATAGTGTTCAAGGTTGAGGGTATAGGGCTAAGTGTATAGGGTATAGGGATTAGGGTTTAGAATAATGGGTATAGGGTTGAGGGTATTGGGTTTCAAATTAAGGTTTAGGGTTTAGGGTTTAGTGTACAAGGTTGAATGTAGGGTTTAGTGTTTAAGTATAGGGTTGGGGGATGATGTTCAAGGCTTAGGTTATAAGGTTGAGTGTATAGGGTATAAGGATGAGGGTTGAACGTGTAGGGTTGAGGTATAGTGTTCAAGGTTGGGGGTGTAGGGTTAATTGTATAGAGTATAGGGATTAGGGATTAGAATATTCATATAGGGTTGAGGGTATTGGGTTTAGGGTTGAGGGTTTAAGGTTTAGGGTACAAGGTTTAATGTAGGATTTAGTGTTTAATTATAGGGTTCAAGGTTCAGGATAATGTTTAGGGTTTAGGGTATAGGGTATAGGGATGAGGATTGAGAGTGTAGGGTTTATGGTTTAAGGTATAGGGTTGAAGGTATAAGGTTAAGTTTATAGGGTATAGGGATTAGGGTTTAGGATATTAGGTATAGAGTTGATGGCATTGGGTTGAAGGTTTAAGGTTAAGTTTATAGGGTATAGGTATTAGGGTTTAAGGGAGAGAGAGAGACCTGAGAGAGCGTGAAATTGGCAACCTAACTTGCCTTGTTTGAAAACATGAGTCCAAGAAATGTAGCCTCTCGGTGATTTACATCATCGAGAGACCCCGTTTCTTGGACCCATTTTTTCAAACAAGCCACTACATTTCCAATTTCACTAAATTAGCAAGCTAGTGGGTGAGAGACCCCATTTGTTGGACCCATTTTTTCAAACAGGCCACTACATTTTCAATTTCACTAAATTAGCAAGCTAATGGGCCCACTAGCTTGCCAATTTGGTGAAATTGGCAACCTAACTTGTCCTATTTGAAAAAATGGGTCCAACAAATGGGGTCTCCCGATGATATAAATCACCTGGAGACCCCATTTCTTGGACCCATTTTTTTCAAACACGCCACTACATTGCCAATTTCATTGAGTTGGCA